>CM057338.1:428053212-428653212 GCA_030015575.1 Agapanthus africanus | reverse complement strand
AAAATACCATCTGTAAAAGAGAAGTCCTTAGATCAAAGATCCAACGGTGGGTAAAATCCCCAAATCAATTAGGATCTCTTCTTGAGAGATTTCTTCAACTAATCAACAGGCTCATCTCTACTATATAAAGGACCCAAGATTTGAAGTCTTATACGGAGGAAACCCCCATAAGCTTCGAAAAAAACAAAGCAGAAAGCTTCAAAAAGGAAGAAAGAAGTAGATCTCCCTTCTCAGAAAAAGCTCTAGGAAAATAAAAAAAGAAGAGAGATCAAAGCATCTCGTTTACCTATTGAAGGGTTTAACCCTTTTAAAAGAAGAACTTAGTTCTTTCTTTGGATCTGAGATCCATAAGACAAGTCTCCCACAAGTTGAGAATTTAATTCTCATCGGGACGAACTTATTCTTGGAGATCAAAGATTCAGAAAAGAATAAGGAAATTGAACTCCTCGGAATAAAATATTCAAGGAAAAATCACCGCCCAGCACCTCACGTGGGCGCCACTCAATAAGGAGTACTTAGCACTCGGTGAGTGGCGCTCAGCGCCCAGCGTCTCACGTGCCCCTCATATGGACGCTACAAAATAAAGGAGTGCTTAGCACTCAGTGTGCGGCGCCCAGCGCCCAGCGCCTCACGTGTCTTTCACGTGGGCGCCACAGAACATAAAAGTGCTTAACACTCATTAGGCAGTGCCTAGTGCCTCACGTGCTTCGCACGTGGGCGCCATAAAGAGTGCTCAACACTCCATATAGAGACCAAAGAAAGAGTAAAGTGTGAGCGTCAGAACTTACATAGGTGCTCAGTACATTTTGCACAAAAAAAAGGACTGGGCCCAAACAAGTGCTTAGCACTTCTTTTCAAATAAAAAGAAAACTGAGCGGATCAATCCCAAGTTGGTTAGGTCCCTAACCCAGATCAACCGATCCCATGGGTTCATTATTTCCCAAATTGATCCCGGTTCCAAATACGACTATCGATCTCCCAACTGATGATATCCCAAAATGATATTCGTTCCACATTCCCCCGAGGAAATCTTAGTCTTAAAATACGACTGACGATTTCCGGGTTTACCATTAATCACTTTTCCCTCAAATACGGGAACTGGTTCAAGGGTATATCTCTCTACACCTCTGATACGTGTCATTGTAATTCCTCAACGTCTTTAGAGAGGTGGTTGGTCCCGACAGCCAGCTGCTTTTTGGTGCACTTCCCAAACTGACGTGCACATCCCAGATCAAACCACATCCCAAACTGGATGTATCACATATCATCGTTGCTCATCCCGACACGTAACAAATACACGTGCGCGCAAGATTAACAACGGACCGAAACGTCCTTCAACTACAACGGACCGAAATGTCCTCAAACTAAACGTTACCTCCAAAATGGCGACAACGGACCGAGACGTCCTTAAACTAAAACCTCACCTCCAAAATGGTGATCAACTGACCGAAATGTTCTCAAACTAAAACTTCGCCTCCAAAATGGCGATAACGGACCGAAACGTCCTTAAACTAAAACAACATAGCCCAAATGCTCTCTTGTTGGATCTTAAACAAAAATGATCCTAAAACCTTGTTAAGTAGATCTTAGTCTCAAATTGGACTAACGTATCCTTAACAAAAGGCTAACCAAGCCCCAAATGCTCATATACATTTAAGTAGATCTTAATCTCAAACCAGATTAACGATCCTTAAATAAAACAAACCCAAATCTAAGATATACGGATTTGGACTAATCCACGCCCTACGGGCGACGGTATAAATTAGTCTCCGTATACGATCCACGGGCAACCAAAATATAAAACAAACACACACGACACGAAGTGAACTTCCGGAGTAAGAGAAAGTGGTTATCGCGATGCGGTAACGAAATTAACTGCAGGGGCTTGCGCCTGCAAGGAAGAGCGTCCCCACAATCAAAAACCCCTCACAAACGAGAGGGAATCTGACGAAGTCTGTAACAACGGCCACATCCGTCCAAACCTTCGATATATGGTACCATAAATAAACTTGGTATCTTCGGAGAGGTGGACGGATAAATCCAAATAGCATCTGCCCCCAAAATTCAGGCTTGATGTCCTAACGTTCCGATCGCGTTTTTCGGCGGAGAGCACCACCACCTTCACCGCCATCATGTGTTGGTGATACGACGTGTTCACTTGCTGGAAATTCATCAAAAACATTCTCACTTAGCGGATTTATTTCATGCTCACTTGCCGGGACTTCATAAAAAACATTCTCACTTGGCGGATTTCCTCCCGTGAGTGGAACTTCATTCTGTGACGGGAATTCAGGATGTGGTGTGAACTGCGCTTCAGAATGCTGGCGTTTTTCAACATGCAACTCCAATGCACCCCGCGGCGATTTTGGCGATGATACATACTCGATTATAAATTATAGAGATTCATCATTTATGATGTTCACAAGTTTGAAATGTAATCTTCCTCCTATTTATCGCCGAAGACTGGACTGAGACACGGAAACATCAAGCCTGAATACGGGGGCAGATATTATTTGAAACATATCCGTCCACTTCTCCGAAAATACCAAGTTGATTTATGGCACCGTATATTGGAGGTTTGGATAGATATGACCGATGTAGCAGACTTATCAGATTCCCTCTCATTTGTGAGGGTTCTTTTTATTGTGGGGATGCTCTTCCCTGCAGGCGCAAGCCCCTGCAATTAATTACATTATCGCGTTATGATAACTATTTTCACCTGCTCCGGTAGGTCACTTCGTGTCGTGTTATGTTTGTTTATATATAGTTGCCTTGAATTGTATACAGAGACTAATCTTGTCATGTACGTAAGGTGCGGATTAGTCCAAATCTGTATATATTAGATTTGGGGTTTTAACTTAGGGCATAGATCTCATATAAATGAGGTCCATCAGTTCATGAGATATATGGGTTTGATCTAAAGATCGTTAGTCATATATGAGACTAAGATCGACTTAGGAACAATGAGCATATGGGATCAGCTGATCATCAGCTCATATATGAATAGCCCATGGATAGTATACGGTAGTCAATATGGTGACAATCCGCAGGAAAAAACATATTAGTTTAAGGACATCGCGGTCTATAGGAGACATGGATGGAATATGGCTTGTTTATGCCTATGGATTGTATACGGGGGTCAATATGAAGACTAGCCGTAGGGCCAAACATATATTAGTTTAAGGAGATCGCGGTCTAATATTAGTTTAGGGACATTTCGGTCTAATATTCCCTGTTGGGGACGAAGTATTAGTTTAAGGACGTTTCGGTCCAACATTCCTGTATTTGGGACGGATATTACTTTAAGGACATCTCGGTCCGACATTCCTATATTTGGGACGGATATTAGTTTAAGGACATCTCGGTCTGACATTCCCATGTTTGGCACGGATATTAGTTTAAGGACATCTCGGTCCAACATTCATCTTGCGCGCACATGTATATTTACATGGAGAAGTGAACGATAGCAACATGGGATGCACCCAATATTAGGGTGCTATCCAATTTGAAAGCATTTATATTTCCTTTAAAGATATACATATATGTATAAAACCGGAGCTCAATATGAGATACGCATATTTATGGGATGCGGGTCAATATAAGGCGTGCACATTAATATGGAAGTGCATAACTATGGGGTGTATCAGTATGAAGGTGTGCGTCTATATAGGATGCGTAAGGCATTCCCTGTCTTGATGAAATTTCATATCTTTCATCAAGTTGGGACAAGAAGTTGTTGGTTGTTGGGACCCGCCACCTCTATGAAAACGTTGATGAATTATAATGACGTATATCAAAAGTGTGGAAAGATGTACTCTTGAACCAAATCCTGTATACGAGAGAAAAGATCAAGTCAGAACTGAGAATTATTAGTCTTATATGAGACTAAGATTAATTTAGAAGATATGGGATGAAGATCATTAGTCATATATGAGACTAAGATCAGCTTGGTTATCATCGATGAAAGATCATTAGTTGTATATGAGACTAAGATCAACTGGTATATCATGAGCATATGGGCTCAGTTGATTTAAAATCAACGAAGAAAGTTTAAGCTTCACAGACTTAGCCAATTTGGGGCTAAGATTGGGTTTCTATGCCACCCAGCAGTGCTAAGCACCCAGTCACGTAGCACTCATGTGAATATCACGTGAGGCGCTGAGTCTCTGGTGTCTTTCAAGTGCTCATGTGTATAGCACGTGAGGCGCTGAGTCCTTACTTATAGGCGCTCACGTGTATGGCACATGAGGCACTGTTTTCATGGGCCTTAAGCGCTCACGTGGCTTACATGTGAGACGCTGAGTCTCTGAGTTTCTGTGTACTCATGTGGATATCACGTGAGACGCTATCATCTGCTTCTTTTGAGCGCTCATGTGGATATCGCTTGAGGCGTCGTCTTCATGATTTCTTTTAAGTGCTCACGTGCCTTTCACGTAAGTTGCTATTTTGGGCGCTCACGTGTCTTTCACGCGAGACGCTTTTGTTTGATTTCCCCCTTAGCGCTCACGTGGATATCACATATGGCGCTTCTTCCTTAGAGATTTAATCTATGTTTATCCTTTTTAGGGAAGTTAAAATTATGTTAATTGTATTTTGGCCATTAACGATCACCAAGACCACTGTTTTGAAGATCTGGGATCGGGTTTCTTGTTTATAAAGGAACTAAGTTCCGGGAGACTTCATCTTCTATTTGTTCTTATTTCATCACTGTTCTTTTCAACCTTGTTCTAATCTGAATTCTTGATTCTTAAGAACAAGATCTTCCCGATAAGAATTAAATTCTCACCTTGTGGGCGACATGTCTTGTGGATCTCAGATCCAGAGAAAAAACTAAGTTCTTATGAAGGGTTAAACCCTTAGATATGATATGTTGGGTAAAGTGGAGATTTTTTTATCTCTGTGTTTTCTTTATCTAGGGTTTGAAAGAAGAAAAACCTTCTTCTTCGAAGAGAATTAAATTCTCTATTTTTTGTGGAATCTTTTAGAGACCCTTCTGTATTTTTATAGAACCTTATGGGATGTCTCCTTTGTTTTTGAGATTTAATATCTTTACTCCTATTTATAGCAGAAGGAAAAAATCAATCTGTTTTGAGAAAATCTCTCATTGAGAGATCATGATTGATTTTATAATCAATCAAATTGATTTTAAAGATCAACCGGTGAATTTTATTCACTGTTGGATTTTCAATCCAAAAGCTCTCTGTTTAACAGAGAAGATAATTCTTATTTGTTTAATAAGATTAGGAAAATATTTTCCTAACATTAAATTTAATTCTATCATATGAATATCTTGTTAGGAAGATACTTTCCTAACCATAGAATTTAATTCTGTTAGATGGTCGATTGGTGATTTTATAATCACAGCTGGATCTTTGATCTGAGAGTTCTCTATTTAACAGAGAAAATCTTTTTTGTTTAAGAAAGATCAGGAAAATATTTCCCTAATAGAATTTAATTCTATATAGAATTTAATTCTATATAGAATTTAATTCTATTAAGAAGAACACTCACGTGCATTGCACGTGAGACGCTGCTGTCACGCCCCGCTTCCTAGAGTGCACAAACTAAGGCACGTGACAGAGCCAGCCATGTTACCTGTGGCTAAGAATCTTCCCTCCATAGTCATATTACGGCTGTCTATAGGATATCAAGAACAGTAAAAATAAAAACTAGCTAATACATGTCTATCTGCCACAGTAAATAGAGTTAAGAAAATGCATAAGCGAAAACGAATCAAACTCTGATAAACAACATCTGAAATATGTCCCAATATGTGATATATTATTTGAAAGAGAAAAAACCGGAAACTTGCGAAAGTCAAAACTACCAAAAACACGTCGGGAGGTTTCCGTTTTGAGTAGGATATTGCGGCAACCCAATGAGGACCGTAGTGGCTTTCATGAGGGAAGCCCTTGAGCAAAGGAACCCCATTCTCTTTCCGGACCTACTCATCGAAACATGCCCAAGCTCTTTGATAGAAGAAGCTTCAAAACTGCGAAAAAAATAAACTAAACTAAATATCTCTAAATAACACATGTTCAATTTCTCACTGCTCGGCTTGGTTGCTGAAGTACTCCTGTTCAGGCTGTGATAGAGGTAGAGGAACTGGGCCACACAAAACCCAGACGTCAATGCGTTATAACATCAAAATAACAATGATAACCAAGATGTAATGATATGGGTAAACATGAATATAAGTAAATAATATAGATATAAACAGTGAGGTATGTGCATGTATTTGATGTGTGATGTGTAAACTAAAACTGTGCTTCTAGGTTATCTATTCTAAAGTTTTTGAAATCAAATAATATAATTCTCATCGTAACCTAACAGTCTATGCCCCGTTCATTCCCCACGGGACCATGGTAACAGGATTATTCCGTAACGCCCGGAAAATGGCAAACATGATTATTCCGTAATTCCTGGAAAAACGGCAAACATGTAATTATTCCATAACGCCCGGAAAAACGGCAAACAGGATTATTCCGTAACGCCCGGAAAAATGGCAAACATATAATAATAGCCTTTTGAGTTACGTTTCGGTTACATTCTTGATTCCCCTTTACCCCCAGGTTTGTGTTAAAGTCAGGTATTGCCAATATAGATCTAATGCCAACAAAGGATTAAGCAGGTATAGATTTTGTTTATGCAGACAACAAGTAACGTCCGTTAGGACAACACGTCAATATCGTTGGCATTAGTAAAAAGATCCAACTAACAGGTTAAGTAGTGTGTCATGGACATGTCATGTGATGCTTATGTATCAATAGATACCCAAATATGAAACTGTAACGAATATCGGAACACAGTTAATGCACGGATGCACATGTATCTATCTGTGATAACCTTTATATATCCATGACTAAGTAAGATTCACATTAGAAAACACGTACGTTGTACTAATATAATAGTGTGCTGATATCAAGATATTCCAGCATGCAATTAGATATATTATTGTCAGTACGGATACGAACGGATATCGAAAAACGGTAAATCTGTACTACTTGCTGCATAATATAACACATGTATTATTTTTATTCATATATAAGTAAATATAATATAACATAGCATGTTTCAAGATAAACTTGCCTGATCGGAAACAACGGTTGATATGCAGGCGGCTCAGTGCGACACGACACTACACGAAGCGTGAAATGGTACGACCCGGTGATGGGTCTTGCGGTGACATGGGACTGATGCAATGGTGGCACACAAGTGGCATGAGCTGAGCACGAAGCGGTCATGGCGTGGCACAAGAGCAGGGCACATGGCGTGACACGGTCTGGGTACGGTGATGAAACGGTCGTGGCATGGTCTGGGTACGGTGTATGGTCTGGTGGTGGTCTGGTCTGGGTATGGTGCATGGTCTGGTGGTGGTCTGGTTTAGGTATGGTGCATGGTCTGGTGGTGACACGGTGGTGGTCTAGTGATGGCACGGTCGTGATCTGGTGGTGGCATGGTCGTGGCATGAAAGTAGTGATGGTATGATTGTGTTATTGTGGTGGTACTGTGGTAATGGTATGGTTCGTCTGGATCGTCGGCGACGCGCGCAGCTCCGGCGAGACGACCGGAAAACCAAGAAAGAGAAGAAAGAAAGAAGGAAATAAAGAAAGAAGAAGGGAATTGGGGGTGGTTGCTCGGTTGGGTTTCTAGGGACAGAGGACAGAGGAAAGGGGGCGATGCGACGGCTTGACGACGACGAGGGCTGTCGTCAGCGACGAGGTAGCTATGGGTTTCTAGAGTTGCTGTTAGGGGTTCTAGGATGGCGAGGATGGTGGTGGTGGTGTCGGGAGTTGAAGAGGGAGGTGAGGAGTTGACAGTGGTGACGACGACGAGGTTGTGAGGTCTCCGGTGATGGGTGACGGCGAGGTTGGGTCGGGATTCCTGGGTTGCGGGTGGCGTCGAGTGCAGGGTGCTTGGGAAGAGGAGAAAAGGAAAAGGAGGTGAAGAGGGTGACGAGGGTGAGGAAGTAGGGACGACGAGGTGAGGTCGGCGGCAAGGTCTTAGGCTAGAGTTTGGGTTCGAGTTTTTTTCTCGTGGCCGGGAACAGAGCAAGAAGGAGAGGAGAGAGAGAGATTTTTGGGTTAGGTTTAAATTAATATTTATATATTTATAAAAGTGAGATAGAGAGGGAGAGGGGAGAGAAACAGAGAGACGAGAGAGAGAGAGATAGTAATAATAATTAGTTATTTATATATTATATATATTATGTATATATATTAGAATATATATATATATGGATTGTACAGCTAATAACAAAATACTCCGAATATTACCCGGGTTTCTTCTAAAAATCTAGTTTTAAAATATAGACAATATACGTACAAGCCAAAACAAATGTCCGGTTACTAAAAATGCATATCCCCACGAACGGATACACGTAGCGATCCAAACAAGTCTGTTTTATCAATCTGGACATGAACACGATATATGGATACAAACATATAATATGGGGTATGATATCATGCCATGTTAGATATTAAAATATATTATTTGGCTATTATTTGTATTATTAAAAGTATGCAGATAACAAATATATCATGCGGATACCAAATATATCATACATGCATATATAATCTAAATGTGCACGGATCTTTTGTACTAGCAAATATATGACGTAATCTAAAACCATGATGGGTTTCGATCATGTGGGTCTGGTCGGATACTAAGCACAGATACCAAATACACTATCCGCACCCAAAACGATAATAATCAAGAAATTGTTGCAAGATTAGGAAAATGCCCAAATGAAATATGGTATAAACGTACTAGGGTGTTACAGCTTCCCTATAGCGCTCACGTGGATATCACGTGAGAGCTACCGAGAAGCTGGCAAGTGCACTCACGTGGATATCACGTGAGGCGCTGCCAAGAGACTGCATGCGTGCTCACATGGATATCAAGTGAAGCGCTGTCAAGAGACTGCATGTTCGCTCACGTGAGACGCTGCCAAGATGATAGCATTAGCGCTCATGTGGATATCATGTGAGACGCTCATGTGTTTAACATGTGGGAACTAATATAGGATTTGATCCTATCTGAAGTAGCACTCACTTCCTTTGCATGTGGGTGCATACGTGTTTAACACGTGGGAGCTTTCCTTTATTTTTATAAGGGAACAACAAGCTCAACCAAAATTTTTGGCGGGAACGCCCCCTTTCCAACATCATATCATGCCTGAATTATCAAACAATATGTTCTAGGATCGAGTGTTAATTTTTCAAAAATCAACCCAAACAATTCTTCCAACATTCTATACCAACGGAGCCAAATTGATTCTTGAATAATAAAGTCCACATATTCAACACCATGAGTTTTACTATTCACAACCCGTCCACCGAAATACAACCAAGCCAGAGTAAGGATGTCCTCCATAATTACAATATCATCACCCTTCAGTATAAACAGATTTTTATCAATACACATTTTGAATGCAAACAAATATATTACTAAACGATAATTAATTGCATAAAAAACCCTACAACGTTGCAAACAAACCCTCTATACTTCACCATCTAACCAAAAATCTAGGTACCCTTGAATTTGGATTGCCATCTACATAACAAATCCCTTTACTTCACCATATAACCATAACAAATCCCTTTACTTCACCATCTAAGCTCCACTGATTTAAATTTGGATTACTTCATTTCTAGATACAATGGAACTTGAGCATGTTTTGTATTTACTGTAAATTATTGAAATTTTTTAAATTTGCTGGCAATTTTTTAAAATTTACTGTAATTTACTATAATTTTTTCAAATAAAACTTTTGCACAATATCATGATTTGTACATATTTGTTACCCAACAAATTTTAATTTAAGCGTACCTAGAATCAACGGCAGGATCAAAAACGAAAGCGACAAGCGGAGTCTGTGGAGAGTGGCATAGGGTGGGAGGCTGCGGAAAGAAAGAGACATTGGGTAGCTACGGAGGGGGAGTCCCGGCGAGGGGATATGTGGGCAAGACGAGGTCGCCGGAGGAGGGAAGGTGAGAGGTGAAAAGAGGGGGAGCCGGCCATGGAGGTGGGTGCTGAAGAGGTCGCCGAAGAGGGACGACGAAAGGGATGGGGGTAGCAAGGGCTTTTGAAGAGAGAGAAGAGGCTGCGAAAAATGAGATGGTGGCTTTGATCAGGGCTTCGAACATATATAAAGTAGCAGATAGGCCCAAATGAAAATGCTGTCAGTAGTGTTTTCCTCGAAATGAAAACGCTACTGACATTAGCGTTTTCATTTGGGCCTAATTTACCCCAACCCTAGACTCTCCCTCCAGTCTAATCACTACTAAAATAGGGGGTTGCCCTACGGATAACGACATCCGTAGGGGAAGATTTAGTTTGGCCCTACGGATTAATCCGTAGGGTCAAACGGTTACCCCTACGGTCCTTACATATTTATTTAAAAATTATTAAATCTTAAATTGTTGTTTGCCCCTACGGAGCCGCAAACCAAGAACCTACGGACATATCCGTAGGGGCATCTAAATAGGGATTTAAGTTAAATGCTCAGATCGATCCCTACGCTCATTATTCCTAATTCTCGCGCGAACCCAAATTCCCAAACCCTCGTTCCTGCCGATCGATCGTCGTTCTCGTCGTCGCCAGCGTCGCCGATTCGTCATAGCCACCGCCTGCTTTCGTCGTCGCCAGCGCCGGCTCATCTCCGTTCTCGTCGTCGCCTCTGCACAGGTAAGGAAATCTTCAATTACTCAAATTTTTGATTGGGGCTGGGGCTGGGGCTGGAGCTGGGGCTGGGGCTCGGGCTCGGGCTGCGGCTAGGGCTGCGGTTGGGGTTGGGGCTCGGGCTGCGGTTCGCGTTAGGGTTGGGGCTGGGGCTGCGGTTGGGGTTGGAGTCCGGCAGGGGGTTGCGGTTGGGGTTGGGGTTAGGGTTAGGGTTGGGGTTGGGGTTTTGGATTTCACGGTCTAAGTTAATTTCAATTCTAATTAGCATTAAGCTCGTTAATTGAAATGTTGATGATGATCATAAGAAGAAAATGTGTCTAGTTTGAGAAGGTGTTAGAAACTGGACTAGTAATGTGGGTAAAGCCCAGTTTAATTAATAATTTTATTTGGCATTCTCAAATTTTCTTGTAAACGGAGACTGCTTTGTGGAACTTTTAGCCGTTGGGCATGTTGGGGTTTTGTTTTTGGAGTCATGGGACCTGGCATTTGGTAGGTATCCAAAGACCCCGTGTCTGATTTTGGATATTTTTGATTGATTTAAACTGTGGGTCTGAGTAGTCCCTTAATTTGATCTGGTTGGAGTTTGAGTATGCAAAGGATTTGTAGTCTGGTGGAAATTTTGAGGGTGTTTTCGGTTGAATATGTTTGCTAATTGCATAAGATGCTCATAACATTCTGGATTTTGAGGATGGGCCGTTGTAATTGGAAATGCTTAGAATTGTAGGAACTTCTTTGTTTTAGCTATATATAATTGCAAAAAAAAAGACACAATTCTGATTTGAAGAAAAGAAAGGGCAAGATAGGGATTTAGTTATGGATTTTACTTGGGCGCCTCCTCTTTTAATACATGTCTATCTTTACAAGAATATCGTGTCACATATTCGGTTTTAGCATCTGTACGCAACTGCTTTGATTATCATCATGTTATTAACATCTTGAACTTCTATCCTTTTTCTAATATGTTTCATAGTTAATATAATAATCCTTTGTCTATATTTGTTGACAGTGGCCTTTCTTTTGGATGAACATGTTTTTTGATACATGTTTCAGTCATGTGAATTCATATGTTGCGTATAACGCTTTATGATATCAGCATCCTATATTTGTAGTTTTAATTGTTGATTGTTATAGATGAATGCCATTGCAATAATAGTTTTCGGTAGATGAATGCCATTGCAATGTAGAATGATCAGTTCTATCAATTTTGATCTCAATGGTTTAAAATCATGTTACACATACAACATGAATGCACAACAAACGCATCAGTAAAGAGTGATTCGAGATGTTCAAGTTAAAACCAATATATGATACTCGATGATAATATGAAACCTTCATATTCTCATCGATACTCATATATGAAACTAAAAGCGCCACTTAGTCCCCGTCTATCGGTTAACATACGTGCGATGTTCGTCGTGACATAGAACTATACGAAGGTTGTTAAATATCGGACGATATAGATCGATACTAACAACCGCCGTATAGTCTATGCGACGAGAAAATTCAATCGTATGGTAACTGGTAGATTTGTCCCGTGTGGACAAGTTAAGAATGTATAAAGCAAACACCTTCATTCACTTGTGTTTTCATCCATTTCGAGATATTTCGTCGGTACCTTTCCGCTGGTTCTCCGTGTACAAAGATAGATTAGATGTTCATTTCAACGTTGTTTCACAGCTTTGAAATGATTATCTATTCTATTACAGTGTACTCGGAGAACAGCGGGGAGGTGCTGCCGAAATTTACTCGAAACGGTTGAAAGCACAAGTGATGGGTGTTCGCTCTATTCATTCTTAATGGGATAGAAGTCTTACCCCCGACAGCCGGAACATACACATACAATAAGAATACACAACAAATGCATAATTAGAGAGTGATTCGAGATGTTCAAGTTAAAACTAATATACGATACTCGATGATAATATGAAACCTTCATATTCTCATCGATACTCATATATGAAACTAAAAGCGCCACTTAGTCCCCGTCTATCGGTTAACATACGTGCGATAATTTATTCTTTTCAACGACAAACGCACACACAAAGCATATACACGGATTTTCTCATTTGTCAGTAACTATCCCGTTCTTATATTTCTCAATATAGTCACCATAACCTACAATTTATATGTTATACAGTCTAATATGGCCCATGAGTACGTCAGAGTTAAGGACTGGATGTATGTGGATTGGCAACAACGTATGCAACCTAAGTTTGTCGCAGGAGTTGCTGCTTTCATTGAATTTGCACGCACACATAATAAGATCATAATAGAGAAGATTCTCTGTCCGTGCAATAGATGTGGCAATAAGTACTGGCAGAAGGTAAAATTGGCAGAGCTTCATATTATAAAATATGGGTTTACTAGACTTTATACAACTTGGAAATATCACGGGGAAGGAGAAGAATGCAGTACTGCGGCAGAAGAAGAAGGAGAACACGATAATGCGGCAGGAGAAGAAGAAGAATTCGGTAATGCGGCAGAAGGAGAAGACGGTAATTTATTTCCATCAAAAGAAATGGAGGATATGGTAGAGGCTGCCCTAGGTGAATCTATTCGTACCGAAGATGACATTCCTTCCGGTCAAGGACCGCGTGCGGATAAATATGAAAATTTCATGAATGATGCTAGGAAACCAATTTATGAGAATGCGAAGTATTCCACCCTCTCATGGTTCGTCCAACTTTTCCAGATTAAGTGCCTAAATGGATGGAGCAACAAGTCATTCACAATGCTTCTTTCGTTCTTGAAAGATTCTATGCCTCCGGGAAATAACGTGCCCGACAGCTGGTACGGAGCCCAGAAGATGATGTCTGATTTGGGTCTAAAGTGCGAGAAGATTCAAGCATGTCCTAAAAATTGTGTGTTGTACCGGAAAGAGAATTCAGATTTGAAAGAGTGTCCAACATGCGGAGAGGCCGGGTATAAGCCGAAAGATTCTGATAAGAAGCCTGATATACCTGTCAAGATAGCACGATACTTTCCAATAACACAGAGGCTACAGAGGCTATTTAGGTGCAAGAAAACAGCCGAGGCAATGATTTGGCATCACCGTGCTCCTCCAAGTGAAGATGGAAAAATGAGCCATCCAAGAGATTCACCGGAATGGAAGGATTTCGATAGGAGGCACGCAATATTCAGTAGCGATCCTCTCAATGTCCGGCTCGGACTGGCTACTGATGGCTTCTGCCCATTCAACTATATGGCTGGAAGTCACGGCACATGGCCCGTTGTAATGATAATTTATAATCTGTCGTCTTGGTTGGCTATGGACCAATCATACTTTATGATGCCTCTTCTTATCGACGGACCAAACTCACCGGGGAACAATATTGACATCTATCTCCGACCTCTGATCGAGGAGTTGAAATCTTTGTTCATTGATGGTGTACAGACATATGATGCAAACACAAATACAACCTTCATACTGTGTGCGGCTTTAATGTGGACAATTAATGACTTTCCTGCGTATGGAATGCTATCAGGTTGGTCCGTACATGGTCACAAAGCATGTCCTCATTGCCATGAACACACAACATCGAAATTCTTGAATTTTAGCAGGAAGGTTTGTTATTGCGGCCATCGACGTTTCCTACCTCCAGACCACCCCTATAGGTTAGACATGGTTCACTTTGATGGTTATCAGGAGCTTCTTGGACCTCCATCCCCATTGTCCGGAGAGGACGTGACTGCTAAATGGGATGGTTACAATAATGTGACCTTCGGGATGGATCCGATGAAACAGGTCAAACCACCATTTTGGAACAAGTTAAGAATTTTCTTCGAGCTTCCGTACTGGTCTACAAATTTAGTGCGTCATTATCTGGACGTCATGCATATAGAGAAGGGAGTATCAGAGCACATACTTAAGTTGTTTCTTTGTAAAGACGGGAAATCGAAAGACAACATGAATGCTCAGATGGATCTACAAGAGTGGGGAATAAGAAGTGAATTGCACCCTAGACCGGTAGCGGGTAAACCGGGCAAGTTTGTACTTCACAATGCCGCTTATCATATGTCACAACCGGAGAAGAAAAGATTCCTGCAGGTGTTGCATGATTTGAAAGTTCCCACAGGTTTCTCAGGATCATTCAGCAAGAAAATAAAAATTGTGAAGGGCAAGATCGATGGGCTGAAAAGTCATGATCACCATGTTATCATGGAGCACCTTCTTCTATTAGCCCTCAGGACTTCTCTTCCCGAATCGGTTGGTCTAGTAATCAACGACCTATGTTATTTTTTCAGAGAGTTGTGTGCTAAAACACTGGAGGTTGTGACGCTGGATAAACTAGAAAATTCTATTGCGTTGATACTTTGCAAGTTTGAGCGTATTTTCCCACCGTCATTCTTCGATATCATAATACACTTGACGGTCATCTTACAACTGAGGCTAAGTTAGCCGGACCGGTACAATATCGATGGATGTATCCCGTCGAGATGTACGTGTAATTTTTCGTTTCGCGCAATTTATAAATTTATTGTTTTCTTGTATGCCCGTATTTATTTATTCAACATATTTTCATTAGGTACCTCTACACTCTTAAGAAGTATATACGCAATAAAAATCGACCAGAGGGTTCTATCATGCAAGGTTATCTTCTTGATGAAGCTACCGCATTTTGTTCCTGCTATCTGGACGAGAACATTGAGACAAGACTTAACCGGCCTCGAAGAATTCAAGACGGGCCATATGGTAAAGCCGAGTATAAGAGGGTAGACACTATGTTTATCAACAAGATATACCGGTTTATCTTGCTTAATTGCGCATGTCATGAACAAATTAGAGAGTAAGTTTTTTTTGGATTAATTGTTATATCTGTGTTTGCTTGTGTATGAAATGATATAATATTAATGTCACCATTATTTGTCGAAAACAGAATTCATTTTAACGAGGTACGTGAGGGGCATCCTAATTGGAACGAAGAACAATTGGAAAAATATCATCAGGATAATTTTTGTGATTGGGTCACAGATCATGTAAGTTATTCGAATAACATTTTATTGCTATCAGTTTTAATCTAAACTTGTATCGTTATGTATTTTTCGTAAAATTTGTTTTGTTAGATCCACGATCCGAACTTGTCTGCATCATTTGAGAGTGATTCAAGATGTTTAGCTCAATTTCCTAGTATGGAGGTGGCATATTACAAAGGATTTGGTGTCCTTGGATATAAATTCGAAGTTAAGGACATAGAAACATCTAGAACCACTCAGAATAGTGGGATTGCGACGGTAGGATTAGACGGTGTGATTTATTATAGGTACTTAAATTGTATACTCGGCATCCACTATCCCGGATGATCAGAACCCTTTTATATATTCCAGTGTACTTGGTACGATACGCGAACCGATACGGATAAATGGAGAAGCAATCTTGGGACTTGGAAAGATGAATATGGATTGACCAGTGTGAACACGCTTCGATTTTATGGTCAGGAAGATCCGTTTATCTTTTTGAACCAAGCGTTCCAAGTATACTACTCACAGTGTTTGAAGCATCCGGGATGGAGTGTTGTATGCCGATGGAAACCCAGAGATTTCTACGATGTCCCAGAATTCGAGGACAGCGATGAGAATGAAGAAGAGAGAAGGCTTAGAGTGCTCCGACCGTCTGTTTCGAAGGACGGGTTGTCTTCGGCCGATCATGAAGTTACGTGGGTTAGAAATGACATCGACGATGAAATCCAAGTGGATATGTATAATGCGCCCACGAAACGAAAAAGGTTATCAGTAATGTTATATTATCACTTCACATTTTACGATCTATACATATATAGTCAATACTTTTAATGATTGTCTAATGCGTCCACGAACCGTTTATCTAGATTTGATGACGATGTCGGGAGCAGCGAGGGGCGGCAGGAGCTCCAGCCGCGGCAGAGGCAGAGGCAGAGCGGTTCTGCCATCCGGAGAGCTCCGTAGGGAGCTTCAGAGGGCCGGTCTTGCACCCAGATCGGAGACCCCTTCGGATGCCTCCTTCCGTGTGGATTTTGCCACACCTCTACGTATACTGCACGCATATCCATTTTGAATGTAATATTACAGATATTCATGCATGTTTATGTCAAAATTACTTATATTGTCAATGTTTGATTGTCTAGTTGTTGGTGATGCGTCCACATCTGGGATAGAGGCCACTCCCGCTCCTCCAGGTATGTTTATATATCATATAGTGCATGTATATTGATTTAGAATGCTATATCATAAATATACACACATTCCGTACTGTTCTTACTAAACAATTTTTATTATTGTCTAGCTGTAGGTGGTGACACCACCACACCTACGGGTATGTTTATATATCCTATAGTGCATGCATATTGATTTAGAACGTTATATTATTGATCTACACATTCTTTTTGCAATTACTTATATAATCTATTTTTAATTGTCTAATTATAGGTGGTGCGTCCACATCAGACGCAGGGGCCACTCCTGCCACTTCCATACCCTCCGCATCGTTTGCAGGTTAGTATGAATAAATATAAAATATTTATTCATTTTACATATGCTCTATAGAATAAATATGAACTTCATGGAAATTTAGCGTCAATGTTTATTTTCTAGTTGGAGGGGATGCGTCCGCATCCAGGACCCCGGCTGTTCCTCACCGGAGGAACTATCGTCCCACTCGTGCTGCTGCCCGGGCCCAGGCTCGTGCTTTAGTCACCGGAGGTATATATCACACTTCAATTTTCGTTTAATCTTGATTTCTTAATACAACTTTGTCTTAATATTTCTTGCAGACGCAGGGCCTCTCCATCCCCAGAGGGGGACTCGAGGCCCGAATCAGTCCCATAGGCTGAGGCCTGACTGAGCTAGGGGGAGGCAGCATTCCCCCTTTTTTTTACCCTTGACTATCGCTATACCGGTCCTCATGCCGAGAGGTTCGGCCGGTATATGGGTGACGCGAGCCGGCTCGTGAAGAACTATCCACTTCACGTTGAGTGGGGCGAGCAGCACCGGCGCTCATTCGCCCTCTTCTTTGATCAGGCTCGGGTACGTATTAATATATATTTTCATTTGATTTATCCAATATATTTATTAATAACACTTGCAATCTAATAACAATATTTTTTTTTTGTATTTTCAGTCGGATTACGATTTTCAGCCTGTACCCGACCCTGATCATCTTGGGAGGGTGCTCGACCTTCATGCTTTGTACAATGGCTTGATGAAGAACATGCAGACCAGGGTCCGATACAACAGGAATGAGCTGAAGGCCGACTGCTACTCCCTGTGGATGGCGACCCCCGAGGCAGAGAGAGCGGCCCTCCTATCTACTCCGACGTTTGCGAGAGTCGGCGTAGAGACATGGCCTCTATTGTGCGAATATTTCGACTCCCAACGCAAACAGGTATGTATTTTAAATGTAATTCATTGTTTAGGATATAATTTATTTTTTTGTGTTCCTTAATTAGAAAACTAAATGTTAATGCGTTGTGCAGAAACAGGCCGCTCAGAATACAGAGAACAGGAAGTCGGCGAAGAGGGGTCGCCCCACTTACACAGGTGGCTCAAGGATATTACTCGAGCCACGGAGTTATCGGTAAATTACAATAAACCGACCTTTGTGATATTCTGCAATATTAAGAGTTATTTTCTAATATATCTAATATTAAGAGTTATTTTCTAATATTGCAGACAGCTCAGACCCTGGCGCAAGGTGGTACACCGAGCGTGCTGTCCGCATATCTTGCCGTCCACGGCATCTCGACAGATCCCGCCACGGGCGAGCTTCGATATCCCGACATCACTACCCAGGAGTATTGCGTAAGTGTTAATATTTATTCTACTCATATTTGAAATTTTAGTTTTGGAAGGTTCAAATTTAAATTTTATACTTATACTTTACTGCTTAATGTGGGTGTAGGAGCGGGTGGTTGAGCAGGTCGAGGCCTCGGGGATCGATTTTACCGGACAGAGCGATCCGAGGCTGCTGACCCCAGTCCTGGACGTCGCACACGGAGGGCACCACGGAGGTTAGGAGAGAGGCCGGGGACTGGGCCCTAGCAGGGCCCATATGAGGTTGGACTCCACCCCGGCGGTTACTTCCTCCGTCTCCAGTGAGCGACGTGTCCAGCAGGAACTGGAGAGCTTGAGGGCCACCGTTCAGGAGTTGAAGGAGATGCTGGTATGTATACTACTTTATAGTAAAATATCATATCATATTATAGATATCAGCATATCCATAATTAGTACGTAGCCTGAGCTTATTTGGTTGTAGACTTAGGTTTGATTAATCATACATACATATCTAATTAAAATAAACTACGGTTTTTCAAACTAGATATCCAAATAGGGTTTCGAAATAACTTGATAATGATACGAATTCGAATAATACGCAGTTCTTACACGCTTATTACACACGTTAGGTCCAGACGCGACAGGGTACATCGGCCGAGCATCCACATGCATCTCCTTCGGCTGCGGCTCCGCAAGCCACTACATCGGCTGCGGTTCCGCAGACAGCTCCTATAGCTCCACTGCCCACTCAGACTCCCGCAGCCGCGGCTCCGCAAGCCACTACCTCGACGGCGGCTGCGCAGACCACATCGCCAGCTCCACAGCCCGCTCAGACCCCCGCACGCGCCGAATTGCATGGTTTATTGACCGAGGAGCAGGCGCGCCAGATTCTAGCGTTTATCAGAGGTGGAGCTGGACCGAGCTAGGGTAGTTTTTTTATTCTTATTTTTTGAAACATGTATTTATTTATATGATACATATTGTACTACATTTTGAAACATTTTGGACGATATTGATATTGGTTTATATTTATATCATATTCAGTTTTTTTGTTTCTTTTGTATATTATATGCGCGAGATGTGATTATGAATACTGCGATATATGTTGTGTGATGATTAATTTTATAATTGATTGATGTATATATTATTGTGCACAGGGCGAGAAAAAATCAGGCAGCCCTTTTTTTTAAAAAAAACAGATAATATGTACCTACGGATTAATCCGTAGATACATATATTGCCCCTACGGAGTAGACCGTAGAGGCAAAATATCATAATAACTGATATTTTCCCCCCTGATCTTAGTTTCAGGGGGTTGGGTGTGCCCCTACGGATATATCCGTAGGGGCAATTAAAAGTCCCTACGGCGTTATCCGTAAGGGCAAAATGTCAGGATATCTGATATTTTGCCCCTACGGATATGTACATATGCATGTATCCGTAGGGGCTATTTCTTTGCCCTACGGATTCATCCGTAGGTATAAGTAATATATTTAAAAAAACCGTAAATAAAGGGCAAGTTTTTGTCCGTAGGGGCAAGTTCATGGCTTCAACTTGCACCTACGACGTTTGCACCTACATGGTATTTTTTTGCCCCTACGGATATATCCGTAGGGGCAGTGGTTTACCCCTACGGATAAATCCGTAGGGGCAACCCTTATTTGTAGCAGTGAATCCTAGACTTCAATCCGTAGGGGCAACCCTTATTTGTAGTAGTGAATCCTAGACTTCTGGATATGCCTGTTTGAAAACGCTACTGACAGTAACGTTTTCATTAGGAGGAAAGCACTGCTGTCAGAAGCATTTTCCTTCCACCACCAACTGCCGTGCGATGCTTATTCCTACGTGGTTGTACAGAGGTCTATTTGGGAATTAGTTTTGGGCCAGTATTGTTTTTGGAAATATTTATTTAATAGTATTATTTTGTTAAAAAATTCATGAGTTTGTGTGTTTACGCTCACTAGTGGAGGAGACTTAGATACTCGACACCAGGGCTTTTGGCATGCGCAAAGCACGGTGCAGTGATGTATTTTTATAAGTAAATAAATATTCAAACAGCCTAATTTCAAATAAATAAATAATTCAGCAATATTTTTTTGCTTTAAAGCTTCTATATTTTATAAGTAACTGGATACACGGTTAAAACATAAGGTATTGGTATGGATAGGGACATGTTCATCTAAAAATGGAAAAAAAAAAACCATCCTTATAGCAACAAAAAGGTATTTATGGAAGCTTTCATCAGGGCTCATGAATGGTTTTATTATTGCCTTCTTAACTAAATGTTAATCAGTAAAAAATACATCCATTTTCATTAATGTACCTTTAGAGTTATTCTTAACATACTTGTTTCTCAAGTATAATGCTATCAGTTTATATAATTGGTGCATGTATCAATGCTTAATCATTCAACTTCTCCGAAGAGTAAAAGCTAAATGCAAATCCACATTGTTAATAATCTGCAAACACTAAAATCATAAAGCAGGAGAATCCCACGATATTTCTTTTGAGTATACATGAAAGACAGTGTCTATTTGTCATTAATTTTCAAAATCTTACTTAGTCAAAATGACAGATCACGATAAAAAATCATGTGCTACATCTTCGATTCTTGATCGTCTTCTAAGGTTTTCGTCCCAATTAAAGTTTTCCACATGTTCATCTCTCTTTCAATTATCTTCAATCCGATGGTGGAGAATATGCATCTGCATATGGGAGTTTGTTGTATTATTAAGACTTGAAAGTTTGCTAATAAAGTCATAAATGCCTTTTAGTCGTGGAAATATCTGTTCTAAGTAACAGAAAATTGGTTTACTCCAATGTCTCAATATGATCATATACATTAGAAGGCTTCATAAATCTTTTTCAGCGTTATGCTGATCTAACCGCTACAACTCAATGCCGTGACAATAGCTATTATTTAACGTTATATTTCGATAGAAGATATAGATCATAATTCATGTAGCCGTAACTCTCCCTGTTACTAAATCCGAGACAATGATATAGAATATTTTCATAAGTTCATTTGACATGCATGATAGAAAACATAATTATTTTGTGCATCAAGACGATACTTTTGTCTTTTTATGCAATTTTGTGCATGGTACTTTAAACAGATCTTATGCTTAACACATAGGATCAAAACTGATTCAAAGTTATTTCTCGTAAATCGAAAAAATAAATAGAAAAATAATACATGCTCACTTTGTCAAAGAGAAATTAGTATCACTTTATCCCAAAAGAGGCATTAGTGCTTGATGATGCTCACCAGTGGTGTTTCCTCTTGATTACGATACATGGTGGATGACGTGTTCAAAGGCTACGAAGGTGGAATAAATGAGTTGTATCAGGGACATTCCTCGGGGTCTCGTCTCAAGAAAGTATCCGATTTTTCAGGAAACCACCCTGAGTACTTCCCACCTTCACCAAGCAAACTACCAATAGCTCGTCTCCGAGCTTCCTCAGTCTCCTTACTCGCCTCCCAGCCATTTGACAAGCCAAGCCTCCTCGGCCTCCCGGCTCGTCTTCGAGCTCCTGACATGCCGAGCTTCCTTGGTGGCCTTCCGGCTTGTCTCCGAGCTCCTGACGTGCCGAGCTTCCTCGGCCTCCCGATCAACCAAGAGCGCGGATCCCATACACCCCGCAACGGCTCCGCGTATATCGCCAGGGTGAGATATCCGCCTCCCCGCGATTCGCTTCCCATGCTAGCGCATCCCCCATTAATAGGCGCATCCCGCCATTCAAGACGAAAATAATGCTGGTGTAGGGTGTTTTTCGTTACCCCATTGAGTTGGGAATACACGCGCGCTTGTCAGACGCATTACAGATTTTCCCTGCTTAGGATAGGCTGGGGTTTATTGATTGTAGGGATCCGAATTTTCGGCAGCCGCGAACTAAATTGTCGTTAATTACCCCCCCCCCCCCCCGTCTTTGGAGGGAAAGAACCTCCGATTGACGGGTCAAACAGGTCATGCGAACTCAATGTGCAGTGTTGTGTTTTGAAGGGGTTTTGGATATATCGTGGGCCTCGTAGAGTTTTTACGGAGGTCCCACTACCCGGATAGTAGGCAGGGAGTCAAGGGGGCTAGCAGCCTTTTTACGGGGTGCGGGGCAGCGCCCCGTTAGAAATTTTTTCTGACAGAGGAAGTGTATTTAGTGTGGGGTGCATATAAAAATGGGGGGAGGAGGAGCATCTTAAAGATGCGTGCATGGCACGTGGGCGCTGGGCGCTCACAGGTCACGTGCTTGGCGCGTGGGCGTCCGTAGGTCACGTGCCTGACGCGTGAGCGCTTGGTGCCCACGGGTCACTTGCGCAGCTTGCGACCGCTGGGCGCCAGCGTGTCACGTGCGCAGCACGCGATCGCTGGATGCCAGAGGGTCATGTGCGCTGCATGCGACCGCTGGACGCTGAGCACCCGCCGGTCGCGTGAGGCGCCCGCCGGCGCTTAGCGCCCGCGGGCCATGTGCGCTGCACAGGACCGCTGGGCGCTGAGCGCCCGCAGGTCGCGTGAGGCACATGTGAGCGCTTTAGCGCCCGCGGGTCATGTTCCATGCACGCGACCGCTGGACGCCCGCGGGTCACGTGCGCGGCACGCGACCGCCGGGACCACCGGCGGAAAAGGGGCTTAGCCTCTGGGTTAGAAGTTAAACTCCCAAATGGGTTTGATTTATGGAGTTAAATTCTAACAGATCTTGAATGGAGTTAAATTTCTAGAAATCTTTGGATCTTCTTTTGAACCTTAGATTCTCCCGGAATGGGACTTTTGGAGATAGGTCTCCTTCTTCTTCCTCTTTGTGGACTGGATCTTAGGGGGAAAAGGGGATGCGAGACTTAAAATCTCTCTTTTTGGGAATTTGATGGCATATCTGAGCTTTTCTTCATGGGTTTTATGATGAAAAACTATTTTTTTTTTTTGGAAAAAGAAGACTTAAACTCTTGATTTAATTTCAAAGGGAAAGAAGGTTTTAGAATCTTGAGGAAGGAGACACATACCCTAATTTTTTGAGGAGAATGAATTCTTCTTCTTTTTTATTTCAATATCATGTTGCCTTATATAGGCTTACAAATTTACACATAACCCGTTGAGCTTTACAAAATAACATTTTGCCCATCCCATGCCTCATATGCTATTTCTTTTTGCGCATAAGCCATGGGCTTTACAAAAATTTGGTTTTATGCCCATTTTCCTTATATTTATTCATAGAAAATTACATCAAAATTATTTATTACATAATTTTCTTTTTTGGCATGGGGGAGGCCGGCCGCTTCATGTTCGGGCTCGACTCGGGTATGACCCCACTTGGCTTGGGGTTGACTTTGACTTTGACTTGGTCAACCGGGGTATAATTTTTGACCCCAACAAAGTGCTTCCCATCAATAAATGCACACCACACATGTGGGTCGTGTGCATGAAATTTATGAATCTTCTTTCACGTGGAGGCGACTTGATTTGGTTTCCGCTTTTGGAAAGCTGGCACTGCCGTTTTTACGACATGGACGGTCGATGCTGCCCATTTTGCGACTTGGACGGTCGGTGCTGCCCTTTTTGCGACGTGGACGGTCGGTACTGCCCTTTTTGTGACGTGGACGGCCGGTTCTGCCATTTTAGCGACGTGGACGATCTATGCTGCCATTTTAGTGACGTGGAAGGTCGGTTCTGCCCTTTTTGCGACTTGGACGGTCGGTGCTACCCTTTTAGCGACTTGGACGGTAGGTTCTGTCATTTTAGCGACATGGACGGTCGATACTGCCCTTTTAGCGATGTGGGCGGTCGATGCTGCCCTTTTTGCGACGTGGACGGTTGGTGCTGGATTTGACTTGCTCAGCTTCTTGCGGTGTCACGAATGAAGTTGATTTGTTTCCGAGGTGGAGCTTGATTCTGCTAGGGAGGTCATTGGTTGTTTTGCTGATTTGATGTGATTTAGGTTGACATAAGCACCGCTACACTGGAATATGGTACCATGAGCGAATCATCATCTGCCATGACAGGATTTGGGGATTTTGGTTTTGGTCGGCATCTGCATTGCTGCACTGGAATAATGCCAGAAGCAACTCATCATTTTCCCCAGAAGGATTTGGGAATTGGTTTTTGAGTCGGCATCTGCATTGCTGCACTGGAATAATGTCAGGAGCAACTCATCATTTTCCTTTGCCTATTGGGGAGCGATGACTTAGGAGACAGGTTTAGATCCATATCACCTAAGGCTTCTCAATTTTATGAGCCGTAAGGGTCTCATAAAAGCATTTTCTCCCTACGAGTCGAAAGGATCCTGCATGTGTATTTTCTCCTTAGGAGTCGTGAGGACTCCCAAGTGTGTTTTTCCTTTGTGAGTCGTAAGGATCCCACGAAGGTTTGTTCTCCTCATGTATCGTGAGGACACATGAGTGGGTCTTCCCAAATGGAACATAATTCCAAGGGCAGAGACCAGCCGCGTAACTGGTGATTGCGTTGGGGCATGGGTATGATGAGAATTATTTGAGCCTGTGGATTGTATATGGTAGTCAACTTGGGAACCAACCGTAGGGGTGGAAGAATTTTGGGAAATTGGATTTTGGTTGGCGTCTGCATCGCTGCACTGGAATATGCTACCAGGAGCGACTCATCATTCGTCGTTTTGGGATTTGGAATTTGGTTGGCGTCTGCATCGCTACACTGGAATATGGTACCAGGAGCAACTTATCATTCGCCGTTGGGAATTTAGGGATTTGGTATTTGGTTGGCGTCTGCATCGCTGCACTGGAATATGGTACCAGGAGCGACTCATCATTCGCCGTTGGGAATTTAAGGATTTGGGATTTGGTTGGCGTCTGCATCGCTGCACTGGAATATGGTACCAGGAGCGACTCATCATTCACCGTTGGGAATTTAGGGATTTGGGATTTGGTTGGCGTCTGTATCGCTGCACTAGAATATGGTACCAGGAGCGACTCATCATTCGCCGTTGGGGATTTGAGTTTTGGACGGCGTCTGCATCGCTGTATTGGAATATGGTACCAGGAGTGACTCATCATTCGCCGTTGGGATTTCAGTTTTGGACGGCCTTTGCATCGCTGCACTGGAATATGGTACCAGGAGCGACTCATCATTTGCTATTGGGATATTCAGGGATTTAAGTTTTGGTTAGCATCTGTATCGCTGCACTGGAATATGGTATCAGGAGCGACTCATCATTCTCCATTTGGAGGAGAGTTTTTTTTACCGCGATTGCTCTATCATTTCAGCTTTTCTTATCGCAAAGGTCGCGATTGCCCTAACATTTTGGCTATTTATTCGAGGTTGCCCTATCATTTCGGCTTTATTTTCATCTTTATTTTTACTTGCTGATTTTTATTGTGAGTTTCCCCATCATTTCGGGCTTTTTTACACATATTTTTTATTTACACGCATTTTTTTTACATTTCCAGTTTAACGACTTAGGGGTCGTTTATTCCCAGTTTAACGATGTGGTGGTCCGGCTGGGTCCTTGGGCGGTGCTGTCCGGATCGCAGCTTTCTTGACCCTCGCGGTAATGGCATTCTTCTGAACCAATTTTAGCGGTTCAAAAGAGTTAGCGAGATTTACAGCCGTTTCAGCTATCGTTGCTGGGTAACCTCGTTCTTGGAACCCTACGATGTTCAAATCAGCAGGAACCCTAGCTCTTTTGTTGGCTCTTTATCTAAGCCTTTTGTGTCTAAGCATCTTGATTTTGAGGGCTTGGCAGGCATCCGTCATGCAGGAAGCCATCGTGAGTCGATTAACGAGGAGAATAGAGAAGATACCCGATCGAGCAGTTGTCAAGGGCACCGCTGGAGCTTGCTTCAGATGCCTTATTGCTCTATTGGTGTTGATGGCCTTGCCCCCGGCTGGGGTCAAGGAAAGTCGTTCAAACACCGACTTGCGTTTGGGTTGGGGCGCCTTCGAGACTACCACATTTGGCCTCTTCCCTTTTGAGGCCGGTTTATCAGTCACCGGGGCTTGAGGAACAGGGATGGCATTAGCTGGCATGAACAGAATATAACCGAATGGTAGCGGCGGCTCCTCCCACTGTCGCCCGAGACTGGACGGAAGGACCGTCTTGGTGTCCATCTTCATCGTGTAGGAGATAGGAGTTGTGTTGAGAGCTGAGCTTGTCCCTGGAGACATTTTTGCTGCGTCCGAAGATTGCAATTGGAAATTGTTAACATGTACAAAGAAGCATGATTTCAGTACAGGTAATCGATATGTATATTGATTGAGTTCGCATGAATATTTAACCCGAAATATGGGTGGAGAGATCAGTCCCACCGGGCGTGCCAGAATCTGTAGGGTGTTTTTCATCACCCCATTGAGATGGGAATACACGCGTGCTTGTCAGGCGCGTTACAGATTCCCCCTGCTTAGGGTAGACTGGGGTTTATTGATTGTGGGGATCTGAATCTCAGGCAGCCGCGGACTAAGCTGCTGTTAATTACCCTTCGTCTTTGGAGCGAGAGAACCTCTGATTGACGGGCCAAACAGGTCATGCGAACTCAAAGTGCAGTGTTGTGTTTTGAAGGGGTTTTGGATATATCGGAGCCTCACAGAGTTTTTACAGGGGTCCCGCTACCCGGATAGCGGGCTGGGGGTCAAAGGAGCTAGCAGCCCCCTTGCGGGGTGCGGGGCAGCGCCCCGTTAGAAATTTTTTCTAACGGGAAAAATATATTTAGTATGGAGTGCATATAAAAATGGGGGGAGGAGGAGCATCTTAAAGACGTGTGCATGGCACATGGGCGTTGGGCGCCCACGGGTCACGTGCCTGGCGCGTGGGCATTAGCACCCGCGGGTTACGTGCTTGGCGCGTGAGCGCTTGGCGCGTGAGCGCTTGGCGCGTGAGCGCTTGGCGCCCACAGGTCACGTACACAGCACGCGACCGCTGGGCGCCAGCATGTCACGTGCGCAGCACGTTACCGCTGGACACCAGCGGGTCACGTGCGCTACACGCGACCGCTGTATGCTGAGCGCCCGCCGGTCGTGTAAGGCGCACGTAGGCGCTTAGCGCCCGTGGGTCGCGTGAGGCGCACGTAGGCGCTTTAGCGCCCGCGGGTCACGTGCGCGGCACGCGACCGCCGGGACCACCGGTGGAAAAGCGGCTTAGCCCCTGGGTTAGGAGTTAAACTCCCTAAAGGGTTTGATTTATGGAGTTAAACTCCAACAGATCTTGAATGGAGTTAAACTCATAGAAATCATTGGATCTTCTTTTGAGCCTTAGATCCTCCCGGAATGGGATTTTTGGAGATGGGTCTCCTTCTTCTTCCTCTCTGTGGACTGGATCTTAGGGGGGAAAGGGGAGGTGAGACTTAAAATCTCCCTTTTTTGGAATTTGATGGCAGATCCGAGCTCTCCTTCGTGGGTTTTATGGTGAAAAACTATTTCTTTTGGAAAAGGAAAAGTTAAACTCTTGATTTAATTCAAAAGGGAAAGAAGGTTTTAGAACCTTGAGGAAGGAGGCACAGACCCTAATTTTTTGAGGAGAATTAATTCTTCTTCTTCTTTATTTCAACATCATGTTGCCTTATATATGCTTATAAATTTACACATAGCCTCTTGAGCTTTACAAAATGACATTTTGCCCATCTCATGCCTCATGTGCTATTTCTTTTTGCACATAAGCCATGGTCTTTACAAAAATTTGGATTTATGCCCATTTTCCTTTTATTTATTCATAGAAAATTACATCAAAAGTATTTATTACATAATTTTCTTTTTTGGAATGGGGGAGGCCGGTCGCTTCATGTTCGGGCTCGACTCGAGCATGAGCCCACTTGACCTGGGCTTGGGCTCACTTGGCTTGGGGTTGACTTTGACTTTGACTTGGTCAACAGGGGTGTAATTTTTGACTCCAACAGCTGGAGCGTAACTGACGGCGATAATCTCGCGTCAGCTCGCTCCACATGACCCCTATATAAACCCCTTTCTCAGATGACTGTGGTAACGGAAACTCATTTCCAATACGCTGCTACTCTGCACTTATACCACGGCACTAACTTGATCGTCGGAGGGTCCTACGGTGGTCACCCATCCCAGGACTTCTTTTGCAGATAGCTCGGTGTAAATGCCAACCCATTGAGATCCATACGCTCAACAACTCCGAAACCAAATCTCGACCGTCAAAGTCCGCCATTACAGGATCGACGGAAGACAACATCTGAAGGAGATCACAGCCTCCATCAGTTGGCGCCGTCTGTGTGAACGTTTCAGAAACTTCTCCACCCCTAAAGTTGAATTTCCGCCCTCGACCCGTTGGCGAGCGACTACTGCGACGGTCCGAATAAGAGCCGCCACAATGGAGGCGGAAGCAGCTCGTCTCCCCCTCCCAACGCCATCAACGTCTTATCCGCTCGGATAGACAGGCTCACATCGCAGGTGGATGCCCTCGTTCGCGTTCAAGTAGCAGGCCCTCCCCACCAAACCGCATCTCCCCCTCCCGGGATAACGACGTCCACAGGAGAACAGATAGGCATGCTCAAGCCCTCGAGCTCGGTCATCCTTATCCCAGCGCCACCGAGCGCCGGCGGGCTGGCCCTGACCACCTTGACCCGCATGCGGCGATTGATTCCATGACCTTCTGGGCGCTGGATAGCTCCACGCCACGATCTCAGGGAAGACTAGGCCGTCGCTCCAATGCCTGCCATGCATTCTCTCCCCCTGAGGAGGTGTCGGTCAGCTCGCCTGCTTCCAGGCATGATCGACGCCCTCGCTCTTGCCAGGGTCGCACGAACGACGAGCACATTGACTACTTGAGAAGGGCCTCGCCCGAGGATTTGAGGCACTTGATAGAGCGGAATCGAAGCCGCACCATCACGCAGACCCAGAGCGGGGGTAGCCACCACTCCGACTATGCAGAATCCTCAGGGTACCACCACCGACTTGAAGCCCTCGAGATGAAAATCGAAGGCATACGATGGGATGGCCATGCGTCCAGTGAAGGGGCCAGGTACTTCTCCGACTCACTAAGAAATTCCTTCACAGAAGAGCTGCTGGCCAAGCACGTCTCATCCAGGAACAAGCCGCCAAAAGTGGCCCTCTTCAACGGGAAATCCGACCCGAAGGACCACCTAGACGCATTTACGGTGGGCATGAGCTTCCAGGATAACTTTGACGTGGCTCAATGCCGAGCTTTCCCCACCACCCTCATCTGGGCTAGCCGGGACTGGTTCTGAGGACTTACGCCATGCTCCATCTCGACATTCGACGAGCTGGCCACCCAATTCTTCAGTCACTTCGTCGAGAATCGACGACAGAAAAGGACGGTCGACTACCTGTTCACCGTCAAGAGCGGAGACAAAGAATCCTTCAAAGGATATGTCACCCGCATCTACAACGCCCTCCTCGAAGTCCCCGAGCACCGCGATAAAACAATCATCACCGCGCTGAGGTCGGGTCTTAGGCACAAAGAGTGGCTCCGCTCTTTTGCATTAGCGCAACCTAAGACCATGGCCGAAGTAAAAGCCTAGAACGAGCGAGAAATCCAACTCGAGTCCGAGGTAAACTTAAACCTGCCCCGAGCCGATCAAGCAGGCCGAAAGAAGAGGGACATAGAAGAGAAAAGGAAAGTCGATCGTCCGAGTCCTTATTCCCCGAGGTTCCAGAAAAAACCCCTCTGAACATTTCCCAAGCCGGGTTGTTGGAGGAAGCTAAGGGCGAGAGGTTCTTTAGGCTCCCACCGGCTACCCGAAGCCCGGGCAAACGGCTTCGAGGCCCGTATTGTGCCTATCACCGGACGCAAAGACATCCGACCGAGGATTGTAAACAGCCGCGTGATTACATCGAAGAACTAATCCACTCCGGTCACTTGGCAAAATACCTGCGAGACAAACGTCAAGAAGATAGGGGGCAAGCCAACCAAATTACAGCCGAAGAGATGACAATAGAGCAGATCATGGTCTCTACCAACTGACCCAAGTCCGAGGACACCCGCCTAATCCGTTCATTTAATACGGGAGAGTTTAAATGAAATCATTGAATCTGTATTTTCTTTAATCATAAAGATTCTTACTTCCCTGAAATCTGAACTGCTTCTCTCTGTTTCCATGCTATAACTTATTACAGGGCCACCGAGTGGCTTCCTGCTCGGCCCATCTGCAGTGGGTAGCATCCTGCCCAACAAACGCTGTAGATCCAAAGCGCTCGTCCCGAGGCCGCCGAGTAGCTTCCTGCTCGGTCCATCTGTAGTGGGTAGCTTCCTACCCAACAATGTTGTGGATCCAAAGCCCTCGTCCCGATGCCATCGAGTAGCTTCCTTCTCGGTCCATCTGTAGTGGGTAGCTTCTTACGCAACAACGTTGTGGATCAAAAGCCCTCGACCCAAGGCCACCGAGTAGCTTCCTGCTCGGTCCATCTGCAATGGGTAGCTTCATGCCTAACAACGTTGTGGATCCAAAGCCTTCGTCCCGAGGCTACCGAGCAGCTTCCTACTCGGTTCATCTGCAGTGGGTAGATTCCTGCCTAACAACGCTGTGGATCCAAAACCCTTATCCCGAGGCCACCGAGTAGATTCCTGCTCGGTCCATCCGCAGTGGGTAGCTTCCTGCCCAACAACGTTGTGTCTTGAATTCGCCGGCAGTGAGTAAGTAAACCGAGTCTGATCTTCTTTCCCCGATCCAAAGCCCTCATCACGAGACCACCGAGCAGCTTCCTGCCCCGCAGTGGGTAGCTTCTTGCCCAACAGCGCTGTGTATCCAAAGCCCTCATCTCGAGGCCACCGAGTAGCTTCCTGCTCGGTCCATCTGCAGCGGTCTTGAGGCCACCGAGTAGCTTCCTGCTCGGTCCATCTGCAACGGGTAGACTCCTGCCCAACAACGCTGTGGATCAAAAGCCCTCCTCACGAGGCCACCAAGCAGCTTCCTGCTCGACTCATCCGCAGCGGGTATTTTCCTACCCAACAATGTTAGGGATCCAAAGTCCTCGTCCCGAGGCCACCGAGAAGCTTCATGCTCGGTCCATCCGCAATGGGTAGACTCCTGCCCTATAAAGTAGCAGATCTAAAAGCCCTCCTCACGAGGCCACCAAGCAGCTTCCTGCTCGGCCCATCAATCGGTTCATACTCGACTTGCGATCGCCACCTCGACTCCGGGGAAAGGGAGGATATCGATCTGCCTACACTTGGCCATCGACTGATTCATACTCGACGCACGATCGCCACCTCGACTCCGAGGAAAGGGAGGATACCGACCTTCCTACGCTTGGCTACCACGCCTATAAATACTCACAGAAAAGGTGGACACCGGCTAAACACTCGCAAGATAAAGAAACCTACGAGCTAAAAATACTAGCGTAATGAAGATTCAAACAATGAAAAGTATACGAGCTAAAGTACTTGCACAGTGAGCAGACATTTGGGCAAAGGAAAAAGGAATATTTTATTTACAATCAAAGATAAATACAAGGTATTCTGGGCTCCTCAGCCTTACAGAAATGCCCGAAGGCTTACAAAATTTTAATGGGTTATTTCAAAAGAAGAAATTCTACAAGGGAGGAAAGCTTAAGCCGTCCGCTCGGCTGAGATCTCACCCTGCTCGAGGCCGCCATCATGGACCAAAACTGCGACATCGGGGTTGGCGCTTCAGTCGACAGCCTCGCCTCCAACTGCAGCCTCGGCGACGTCCCCTTGCGGCGCTTCCTCGGTCAGGATGTACTTAGCACGGAGCTCGCTGTCATCGAACCCCGACATAGACTCCTTGACGGCGTCGAGGGCGCTGTGCCACACGACGGCCGCGGATTCGGAAAGATCGGCGTAAAATTGGTCGGGTCCCTTGTATCCCTGCACGACCTTCGCCGCCCGGCTCTCGGAGAGCTTCACCGCGTCTATAGCCACCAGGACATCCCTCTTGAGGACGTCCCTTGACTTCTTCATCAAGTTGTAGAGGCTGTTCATGTAGGGTTCTTTGGCACGACCACAAGGTTTCGGGAGGCATCAAACATGCCGTATTTAAATTTTCTAGCATGCCAAACAACCTAACCTAGGATCTAACTAGAGTTTTAGGAGTAATACTAAGATGTAAACAACTTTACAACTAAAAGATAACGAAATACAACCTTTGTAAACCGGCCCTTCACTTCAATTGCTCCTTGTAGTCGTCCTTTCGCTGCGATCATAGAACTCCCGGACTCTTGCATGGCTTCTCAAGGTGAAAAGAACGAACTTGCTTAAAGTCTTCGAGGCCGAAGATGATCTACGTCAAGAAGACACTAACTCAAGCTACTACTTCACTAATGAGAGATTAGTGAACCTAACACCCTATACTAAAGTGCTAATCTAGTAGAGGATGATGAAGTAAGAAGTGGGCTCACTTTAGTTTTATTTTTCTCACAATATTTTCTCACTTTTGAAAAACCTAGCAAGCTTTTTTCCATGGATGAAGAAGAAGAAGCAAAGAGATGAGAATGAACTAATGAGGTGAGAGAATCAACCATGGGTGAGTTTGTATCATATACTTAACTCATGTAGAGACATAATCATGGCTAAATTATAATGGTTAGGTTAATAAATATTTTTAGTAAAACAAAATTAGTGGACCAAGTCAATGCATCCACAAGCTTCTACAAGCTTCATGCATGTGACTAATTATCCACTAATTTGGATTTACTTTAAATATTTAAACCCTACATTATAATTAGTATGGTGTAAATCTCATACACCCATGTAGTGTGTGTCATCAACCATGACACAAAATAAAACACAATTAATATATATCACATATATATTAAGCGTGCACATGTGAGAAAAATAAATGCTTAAATAAGCTAATATTAGTTAATATAAACCAGTATATCAAATATACAATTATACACTAAATTATCAAATCAACACTTGATTTAATAATCCGACTATATAACATACAACCGACTAATATTATATGTATCATCTTATCGAATCAACACTTGATTCGATAACTCGGCTATATCACATATAACCGACCGATACAAATATCGCGAGAATATAATACGGTATCACATACTCGTATTATTCTCGGTCCCACGCATATCACATATGTGCTCCTATTTCGTTTTGCCTGAGCCAGTAAAACCTCTGTGTAGGACTCTAAAAGACTCGTTAATACGCCGGCAGTAGGTGATGATCACATCAAGCACCCACAAGCCGTCAGCGGTACTAGCTGGACGTAACGGCTACCCGGGTATTGAATGATCAGAAGATCAGCAAGCAAGCCCGTTCCAACTCCTGTAAAAGCCTGTCAGTAACACTACCGTATAGTCTGGTCTCTTCGTCTAAGATGTCGCATATCAAGTCTAGGGATGGTAAACGTCAGACCCCAATAACTTGATAAGTCATGCCGATACGAAGCAGACAACGGGTCGAGAAACTACTGATAACACTTATCGGTAAATCTCTAAATCAGCCCTGGCCAGGGACTTCCCTGTCATGGCCAATCGAGCACAGCACGACATCTACCCCCAATACCGGGAGAGACAAAATCTCCTCCTATCGCTCACTGCCTCCATGTGACTCGGGACTGTACCCAAAAACCACCGTTTTGCATGTCCTCTTGAACATAGTAAGGTGGAAATCAAAGCACAATGGGAATCACACAAGACTCTATGATGATCTCGGGTCTACAGACTAACCTGTACAAGTGTCACCAGAGAACTGCCATCTGACGTGAGGTATAATACCATCTGGGAGTTCTCGACGAGTCCGTCCAGTGTACCAAGTCTCCACTTAGCACCCGTATACCATCTATGATGTCAAACACCAATGGATATGGGATCATCCATCGCCCATCTCATGGGTCGAGAAGCATATACGCTAGTCTACTCTGGTATATCGATGCCCTGTCTCGATACACCCATGACTAAGAACATTAAAGGATGAACTTATGGACTATCAAGGCCCCACTAGTATGATCTGCATCATAACCCTGGTAGTCAAGTACACATCCTAAGGGCTTTACCAACATGTAACCATAAAACAGTATCAAGAGACAAGTATACATGTTAAGATAAAGAGCAACCAGATAGCATTCTATCACGTCGAGCAAGAAAGTCCTCTTTATATTGTAAGTCCACGTTGCGACCCCCGGTTCTTACGGGGAGGCGGAAACGGTATAAAATCAAATTTTTAGTGCAAGAGGCAACATGGACTAAACTAGGTCGGGATCGTTGACTAAACTAAAACTAGCAAACTAGCTAAAGATATTTAGCTACTCGGATGAAGATGGTTATACCTAGACTTGAACTCCTTCGTCTTCAAACTTTGTAGAGGTTGATGGTTCTCCTTTGTCGCCTTCTTCCGTCGAAGATGGATCCACCTCGAAGGCTCGACCTTTGGGCTCTTTCTCGTACTTGGAGTGAACTAGAATCGCCGGCTTGCTAGACCCTTGATCCTAGAGTGAGTAGAGAGTGTCTAAGGGTTGCTTTTGTTTTTCAAGAGAAGGATTCTCAACTCATGAGAAGGTTTCTCTTGACTAGAGGAAGAAGAAGATGAAGTGAAGAGAGAGAGTGAATATGATAGAATGAGCTCTCATTTTCCTTTTGCAACCATATTAAAAGAAAAAGGAAAAATCAAATAATAATAATAATCAAAATGAAAAAGGTTTGATGAAAAGTTTAGGAATGACTAATATCATTACAAACATTAAATGAAAAAGCAAGAATGAAAAAGCATCTTGCATTTGTAATGATGGTAGTCAAATGTTCAATCATGGTCAACAAGTCAACCATGGTCAACAAGTCAACAAAAACTAACCATGACACAATTTCATTTTATTATATATTATTAAATGATGTAATACAAATCCATTAGGGTTTGGAAAAAGACAACTGTCAACTGTGCATACGCACCCGTTCCGAAACCCTAATGAAAAGTCCTCTTCCTCTTCCTCAAATAACTGTGCATACACACCTGCATTCTTGTTCCGAGGAACATGAATACTGAGAGATAAAAGCAACCCCAAATACTATACCAGTATCCGGCTCAAACCAGAGCCCGCTGGTAATATCTGTCCGGACTCCAAACGTGCATAAGTGCGCGGATGAGAACGAACCCTGTCGCAAAACCATGCGACCTCTACTCTGTTTTGCCCAGAGGCGAATACCCTCTGTGTGGGACTCTAAAGACTCGACACTACGCTGGCAGTGGGTTTAACCACAGACCGCAAGCGGCACTAGCTGTGCGTAACGGTCCCCAGGTAGATGTCGACAAGAAGGCTGACGAGGTGAAACCCCATCGGTACTCCTACTGAGTCTGAATGTGACAGTCTCCGTACAGTCCGGTCTGTTCGTCTGATACATCGCATGGCGGGCCTAGGGGGCGGTAAACGTCAGTCCCCCAATAGCGGTACAAGTCGTGCCGGAGCGAAGCCCAAAACACCCTGAGATAACACTGGAAACCTACCAGTATATCTCGTTTGCCCTGGCCAGGGACTACTCGTGTAATGGCTCTCCTAGACACATCGTGATGTCAACCCCCAATACCGGGAGAGACGAATCCTGTCTAACCGTCACTGCCTCCAAGTGCTTCGGGACCGCACCCAACCACCACCTGTTTGCACGACTCCTTTGAGCCGTGGTAGGGTAGTGATCAAAGTGCAGTGGGAACACACTCGAGGCGAAGTGCCAGTGTCAAGTCAGCGGACTAAGCTGTACTCATGTCACCTGGGAACTGATGACTGACGATAGGTATAATACCAACCTGTCAGTTCCCGACGAGTCCTGTCCAGTGTACTCGTAACCTAACGAGCACCCGTATACTATCTCCAGTACGACGTACTGATGGCTGTGGGACAGACCATCTCCCACACTGGGATGAGAAGTGCATACGCTAGTCTACTCCGGAGTATCGATGCCCTGTCTCGATAGTCCTGCGACTATGGACCTGTATAAGGATGTGCTTATAGATTACCCAGCCCCCACTAGTGTGACTGCCATCACAACGCTGGTAATCAAGCAAAGATCCTAAGGGCTCCACTAATGCGTATAAGTGATATAGTAAAATAAACACAAGTACACATTGAAGTACAGACAAACCAAGTAGCATACTACTATTTTGAGCAAGATTGTATATACAAGGTGAATATCCCAAGCATCCATTAAGTAATATACAAACTAGTATGATACAGTAATGGCCTCTAGGGCATATACACTAACAATCTCCCACTTGCACTAAGGCCATGTACTGGCGTATCGAAGACCTATCATCTCGATCAGCCGCTCGAACTGAGTCTGGGGCAGGGCCTTGGTGAATGGATCTGCAGTGTTATCTTCTGAAGCAACTCTCCGAACCTCGATCTCCTTGCGATCCACGATCTCCCTGATCAGGTGATACCGCCTCAAGATGTGCCTGGATCTCTGATGGGACCTGGGCTCCTTCGCTAAAGCTATAGCCCCATTGTTGTCGCAATACAGAGGTATTGGATCAACAATGGACGGAACCACCTGAAGTTCTTTCAAGAACTTCCTCATCCAGACAGCTTCTTTTGCGGCATCAGATGCAGCGATGTATTCCGCTTCCATCGTCGAGTCTGCAACGGTTTCCTGTTTGGAACTCTTCCAACACACCGCCCCTCCATTGAGGGTAAAGACAAAGCCCGACATGGACTTGGAATCATCCTTGTCACTCTGGAAGCTGGAGTCAGCAAAGGCCTCGATCTGGAGGTCTTTTCCGCCATACACCAAGAACATCTCCTTAGTCCTTCTCAGGTACTTGAGAATGTTCTTTACCGCTATCCAGTATTTCTCCCCAGGGTTTGACTGATACCGGCTTACCACACTAAGTGCATAAGCTACATCCGGTCTGGTACACAACATCGCATACATTATAGAGCCTACCGCAGAAGCGTAGGGTATAATAGACATGCGATCCCTCTCCAAATCAGTCTTGGGAGACATCTCTTTAGAGAGGGTGATCCCGTGACAAGCCGGTAGGTTACCGCGCTTGGAATCTTCCATACTGAATCTCTTCACTATGGTGTCGATGTACCTGGACTGAGAAAGTCCCAATATCCTCTTGGATCTATCACGATGGATCCGGATCCCCAGGATGTATGAGGCATCACCCAGGTCTTTCATGGAGAACCTGTGTGACAAGAACCCCTTGACAGATTGTAGCATAGGAATGTCATTTCCTATTAAGAGAATGTCATCCACGTATAAAACGAGGAATACTACAGTTCTCGCTACAAATCTACTATAGATGCATGGTTCATCTGGATTTTTGATAAAGCCAAATTCTTTGACCGTCTCATCAAAGCAGATGTTCCAACTCCGCGATGCCTGCTTTAGTCCATAGATGGACTTAAGCAACTTGCACACCTTTCCGCTGCTCCCACTCTGAATGAAGCCCTCTGGCTGGTCCATATAGACACACTCCTCTAAATTTCCATTTAGAAAAGCTGTCTTTACGTCCATTTGCCAGATCTCATAATCGTGGAAGGCAGCGATGGCAAGAAGGATCCGAATGGATTTCAGCATGGCTACTGGAGAGAAGGTTTCGTCATAGTCCAAGCCAGGTCTTTGACGAAAACCCTTTGCTACCAGCCTAGCTTTATAGGTCTCAACCTGTCCATCTACACTAATCTTCCTTTTGAAGATCCACTTGCATCCTACGGGTTTTACCCCGTCTGGAGCAATGTCCAACGTCCATACCTTGTTGGTGTACATGGACTCCATTTCGGTCCGCATTGCATCCAGCCATTTCACTGAGTCAACGCTCTGAACGGCCTGCTGGAAGCTAGTAGGCTCATCATAATCTATGATGCAATCCTCTCTATCCCCGTCTATGAGAAAACCGTAGTATCTCTCGGGCGGATGAGACTGCCTACTACTTCTGCGGAGCGGCGTAGGAATGTCCTGTTCTGTTGAACCCTCTGGTCCCACTAAGCTTTCAGTAACAGTCTGTGGTTCTGGAACTTCTTCCAGTTCTACTGCGCTCCCACTAATTTCCTTTTCCAAGAACTGGTGTTCTAGAAAGTGGGCATTGCGAGAAACAAGGACTTTTTGTTCCTCTGCGTAGTAGAAAAGATACCCCCTGGTGTTCTTTGGGTATCCCACAAACTTGCACAGCACTGAGCGTGCCTCGAGTTTGTCCGCATGCTGCTTTTTGACAAAAGCTGGACATCCCCAGATCTTCAGATATTGAAGATATGGTTTCTTCCCACTCCACATTTCATATGGGGTGGTAGGCACAGTCTTAGTCGGAACTCGGTTCAAAAGGTATGCAGCTGATTCTAGCGCATACCCCCAGAATGATCGCGGTAACTCAGCGTTATTCATCATGGACCGCACCATATCCAATAGGGTGCGGTTCCGTCTCTCCGATACACCGTTATGTTGCGGGGTGTATGGAGGAGTAAGCTGAGAGAGAATTCCGTTCTCTTTTAAATAGTCCAGGAACTCGGCACTTAAGTATTCTCCACCTCGATCCGATCTTAGAATCTTAATACTTTTGCCGGTCTGTTTCTCTACTTCATTCTTATACTCCTGGAATTTTCCAAAGGCTTCGGACTTATGCTTCATTAAGAAGATATGACCGTACCTTGAGAAGTCATCCGTAAAAGTAATGAAGTAAGAGTGGCCGCTTCGGGCATGTGTAGACATTGGACCGCACACGTCACTGTGTACGAGTCCCAAGAGCTCGCTCGCTCTTTCTCCATGTCCAGTAAACGGAGTCTTTGTCATCTTTCCTTTGAGACAGGATTGACAAGTGGCATACGACTGATATTCGAACGCATTCAAATACCCTTCTGTATGTAACTTCGTCAACCTTCTCTCATTGATGTGACCCAATCTACAATGCCATAAGAAAGTCTGGTTTATTTCTGGAGACTTTCTTTTGTGTGTATTCTGGACATTGAAAATCTGTGGTTGGTTCAATACGTATATACCATTACTCAATGTACCTGACCCAATCAGAACTTGATTAAGGTGAATGTTTACAACATTACTTACAAACGCAAATTCATAACCTTCTTTAGAAACTAAAGATACAGAAATGATATTATAAGTTGCGTTGGGTACAAAAAAGCAATTACGCAAAACCAAAACATGTCCATCTGACATTCCCAGGTGATAGTCCCCCACGGCTTTAGCATCCATGCTAGCTCCGTTTGCAACTCTGAGGGTCATGTCACCTGCTTTCAAAACACTACGGTTTCTCAACGCCTGCAAAGAATTACAGATATGAGATCCTGATCCGGTATCCAATACCCAGGAAGTAGAGTTTATAGAAAGACAGTTTTCAATAACATACACACCTGAAGCTGAAGCTGCAACCTGCTTCAATTCCTGTGTTCTGGCCTTCCAGGCCCTGCAATCATTCTTCCAGTGTCCTTTCTTATGACAAAAGAAGCATTCTTCCTTATCCACAAGCTTCCCCGCTATCTTTGTTGCTTTTCCTTTTCCCTTCGTATCCACTTTACTAACACCGCCCCTTGGTTTGGCGGGGGCTTTCTTCTTCTTTCCCTTGGCTTTCGCCTTGGACCTAGAAGAAGATGATCCTCCTACAAACAAAGTGGATGTTTCCCTACCTTTCTGTAGGGTGCCCTCTGCGCTCCTCAGCAGGTTGAGGAGCTCTGAAAGTTCAACCTCCTTTTCTTGTAGGTTGAAGTTTATTATAAACTGGGCGTAAGTGGAAGGAAGGGACTGGAGAACTATATCCGTATATAGCTCACTCTCCAATGTGATCCCCAGGTCAGCGAGCTCCTCAATGTAGCCGATCATCTTTAGCACGTGCTCGGCTACTGATGATCCGACGGCCATTCTTGTCGAAAACAACTTTTTCGACGCTTCGTATCTTGCGATACGTGATTGCTCTCCATACAGTTCTTTTGTATGAAGCAATATGGACTCCATGTCCATATTCTCATGCCTCCTCTGATGTTCGTTGTCCATCGAGGCAAGCAGGAGGCACTTGGCCTTCGCGCTATCAATCTCCCAAGTCTTGCGGATTTCCTTATCCGCGACGCTGGAAGTTGGACCAGGGACAGGGGGAGCTTTGGTGGTAAGAAGATACCCCAGCTTGTCATAAGTGATTGCTATCTTGACATTCCTGAGCCAATCTTTGTAGTTTGGCCCTGTCAGCTTATTTTTATCTAGGAGTAACTTAAGTCCAGTCATGTTGATTGGTCGCTGCAATTAGGAGAGAGAAGAAGAAACACTCAGCATGATGCTCTTGCAAGTTTAGAATGGTTTTTAGTTTGTCTAAACAGGATGGCTCCCACTGTTTCTCGAATCCCTCCTCAAACCATAAAGGAAGAATTAGCCAGGATCAATCCCACCGTACAATACTTGCTTAACCGTTCAGCCAGGCCGGTGTCGGTACTTCGAGGGAGGTTTTCCAACGCTTTCGCGAAGTTCCTTAATTAGAGAACCTCTTTTCCCTGGGGGCGTAGCCCCGCTAACACCTTTCTAGGCACCTACTAGGTTTGTAGCATTGATCGTTAAGTGAGAAATTTCCCGAGGAGTAGCATATACTCACAGTAGGATCGGGATCCAAATATCATTGCGTGACGAAACTAAAGGAATCCTACCAGAATCATCACACTCCAAATGGTATGCAAATCTAGCAAGTTTCAGTACTTATGAAACTCCCGATGTGGATTTTTGCCCCATGCTCTTATGACCTTGGCGTGAGGTCAAAATGTCATAAGTCACATGTCAAGTTCGTCCCATCATTATCCAGGTTAATTTGAATCCACCCGTACATACCCTTGACGTAGGCCAAAATGGCAGTACGACTGTTTCAAACCAACGCATTCTATCTATGCAACAGATAAATATCCGGTAGCTACCAATCACTATGCCTTGGCGTGAGGTCAAAATACATAGCTTGAATACTACCGAATATTTAACTGAAATGATGGAGGGCTACGGATGGTTTTGGCAAAACCGTGAACGTAGTGAACTTGATTTGGTCGATGGAACGAGATAGCTTTTAAATGGAGTGGCTCAAGCTCCGCATTTTAAAAGTTAGTTTTGAAAAGAACCGAGTGGTTTTTCGAAAGTGTTCCAACGACTTTAACTTGGTTTATTATCTTGCATTAGTTCTTTTAATGCGTGATATTCTTGCATTAGTACTTTTAATGCGTCCCATCATTTAATCCTACCATTGCAGAAAACAACCAAAATATGACGTACGCTTATGCCATTCGCATTCGCCACTGGGCCCCGTCATTACCCGTTAGGTTACTTAACTAACGACAGAGCGGGGGCTGGGCTAGCGCGTCTGTAAAACATAAGCAACGCCTAAATAGTTATAGATATAGCAATAGTAGACATTACAGATCACAGATGAATGCATTGGATATACTAGCAATCCGCAATCCTTTCGAGCCTGAAACGAAAAGCGGATAACACGGTCGCGGTGAATAGCCAAATACCCCACCCAAGACCCCTACGGGTGCGGCAAACTACCCGCCAAGTACCCGAAGCGTAGCAACCTCCCTCATCTCCATGAGTAGGCCACTCGACACTTCGGCATACCCGGTAGTTCGTGCACCCCTCCATGGGTCTATCCTAGGAGCAAAAACAGTAAAAGAATTATACAATGACGGCTACAACCCCGACCCGGTTGTGCGGCCAAACAAATAATATTATTACATCAATTTACATTTACAATGAATGAAAGAAAAACAAAAGCTCATCTCACATCCACCCCGGCTATTCACCCGCGACAGTCCAACACATTCATATACACATTCCAGCACATTACAGATCATGTATAACCCCGACTAATCGTCTTATAGCGATTAGCCGACGTTCAATACATGCAAGCATCACAGATATAACCATCATAGTCAAAGTGCAGTGAAGTTCGAAAAAATACGGAATTATAGGACCCCAAAAAGAAATTTCTTTTCTGGAAAATCTGGGCACATATAATATATTTTAAAAATCCCAAAACCAACACAAAAACACACTGCACGAAAAACGATGCAGAGAAGACGACAAAGCGCGGCGGTTGCGCGGCACGAGCCCACCTCGCGCGGCGGAAGGGCGGCGCTTTGAGCTCAACAGTGGATCGTTTTTCATGGGTGTTCTTAGAAAACCCTGAGACGATTTTACAAGTATAAAGTTTTTCATTTTGAGCCAAAAAAATTTCAACAGAAACTCAGGTTTTGAAAAGGTATGGTTTTTGGGTTTTTTACGGTTCCGAACTTCGTTACACTTCACTACCAAGCTAGTTTAAGTTTAACCTGGCCCTGATACCACTGTAAGTCCACGTTGCGACCCCCGGTTCTTACGGGGAGGCGGAAACGGTATAAAATCAAATTTTTAGTGCAAGAGGCAACATGGACTAAACTAGGTCGGGATCGTTGACTAAACTAAAACTAGCAAACTAGCTAAAGATATTTAGCTACTCGGATGAAGATGGTTATACCTAGACTTGAACTCCTTCGTCTTCAAACTTTGTAGAGGTTGATGGTTCTCCTTTGTCGCCTTCTTCCGTCGAAGATGGATCCACCTCGAAGGCTCGACCTTTGGGCTCTTTCTCGTACTTGGAGTGAACTAGAATCGCCGGCTTGCTAGACCCTTGATCCTAGAGTGAGTAGAGAGTGTCTAAGGGTTGCTTTTGTTTTTCAAGAGAAGGATTCTCAACTCATGAGAAGGTTTCTCTTGACTAGAGGAAGAAGAAGATGAAGTGAAGAGAGAGAGTGAATATGATAGAATGAGCTCTCATTTTCCTTTTGCAACCATATCAAAAGAAAAAGGAAAAATCAAATAATAATAATAATCAAAATGAAAAAGGTTTGATGGAAAGTTTAGGAATGACTAATATCATTACAAACATTAAATGAAAAAGCAAGAATGAAAAAGCATCTTGCATTTGTAATGATGGTAGTCAAATGTTCAACCATGGTCAACAAGTCAACCATGGTCAACAAGTCAACAAAAACTAACCATGACACAATTTCATTTTATTATATATTATTAAATGATGTAATACAAATCCATTAGGGTTTGGAAAAAGACAACTGTCAACTGTGCATACGCACCCGTTCCGAAACCCTAATGAAAAGCCCTCTTCCTCTTCCTCAAATAACTGTGCATACACACCTGCATTCTTGTTCCGAGGAACATGAATACTGAGAGATAAAAGCAACCCCAAATACTATACCAGTATCCGGCTCAAACCAGAGCCCGCTGGTAATATCTGTCCGGACTCCAAACGTGCACAAGTGCGCGGATGAGAACGAACCCTGTCGCAAAACCATGCGACCTCTACTCTGTTTTGCCCAGAGGCGAATACCCTCTGTGTGGGACTCTAAAGACTCGACACTACGCTGGCAGTGGGTTTAACCACAGACCGCAAGCGGCACTAGCTGTGCGTAACGGTCCCCAGGTAGATGTCGACAAGAAGGCTGACGAGGTGAAACCCCATCGGTACTCCTACTGAGTCTGAATGTGACAGTCTCCGTACAGTCCGGTCTGTTCGTCTGATACATCGCATGGCGGGCCTAGGGGGCGGTAAACGTCAGTCCCCCAATAGCGGTACAAGTCGTGCCGGAGCGAAGCCCAAAACACCCTGAGATAACACTGGAAACCTACCAGTATATCTCGTTTGCCCTGGCCAGGGACTACTCGTGTAATGGCTCTCCTAGACACATCGCGATGTCAACCCCCAATACCGGGAGAGACGAATCCTGTCTAACCGTCACTGCCTCCAAGTGCTTCGGGACCGCACCCAACCACCACCTGTTTGCACGACTCCTTTGAGCCGTGGTAGGGTAGTGATCAAAGTGCAGTGGGAACACACTCGAGGCGAAGTGCCAGTGTCAAGTCAGCGGACTAAGCTGTACTCATGTCACCTGGGAACTGATGACTGACGATAGGTATAATACCAACATGTCAGTTCCCGACGAGTCCTGTCCAGTGTACTCGTAACCTAACGAGCACCCGTATACTATCTCCAGTACGACGTACTGATGGCTGTGGGACAGACCATCTCCCACACTGGGATGAGAAGCGCATACGCTAGTCTACTCCGGAGTATCGATGCCCTGTCTCGATAGTCCTGCGACTAGGGACCTGTATAAGGATGTGCTTATAGATTACCCAGCCCCCACTAGTGTGACTGCCATCACAACGCTGGTAATCAAGCAAAGATCCTAAGGGCTCCACTAATGCGTATAAGTGATATAGTAAAATAAACACAAGTACACATTGAAGTAGAGACAAACCAAGTAGCATACTACTATTTTGAGCAAGATTGTATATACAAGGTGAATATCCCAAGCATCCATTAAGTAATATACAAACTAGTATGATACAGTAATGGCCTCTAGGGCATATACACTAACATATATATGTCCAAGCATCCACTATAATATACATCATATGTACAATAATGGCCTCTAGGGCATACATACAACTAACAATCTTCCACTTGTACCAGGGCCAGCTGCTGTAGTATCGCATACCCAACATCCCGAAGAGTCTCTCGAACTGTATCTGGGAAATGGCCTTAGTGAGTGGATCCGCTGTGTTGTTCTTCGTGTCAACTCTCCTGACCTCGATCTCCCGGCGATCAACTATCTCCCGGATCAGGTGATACCGCTTCAGAATATGTCTGGATCGCTGATGGGACCTAGGTTCCTTGGCCAAAACCACCGCTCCATTGTTATCACAATACAAAGGTATTGGATACTCAATGGATGGAACCACTCCAAGTTCAGTTATGAACTTCTTCATCCAGACAGCCTCTTTAGCAGCATCGTTGGCAGCGATGTATTCAGCCTCCATCGTTGAGTCTGCCACGGTTTCCTGCTTGGAACTCTTCCAGCATACCGTCCCTCTATTGAGGGTAAAGACAAATCCCGAGTGCGACTTAGAGTCGTCCTTATCACTGTGGAAGCTCGAATCGGTAAAGTACTCTACTTGGAGTTCTCCATTACCATACACCAAGAGCATCTCTTTAGTCCTTCTCAAGTACTTGAGAATGCTCTTCATAGATGTCCAGTGACTCTCTCCAGGATCTGCTTGATACCTACTCACTACACTTAGTGAGTATGCTAAATCGGGTCTAGTATATAGCATCGCGTACATGATAGAGCCTACGGCCGAAGCATAGGGTATCCCTTGCATGAGAGCTCTCTCCAAATCATTCTTGGGAGACATCTCTTTAGAGAGAGCGAGTCCTGAGATCGTGGGTAAAAACCCACGCTTGGATTCTTCCATACTAAATCTCTTTAGTATGGTGTCAATGTACCTGGATTGGGACAATACCAGTATCCGTTTAGATCTATCTCTATAGATCTTAATCCCTAAGATGTAGGAGGCATCACCTAGATCTTTCATTGAGAATCTATGTGATAAGAAGAGCTTGACCGATTGCAGTATAGGAATGTCATTTCCTATCAAGAGTATGTATCCATGTACAATACGAAGAAAACAACCTTACTCTCTGCCACCTTCTTATATATACAAGGTTCATCTACGTTTTTGACGAAATCAAACTCTTTGATAATGACATCAAAACAGATGTTATAACTCCGTGATGCTTGCTTTAACCCGTAGATGGATTTAAGCAGCTTGCACACCTTTCCGCTGCTCCCACTGTCTACGAAGCCCTCTGGCTGAGTCATATACATGCACTCTTCCAAATCACCATTTAGAAAAGCGGTCTTAACATCCATTTGCCAGATTTCGTAGTCATGGTATGCAGCGATGGCAAGCATAATCCGGATGGATTTAAGCATAGCCATTAGAGAAAAGGTTTTGTCATAATCCACACATGGTCATTGACGAAAACCCTTTGCAACAAGTCTAGCTTTGAAAGTCTCCACTTTCCCATCTACACCAAGTTTATTCTTGAAGATCCACTTACTCCCAATGGGTTTTACCCCTTCAGGAGCATCTACCAAAGTCCATACTTTGTTGGTGTACATGGTTTCTATCTCGGATCGCATTGCATCCAGCCATTTCACAGAGTCTCCACTTGTGATGGCCTGCTCGAAGCTAGTCGGGTCATCATCCTACATGATGCAATCCTCGCTTCCACCATCAATGAGAAAACCGTAATATCTCTCAGGTGGATGAGAAATCCTACTAGATCGGCAGAGAGACTGAGGTTCGTTGGTAACTACCGAATCCTCTGGTTCTACCAAATCTTCTATCGTGGTTTGTACAGCTGGAACCTCTTCCAGTTCTACCTCCTTGCCATTAATTTCCTTTGAAAGAAATTCCTTTTCTAAAAAGGTGGCATATCAAGAAACAAACACCTTTTGTTCCTCGGTGTGGTGGAAGATATACCCGCGTGAATGTTTGGGATATCCAACAAACTTACACAGAAATGACCTTGTCTCGAGCTTGTCCGGATTTTTTATTTTCACATATGCCGGACAACCCCATATCTTTGATATAATTAAGATATGGTCCCTTTCCTTTCCATATCTCATATGGAGTGGTTGGCACAGATTTGATGGGAACCATATTCAATAGGTCTGCAGCTGTCTCCAGTGTATATCCCCAAAAGGAAATAGGTAACTCAGCAGTGCTCATAATAGAGCGCACCATATCTAATAGGGTGCGATTCCATCACTCTGATACACCGTTGTGCTGTGGTGTATACGGAGGAGTAAGCTGGGAGAGAATCTCATTCTCTTTTAGAAAGTCCAGGAACTCCGTGCTCAAGTATTCATTTCCTCGATTGGATCGTAGGATTTTAATACTTTTACCCGTTTGGTTCTCTACTTCGGATTTATATTCCTTAAATTTCTCAAAAGCTTCAAACTTGTGCTTCAACAAGAACACATGTCCGAATTTTGAGAGATCGTCAGTGAATGTAATGAAATATGAGAAACCATTCCTGGCATGTGTAGAAATAGGACCACATACATCACTATGTATCAGTCCCAAGAGCTCACTAGCTCTCTCTCCGTGTCCTGTAAACGGAGTTTTGGTCATCTTGCCTTTAAGACATGACTGGCAAGTGTCATAAGATGAAAATTCGAAAGGATTCAAATATCTATCTTTATATAACTTAGCTAGTTGTGTCGCATTGATATGAGCTGGTCTACAATGACCCAAGAAGGATTCGTTCATTTCTGAACTCTTCCTCTTGTGTATGTTTTGTACATTAAGAACTGTGGTTTGATCTAGAACGTATATGCCATTATTTAAGGAGCCTGATCCAATCAACTTTTGATTCAGGAAGATGTTCATAACATTATCCTGTACTAAAAAATTATATCCTTCTTTACTTAATAAAGAAACTGATATAAGGTTGCATATCAGGGTCGGAATGTAATAGCATTCGTTCAGAATTAATGTATTACCATTTAGTAATTCAAGGTGATATTCGCCAACTGCCTTGGCTGCAACATTTGCCCCATTCCCGACTCTCACGGAATGATCACCCATTCCCAGTTCTCTACCATTCTTTAGCCCATGTAACATATTAATATATGGGATCCTGATCCGGGATCTAATACCCAGGACGTAGAGTGAACTGAGAAACAGTTCTCGGTAACTAACACACCCGAAGAAGATGCATCATTATGCTTATTCTTCGTTTGGGTGGCGTGGGAATCCGGACATTCCCCTATTTCCTGTTCAATCTTATAACAATTATAAGAAAGAACGGAACCAACGTTCCCCAGCTCAGTATAACAAGTGGGTTCGGTCAATACAACCATAATATTATCTTGATTAAGACGTGACATGGTCGCTACCTAGAGAGAGAGAGAAGAAAACACTTTAGCGTATTGTAACAATCCTAATTTTCTTATACACTTTTTCCTATACAAATTTTTTTCAAAATATTTTTAAAATCCACAAAGGGGTATTTTAGCCTGAGCACAAGATTTAGGTAATTATTTTTGTTTTTAATTACAAGCTACAAGAATGAAATAACTCCATTTTTAGTGTACAAGAAATTACTTTAAATTTAATGTATACTAGGAGTATTTATTCTTGATGCTATCAGTTTAAATAATTAAAAACCACAATAATTACAAGAAAGAGCTTGTAGCTCATTGGTAATACCTTGCACTGCTGAACTAAACCACCGGAGTTCAAATCCCATGCCCCACATTACTTTTGTATTTATTTTGTTTTATTTTTTTTGGAAGTCAACGGTAAAAAGGCCATAACTCCCAAAATATGTACTGGACAACAAAAAATAAATATACCAAATTGTATCCCCAGAAATTCCCCGGCCAATGGACCCCCGACTCGGCGCCACCGGCCGGCGACTCGGCCGACTCGGTCCGGCGCCGCCGGCCGGACTTGGCCGGACGGCCGAGTCACCAACTGAGAAAAGTTGGCTCTTGACTTGGTCAACCCTCTTGCACACTTATTATATCTGGATCGGTTTTGATTTGGCCAATAAATCCCTTTTACTCTTAGGTTTAATGATTTTTAATGAATTTTTAATGTTTTTTATATTTTTTTAAATATTTTTTAATCCAAATCCTAACCCTAGCCTAGCCCTATATAAAGACCCTTATCCTCTACCTTTTCCCCTCACAACTCTAAGTCCACTCTCTCAAATTCTCGAGAACTCGGTACGAAGAGCGAGAAACGAAGCGCTGCCGAAGTCGACGACGGATTCCGGCGACCGGATTAGAACCTTCGCGACGTTTTCGACGAATCGACAACCACCACATCCCTTAGCTTCCTTAGCTTGTCCAAACCGTAAGTCCCACCTCTTCTATCTCTCTTTTCTTTTAATAGAAAATACGACTTTTTGGAACCCGACGGAAATCGGAACAAACCGATTTCCGATTCGGTTTTTCTACAAATTTCCACTTGTCACCTAATACATAATACCTAAACCTATCTATGATGACTATTAATCACCTAGAAACCAATTTAAATAAAGTTTCTCATATGAAATGATAGCTTTCTTGTAAAACCGTATTCTTTTCATAAAAATACCACAAAGTTTATTTTTCTTGTTCTAATTAAATCCCTCACTCCTAAATATGTTTATCTTGATCACTAAACTTGTAGAAATCAATTTGAATGAATTTTCACACATGAAATGATAACGTTTTCAAATACCGTATTCTTGCGCTTAAATACCTTCAAGTTTAATACATCATATTTAACCTCTAAAACTTCATTAAACCCTAAAATAAGTCACGAGGTAATGACCTACCTCTACACACACACAAATATAAACCTAATTGATAAACGTCAAAATATAGAATACGAAAATACAGGACTTTTCACTAAAATACCATATTCTTTATAAACCTTTTCTAAAAGGTTTAAGTTGTACACAATTCTAAATAAAATCTTTTAAAATAAAAGCACGATATGTCATGGACATCGATCGTTTATCTAAACTGTCTTGTGGTGTCTAGGCAAGTGTGTCTAGGCTAGTGATTTTTAATTAGGCCCACGACTGTGGTTCCTTCCCACTTACCTGGCACTTACCTGGCCGCAATTGACGGTGAAGAGGCGATTTGAGGCTTCTAATGACTCATCGTTTAGACCTTAGAAATAGGCTAGTTGGCTTAGGAAACCCTAACAACTAAAATACGGAAAACTATACTCTTTTGCAAATAAATACCCTATATTTATAAAACCGTTTTCCTAAATGAAAAGTATTTGTTAAACCTAAGCAAAGCGCCGCTACAACCCACTTTTGGGGAACCCGTTAGGGATAGTACGGTTCATCGTGCACCCGCGGGCTAGTAGTGCGAGATTCAGACCTCCGCAAGGAGCATTCGGTCTCGAAGGGTTAAAATACGACATTTAAGAAAAATGTGATTTTGGAAAATAAAATATTTATTTAAAATTATTCTTGTATTAGTATATATTTAATTATCATTTAGACACCTATTTTATTATAATATAAAGTTCCCACATTTTCCTAAAAAATTTACAAGATTAAAATTACACTAAAATACCATGAATTTCAGATAAGATAATTAATACTTTTATTAGGATATATTCACTAGAATAACACAAATAAAATTCACATTCATTATAACAATTAAGACGATTATTAAATACTTGAGGTGTATTTTGAAAACTATACAAAAGTACTTTTTACATAAAACCCCCCTCAAGTCTCACAAATTACAATAAGGCCCCTTAACTAATATTGAAATTCAAATTACCTTCCTTTTAGTCTGACTCGGGTTAGAGTCTGACTATTTCTGACTTGAATATAATTCAAGTCAATTTATATTCTTTAACATTCCAATACAAATTGAATACATGAATCCCTGAATCCAGTTAACAATATATTTTTGACTGAATCAAACCATGGATATTCATCCATTATCCTGATAATCCATTTACCTGATTATACAGTTGTAACATGTTTACTGATATCATGGTTTTGGTCAGTCACCCAACTTACATATTCCAATACCACATTACTGTTAAAACACTACGGGGTTTAAGGGGTAGATTGGTACGGAAGGTGTTAAAGGTGGCACGAGGTGGTCAGATTAAGACACCTAACCTGAATCCTATTGCTGTTGTACCGTGGCATAACGGTTTCTTGTACTTTCCTTTTGCCCTGATCTCTAGCATATAGAGATCCCCCTCGTATACACTGGCATCCTTCTATACCAAGCTACAAACAACAGCGTTACATAATGTTCCATAATATTCAATAATATAATACTTTAGAAAATACCGTTACTCTGTCATTCTCATTCTTCTTATCTTTGGGACTTACCGAGCGACCTGTTCGCTGACGACATTCTATCTCTTTCTTCTTTGAATGTCGTCAGGTGCGTTGGACCAAGTTGAGATCGAGCCCACCAGTGAAGATTTGGAGCAGTTCCAGGCAGACCCAGAGCTCTAGATAATTGTACCTTGTTCTTTCCAGTTTATTTCATTTCCTGTTATGCCACTGTTTAGGCATTGCTTTTTCATTCCAGTTGTATTTTTCTTTTCCTGCATTGTAAAAAGAATGTTATTAATAAAAGTTGATGTTATTTCTATATGATTCGTCTCTTGTGATTTACTTTATATTGCTTAGCTACGCTTAGCGTATGTACTTCTGAGTACATACGTAGCGGGCCTTGTCGCGTCCACTTCGCCGTACACTGGGAAGCGGGGAGTGACAGGTTTTGTTGGTGGCCCATGCAGGTCAGAGCTGTATGAATCCCTGTCATGCAGTTCTGGTCTGCGTGAACAACCTAAGCAATAAATACACAAGAACCAGCAACTTAAAACATTCTTTACAATCATGTTCCTTGAAACTTGCAAATTCCTATTTCTTGAATCTTATCATTTCATGTATTTGAATCTGTCCTAATCCAAATTTTTCTTCAGGATTATGGATTCCCCGAACAACACCAGCACCAACGTTAACAACACCCCTTCAACACTGCCTCTCACACCAGCTATTCCTGCACCACCCACTGAGCAAACGATGTTATTTGATGCGATCCGTAGTCTTCTCGAGGGACATCAACAACTTTTGAATCGTCCTGAGGCCGATGCACCGGGAGTAAAGCAATTCAGAGCTTTGCACCCAAAGCAGTTCTCTGGTAAAGGAAGCCCTCTTGAAGCGGAAGAATGGGCACAAAGCATCGAAGACGATCTGGTAGCAGCTCAAGTGCCAGACCACGCTTGGGTCCATGTAGCGAAGCTACAGCTCACGGATAATGCTCGCAATTGGTGGAAGGCGGAAGAAACCCGTCTGGTACAGCCAATTGAATGGAAGACATTTCGCGAGAAGTTCGACGCGAAATATTTCCCTGTGACTGCCAGGTTCTCCATGGAGCAGCAGTTTATTCATCTACAGCAAGGATCAATGTGGGAGAAATCGATAGATGAATACGATACTGAGTTCACTATATTGAGCCGATTCGCGGCACACTTGATACCGACAGACGATATCAGAGCCCGTCGCTTTCAGCAAGGTTTGGACACAGAGATTAAGGCTGCTCTAGCCACAGGAAAGTTTTTGACTCATGAGGAAGCCCTAGAAGCTGCCCGCAGCTATGAGGCAGTGATAAAAGAGAGGGGCAGACCTCAGTCTGCAGGAGTCAAGCGCCCTGCCAACCAGATGGCAGGAGGAGCCTCTTCCAGGCCATCGTTTGAACCCAGGAAGACTGAAGAAATTTGCCATTACTGCCAAAGAAAGGGACATTTGTGGAAGGACTGTAGACGCGTAAAAGGCCTGTGTCTAATTTGTGGCGCATCCAACCACGGAATTGGGAACTGTCCTTACAACAGCAACTCATCTCACACACACCAACCAACCGCAGCGGCCAACCATCCAGGCTCCTGCAACTCGTCCTGCACTACCTGCTCCACCACCTGCACAGCCTACTCGCCAATTCCAACAGGCAATGAGGGACATGTCTAGAGGGCAGAGAAACAGGCCCCAAAGGCAGAATGTGCCTCCAGCTAGAAGGAATATACCACGGCGACAGACCTTCACATTAGAAGCCGTAGAAACCGAGACTGTAGGTCAAGGTAACACCGGTAAGCCTTTTTCACCATTATATCTCTTTGTTATTTATACACTATCTATACCACAACCACCAAACTTCTTTGCACTGTTACACTTTCCTTTTACAAATTTCGAGAACGAAATTTTTATAAGGAGGGTAGAATGTAACAACCCTAATTTTCTTATACACTTTTTCCTATACAAATTTTTTTCAAAATATTTTTAAAATCCACAAAGGGGTATTTTAGCCTGAGCACAAGATTTAGGTAATTATTTTTGTTTTTAATTACAAGCTACAAGAATAAAATAACTCCATTTTTAGTGTACAAGAAATTACTTTAAATTTAATGTATACTAGGAGTATTTATTCTTACTGCTATCAGTTTAAATAATTAAAAACCACAATAATTACAAGAAGGAGCTTGTAGCTCATTGGTAATACCTTGCACTGCTGAACCAAGCCACCGGAGTTCAAATCCCATGCCCCACATTATTTTTGTATTTATTTTGTTTTATTTTTTTTTGGAAGTCAACGGTAAAAAGGCCATAACTCCCAAAATATGTACTGAACAACAAAAAGTAAATATACCAAATTGTACCCCCAAAAATTCCCCGGCCAATGGACCCCTGACTCGGCCCGACTCGGCGCCGCCGGCCGGCGACTCGGCCGACTCGGTCCGGCGCCGCCGGCCGGACTTGGCCGGACGGCCGAGTCACCAACTGAGAAAAGTTGGCTCTTGACTTGGTCAACCCTCTTGCACACTTATTATACCTGGATCGGTTTTGATTTGGCCAATAAATCCCTTTTACTCCTAGATTTAATGATTTTTAATGAATTTTTAATGTTTTTTATATTTTTTTATATTTTTTAATCCAAACCCTAACCCTAGCCTAGCCCTATATAAATACCCCTATCCTCTACCTTTTCCCCTCACAACTCTAAGTCCACTCTCTCAAATTCTCGAGAACTCGGTATGAAGAGTGAGAAGCGAAGCGCTGCCGAAATCGACGACGGATTCCGGCGACCAGATCAGAACCTTCGCGACGTTTTCGACGAATCGACAACCACCACATCCCTTAGCTTCCTTAGCTTGTCCAAACCGTAAGTCCCATCTCTTCTATCTCTCTTTTCTTTTAATAGAAAATACGACTGTTTGGAACCCGACGGAAATCGGAACAAACCGATTTCCGATTCGGTTTTTCTACAAATTTCCACTTGTCACCTAATACATAATACCTAAACCTATCTATGATGACTATTAATTACCTAGAAACCAATTTAAATAAAGTTTCTCACATGAAATGATAGCTTTCTTGTAAAACCGTATTCTTTTCATAAAAATACCACAAAGTTTATTTTTCTTGTTCTAATTAAATCCCTCACTCCTAAATATATTTATCTTGATCACTAAACTTGTAGAAATCAATTTGAATGAATTTTCACACATGAAATGATAACGTTTTCAAATACCGTATTCTTGCGCTTAAATACCTTCAAGTTTAATACATCATATTTAACCTCTAAAACTTCATTAAACCCTAAAATAAGTCACGAGGTAATGACCTACCTCTACACATACACAAATATAACCCTAATTGATAAACGTCAAAATATAGAATACGAAAATACAGGACTTTTCACTAAAATACCATATTCTTTATAAACCTTTTCTAAAAGCTTTAAGTTGTACACAATTCTAAATAAAATCTTTTAAAATAAAAGCACGATATGTCATGGACATCGATCGTTTATCTAAACTGTCTTGTGGTGTCTAGGCAAGTGTGTCTAGGCTAGTGGTTTTTAATTAGGCCCACGACTGTGGTTCCTTCCCACTTACCTGGCACTTACCTGGCCGCAATTGACGGTGAAGAGGCGATTTGAGGCTTCTAATGACTCATCGTTTAGACCTTAGAAATAGGCTAGTTGGCTTAGGAAACCCTAACAACTAAAATACGGAAAACTATACTCTTTTGCAAATAAATACCCTATATTTATAAAACCGTTTTCCTAAATGAAAAGTATTTGTTAAACCTAAGCAAAGCGCCGCTACAACCCACTTTTGGGGAACCCGTTAGGGATAGTACGGTTCTTCGTGCACCCGCGGGCTAGTAGTGCGAGATTCAGACCTCCGCAAGGAGCATTCGGTCTCGAAGGGTTAACATACGACATTTAAGAAAAATGTGATTTTAGAAAATAAAATATTTATTTAAAATTATTCTTGTATTAGTATATATTTAATTATCATTTATACACCTATTTTATTATAATATAAAGTTCCCACATTTTCCTAAAAAATTTACAAGATTAAAATTACACTAAAATACCATGAATTTCAGATAAGATAATTAATACTTTTATTAGGATATATTCACTAGAATAACACAAATAAAATTCACATTCATTATAACAATTAAGACGATTATTAAATACTTGAGGTGTGTTTTGAAAACTATACAAAAGTACTTTTTACATAAAACCCCCTCAAGTCTCACAAATTACAATAAGGCCCCTTAACTAATATTGAAATTCAAATTACCTTCCTTTTAGTCTGACTCGGGTTAGAGTCTGACTATTTCTGACTTGAATATGATTCAAGTCAATCTATATTCTTTAACATTCCAATACAAATTGAATACATGAATTCCTGAATCCTGTTAACAATATATTTTTGACTGAATCAAACCATGGATATTCATCCATTATCCTGATATTCCATTTACCTGATTATACAGTTGTAACATGTTTACTGATATCATGGTTTTGGTCAGTCACCCAACTTACATATTCCAATACCACATTACTGTTAAAACACTACGGGGTTTAAGGGGTAGATTGGTACGGAAGGTGTTAAAGGTGGCACGAGGTGGTCAGATTAAGACACCTAACCTGAATCCTATTGCTGTTGTACCGTGGCATAACGGTTCCTCTTACTTTCCTTTTGCCCTGATCTCTAGCATATAGAGATCCCCCTCATATACACTGGCATCCTTCTGTACCAAGCTACAAACAACAGCGTTACACAATGTTCCATAATATTCAATAATATAATACTTTAGAAAATACTGTTACTCTGTCATTCTCATTCTTCTTATTTTTGGGACTTACCGAGCGACCTGTTCGCTGACGACATTCTATCTCTTTCTTCTTTGAATGTCGTCAGGTGCGTTGGACCAAGTTGAGATCGAGCCCACCAGTGAAGATTTGGAGCAGTTCCAGGCAGACCCAGAGCTCTAGATAATTGTACCTTGTTCTTTCCAGTTTATTTCATTTCCTGTTATGCCACTGTTTAGGCATTGCTTTTTCATTCCAGTTGTATTTTTCTTTTCCTGCATTGTAAAAAGAATGTTATTAATAAAAGTTGTTGTTCTTTTTATACTCTTGTCTCTTGTGTATTATTTTGCTTAGTTACGCTTAGCGTATATACTTCTGAGTATATACGTAGCGGGCCTCGTCGCGTCCACTTCGCCGTACACTGGGAAGCGGGGCGTGACACGTATGCTCTTGCAAGATCAGATTGGTTATTATTTTATCTAATCAGGATGGCTCCCACTATTTTTATCAAATCTTCCTTCAAACCCTAAAAGGAAAAACTAGCCGGTATTAATTACACCCTACAAGTTCGCCAATCTTTCAGCTAGGCCAGTGCCGGCACTTTGAGGGAGGTTCCCCATGCTTTCGCACGGACCTAATTAAAGTAAAGCTCGTTTTTCCAGGGGCGTAACCCCGTTGACACCTTTCTAGGCACCTACTTGATCGGCTAATTGTAAAGTGTAAGACTCTCTCAGGAGCAACTCTTGCTCACAGCGGGATCGGGATCCAACTATCTCATAGAAGGTATGTAATCTCATTGTAAATTTCAACACTTAAAACTCCCGATATATTTTGCCCCTAACATCCTATGATCTTGACACAGGCCAACAAACCATAGTCCGCTAATCAAGTTCAACACGTCATTTCTGATTGAATTAAACCCACCCGCACGACCTTTAACGCAGGCCAACAAGGTCGTACGACTACCCTAATCCAATCGCATCTTATGCTTTAGCAGATAAACACAAATTAGCTACCGCACACTACGCCTTGACGCAGGCCGACAAACGTAGCACGAATACTAATTAGAACCTATCTGAAATGACGGAGGGCTGCGACAGGTTTTTAAGAAAACCTTTGGCGTAATGAACTTGATATCGTTCTAGAATCGAGTGATTTTGAAAAGGAGTGGTTTAGGCTCCGCATTTTAAAATCGAGTTTTTCAAAATAAACCGAGTGTTGTAGTATCTGTCAGTTATTGCTAAAGAGGTCACTCCCGGTGAAGGGATCTCGGCTCTTTCCTTATAGAATAAGGTGCAGGATATATCACATATATCACCATGCAAAGCAAATACTGTAGCTACCCTTTTGAAAATTTGATTCCACAACATCTTTTAGGTTTTTTTCTTTTCATTAATCTTATTAATGAAGTCCCATCATTTATGCTTCCTAAGCATCACAGAAGAAACAAAAATACAACGTACGCTTATGCCATCTGCATTCGCCACAGTGTCCCGGTATGCACCGTTAGGTTAATTAACTAACGGCATGGCGGGACGGGACTAGCGCGGGTGCAAAACATAAGCAACGTCTACTATATATCTCATATATAATGTATATCCATTCGTCTCAGAATCCACAGTGATCACATCACAGAGCAACATAAGAAACATATGAAATATTGGATATACTAGGATGTCCGTTTTTTATATTGAGTCTGTAAAAAACACGAATTCCACGGTCGCGATGAATAGCCAAACCTACATCCCTAGACCCCTATGAGAGCGACAAGCAACCCTACCAATTCTAGAGTTAGGAGACCCGGACTTTACTCCTCGAGTTGGTCTCCTACTGGACTCTAAAACCCGGTTACTTGTGCTCCCCTCATTGGGTCTATCCTAATGCGGAAAAGTAAATAATATACAACAACGGTGACATCATCCTCAACCCGAAAGTGCCCCAATAAAAGAATATTACATGCAATGAATATTACATGAATGAAAAAAAACTCTCATCTCACATAAAACCTCCGGCTATTCAAAAAAGCGACAATCCAATATAACATATCACAGCAACACATAACATCACATGTCATCAACGTAAGTAAATATGCGTATCCCAATTGTCATTGACATATAGCAACGCAACCGGCGATATTCCACATATTACACTTACGGTCGCAGAAAAGAAAATGTCAAACTACAACATTTGGAATCCATAATCACCTTAGACATCATAAACCCGAAGAATCACATACTTCGGATTTCATGCCTAACTATATGAATTCCACATATTGTATCACATCACATGACATCCGGACGACATTAAACTTCTCGATCGATTCATCAAAATCCCACAATTCCCAGACGGCTCAATACTTGAGCACAGTTTAATAATACCCAGTACATGCCACAGCACCTATGGACCAACCGTAGAAGAGCAGACCCAAGCCTCACTCGTGTCGCCATGGAACTGTGGCAAACCCTAAGGTATGACCGCGGTTCCGCGATCCAAAAAAGTCGAGTTAGGGTTACATTCTTCTAGAGGGTCCACAGAATTACTTACACGTTTTTTCGAATACCTTAAACTTGGAAAAATGAGTTTTTGACATTCGTTCGATCTTCTTAACTTTGCCTAGATAACATGTGAATACCCGAAAAAGGCTAAACGATGTTAAACATTCCGATCGAATCAACGGATTCCCAATAAATTCCAGAAAGGTCAACACTTGAGTAATATTAAAAATTCCCAGAAGCATGATTTAGTAGCTACGGATCACCCCTTGAAGTACGATTCCATAACACACAAGTTCTGCCGCGGAACCGCCGCCAAATGCATGGTATGGCCGCGGTTCCACGGTTGACTTGATCGAGTTAGGGAATCGTACTTCTCAGAGATCCATAGAATTACCTGCACGATTTTTTGAGAATTTTTAATATGGAAAAATCCAACTTTTTGAAAAATTTCCAGAGAGGGGGTATCAAGTGGGTTTTCGGAGTTCGATCGGATTTTTAATTTCGCATAGATAACTCCTAATGCTTTAGTAAGGCTCTGATACCACTGTAGGGTTCTTTGGCATGACCACAAGGTTTCGGAAGGCATCAAACATGCCATATTTAAATTTTCTAGCATGCCAAACAACCTAACCTAGGATCTAACTAGAGTTTTAGGAGTAATACTAAGATGTAAACAAATTTACAACTAAAAGATAACGGAATACATCCTTTGTAGACCGGTCCTTCACTTCAATTTCTCCTTGTAGTCGTCCCTTCGCTGCGATCATGGAACTCCCGGACACTTGCATGGCTTCTCAAGGTGAAAAGAACGAACTTACTTAAAATCTTCGAGGCCGAAGATGATCTACGTCGAGGAGACACTAACTCAAGCTACTACTTCACTAATGAGAGATTAGTGAAGCTAACACCCTATACTAAAGTGCTAATTTAGTAGAGGATGATGAAGTAAGAAGTGGGCTCACTTTAGTTTTATTTTTCTCACAATATTTTCTCACTTTTGAAAAACCTAGCAAGCTTTTTTCTATGGATGAAGAAGAAGAAGAAGCAAAGAGATGAGAATGAACTAATGAGGTGAGAGAATCAACCATGGGTGAGTTTGTATCATATACCTAACTCATGTAGAGACATAACCATGGCTAAATTATAATGGTTAGGTTAATAAATATTTTTAGTAAAACAAAATTAGTGGACCAAGTCAATGCATCCACAAGATTCTACAATCTTCATGCATGCGACTAATTATCCACTAATTTGGATTTACTTTAAATATTTAAATCCTACATTATAATTAGTATGGTGTAAATCTCATACACCCATGTAGTGTGTGTCATCAACCATGACACAAAATAAAACACAATTAATATATATCACATATATATTAAGTGTGCACATGTGAGAAAAATAAATTCTTAAGTGAGCTAATATTAGTTAATATAAACTAGTATATCAAATATACAATTATACACTAAATTATCAAATCAACACTTGATTTAATAATCCGGTTATATCACATACAACCGACTAATATTATATATATCATCTTATTGAATCAACACTTGATTCGATAGCTCGGCTATATCACATATAACCGACCGATACAAATATCGCGAGAATATAATATGGTATCACACACTCGTATTATTCTCAGTCCCGCACATATCACATATGCGCTCCTACTTCATTTTGCCTGAGCCAGTAAAACCTCTGTGTAGGACTCTAAAAGACTCGTTAATACCCCGGCAGTAGGTGATGATCACATCAAGCACCCACAAGCCGTCAACGGTACTAGCTGGATGTAACGGCTATCCGGGTATTGAACGATCAGAAGATAAGCAAGCAAGCCCGCTCTAACTCCTGCAAAAGCCTATCAGTAACACTGCTGTACAGTCCGGTCTCTTCATCTATGATGTCGCATATCAAGTCTAGGGGTGGTAAACTTCATACCCCAATAACTTGATAAGTCATGCCGATACGAGGCTCACAACGAGTCGAGAAATTACTGATAACACTTATCGGTAAATCTCTAAATCAGCCCTGGCCAGGGACTTCCCTGTCATGGCCAATCGAGCACAACACGACATCTACCCCTAATACCGGGAGAGACGAAATCCTCTCCTATTGCTCATTGCCTCCATGTGACTCGGGATTGTACCCAAAAACCACAGTTTTGCACGTCCTCTTGAACATGGTAAGGTGGAAATCAAAGCACAGTAGGAATCATACAAGACTCTATGACGATCTCGGGTCTACAGACTAACCTGTACAAGTGTCACCAGAGAACTGCCATCTGACGTGATGTATAATACCATCTGGGAGTTCTCCGCGAGTCCGTCCAGTGTACCAAGTCTCCACTGAGCACCCGTATACCATCTCTGATGTCAAACACCAATGGATATGGGATCATCCATCGCCCATCTCATGGGTCGAGAAGCATATACGCTAGTATACTCTGGTATATCGATGCCCTGTCTTAATACACCCACGACTAGGAACATTAAAGGATGAGCTTATGGACTACCAAGGCCCCACTAGTATGATCTGCATCATAATCCTGGTAGTCAAGTACGTATCCTAAGGGCTTTACTAACATGTAACCATAAAACAGTATCAAGAGACAAGTATACATGTTAAGATAAAGAGCAACCAGATAGCATACTATCATGTCGAGGAAGAAAGTCCTCTCTATATATGTCCAAGCATCCACTATAATATACATCATATGTACAATAATGGCCTCTAGGCTCCTTCACCTTGGAGTTCGTTAGCCCCTCGGCGACTAGTCTAGTGTCGAGGAGAGCCACCTTCTCCTCCGCATGTCGCAGTTGGAGGCGGAGTTCCTCCTCTCGCGAGGAGGATTCGCCCGCCTTTTTCATGGCCGGGTCTACCTCTTCAGATTCTATGGCGACGAGGAGAGCGCAGTGATGAAGGACCTAAGGAAAGTAGTAAACGGGTTAGAAAGCTCAAACCGAGAAAACAAGACTTAAGAAATTTTAAGAAAATTCAAGTACCGGCCTGAACCGCCTCCTGTGCTATGGCGGCCACTTGGGCCTTCATGGTCCCTCAGGGAATCTTGCCCCCGGCTGCTTGCTCCATGTCCGAAAGCAAGCTGTCGGCGACGGAGATCCCCAAGGGCACCTCAACGCAGAAGTCGCCCTCCTGCACTGGGATCCCGGTAGAAGGTGGCCGAGAGACCGTCTGTTTCTGCCTTTTGAGGGGGATTTTAGCGGGCTCAGCCTCCTCCTCCTCCTCCTCCTCTCTTGCACGGGGCACCGGATCCCGCGCGTGCTTATGAACCCCCCTCCCGCGGTGTTCTTCTGGGGATCGGGGAGCAGCGGAAGGCTTAGACGGTAGAGTTGTCCTCGGAGCCGAGCTCGGACCGGGTCGGGACGAGCTTGTGCCTCCGGCCTTCCTTCCTTGGTTCTTGGCGGCCATGGTGACTAGGATCTTCTAACGGTCCATGGGATCTACAAAAAAGAACACATGAACAAAAGGGAGTTAGCAACACTGAAAAGGAAAAATAAGTTAACAAAGTCTAAACAGGTCGTCGAAGGCCCTAACTTACCTAGAAAACGCTCAAGACTAAGCCCAGCCTAGCTCAGTGCCTGCTCGGATAGCAGAACATCCGCCCGCTGGATTGGTTCCCACTGGAACACCACCCTTGCCTTGGGGGAAGTCGATTGCTTTGCCCTCGGACAATCGGCCCTATGTCACTGTGTAGGCACAGGCCAGTCCTCGCCCTCATGTGGCCCGACGAATACAAACTTCTCCTTTCATTCGTGGATGGAAGAAGGGACGACTACTACTCCCGACTTGGCCGCCCCGCCATTACGTTTTTTATACGAAAAATACACCCAGCTTGGCTCTTCTTTGCTGGTGCCAGGATGATTTTTATAACAAAGGAAAGACAAGAGGAGGGTCAAATTGAAAGGGATCTGATCTATTTTCAACCGGACCAGAAACCCGAGGAGGATCCTCCACGAGTTCGGTGCTAGCTGGCCCGGAGCAAGACGGAAACAACGAAGCACCCCACAAACCTCGATTAGGGAAGGCAGACGCATTCCTGCTCGGAAAGCTTCCAAATACAAGGCAATCTCCTTGCCCTGCACCTGGTCCGTCCGCTCACCCTATCTAGCTAAACGGATGGAATAGTTAGAGGGGATGTGGAATCGAGTCCGAATTTCGGAAAGTTCGTCCAGACTTTTCAAAACGGATGGCGCATCGCAGGTGTTCCCAATGCGCACGTTGGGGGCCCTTGTCGCCACCCGACGGCGAGTGACAAGGGCAGCCTTGACTCTGGGGGGAACCCGACACAGAAGACGTAGCTGAAGAGGAACCTTCTTGGCTATCTGAAGCCGAAGAGGAGGAAGACCCACTGGACTCGGCCACAGCAACTAAAGACTCATCGTATGACTCTGCCCTCACTATCTCTACAGACTCCTCAGATGAAGACATCTAACCTGATTAAAAAAAAGGACTCATCGAGAAAAAATCACAGCGGATCCGATCTAAAAAGTGGAACGCCGGGCAATCTTCAACAAATGAATGAGAATTAAAGCAAAGTGTTGGCCTTAGGATGGTCCCCTCCTATTTATACACCTCAAAAAAGAACATCCTACGGCCCAGATTGGTTCCCGCCAAAATGAAACGTCGCGCCCAAGCGGCAGTCGAAGCTCCACATGGCGGTCGACCATTAGGGACGTCTCTTCGGTTGCAAGAGTCATAGACAGCCTGTTTCGCCCGCCAACCGACATCCGACACGTGGCCCGCATCCCAACTGGCGAATCGACTGAAACAGCGCCCCCTCTTTAAAGCGCAATCATTTCAAAGATCCATTAACGCCATCGGGGATATGCGCGAAAATTCAGGCACATGACGAGGCGGCACGTGGGCCTAAGGATCGAAGCGACACAACTGCCAAACGCCATGTCGTTTCCAAGCGACCCACATTATGATTCTCGGCGTTAAACCAATCAAACGAAAAAACCGAGCATGCCACTCTCGACCCGACCCATGAATAGATCGGAACGAGAATGGGGGCTAATGATGATCCTCACGTATGGTGTTTCCTTTTGATCACGATACGTGGTGGATAACGTGTCCCGAAGGCTATAAAGGTGGAATAAATGAGTTGCATCAAGGACATTCCTCGGGACCTCGTCTCGATGAAGTATCCGACCTTTCAGGAAACCGTCCTGAGTACTTTCCACCTTCACCAAGCAAACTACCAACAGCTCGTCTCCGAGTTTCCTCAGTCTCCTTGCTCTCCTCCGAGCCATCTGACAAGACGAGCCTCCTTGTTCGCCTCCGAGCTCTTGACAAGCCGAGCTTCCTCGGCCTCCCGGCTCGTCTCTAAGCTCTTGACATGCCGAGCTTCCTTGGCCTCCCGGCTCGTCTCCGAGCTCCTGACATGCTGAGCTTCCTTGGCTTCCCGATCAACCAAGAGCGCGGATCCCATGCGCCCCACAACGGCTCCGCGTATATCGCCAAGGCGAGATATCCGCCTTCCCATGATCCGCGTCCCACGCTAGCGCATCCCCCATTAATGGGCGCATCTCGCCATTTAAGACGAGAATAACACTGGGGCGTAACTGACGGCGATGATCTCGCGCCTGGTCACTCCACGCGACCCCTATATAAATCCCTCTCTCAGACGACTCAGGTAACGGAAACTCATTTCCAATATGCCGCTACTCTGCACTTATACCTCGGTACTAACTTGATTGTCGAAGGGTCCTACGGTAGTCACCCATCTCGGGACTTCTTTTGCGGATAGCTCGGCGTCAACGTCAACCTATTGAGATCCACACGCTCAACAACTCCCAAACCAAATCTCAACCGTCAAAGACCGCCATCACAGGATCGACGGAGAACAACATCTGAAGAAGATCACAGCTTCTATCAGCGCTTAATATCTATTCCATTTCAAAATAGATACTCACTTAATGTATAAAAGCGAAATGGATACTCACTTTAACTGATAATGAAACCGAAGGTAATATTAATTCCATTTTGAAAACAAAATCCTTTAGTTTGGTTTAAAAGATCATTTTTAAAAATAGAGAAAGTGAATAATAAAGGCAAACAGCCTTTCACACGATAACAACCCCTAAAATTTTTTTAAAAAATAACAGGTATAGGAATCCATAATCCCTAGCTACCCGACTCGAGCAAAAAATGTAAAATCGATAAATTACACATGTAGACAGGATTTTTTCAAAATCAAACCTGACTTTTATAATATTATATGGATATATAAAGAAATATATTTCCCCATATCTATTAAATACGACCTAGTTATTCGACTCAAATTTAATAATTGCATGCGGAGACCGAATAATCCAAAAATTAGGCTAGGGTTTTTCAATACTTTATTGATGCATGGATAGATATCTTCTCCAAGCTATACTACAGAATTCCGAGGTTCAAGAGAAATTGCTCACCGAATTTATTAAATCTATCCAATTTAAGGCAAAATTAAATTCTTGAAATTTTACAATAGTGTTTGTATCCCTTTTGAGTGAATATTTTATAAATTATCCGCTTTTGTAAAATGGGATCCGAAGTGTCTTCTATTTCTGGTCCCATGCTAATCAAAACTATTGGATCCGACGGCCAAAATTGTGTATGACGGGGTCCATGGCTTTGGATCTTAATGTGTGTCTAAGATCCCACAATAGCATGGAAAATAGCAAAAGGAGCAAGCAGAGGATCCCAGTCTTGTAAAATGTGTCTCTCTATATGACGCGACCTGGATCACGCCAAGATGTTACCTTCCGTTGATCTACTGATGGCGGCGATGGGTGGCTGAGATTGGATCTGGAGGCTGTCGCTCCTGAAGCGTGTGGATCTCAATAGGTTTGATGTTGTCTGGGCCGAGCTACCTGCAAGGAAGTCCTGGGGTGGTTATACCACCGAGGACCCTCCGGTGGTCAAGTTAGACTAGAGATCCAAGCAGAGTAACGGCTTAGTGGAGTAAAAATGGCTTACTTGGACCGTATGAAGAAGGGGTTTATATAGCGGTGGCAGCAGGCAGGGCAGGCACGAGAATCACGCCGGCCGTTACGCTCCCGACGTCACACCCGCGTGATGAGCAGGATCTCCCATTAATGGCGAGAAAGGCTCGTTAATGGGGGATCGTGATGGCGTGGAACGTGGGATGCGGCCAGCGGAAATCTCGCTCATGGCGAGATTCGCGGGATGGCAGTTGCGCCTGTGAGCGGTGCTGTTGATCGGTCTATGAGACTGAGGAAGATGACCTCGGCGGGAGAGCTCGCGGACGAGCGGGAGATCCGATGTATCTTGGTTCTGCGGTAGCTCGGAGACGAGCTGTGAGGCCGAGGAGGCCAATTGCGCTTGGGGCTCGGAGGCGAGCCAGGGATTGCTTGTAGGACGGGCTTAGGAGTGGTTTAGTCGGCCACTGTAGGTCCTTTCTTGCACGCTCTGGGACACGTCGTCTGCCACGTGTCATGATCTGGGGGATCACCAATATCGAGCATTATCATTAGCCCCCCACTCTCGTCCTGACCAGCTGATGGGTCGGGTCGAGAGTGGTCTGCCAGGTCATCCGAGGTGAGCTCTTTTCCGAAGATATCATCGGGCATGTCCCCGGGTAACCTGTTGTATATTCTGGATGATGCCAGCAAATCAGGGCGAGATCTTTGCATTAAAGAGGGTGCGTCGGATCGTGTGTACATTTACTGAAGCGACAGTCTACGTGTCGAGCGCTGGTTGGCTGACGCGACGGGCCACAGACCTCTGGCATCTGATGGGATACGGCCAAAGCCCGTGCGATAGGTGGAGCGATCGTGGTCGTCGAGTGCGAAGAGTTGTTTTTGGCGGGAGTCGACTGTCGCTATTGGATAAGGACGCCGGTGGCAATAAGTAGAGGTGGGGTCCCCGCGAGGGCCCATTCCTCTTCATAATCTCCTCGTCTTTAGTCTTGTTAGCTCGGCGTTCTCCTCTTTAGGTCGGGATTCCCGCGTTTGCTTTTCCGAGGACTCCTCTTCATCAGGTTAGATGTCTTCCTATGAGGAGTCTGTAGGTGTAGTTGGTGTAGAGTTTGGGGAGCCCTTTGTAGAGTCTTCCCCTTCTTCTCCTTCTTCGTCTTCCTCTTCTGGACCGGAGTCCTCCCAGAGAGCTAGGGTTAGGTCTCCTCTCCAGGGTCACGCGACGAGGGCGGACCCTCGAGTGGAGGTTGCGGATGCGCTCGGCATGCCGTCTATGGTGAGGCACGAGGAGGAGCTAGCTAATGCTCGGACTAGTTTCCATATTCCTCCCGGCTACACGTTGCGTTTGGCCGGGGATGGGGAGAGGGCAGATCAGGTACGGGGCAAGGCGATTGCCCTGTACTTGGAAGCCTTTTGGGCTGGAATACGCCTGCCCTTCTCTCCCGAGGTTGTTAGGGCGCTAAATTACTTTAGGCTAGCCCCGGGCCAGCTAGTACCGAACTCCTGGAGGATTCTCCTTGGGTTCCTGGTCTGCTTGAAGTTGCAGATGATCCCCTTCAGTCTTTCTATCCTTGCCTCCTCCTTTATTTACAAAAGTCACCCCGGCACTCGCGCGGGCGACTCGAGGTGGGTTTACCTCTCTTTTAGGAAACAACGGGGGAGCGCACCCGGGTCGGGTGTCGTCGTCTTGCCTTCTTCCATCCACAATTGGAAGAAGAATTTTTTCTTTGTTGGGCCGCCGGAAGGTGAGGACTGGCCCGTGCCCACCCTATGGTCTAGGGATAGGTGCTGGCAGGGGAGTCCGTCCAATGATCCCGACATGGTGAGAGTGGCGGAGTGGGAGCCCATTCCTCGAGCCGACGTGCTGCTTTCCAAGCGGGCCCTTAGTTGGGCTGGGCTCAGCCCCACCCAATTCATCGGTAAGTTAGGAGCTTACGTTTGTCTTCATTTCTGTTTGTGTTGCTAATTTCATCGTATTTTGTCTTGTGCATAACCCATGGACTTGAGCCACCTCCGAGCAGCCATGTGCAAGCTGAAGAAGGGACCGAAGGCTGGAGGCACCAGCTCTTCTCGCCAGACGTCTGTCCCGATTCCCCAGGTGGCCGTCCTACCCCAGTGTTTGACTGCGGGCCGAGCCCCGGAGCCCAGCCAGGCGCCGAGCAGAAAACGGGTTCGGGGAAAGGATGCCCAGGCTTCGGAGGTGGAGACCGGCTCTCCGCCGTCACCTCTCAAGCGGTTCCCCCGCGTAGTCCCGCAGACCGGCCTCCCCGATCTTGGTAGACGAGGGAGAGCTCCGCTTTGAGGTGCCCTCGGGGCTCTCCATCGCTGACAGCTTGCTGTCCGATATGGAGAGGTCGGCTGGGGGTAAGGTCCCTGGGGGGACTCTGAAGGCGCAAATGGCGTCCATCGCCCAAGAGGTCGTGCAGGTTAGTGCTCATACCTCACTTGATTTTTTATTCAACGCCTCGCCATTTGCAAGATTTGGTGCTCCTTTCTCCTTCTGACCCCCCTCTGATTTCTTCAGGTCCTCCAGCACATCGCTCTCGTCGTCCGGATGGAGGAGGAGGAGATAGCCCCGGCGATGCGATCCACGGGCGAGCTCTCCGCATTAGAGGAGAGCTCGAAGCGGGAGCTAGAGGCGGCGTTGGCGAGGGTCGCTGCCCTTGAGGGTGGGGTGGAGGCCGGGAAGCAGGAGGCTGCGGCCGCGAAGTAGGAGGTAGTGGCCTCGAAGCAGGAGGTTGCCAGGTTCCACGAGGCCGCCAGGGCCGCCGGGGCCAAGCTTCAGGACTCCAAGGTGCTCGTCGGCACCATGAAAAAGTCAGCGAGCTCCCTCCGGAAGGAGTTGGAGGCTGCGGTAGACGCAGAGAAGCAAGCCGACCTCAGAGCGACGGGGGCGGTAGAGAACTTCCAGAAGTCGGAACAGTTTTACACCGTCCTAGCCTTGGCCACCACTGCCATCTGGCATGAGGCCCTCGACGCCGTCAAGGCTCGGATGCCGGAGTTCGCTGATGAAGATCTCCGAGCCGAATATCCTCGCGGGGATGACGAGCAGGGGGATGGCCCCGGGGACGAGGCCGGGGAAGAGATACCCGGCGAGGACGACATCGAGGCTCCTATGGTGGGCGCTGAGCTTCCCAGGGTTACGCCCAGCCCTGAGGCCTGAAGCCCCTTGTCTTCTTGTTTTTTCTTCTTTTTGTCGCATCGGTTATTTTGTAGTCCTCCGGGCATTTTGTAAGGCTGGGGAGCCTACAATACCCTTATAAAAGCTTTGACTTTGTGAATAAAGATTTTTGTTTTTGCAGTAGTGTTTGCGCGCGTATTTTCCTTTGTCGGTAAACACTTGTAGTTGCATAGTACTGCTTTTGTGTTATGTCGGCTCTTCGTCTAGCGATTACGCGTCGGGTTGAATCTATTCATTTGCCCTGTGTGCAAAGACGGTATCTCCATGGCCCCGAAGACGAGGAGGAGATCGCTCAGACGTAGACAGACCGGATGCCTCGTGGTGAGGTCGTGTTCCTTAGCGTGGGAAGCCCGGAGAGGCATGCTGAGGAAGAGGCCGATCAGGGTAGCTGCTCTATGCCTCTTGGTGAGGGCTTTGATTCTTAGCGCGGGAGGGGCCGTAAGTGGTCTGCCAAGGACGGGCCGAGCGGGGTAGCTGCTCGGTGCCTCATGGTGAGGAATTTGATCCTTAGTGCATGAGGGGCCGTAAGTGGCCTACCAAGGACGAGCCGAGCAGGGTAGCTGCTCGGTGCCTCATAGTGAGGGCTTTGATCCCTGGTGTGTTGGGGTAGGGAGCTACCAACCAGGGATAACCGAGCAAGGGCGGGCCCGGTTGCCTCTTTCGAGAGCTTTTTATCCTTAGCACGGGAGGGGCCGTAAGAGGCCTACTAAGGATAGCCGAACAGGGTTGCTGCCCGGTGCCTCTTGGCGAGGGCTTTGATCCTTAAGGATGGTCCGGGCAGGGTTGCTATCCGGTGCCTCTTGGCGAGGGCTTTGATCCCTGGTGTGTTGGGGTAGGGAGCTACCATCCAGGGATAACCGAGCAAGGGCGGGTCCGGTTGCCTCTTGCGAGGGCTTTTTATCCTTAGCGTAGGAGGGGCCATAAAAGGCCTACTAAGGATGGCCGAGCAAGGTTTCTGCCCGGTGCCTCTTGGCAAGGGCTTTGATCCTTAAGGATGGCCGAGCAGGGTTGCTTCCCGGTGCCTCTTGGCAAGGGCTTTGATCCCTGGCGTTGTGGGGGTAGGGGAGCTACCAGCCAGGGATAGCCGAGCAGGGTAGCCGCTCGGCTGGCTCTTAGTGAGGGCTTCGATCCCTGGAGTTCGTGGTAGGGGAGCTACCATCCAGGGATAGCCGAGCAGGGTAGCCGCTCGGCTGTCTCTTGGTGAGGGCTTCGATCCCTGGCGTTGTGGGGTAGGGGAGCTACCGAACAGGGATAGCCGAGTGGGATAGCCGCTCGGCTGCCTCTTAGTGAGGGCTTCGATCCCTGGCATTGTGGGGTAGGGAGCTACCGGCCAGGGATAGCCGAGCGGGGTAGCCGCTCGGCTGCCTCTTAGTGAGGGCTTTGATCCCTAGCGTTGTGGGGTAGGGGGGCTACCAGCCAGGGATAGCCGAGCGGATTAGCCGCTCAGCTGCCTCTTAGTGAGGGCTTTGATCCCTGGCATTGTGGGGCAGGGGAGCTACCAGCTAGGGATAACCGAGTAGGGTAGCCGCTCGGCTGCCTCTTGGTGAGGGCTTTGATCCCTGGCATTGTGGGGTAGGGGAGCTACCAGCCAGGGATATCCGAGCAAGGTAGCCGCTCGGCTGCCTCTTGGTGAAGGCTTAAATCCCTGGCGTTGTGGGGTAGGGGAGCTACCAGCCAGGGATAGCCGAGCAGGGTAGCCGCTCGACTGCCTCTTGGTGAGGACTTAGATCCCTGGCATTGCATGATAGGGAGCTATCGGCCAGGGATAGCCGAGCAGGGTAGCGGCTCGGCTGCCTCTTTGTGAGGGCTTAGATCCCTGGCGTTGTGGGGTAGGGCAACTACCAGCCAGGGATAGCCGAGCAGGGTAGCCACTCGGCTGCCTCTTCATGAGGACTTTGGGAAGATGGACAGTCTCAAGTGACACGTGCCAGGAATGTGTGGAGGAGGCGAAGCGCCAGAGCTGCGTCGTTTCAATTTCTCATCGAGCGGCGTGATGTCTGCCGTGTGAAGGCACAGTTGCGGGTGAAACGGGCGGCCATTGAACTCCGGGAGCGTTGTAGGCTATAAAACGGAGAGAGCGTCGATCGCTCCTTTCTTCACACCCAAAATGCAAGAGTGGAGGACTTCCCTTTCACCATCCAAGATATCATAAACCTCGAGGACGTGTACCTCTACGATCAGTACTGTACTGATGACACGGTGCAGTTGGTGATAGGCCGGATCGAGGATCATTTCGGCCGATTGCTCTCCCGGCGCTCCTCCTTACTTCAGCTGTTAATGTACTGCATCTGGAGGGCATCGCTGGGGCTCTACAACCCTTTATCCGAGCAGCTGAAAGACGAGGCCGTTGGCAAGCTAAGGTCTCTGAGGCGCTTTGGCCTGATCTCTGTGAGCCGGCTGAACCGTTCGAAGGTGCTCGTCCTTGAGTGCTACCAATTAAGGCTCGATGCCGACGCTAGCGGGGGGCATCGAAGGCAGAGGTTAGACGCCGCGAGGGCTCGACTGGCGGAAATATCCTCAGAGTACCACGAGCAGTGCTCTCTGCACCACATTCCCCCGCTGTTGTAATTTTTTTTTGTATGGCTGAGGATCCTGTAGTACCTTTTGAATGAATAAGATTCTTTTTCTTTTCTGCAATCCTCTATTGATCCCTTTATTATATAAACAAAAGATCTCAAGAAAGGTGTACACTGCTTTGGAAAGAAAATACACGCTAGTAGATATTCTTATTCGTGCAGCTTGAGCCTCTCGGATGTCTGTTGGCATCTATGCCCGGCATAGGGTACCGAGCTTCGTTAGTGCCAGACGTATCCTCCGCTGACACGACCATGATTTGGCCGATGGTCAGCTCGACGGGAGGGGGACACTGCTCCTGATCGCGGTCAGCTTGCCACTTGTCCCTCAAGTATGCTGCGAGGTACCCCGAACGGATGAGCTCCTCAATGTAGTCACGGAGCTGCTTGCAGCTCTCCGTGGAGTGGCCCAGTGACCTGTAGAAACCGCAGTATAGGCCCCGGGTTCGTTTTGAGGCCATTCGCGAGATCGGGGGAAGCTTGAAGAATCCCTCACCTTTGGCCTCCTCTAGTAGCACTATCTGGGAGATATTGAGCGGGGTGTATTCCTGAAACTTCGGGAGATAGGGCTTTACTCGCTCAGGTCCCCTTCTCTCTTCCCTTGCCATTTTCTTCTGGTCGGCTTGCTCTGTCCGGGGGAGATTTGCATTCACCTCGGATTCGAGATGGACCTCGCGCTCGGTCCAGGCTTTGACCTCGGCCATGGTCTTAGGTTGCGCTAATGCAAAGGAGCGTAACCACTCCTTGTGCCTAAGACCATATCTAAGTGCTGTGATGACAGTCTCGTCCCGGTGCTCTGGGACCTCGAGAAGGGCGTTGTAGAAGCGAGTGACGTATGCTTTGAATGTCTCCTTGTCCCCGCTCTTGATCATGAAGAGGTGGTCAACTGTGCGTTTTTGCCGCCTGTTCCTAACGAAGTGGCCGAGGAATTGAGTGGCCAGCTCGTCGAAAGTTGAGATCGAGCGAAGCTCGAGTCCTCGGAACCAGTCTCGTCCAGCGCGGATGAGAGTGGCCAGGAAAGCTCGGCATTGGACGGCGTCGGAGTTATCTTGGAAGCTCATTCCCGCGGTGAACGCGTCTAAATGGTCCTTCGGGTCAGATTTACCATCGAAGAGGGAGACCTTCGGGGGCTTGTTGCGAGAGGAGACGTGGACGGCGAGCAGCTCCTCGGTGAATGGTTTGGTGAGCGAGTTGGCGGCGTACTTAGCCCCGTCGCTCGATCGGTGGCCTTCCTGATGCATACCCTCGATCTTGATCTCGAAGGCGTCAAGTCGAACGTGGTACCCCGACAACTCGGCACATTTTGATCCCTGGCCTCTGCTGTTGGAGGCCTGTGTTTGGCCGCGGCCCCGGTTTTTCTCAATGAGGATCCTTAGATCCCCCGGCAAGGTAGTCTTCGAGCCGTCGTGGCGAGTCCCGTCCGTGCGACCCCGTCGAGGGAGGGGTGTCGGTCATGCCTAGTAACAGGCGAGCTGACCGACATCTCCTCGGGAGAGAAAGGTGCGCAGAGGATCTCGGGGCGAGGAGCTCTGGAGACGGACCTCGGTGTTGAACTGTGGGGTGCCTAGCTAGTCGCAGAAGGTACTGGACCGGGAGATCTACGGCCATGGGATGTAGCGAGGCGGTGGTCGGCAGTGCCGACGCGTGCGGAGTCTTCTCTCCCCATGTAGGGGTCCCGGTCTTGAGGCGGAGAAGCGGCGACCTGGGGAACTTGCCCTGCCGTTTGGATACGGATGAGCGCCTCTACGACAGACGCGAGTCGGTCTATCCGGCCAGCAAGGGCGTTGATGGCATTCGGCGGAGGAGGTTCTTCCGTGCCTCCGTTGAGGGGGAGGCGGCGGCTGGTGCTGGGATCATCGTGATGATCACTCGCCATTAGAGTAAAATTGGAAGATGAACTTTTGTTTTTGTGGAATCAAGGTTTCCCACAAACGGCGCCAGCTGACGCGACCTGGATCGGGCCAAGATATTACCTTCCGTTGATCTGCTGATGGGGGCGATGGGTGGCTGAGATTGGATTTGGAGGCTGTCGCTCCTGAAGCGTGTGGATCTCAATGGGTTTGATGTTGTCTGCACCGAGCTACCTGCAAGGATCCCGGGGTGGCTGTACCACCGAGGACCCTCCGACAGTCAAGTTAGACTAGAGATCCGAGCAGAGTAACGGCTTAGTGGAGTAAAAATGGCTTACTTGGACCGTCTGAAGAAGGGGTTTATATAGCTGCGGCAGCAGGCAGGGCAGGCGCGAGAATCACGCTGGCCGTTACGCTCCCGACGTCACGCCCGCGTGATGAGCGGGATCTCCCATTAATGGCGAGACAGGCTAGTTAATGGGGGATCGTGATGGCGTGGAACGTGGGATGTGGCCGGCGGAAATCTCGTGCATGGCGAGATTCGCGGGATGGCAGTTGCGTCTGTGAGCGGTGCCGTTGATCGGTCGATGAGACCGAGGAAGATGACCTCGGCGGGAGAGCTCGCGGACGAGCGGGAGAGCCGAGGTATCTTGGTTCTGCGGTAGCCCGGAGACGAGCTGTGAAGCCGAGGAGGCCAATTGTGCCGGGGGCTCGGAGGCGAGCCAGGGATTGCTTGTAGGACGGGCACAGGAGTGGTCTGGTCGACCACTGTAGGTCCTTTCTTGCACGTCCTGGGACACGTTGTCTGCCACGTGTCATGATCTGGAGGATCACTGATCAGTCGAAAATATTGCATTTTTAACACGTCAATTTCCCTACTATTTGCAATCATCTAAAGGTGTTTGGTATGAATATAGCACATATTAACAAATCGACTGTAAAATACCAAATAACATGTGTTATATATTATAACCGGCATTTTGAGGGAAATTGAGTGTTTATCAATGCACGCATAATCTTTGTATAGCGCAACACTTGTCTCGAGAATGTGTGCAGGAAATTCCAGGAAAAGAGCCGAAACTGTTACAAGTGCTGCTAAAAATACGCCAAGTCCAAGACTTGTGATCTGGCAGTAAGCAGAAAAGTATAAAAAGATTCCAGACATCATAAAAGTGCCACAAAGTCAGCACCAAATCACCATGAAAATTTCATGCAGCAAGCTTCCTAAACGGCCGTGGATCCGCGGCCGAATGGGCCGATCCGCCGCGGATCCGCGGCTAGTTGGACACGTCAGCTTCTCAAAATTCTCCACGTGGCTTCTTGCAACAACCCTTACTTCTAGAAGACTCTCAAAATCCACGTGGCTTCTTCCAGAAGGCTCTGCATAACAAACTCACTCTAGAATATTTCTTGCAACAACCTTCTTCTAGAAGGCTCTCTCCAACAACCTTCTTCTAGAAGCCTCCTTGTAACAACCTCATTCTAGAATATTCCCTCCAACAAACTTCTTCTAGAAGATTATTTCTAACAACCTATTTTGGAGGGAAAATTCAAATGAGGTGGTTCATTTTGGAGGGAAAATTCAAATGGGTTGGTTCATTTTTGGAGGGAAAAATTGTAGATCCAAATCAAATTCAAATCAAATTGAGTGATACAATTTGATCGAAATCAAGATCTCCGAATACGATTCAAGCAAGAAGACATCAACCTTTTAGAAACGACGCCGATCTTTAACCGAGCAAGTGATCCAAGACGATCCGCGACTCACGGAGACGTTGCGAAGCCAAATCGACAATCGAGTTCTTTCCTCGAATCTTGTAGATCTTGAGCGAATTGTAACGGAATTGTTGAATAATAAAAGGCGAAATTTCTTTATCTTGTTTATCTTTATATTTGAGCAGTATAATGAGTTTTCAATTCTTGATTGATTTCGTTGTTATGATGCTTGAGTAAAAACTCCGCTCGTGGAGGAATCGAGAGAGATGATAATGATTACAATCTTTAAACGATTCTTAAGTCCTATGAGTTTTGTAAACTCTAGAAAGTTGAATCATCGACAACCTAGTTTTGGGAGAGATGCTTTATTGAATGTTTTCGCTCTTAATTAGAGATCAACGATCGGTGATTGAATTTCTTAGAGGCTAGCTTGTGAATGATAATCAACGAAAGGACAAGGAATGATGATGGAGAAACCCTAGTTTCTTCAAGAGATCCCTAATTCTCGTTGATCATCATCGATCTAGCAACAAATCATCAATGGATAGGAATACGTAATCACAAGTCTTCATCCTCACTATAGATTCGATCGATTCCTATGAGCCTCATTACAAATCTTGATAGTTCATTAGATTTGGACATCTTTTAGAATTTTATTGATTCTTGATCTTTAGATCTAGTTCTTTACTATTGTTGAAACTAAATTTCTAAATTCTTGAATCAATTTTCTTGCAATTTTTCTTTTATCTTTTCATTTCGACTCATCTAAAACGAAAGCGAGCAAAACACACGTCTCAGTGGACGATCCGTATTCATTAACGTGCTACATCGACACCATTAATTGATTGCGGCATAAATTTCTTTGGTTGTGATTTCCATACATTTTCTACCTACACACCGAGAATCATTCAATCAAATGGCGCCGTTGCCGGGAATGTGTGCTATTTTGTTCGTTTTTGTTATTTGAGTTGAAAAATTATTATTCCATCAGAATTTTTTGATCAAATTCGCACAAACACTAAACGATACGTTGTGATTTGTTGCGAGGAAATCTGGAATCTGTGGAGCGAGAGGAAAAATTTTCTGAATATTACAGAGAGTTCAGTGAGTGAACAGGAGCAGCTGCAAGAAATTTTGTGCAGCGATCAAGCTAACACACCGCGCTTCCGCGGCCGTATAGGACATCTCGCGGCGGTTCCGCGGCCATCCTAGGGCATCGCTGTACCAAATTTTCTCGGTGACTTTCTAACTTTCTTATCTCCTCCCTGCTTTTCTCCAATAACCATTTTCTGCAGGTTTCTTTAAAAAAATTCGCAGCGCCGCAAAAATAAAAAATTGTTGCGTGTTTGATCTTGGTTGTTTGCATATTTTAATACGGAAATTAAGAGGTACGACCAAATTCAGATTAGGTGAGGAGTTCATTACCCTTCCTAAGCCCCAAAAATCACAAACTTGCATCCGCATCACCCTCATTAATTAAAAGAAATCTAGACAAGACTCTAAGGACCGTCGCGCTCAATTAGGACAGAAGGAGGTCGTAGGTAATCTATTGCTTATCCGCGTTTCTTTTGTGGTGTCTAAGGCAAGTATGTCTAAGGCAAGTGGTTACTTAATTAGGCCCACTACTTACGTAGTGGAGAACCTCCCACTTACCTGGCACTTACCTGGCCATAGGAGGAGCAAAGAGGCAGTAGAGGATTGATCCTGTGACTTGTCTTCTGGAAGTCTAGGAGTGGTCTAGTGACTTGACCTAGGTGACCACTAGATTTAGGGTTGCTTGTGCATTTTTGTGATTTGATTTTTCAAAAACCGTATTTTTCAAAACAAACCCCAACCATCTTTCCCCTAATTATTACCAACGCTGCCACTTGTGCTACAACTATTTAGCACATGTTAGGCTGGACACGGGATTCCATTTCCCGTCTTGTCCGCATTTCTTTTATCGACCCCAGAGTCGGTAATTCTTCGTCTTCTTCCCCACCACCAACCACGACCGTGATGGACGGATTTCCATCAAACTTTAACACCACTCTACCACCGCCCGCAGGTGCACAGAATCCTCCACGCATTTCTTTCCAAGAGAGATGCTATCCTTCACGTGTTCTCCTTCCCACCTGTCTTTCTATACCACCAGCCAATGGGGACAATTTCGAAATTAAACCCCAATTCATCAAACCTTTACCCAAATTTCACAGGCTCGAGTCTGAAGACGCATATGTGTTTATCACCAAATTCGAAAACGTATGTGCTTTGATGGGTAATTCACAACTGTCTTTGGATGCTCTGCGTTTACGTCTTCTCCCATTCACTTTGTGCGATTTAGCCGAGAAGTGGCTTTACAATACACCCGCACATTCTATTTCAACATAGGACGAATTCGTTGCAGCATTCTTTAAGAAATTTTATCCCGATCATAAGACTGCCCGTGTTCGGAGCGAAATCTTCAAATTTACCCAACTTCCCAATGAACCATTTTGGAAATGCTTTGAACGGTTCAAGAATCTTCTTTTACAATGCCCTCATCACGGAATCCCCAGATGAGATTTGTGTCGAGTTATCTATGAGGGTATTGATCTCACGATAAAACAGATGCTTGAAACCATGTGTCATTGTCAATTCATATCTAAAGATGATGGTGAAGCTTGGAAATATTTAGAAGATTTAGCTCAAAACACTTTACAATGGGAAAGTGTTAGACCACCATCACCGAGGGATGAAATCAGTCAACTCGATGTTTCCGTCACAATGAGAGCCAAAATGGCCGCAATGCAAAGGAAGCTCGATGCTCTAGAAAACAAGTTCTCCTCAGCCTCCCTAAACCAATACACACTTCCCAAAAACATGTGTGGCTGCTGTTCAAATCCATCACATTTAATGGAAAAATGTCCTTTGAATGTACCGTTTCAAGGTCACACTAATACTGCATTTCAGCAAAGACCTGGAAATGATCCTTCTTCCTCATATAATCAAGATTGGAGAAATCACCATGATCTTTCTTGGATCCAACACCAAACTCAATACACGGATCCAAACCATAATAATTTTCAACGGGTCCCTCCACAGCAACAGCAACCACCACAAATGAGTCAGCACCCCTTTCAACCACAAAATTTTCAAAACCCGGCCAACAACTTCGATCCTTCTTCTGCCGGTATTTCTACACCCTCTGCACTCGACATGTTCGTTACACAGTCCATGCAAATGAATGACATGTTAAAATCTTCTATCCAGACGTTAGTGCAAAACATTGTCTCCCACGGTGAAAGTATCAAATCGATAGAAGCACAAATTGCACAACTGACTGCCAGAATAAGTGCTGGAGAAAAAGGGAATCTTCCATCTCAACCCCTACCTGATCCTGGACCTTCACATTACACTAATTTGGATGCATTTACAATGTTGAAATCTGGAAGAGTGCTAGACAATCATGTGGGTGAACAAATTAATAATGATGAATTGATCATTAACACCCTTCCACTTCCACTTCCATTCCCACTTCTACTCCTTATCCTATTTCGTCCAATTTACCTTCTTCTTCTTCCGAGCCTATTCTCCGTTTTTCCAAAGGCTCGTACCCTCCACCCACTTCATCCTTTCCACCCCCACAAACTTCTCCACAAATGTTGGACCCAACACTTATTGATAAAGCTCCATTTTCAAACAGAATGAGGCCCAACAAACATGATGCACAAAGGGAGAAGCTTGTGGACATGTTTAAGGAAGTTAACATCAACATCCCTCTCCTAGATGCTATCCAACAAGTTCTGTCCTATGCGAAAATTCTTAAGAACTTGTGCACTAGGAAGAGGAAGACTCAAGTACCGAAAAAAGTGTTCATGTCAAGCACTGTAGACACGGCTTTTCCCCAACAATTACCAAGGAAGCGTAAGGACCCTGGCTGTCCTACTATTTCTATTTCTATTGGGGATAAACACATTAACCGTGCTTTACTTGATCTTGGCGCTAGTGTTAACTTGCTTCCTTACTCGGTCAACAAGCAACTAGGTATCGGAGTGTTAAAGCCCTCGAACATAACTCTCCAGATGGCCGACCGATCTATCACCAAACCTAGGGGTGAACTTGAGGATGTGTTGATAAAAATCGAGGAATTTGTATTCCCTGTGGACTTTATTGTTCTTGATACACAGCCTATAGAGAACCCACAGAACCAAATTCCAGTGATTCTAGGTCGTCCCTTTTTGGCTACTTCCAACGCTGTCATCAACTGTAGAAACGGCTTTATGAACCTATCTTTTGGGAATAGGTCAATTGAGCTCAATATTTACAAGTTGGGAAGTCAACCCTCCAATCCTCATACTCGAGTTTGTTCTGTCGAATTAATGGATGTCGACAGCAGCGAATTTGATCAGCTTCACGATACAGATCCAGACTTCCTTTATACGTTGTTGTTTGACCCAGATATGTATTATATATATACGGACCCTTCTTTTGAGTTGTCCGGGTCAACATCTAACATCGATGATGAACCTTTTTTGAAGTCTGGGTATCAACCCGCACTTTTTGATGACATTATTCTTCGGGAGATCGATGAAAGCTTCGCTGATAGACTCGCACTCTTAGCAAATACGGGTGTTAAGATGAATCATCTCCAAAACAAAGAAATTGAACCTCCACCCCTTCTTCTTGACAGTCATGAGAATGCGAGTAATCCATCACAACCACTGTGTCGTCTCTCCAAAACGAGACGCAAACACATTCTTTTACACCACTTATCTTTGCCCCACTCCTTCTTGGCTCTATTCAACTTGTTCTTCTACCAACCGGTGCACTACATTGATAAAATCTTCGAATGGTTGGTGTTGACCTTCGGTCTTTGCAAAGCTTGGCATCGACCAATAATCTTGACCTCCTCTTGTGATTTTCAAAGCTTAACATGGTTTAACTCAAGTTTGGGGGGTATAATCTGGCTCTTGAAAAGAAAACTTTTACAAAATTGTGAGCCAAAAATAAGTTTGGGGGAGGATTTTCACGATCAAATTTATTGTCCCCGTTAATAAATGTCCTCCCAAGCTTACAGGTTTTTTGAGATATAGTGGATGGCAACAGTAAGGACACTCTTGAAAACAAGTTTGGGGGAGGTTTATGCTTATTTATGTATCACTTTGCATCATACTTTGCATAAGCTATAAACATTTTAAAAAGCTATAAATATTTTTGTACATAAATAAGATAATAAAAGATTAGATAGTGAAAAATTGCATCCAAAAGATTGGAAAAATTTAAGAAAACCTAGAAAATTAGAAATTTTCTTAAACGAACTAGTAATAAGTAGTTATGAGCCGTTGTCCCAAGGGTTAGTAAGATGAAGGAAGACACTAATCTGAGGATAAAAATAAGTCTAAAAAATAGTTCCTATTCTGGAAGCCAAACATTTGAACGTTGATACCCTACTATACGCACTTACACACATCTTGAAACTCGGGATAGTAGAGGATAACTTGAAATGGTCTTGTCTAAAAGACAAAGTATGAAGGAAATAAAAAAAATTGAATAAAATATAAAATGGTGAAGAAAAATGAACACTGGTCTTGTTATCGCCAAGACAGCAATAAAAAAATTTAGCGTGGGTGCTTCATCACCTAGTGCCTTAGACCAACTAGTCTGGGAGTCACTGCTAAGCCTTAGGTTGTGCAAGACGAGGAAAAACACCGTATAAGCAAGCACATGAGTAATCGATCGGTTAGTACCTCAAGAAGTATTAACGGTCGCATGAAAATGTGTGAGCAAATCCAACTAAATATTCATCAAATTAAAAAGTACTGAGGTGATGGACAAGAGTATGATAGCTTAAATTAAATTCTCTGAGTGTAGGGATGTTCTTTACACACACGTAGGGTTATATGATCGATATTTGGAAGAAAGGTAGGAATGAAGAATAAAGATGATGTTTTATTGAGGGATGATATGATTTCTAATATCTTTTCATGACTATTAAGATAGGGTTCATGACAACTGAAAAGCTAGTGTAGTTGGAAACTCTAATTTTCAAAGTTTTTCTTTTATAATTCTTATCTTTACATGTAATTTTCACGGTCTTCCTTTTATTATTGGATTTTGTGGGTGCAATCCACTGAAAACCCTCAGGAGACAACACTCCTCCTACTAGGGACACCTAAAGGTTTAAAAGCTTGTCGCATGTGCTCAGTGCAATCGTGTTGCCTACGAAAGTGTGCTAATTAGTTTTTCTTTTTCTTATATTTTCTCCTTCTCTTTCTAATAAAACAGTTTGCTTGAGACGACCAAAAATAAGTTTGGGGGAATTTGATCAGTCGAAAATATTGCATTTTTAACACGTCAATTTCCCTATTATTTGCAATCATCTAAAGGTGTTCGGTATGAATATAGCACATATTAACAAATTGACTGTAAAATACCAAATAACATGTGTTATATATTATAACCGGCATTTTGAGGGAAATTGAGTGTTTATCATTGCACGCATAATCTTTGTATAGCGCAACACTTGTCTCGAGAATATGTGCAGGAAATTCCAGGAAAAGAGCCGAAACTGTTAAAAGTGCTGCTATAAATATGCCAAATCCAAGACTTGTGATCTGGCAGTAAGCAGAAAAGTATAAAAAGATTCTAGACATCATAAAAGTGCCACAAAGTCAGCACCAAATCACCATGAAAATTTCATGCAGCAAGCTTCCTAAATGGCCGCGGATCCGCGGCTGAATGGGCCGATCCGCCGCGGATCCGCGGCTAGTTGGACACGTCAGCTTCTCAAAATTCTCCACGTGGCTTCTTGCAACAACCCTTGCTTCTAGAAGACTCTCAAAGACCACGTGGCTTCTTCCAGAGGGCTCTGCATAACAAACTCACTCTAGAATATTCCTTGCAACAACCTTCTTCTAGAAAGCTCTCTCCAACAACTTTCTTCTAGAAGTCTCCTTGTAACAACCTCATTCTAGAATATTCCCACCAACAAACTTCTTCTAGAAGATTCTTTCTAACAACCTATTTTGGAGGGAAAATTCAAATGAGGTGGTTCATTTTGGAGGGAAAATTCAAATGGGTTGGTTCATTTTTGGAGGGAAAAATTGTAGATCCAAATCAAATTCAAATCAAATTGAGTGACACAATTTGATCAAAATCAAGATCTCCGAGTACGATTCAAGCAAGAAGCCATCAACCTTTTAGAAGCGACGCCGGTCTTTAACCGAGCAAGTGATCCAAAACGATCCGCGACTCACGGAGACGTTGCGAAGCCAAATCGACGATCGAGTTCTTTCCTCGAATCTTGTAGATCTTGAGCGAATTGTAACGGAAATGTTGAATAATAAAAGGAGAAATTTCTTTATCTTGCTTATCTTTATATTTGAGCATTATGATGAGTTTTCAATTCTTGATTGATTTCGTTGTTATGATGCTTGAGTAAAAACTCCGCTCGTGGAGGAATCGAGAGAATAGATAGATGATGATGATTACAATTTTTAAACGATTCTTAAGTCCTATAAGTTTTGTAAACTCTAGAAAGTTGAATTATCGATAATCTAGTATTGAGCGAGATGCTTTATTGAATATTTTCGCTCTTAATTAGAAATCAACGATCGGTGATTGACTTTCCTAAAGGCTAGCTTATGAATGATAATCAACAAAAGGACAAGAGATGATGATGGAGAAACCCTAATTTCTTCAAGAGATCCCTAATTCTCATCGATCTAGCAACAAATCATCAATGGATAGGAATACGTAATCACAAGTTTTCATCCTCACTATAGATTCGATCGATTTCTACGAGCCTCATTACAAATCTTGATAGTTCATTAGATTTGGACATCTTTTAGAATTTTATTAATTCTTGATTTTTAGATCTAGTTCTTTATTATTGTTGAAACTAAATTTCTAAATTCTTGAATCAATTTTCTTGCAATTTTTCTTTTATCTTTTCATTTCGACTCATCTAAAACGAAAGCGAGTAAAACACACATCTCAGTGGACGATCCGTATTCATTAACGCGCTACATCGACACCGTTAATTGTTTCGACATAAATTTCTTTGGTTGTGATTTCTATAAATTTTCTACCTATACACCGAGAATCATTCAATCAATCACCGATATCGAGCATCATTACTATGTTTATGGTGCAAACTCCAAGAATGCAGATAATGTCTTCAGTTGATGGCTTACATTATTTCCCCCAAAAATGCAAATGAGAGAATCTCCAACCATCATACTTTCAAAATTTTAAACACTATCCCAACCCTTCCCCAAATGTGTGTGTGTGAGGGAATTTCCTCCTATGGCGTCGAAAAAATACCCTCCATTTTTTTCGACGATCGGCACCCACTATCTTCATCGTTATCATCTAAGATGTGGATACACCAAATTTCATGTGATTCTACAACCTTTTCACCGTTGATTTAACAATGTAAAAAGTTGTATTGTCGGTAAACCGTTAATTTTGAACCCACTAAATCAACGGTGAAAAAATTGTAGAATCACATGAAATTTGGTGTACCCACATCTTAGATAATAACGATGAAGATGGTGAGTACCGATCGTCGGAAAAAATGAGGGAGGGTGTATTTTTTCGACGTCATAGAAGCAAATTCCCTCCTATGGCCTCTTTCCTCCATTACTCTCTCTCCCCCCTCTCTCTCTATATATATATTTTATCAATACCATCATTTTCTTATTGGAAATCCTAATTTTTGTCACCTCTCTCTCTCTCTCTCTCAAGCAAAAATTTATTCCTTGCGCCGGCTGTATACGCACAGATAAGAGAGAGAAGAAATAAAAGTGTGTATATATGTAATTTTTTATCAGTATCATCAGTTTCTTATTGGAAATCCTAATTTTTGCCAACTCTCTCTCTCTCTCTCTTGGAAAAATTTATTCCTTACGCCGGCCGTATACGCACAGATAAGAGAGAATAAATAGAAATACGGATCCCACATACTGTCTAAGGCTGTCCGAAATTCTCTCTTTCCTTATCAGGATGTATTGCATCAAGCATAGGGTATCGTTTCTCACGTAAAATATCAGTGGCTTAGTGCCCTGCTCTTTTCACCAGAAAAGAATGTTGTATAAAAATATTAATTTTTTTCATGTGCATCTGGTGTGTGAAAAACTAGTATATATAAGTTTGATCACCTACATTATTGTTATCTAAAGCTTGTCATAATCATGCTTGAGTGCAAAAATTCGTTATTTGAAGGTAATCATCATATCTTATTTAATTCTGCATCTTCCCTTACATTTTCTTATATCCGCACACATACATAAAGAACCAGGTACAGCATTATTATCATAAGCTCAAATCAGTTTTTTTTTAACTTTCTTTTTTCATGGAATGAGATTTTCCACAAGCCAAATTATTCATCCATCCAATGCATCATGATCAATAATCAAGCCTAACGTTCAACCTCCTCAACCAAATCGAATGCATCACCATCCGAATCACATCGAACCTTTTCGAGGGCCGGTTCAGCACGAAATGTCTCTGAACTTGCACCACCCTCTTCCGCAATTCGAGATACCGGCTCTCGGAAATTTTCGATAGTATTTTCTTGATATCCGCAATCTGATCCACAGAAACCCTCACAGAGAACTTTTCCCAGTCCAACACATCACTAAACGGAAGCGGGTACCCTACAGATATAATGACAGGCACGCATCCCGTAAAAATGGCTTCGACGATCCTAGGACTGGCGACCTCGTACCCGCTGGGGCACAGGCAGAACTTTGACTTCTTCAAGAAGTTGAAGTAGGCGACCTTTTTCGGGAGGTATTCGTAAACTACGATTTGGGAGTCCTTTTGTTTCCATATTCGGAGGAGAATTTCCCGGATGTAGCCGTGAGATCCGCCAGCGAAGAAGGCAAGGATAGGACGGGCGGCGGGAGGGGAGGGGTTGACGGGGACAGAGAGACGGCCGTCGGGGAGGTGGACTTCCGGGAGGGTGACATCTTTGGTGAGGTTGAAGCCTTCGGAGGTGTTGGCGTTGCAGATTACTCGGATAGAGTTGTTGTAGAGGTATGGATTGCCTTTGGAAATAAATGGTGCCTGAAAATCATACAGGTCACATGAAGCTTATCATGTTAATATAAACTGTATTACTTTCTTCTACATATGTACTAATAGAACTTAGGGAATGAATTATTCCGCATTGTGGGTTGAAGGCCCACATTTTTTCTATGCCGCATTTTTCGCACAATTCATCTTTGAAATACACATCAACTAGGATTTGAATCCAGATGTTTTGCGACCATGTTAAAGTCGTTGTCGATGCACAAAAACTTCAACCTTGTGAGAGTTGATTTATAAATTTTGGATACATGACCTGAGATGGCATTCAAGCTATCCAAGCACAATTATATCGGTCATGTGTATAAAACATTTTAAAAAACGGAAACCATGACTAGAAGTATCCCTGACAAAATTTTCTAAACCTTTATTGAATAGACTCTTCGCCGACGGTTTTTCTAGATTTTCTGACAGACTTTAATGAGGAACAACTAAGAAAAATTCATCATCCCAGAGTTGGAAACATTATAAATCGAAGAAAAAAACATTCATGAACTTAATTACCAGGTTAAGGAAATAATTACCCAATCATGGCAAGAGACCATGAAGTGATCAGCACCAGAACTCCTGTTCCAATACTTGTACCTCCCTGCAACAAAACTAATGTAATCTCCAACCAACCTCTTCATAGGCCCATGGTAGTCACTCATTTTCGGCTCATAGAAATATTTCACCATTCTGGCCACACTAAAGGGGAGGAAGAAGGCATGGGCCTCATCGGGTCGGCGGGCCCGGAACGGGTTGCGGGCGTCCTCCATCTCGTCGATGAAGTGTCCCTCGATTGAGTAGATGTCGGCGCTTGGCCCGCAGTGGAATATGGGGAGCTCTCCTTCTTTGTATGTCCATATTTTGAATGTTTTCTCCATCTCTACATAGCTCCTGAATATATATATCATTAGAGAAATTTATCAATTTTCAATTCGGACCATGGTGAATCTTAAAAGTTGAGGCTAACTACACTTAGATACCCTTAATATCATTATTTCACTAAATACTCTTAAATGTAGTGCTTTAAGCGAGCTTGCTGTGTAAAGAAAATTCAAGGTAATTTGGTGAAAAATAAGTGATAGTTAAAGGCATTTTAGCGTAAATAAGCTCGAGGGTTGTTAATTTTTTTTTAGTGTTTAATTCAATAAATTGTCCTTAAAGTTTCAAGCCTTTTGACCAAATTAGTATCGTTAAGGCGGTTTTCGGGCACAAGAATATATAGATTCAAACTTTGGCTAAAAAGCAGGCTTATATAACAATAAAAACAAGCTAAGCTTTGTTGCATATGTACATGTGTTAGTCATGCACAAAAAAGTTACTGAACTGATAAAATGCCTTGGAATTCCGATAAATATCGCCACTAGGAACAAAACCATCTTCATCACGTGCAATCAGAATATCCGACGAGTTAGCTGCCCGTTGAATCGAAGCTCTCGCTCTCGCAAGACCATCTTCAATTGCCCCAAATCTCACCTGCCTTGATCACAAATATCACTAACAAAATAAAATCCATGATCTTTAAAACACAATTAAACACTAATTATACTTACTGGTTTCCTTGATAGAGCTTGATGATTCTGGTATTGATCCAATAGTGCCATTGAAAGTAAAAAGACAATTATGAGAGCAATCAAAGGGATAAATGAAGAACCCCGGCTCATGTAATTTGCCATTTTTTATGAGAATGAGCTTCACTGTGAAGTGAAACAAAATTCTTAGTTGTGTAGGTAGTTATTTATAGAGATTGAGCAGTTTAGATAATTGACACGTGAGAGAAAAAGAGCACAAGTTTCATTTAAGTGAGAATTATTGCATATATGACTTTAAGCAAAGGGTGCATGTGATGCAATTTCTATATTGTTGCAAAAAATCAGTAAATGTTGATGGAGAATATTGCAGATAAGATTGTGTAACAGAATGTGGAGGTGTTGAATCTTGGGCTTCATTGAATCATATCAAGGGAAAGTTATATGGGCAGTCACAGGACAGCCAAATCTAGCATATAATAACTAACATTCAGTTTCAAAATTTGTTACATAGTGTATGTCTTTCTTTTTCTTATTTTTGTTGGTATGAATCCAAATTATGATTGAAATGAAAGAAATTCCGAGTCAGCTTTGTCTACGAACTAGGAAGATAAAAGTAATTCAACTATGAATCTCACTGACAGTTCAATCCTGGTTCGGGATGAACGCTAGCAACATACAACTACTTGCAGATTCAAGTCAGATGGGAGCCCTCTTTGGGAATCGAACTAGCGACCTCTCATTTTGAACAGGAAAGTTTTACCACAAGAACTATGATTGGTGGTTCCGTTAACTGGACCATAAACGTTGTGACTTTTTGTATTTTCAAATAATAAAATCGCGCCTTGATTCAAAAGAACACTTACATAAAATGTTTGGGAACTGAATATCTTACTTTGTAGTTCTGGATAAATAAACATAAAAATAATACATTAAATATATGCATCTCTTAGTAGTAGGTCAATACTATATACATATTAGCAAATAGAAAAATTGTCCCCCATTCGCATTTAATAACTTACTAAATATGAATATACCAAATTCCAAAAATTGTTCGTATCATACCAAACACAATAATGCAAGGTTAGTAGAAGTTTAGCGTTGGCGTACCAAAGAAGTGCTGATAGAAATACAAACCCGACTAATAACAAAATATAAATTCAACTAAGAATCAAGCCATGAACTAAATCTCAAGACAGCTTTCTTTTTCCTCTATGGGATTAGAAATTCTACACTGGCTTCTTTATTCTTAAATATAAATTCAAAATAATTTACACATCTCTGAAATTAATGATTTTTCCACTAGCTTCCTTCAGCTTTCCAGCATTTAAAATGGAGAACAAATAAGATTCTTTTTCTATGGGAAAAAAAAACTTTGCCATGATAAATACATTAAATTAAAAAAAAAAAAAACTATTTGGACCTTATTATCATTTCAAAATGGTCCAACTCACCTGTACTATAAGATACCTCTCTAACAAAGGCCACTAAAAAGTTTAATAAACGTCGACTTCCCAAATCTCAATCTCTTCCATCGGCTCTTCCTCAGTAATGGATGCAATCCTAGTATATGCTCTGGCATAAAATCATGGCGTGTCAATATACCAACTACGGCCGCTCTCTGCAATATATCAGAAATATAGAGCAATGGCATTAAGCAGAGATCTTGAGACGATGATACAAAATACGTATGCTAAATTGCAGAAAAATTCCCTTACTTTTGTTAGTATAACACGAAATCATCTTAAGTATTAAAAAACACGCACTTTACTCCAAATTTAAATAGGAGTTTAGGAATTATTTTATCCCCCACTTTTATCTTTCCAAAATAACCCTACCTCTTGATGACATTATTAGGCAAAAATTTTACTAAATTGCACTTAACAATGAGTGTTTTTACTCAACTATCTTAAGTTTTCTTAAATCTTAACTGTAGTCAACTTCCTTAAACTTTGGTTTTAAGGGAGTTTTTTTAAAAATATAGCCTTAAATGCAGCACCAGGAACTTATCTTAATTAAAAAAACATGTAGTTAACTACGTAAACGCGCATAGTAAAGGGTGGTTTAGTGGAAGTAAACCACATTATTGAATACATGATGTCAGTAAATGATATTGGTAGAGAAAGTGGGAGGCATATGAGGCAAAAATTTAGGGAAAAGGCGGCACAAAGAATTTTTCTATAATGCAAGTTTATACAAGTTAAGGCAGTTTCTGCTATACAGGCAAGATAAGAGACTTTATGCATTAGCCAAAAGTGTGAAAGAATTACTTACAGAAGAGCATTTTGGAATAATCAAAAGATGCCTTAATCCAACTTCTCGAAAAAGCAACAACGCTTTCGCCAATGACATATTCTCAACCACAGTATAAGGCGAGGTATTCAAAAAAGGATGCAGATCAACATACATCTCCATTTCTTCAGCACTCAACTCAATATCTTCAATTCTATCCTCTTTGCCAGATCCCCTCTTCAAAAAGTCGTCAGACGAGAACTTTTTGAACAAATCCGAACCAACAAGAGAGCGAGAATGCAAAAAATCCCTCTTCTTTAACAGAACAAGAAGATGAGATCTCAGAATAAGCCCAAAAAGTACGGGCGGCTTAGAAAATGGAAGCTCATCAACCACCGGAAACCCATTATGGCCAGTTGTTCTCAGAACATGCACAATATTTCCGACCTTTTCAACTCCGTTAAACATTTGCAAAGGGCCGGTGACTACATCACTAACCGTAAGCTGCCTCATGTAAGGCTCCGCATGGGATTCTAGATATGGCAGCCCCTTAATTTTCACGATTAAATCATAAATATTCGAATTCATGGCGTCGGCTACAAGTTTCGATATGAGCAGCACCAGCATCACAAGAGGAAGCAGCAAGAGATTGTTTGTTAGCTCTAGTAAAATGACACACACTGAAACAGTCATTCTCATTGAACCACCAAGAAACGAAGCGGAGCCGAGAACTGCTAAAAGCCCATGATCTAAAGTGGAGTGTGGGCCCATTAGCATCGCAACGAGACGACCGTAAGTTGCGCCAGTTAGAATAACGGGCACGAAGAGCCCCGAAGGGACCACAAGCCCGTAGCTAAATATGCCAAGAAAATAAGAAGTAACAAAAAAAAGGAGGACCGAGTATTTATTGAATACAGTGTCTGTACCGGCGCTATACAAGTTTCTGATAGTGTCATCGTTAGTGTTGAAGAATAAGCTGGCAAGGTCATTATAGTGATTAGGAGGGCATTGAAATTTCTTGAAGTTTCCGGATCTGCCTATTGAAGGGCAGGCTTCAGATATACCGGTAGGGCAAGGTCTACATGAGGCGAGCCATGGCAGGCCGAATAAGCAACAAGATGTGGTTATGGAGACAGACGCGGCAAGTAATAGTTTATATGCACGACCCTTTCTGCAAAAAGTAGTAGAGAGAAGTTACTAAATAAATATTATTGTTTTTAGCAATCAGTGTATGGGCTTTTCTTATATTGCATCCTAAATTCTTCCTTGTTTTCAAAAAATACCCTATGTTCTTATTTTTTATATACCCCGTTATTCTTGGATATCCCCCTCTCCCTGAACAAAAAAAAGTAAATTAAATTAAACTAAAAATGTTCAGAAATCCCCCAATCTCGTTAAGTCGTCCTTAACTATGATAGTATTAACTGAAAAGATGTTATTGCCCCTATCTACACCTTCCTCCTCACACCCAATCTAATTTGAATGCCTTATGATTTTGCACGCTGATCCATGAAGAATACAAGTAGACAAAGTTATGAACCTTCTACAAATGTAAGTTTTCAGTTTCTCTCTCTCTCTCTTTATGATTTTGTTCTTCACTTTGGGTTTTTTCATTAGGTTTTAGCTGATTTAGGGCATTTTGGGTTAGGGTTTGACTGATTTAGGTTTTTGTCGTTAGGATTTGGTTGATTTGGGAGAAGCTAGAAGAGAAGACAAGATTGCAAAGACGACAGGAAGGGAGAAGAAGAGGAGAGAAGAAAAAGAGCTGGGGAGAAGACAAGAGATCAAGGGAAGCTAGGGTTTTGATTTGGAGGTTGATGAAGAAGAATATTATGAGGATAAGATTGGTCTTCAGACTCTTTACGAAGTAAAATACATTTTAAAATTTAAAATCCCCAACTTAACTGCAGTTTAATGGATTAGGAGGTATTTGAAATTTTTAGAGAACTTTGGGGTGTGTCGATATTTCCATAGAGAATGGAGGGTATATCAAAATAAGGAACACACACACACATAATCGTGTGTGCGTGTGTGAGTGTTTAGGCCAAGTCAAAAGAGCGAAAGGGAGACCAAAGAAAACTTGGATGAAGGCGATACGAAAAGATATGGATGCCAAAGGCCTTAATGAAAGTATATTGTTCGATAGGAGTGAGTGGAGGCAAAGGATTCATGTGCTCGACCCGGCATGATTCTCATGTTGGTTCATGTAGCCTACCCCATATGCTTGGGATAAAATGCTCAGTTGTTGTTGTAGTTGTGCGCGCGCGCACGAGTGTTTCATGTTTTACACTTAAATTTCAAAATAATTCCACATTTTATTTTTTGGTTAACTTGAAAACGAGATTCGTCGTATTCCCTTGGAACCGTTTAATAGTTTGCACTGGAAGATCTCTAAGCTAGTTAGTAGTAACATGGTCTGACCCTATATCGAGTTAGTAGTCATTGAAAATTAATAGAGAGGTTCAGAATTAGCATACTCATTGATAAGGCTATAAACTCGAAGAAGCTTTTCCAATAGATAGTTGTAGAGACTTCCCAATATCCCACCTATAACTCCTAATACAATCACCGGAGGTAAATCCGCAAGGTGATATACAAAGCCTTCTGAGGTGACATTGAACATTATAAGCCCTCCCTTTCCGAACAACCCACATTTTCCACTGTTGCATACATCGATAAGTGCTCTAAGAACTACAACAACCATAGCTGTCGTAAAGAATGCTCTCCACAATAGGGCACTTCGCCACCTACAATCAAAGTTTCCAAATTACAGCATATCATGGTTCATAAGCAAGGAAAATTATGGCAAAGAATGTAAGCTTGCAGAGATATTTCGCCAAAAGCATTCTGATGGCAACAAACAAGGAGGCAGTAACTCCAGTAATAAGAAAGATCGTTTTGCAGATATAGAGCAAGAGGAGAATCGGGGACATAACAAAATTATCAAGGTTTAATATTCCTTTATGAGAAAAAGCTAAATAATGGTTGAAACTTGAAAGCCGCTTATATGACACTGAGATCAGATTTAAGCATTCACTGGTGCATATCTGCAGGAGGGATAATATCTGACTTCAAGTTCTTATATCGACTGATGGCGTAAATATAACATTGTGATAAAGATCCAATTATTGATTGAGGAAAGGAATTTAAAACATCATCTTAGATGAAATATTGCAAAATCTAACTGAAAATACTAACAAGCTCATCAAAATGACACGAAAGATTTAATAAGAATGCAAAGTGATACGAGGAAAAGAAAAGATAAGATACCATGATGATACTGTTTCAAAAGCAAACAGAACGCCGCCGACAGGGGCTCGGAAAGCAGCAGCAATCCCAGCACCAGCTCCGCAAGTTATTAAATCGCGTCTATCTCTATCATTCTTGAAAAATCTCAACCATTTGCATGTCAATCTGTATTTTCGAGACCCACCCTGTCCCAGTATTGAGGCGATGCATGCAGCAGTGTGAACCATCGGCCCTGCCTTGCCAATATGAAGGGAAGATGATACAGCAGCAATGCAGCCAACAATCTGTAACATAGATAAGATGACGATTATGATAATTTCAGTTTAGATTTTTCCACTATCATGTCATCCAACAAGCAGTCGGATCCTCCTAAACAACTTGTTATATGGTTGTTCTTCATAAAACAAATATTTTGGTTGATTTATGGGTAAATAGTTCATAGAGGAAAAGGCACAGACAAAAATCAAGAGCAAAACAGAAGGAGAAATAAAGAAAAGAGGGTAATGGAGAATCACATTTTGACATTTTCGAATAGGATAATACTACGTTAATCTTTCAGTTCTCCTTATATTTCTCTCCTATTCTTCACTTAAATCAGCAACCAAACTATCAAAAGCAAATTCTATCCTCATTTGCCATTTATATCCTCATCACTTCCTTTCAAATCAACACAGGATTTAGACATAGTAATTAAATGTGCATATGTTTACCCCAAAATCATTTTTACATACAATGTGTGTATTGAATGTATGGTCTTATGTTGGATGTATATACCCTAGAGGCCCATTATTGTATAGTACATGATTATATATTACATATGGATACTTGGGATATATGTGTACAGGACAATCTTGCTCGATATGATAATATGCTATCTGGTTTGTCTTTACCTCAACATGTGTATATGTTCTATTTTTATATTACGTATCTCGATTACATGTTGGTAAAGCCCGTAGGATCTTTGCTTGACTACTAAAGTTGTGAAGGTGATCATACTCGTGGGGTCTAGGTAGTCTATAAGCACATCCTTGAATTGTCCCTAGTCGTTGGAGTTTCGAGGTAGGGCAGATGTGCATGCTTCGTTGGATGTACGGTAACATTAGAAAATATGAGGTGCGAAATGAGGATATTCGTGCAAAAGTTGGTGTAGCACCTGTGGAGGAGAAGATGCGGGAAAACCGGCTAAGATGGTTTGGTCATGTGCGACGTAGACCTATGGAAGCACAGGTTCGACGAATAGATACTCTCGATATGGGCAATGGCAAAAGGGCAAAAGGGAGACCGAAGAAAACATGGATAGAGGTGATACGAAACGATATGGTTGCCAAAGGACTCAATGAAAGTATATTGTTCGATAGGAGTGAGTGGAGGCGGAGGATTCATGTGCTGGCCCCGGCGTGATTCTTATGTTGGTTCATGTAGTCTACCCCATATGCTTGGGATAAAAGGCTCAGTTGTTGTTGTTGTGCATCAATACTCCGGAGTAGACTAGTATATACATTTCTTATTCCTGTGAGGAAAGGTGGCCTGTCCCGCGACCATTGGTGTTCGGCACCAAAAATAGTATACAAGTGCTCATTAGGTTATGAGTTACACTGAACGGACTCGCCGAGAACTTCTAGATGGTATTATACTTATTGTCGGATAGTAGTTCTCTGGTGACATAGATACATATTAGTCTTTAGACCTGACATCGTCATTAGTCTCGAGTGTGTTCCCACTGTACTTAGATCACCACCTTACTATGGCTTTAAAGAGTCATGCAAACAGATTTTGGTTTGGTACAATCCCGAACCACTTGAGAACAGTGAGCGATAGAAAGGATTCGTCTCTCCCGGTATAGAGAGTTGATATCGCGATGTGTTCGATTGATCATCAACATAAGACCTTGATCAAGACAGTTGAGATTTACTGATTGTGAGATCAGTGGTTTCTCAGGAAGGCTTTCGGCCATAGCGACACGACTTATTGAGTTATTAGGGGTCTGACATTTTCCACCCTCTAGACCAAGTATGCGATACTCTCAGACGAAGAGACCGGACTGTACTAAGATTGTCACTTTCAGGCTTAGTAGGGATACGAACAAGTTTGTTTGTCGGCCTTCCTTTCGATCAATATCTGGGCAGCCGTTACGTATAGCTAGTGCCGCTGACGTGTTTGTGATTAAACCCACTGCCAGCGTATTGTCGAGTTTTTAGAGTCCCACACAAAGGGTTTTCCAGCTTAAGCGAAATGATATAGTGTACGTATTTTGATACATACTTGGATTCGATTAAATGCGTGTTTTTGTACACGTACTTTTAATCGGACAGTTTGTTAATATTAGCAGGTTTGAAAGATAGTCAGGTTATCACATTTGGATGAAATGTGAGCTATTATTATTTATCTCTTTTTAGTATCTCTCTTTTTCGTTTTCGTATTTTGACATAATACCGAATTTATACGAATACGGGTATTCGTATAAATACGTGTATTTGTGTCTTGATATAAATGCGGGTATTTGTGTTTTGATACAAATACAGAATTCGTGTCTTGATACAAATACGGGTATTCGTATTTTATACGTATACGATATTCATATTTTGATATGAATACGAGTGCATATATTTGTAGTATATACTTGTATTAGTGTATTTGTGTGTATTTATATATACATATGTATATGTGGACAAGTGAGATGACTATCTTTTTTCTTCTCATTCTTTCTTGAGTTTGTGAGAAGAGTGGGCTTGTGACTCACCATGGTGAGTCACAAGTCCACCCACTCTCACAACAAAAGGAAAAGATGAGAAAGAAATGAGATGAGATTTTTTTTCTTGAGTTGCCATTCTCAAGTTCATCGCCATTATCATTCTCTTCCTCTCTCTTGAGATTTTATTTTGAGAAAGGAAAAAGAAAAGGATAGAAACACTTAGAGATTAGACTACTACATCATCTATAGCGATCTATTCTTAGCAAGTTTAGTTCACTAGTTTTTTCACTAGGTTTTTTAGTGTGAAGATATAGTTTTTGCTAGGGTTCTCGTGGGTGGATCATCTTCGACGAGAAAGACCAACCCCAAGCTCGTTCCCAAAGTCTCTGGGAGTGAAAGTAAAGGAAAGAAGACGAAAAACATGACTACAAAGGTAGCTATCGTATATCCGAGTAGTTAGCTTCTTCATAGTTACTAGTTTAGTGTTTGGTTTCGATTCTAGCTCGTAGAAGTTCATGTTCTCATTAAAGAAATTTTTGTTTTGTATTCTGCCTTGATCGCAAGATAGCGGCACGAGCACGAGCATCTACTTCCATCTTATAAGGTAAGGGAGCAACATTTTGGTCCTAGTGATTCCGAGAATTTGAACCAAAGCAACTGAATTTTACAGAAACAACCGAATTGATGGACTCAACCAAAAATTTAAAAAAATAAAAAATCACTCTTATCTTCATAAAATCACCAAATGCATCAAAGATCCATACCTTAACAACCAAAGTCCTCAAGGAGAAAATGTCCGGTGCATTGACGCCATTCAAATACGCCATCACCTCCGGGATCCCCGACCCCGCCGCCGCCGGCGCGAAGAACGCTGTGATCGCCGCCGCGAACATCGTCAGCACGAAATTCGACACCGCGAACACCGCAAACGCCAGCCCGTATCTCCCCGCAAGCATCATGTTCGAAGTCACCACGAACTTCACTCCCGCAATGTTCTCCACGGCGAGGTTGTTGAAGAACCCGACTCCGCCGGCGATGACGCCGATGAGGAAGCAGAGGGTCCACTTGAGGATCAAGTACTGGAACTTCTGGACGTCGTCGCGGCTCCGCCAATCTTGCTTGATCAACTCGTTCTCGATGATCCTGCAATGAGATTGAGCATAAAGCTTGAATCTTTAGCTATAAAGTTTGAATCTTTAGCGATAGAGTTATGATCTTTGAGGTTGAAATTTGAAAGAGAGATTTGGGGGGTTAGGGTTTTGGATTACTCGTAGTCGAGGGATTCGATGGGGTAGAGGTTGGCGCCGACGATGGCGTGCTGGGAGGTGAAGTTGGAGGCGGCGCGGCGAAGGCCGATCACGTGACTGTGGGGATCGAGGAGCGGCTCGGCTGCTTCGCCATCGGAGCCCATGAGATTTCTTTCTTTCTTTTTCCTCCCCTTTTTTTGGATTTCTCTTTTTTTTTCGTTGTTGAGAGAGATGAATTTAGAATTGGATTCGTTTTAGAGAGAGAGAGAGAATCCCGCGGGCGTTGGAGTTTTTGGGAGCGTTTATTACAACAAGGAATAGAGGTGACGTGGCGGTATCTGATTGGATGGGGAGATGGATGCTGCTGAGATCAGCTTGTGGGGCCCACGTAAGGTACACCCCCTTGCTAGACTGCGACTGTGGATTTTGGGTGGCTTTGGATGGCAGTTTCGAAAAAAAATATTTTTTTTTCCAAATCTAGAATTTTAAATTCAGATGAGTGTTGTTTGGATTGAATTTTAAATTTTATTATTTTTGATAAAATTTGGGACATATTATAAGAGATAATATATATAATATTTCCAGCGGTTATCCATGATAATGTTGTTATATTTTGTTATCTGCATTTTAGAAACCAAAAGGCTTCATTAGGATCATGAGAAAATAGTTAAGAGATCATGACATATTACAATATTATCTGGTGATCTGAATAATTTTAATCGTCGATTTGAATGCGGATTATATTAGGATCTAGCAGGCCAAACGAAGCAATTTTATGGTTAAATCACAAATTTTGGGTTTTCTTCATCTACTAATACAGGATTTTGTTTTGATATATATCCATGAGAATCGTGATAGCTGACATGGATTCTTAAAAATATACGTTACTCATAAAATATGGACATGTATAAATTCAAAATGGTGGTGTTGTAAAAGAAGCTGCATTTCCGTGCATGAAGTTATTGTGATATACAATAGTTATACCATGTTTCATATATGCTAAATCTTTTATGCTATTCTTATTGTTCTTTCCTTTTTAATCATAAATATTTTTAGTTGAAGAAGCCTGGATCAATTTAATAAATACACAGCTATTGGAAAGAAAAAAAATCATGAAAAGATGAATATAATAATCATACCTCTTACTCTAATTACATGCAATTTTGAAATGGTGGGGGTGGGGGGGGGGGGGGGTAAATTGAAAATTTCAAATTTCAGATTTGACAAATTCATCTTCAGGCTCTCCCTCTACTTCTTGTCGAAATTTTGAAGAAACTTCTGACGGATGTTTGGATGTGCACACAAACCACATCAGATTTTACAAAAAACACAGTTTCTTAATTAAGAAGTGTCCTATAACAGTTTCTTAATTATGATAATTTCTTAACTAAGGAGTGTCTTGTGCCAGTTTCTTAATTATGCTAGTTTCTTAATTAAGGAATTGGTTTCTGTATAAATAGGGACCTTTTTATATGTTTTATGTACAGTCAAATAGAAAAGAGATCATTGTATGAGAGGGTGACGGCTTAAATCTAAAGTGATTCGAGAGAAACCTCATAGGGTTTGCTCATGGTGTACTTAATTCAAGATTATAGTAGACATTGCAGATTCCGCTCTGTCAGGGACTAGCCATACGGTGGGTGAACCTCATTAACAAATCTTTCTCTTGTTTGATTTGTGATTCTTATTTACTTATTCTCGCATCGTTATTAATTTGTCTTTTCGTTGTTAATTGCGTTGTTGTTTATTGCGTGATTGGCTTGTCGCGAGCATTGTTTCGTGTATCGGTTTCTCCATCCCCAACAACAGGTATCAGAGCATTAGGCTTGACGCTTGATACCAACAACTGGCATCAGAGTGTGGTTAAGGAACCTAGGGTTCTTTAATTCCACGGTCTAGGTTAACGGTGGGTAACGACGTCTATGTTATCTTCCCCACTTTCTTAGATCGTTGTTTTGAAACCGTTGGTTCAGATCAAGAGAGAAGTTGTGTTTTGTTGCGATGTTAGACGAAAAGACGACGAAGGATAAAATAAGGATTGAAAAATTCAATAATCACAATTATGGTTGGTGGCGCATGCAGATGGAGTACCATCTATACGAAAAGGACATGTATCTTCCGTTACTAAGAGAAAAGCCCGAGAAGATAACCGATGAGGCGTGGAACCTTTTGGATAGGAAAGCCCTGGTGATGATCAGATTGTCGTTGACTCTGCAGGTGGCCTTTAACATCTCAAAGAAGAAGACAACCATGGTGTTAATGACGACGTTAACAAAGTTGTATGGGAAGCCTTCAACATCAAAAGGATATATTTGATGAAGAAACTTTTTAGCATGAAGATGTCAGAAAGTGGTTTGGTGACAGAATACTTGAACGAATTCAATAGCGTGACGAGCCAGTTAGAATCTGTCTCGATCGTATTTGAAGACGAGATTCAGGCCATGTTATTCCTCTGTTCGTTACCGGAGAGTTGGAAGAACCTAGTTATGGCGGTTAGCAACTCTATCTCAGGAACTCTCACGTTTAATGATGCTATGAGTTGCATATTAAACGATGAGATATGGAGAAAGGCCGTGGGTGGGAGTTCGGGAACTTCTGCATATTTGGTGGAAAATCGCGGTAGAACGATGGAAAGGGGAAAGGGCATAAAGGGCAAGTCTAAGAGTCGAGGAAAATCGAAGGCGAAAATCCAAGCCGACTGTTGGAATTGCGGAAAGAAGGGCCACATGAAAAGTGATTGTAAATCTCCAAAGAAAGGCTTAGATGAGAAGGCAGATGAAAAAGAAGCGAATATGGTGTCTACTCATGAACAAAGGAAACAAGGTCTTTGTCTATCGGCGAGCGAGAACACAAATGCGGATGATCGGTTCCTAGATTCGAGCGCATCTTTTCATTGCACTTCATACTGGCATCACTTCAGCAAGTATGTTCAAGGCGATCTTGGACATGTGACGGTGAGAAACGGTCAGCCATGTAAGATCGTTGGCAAAGAGACGATCATCTTGCAACCGGCAGGAGGAGGTCAAATAAAGCTGAAGAACCCAAGACACATTCCAGATCTGAAGAAAAGTTTAATTTCTATAAGTCAACTGGACAACGAAAGTTATATTATGACGTTTGGAAATTCTCAATGGAATATTTCCAAAGGGTCGTTTATGGTTGCAAGAGGCAAGTTGAGCGGTTTGTTTTATAACTTCAGGGGGAGCAATGGAGGTTTGGTTGCATTAGCGACGGGCTCGGAAATAGATTTGGAGACTTTGTTGTGGCAAAAGCGATTGGGGCACCTTAGTGAGAAGAACATGAAAATTCTTCAAGATATAGAGCTTCTTTCGAGGCTGAGAAAAGTGAAGTTAGGGTTTTGCTAGAGCTGCGTTTGTGGGGGAGTAAACCGCGCTCAGATTTCAGGAGTAACTTACCAAGTGTAGGGTGTTTTTCGTCACCCCAATGAGATGGGAATGCGAACGCTTGTCAGGCGAATTACAGATCCCCCCGCCTAGGGTAGGCTGGGATTTATTGATTGTGGGGATCCGAATCTCCGGCAGCCGCGGACTAAGCTGTCGTTAATTACCCCTCGTATTTGGAGCGAGAGAACCTCTGATTGACGGGTTAAACTGGTCATGCGAACTCAATATGCTGTGTGCATGTTTAGAAAAGGGTTTTGGATATATCGGGGGCCCCACAGAGTTTTACGGGGGGCCCGCTACCCGAATAGCGGGCTGGGGGTCAAGAGGGCTAGCAGCCCCCTTGCGGGGTGCGGGGCAGCGCCCCGTTAGAAATTTTTTCTAATGGGGGACAGTGTTGTAGAGTGTGTGTGTGTGTGTGTGTGTGTGTAAAGGGGAAAGAAGAAAGGGCATCCAAAGGATGTGTGGGAGAAAGCGCCAGGGCGCCGGCGCTTTGGGCGCTCGCGCCTCACGTGCCAGGCACGTGGGCGCTCGGGCACTAGCGCTTTGGACGCTAGCGCCTCACGTGCCAGGCACGTAGGCGCTAGCGCTTTGAGCGCAAGGGCGCTAGCGCCTCACGTGCCAGGCACGTGGGCGCCCGGGCGCTAGCGCTTTGAGCGCAAGGACGCTAGCGCCTCACGTGCCAGGCACGTGGGCGCTCGGGCCCTAGCGCCTCACGTGCCAGGAACATGGGCGCTCGGGCGCTCGCGCCTCACGTGCCAGGCACGTGGGCGCTCGGGCGCTCGGGCGCTAGCGCTTTGAGCGCAAGGGCACTAGCGGTTTGGACGCTAGCGCCTCACATGCCAGGCACGTGGGCGCTCGGGCGCTAGCGCTTTGAGCGCAAAGGAGACTTGGTCCCTGCAATAGGAGTTGTACTCCCAGAAAGGAACACTTGTTAGTGTGTGTGTGTGTGTGTGTGTGTGTGAGAGAGAGAGAGAGAGAGAGAGAGGAGTTAAACTCCTAGGATATTTTGAAGCTGATGAAGGGGGCTTCTCCCCCTGGATCCCTGGTTCTTCCCCAAAGTGGGTCTTTGGAGATGGGTCTCCTTCTTCCTCCTTTGTTGGCCGGCTCTTGGATAAAAAGAGGGGTGAGATTTTAAAAATCTCTCCTTTTTAAGATCTGATGGAAGATCCAAGCTCCCCTTTGTGGGTTTTGTGGTGTAAAACTGTTTAGTTTTGGAAAAGGAAGAGTAAAACTCTTGATTTAATTCAAAAGAAGAAGAATGTTTAGAACCTTGAGGAAGGAGAAGATCACAGATCTTGATTCTTTTTTTGGAGAGAGAAAAAGTTGTTGAGATATTTCATTATCTTTGCCTTTATAGGCTATACACTTTACATCTAGCCCCTTGGGCTTTGCAAAAATGGCATTTTGCCTATCTCATTCCTCATGTGCTATTTCTTTTTACACATAAGCCATGGGCTTTACAAAAATTTGGCTTTATGCCCATTTTTCTTACATTTATTCATAAAATAAAATAAAAGAAATACAACAAAATTATTCATTACAAAATTTTTATTTTGGCAAGGGGGAGGTTGGCCGCTTCATATTTGGGCTCGACCCCTGGCATTGGCCCACTTGACCTGGACTCGGGTCCACTTGGTTTGGGGTTGACTTTGATTTTGACATGGTCAACCGGGGTGTAAATTTTTACCCCAACAAATTGCCCCCATCAATAAATGCACACCACACATGTGGGTCGTGTGCATAAAATTGATCGATCTTCTTTCATGTGGAGGTCGACTCCGTTTTGATGACATGGATGTTGTTTCTGCCATTTTAGCGACGTGGACGGTCGATTCTGTCCTTTTTGCGACTTGGACGGTCGATGCTGCCCTTTTTGCGACGTGGACGGTCGGTGCTGCCATTTTAGCGATGTGGACGGTCGGTGCTGCCCTTTTTGCGACTTGGACGGTCAATGCTGCCCTTTTTGCGACGTGGACGGTCGGTGCTGCCATTTTAGCGACGTGGACGGTCAGTTCTGCCCTTTTTGCGACTTGGACGGTCGGTGCTGCCCTTTTTGCCACGTGGACGGTCGATGCTGCCATTTTAGCGACGTGGACGGTCGGTGCTGCCATTTTTGCGACGTGGACGGTCGGTTCTGCCATTTTTGCGACTTGGACGGTCGGTTCTGCCATTTTAGCGACGTAAACGGTCGGTTCTGCCATTTTAGCAACGTGGACGGTCAGTGCTGCCCTTTTTGCGATTTGGACGGTCAGTTCTGCCATTTTAGCGACGTGGACGGTCGGTGCTGCCCTTTTTGTGACTTGGACGGTCGGTGCTGCCCTTTTTGCGATGTGGACGGTCGGTGCTGCCCTTTTCGCGATGTGGACGGTCAATTCTGGATTTGACTTGCTCCACTTCTTGCGGTGTCAGGGATGAAGTTGACTTGTTTCCGAGGTAGAATTTGATTCTGCCAGGGAGGTCATTGATTGTTTTGCCGATTTGATGTGATTTGGATTGACATCAACACCGCTACACTGGAATATGGTACCAGGAGCGAATCATCATTTGCCGTGAGGGAATTTCCCTCGTTCCCAGTTTAACGACTTAGGGGTCATCTGTTCCTAGTTTAACGGCTTAGAGGTCATCTATTCCCAGTTTAAAGACTCAGGGGTCATCTGTTCTCAGTTTAACGACTTAGAGGTCATCTATTCCCAGTTTAAAGACTTAGGGGTCATTTGGATTGGAGTTTGGAATTTGGGGTTAGGGTAGGCATCAGCGTTGCTAACACTGAAGCACATGTGCCAGGAGCAATTCATCATTTGCCTTTTCCTGTTGGGGAGCGATGGCTTAGGAGACATGTTTAGGTCCCTATCACCTAAGGCTTTTCAATTTTATGAGCTGTAAAGGTCCCTAAAAGCATTTTCTCCCTACGAGTCGTAAGGATCTCGTAGGTGTGGTTTCTCCTTAGGAGTCGTGGGGACTCCCAAGTGTGTTTTTCCTTTGTGAGTCATAAGGATCCCACGAAGGTGTTTTCTTACGAGTCGTGAGGATCCCGTAAGTTCGTTCTCCTCATGTATCGTGAGGACACATGAGCGGGTCTTCCCAAATGGGGCATAGTCCCAAGGGCAGAGACCAGCCGTGCAACTGGTGATTGCGGTGGGGTATGGGTATGCTGAGAATTATTTGAGCCCGTGGATTGTATACGGTAGTCAACTTGGGGACTAACCGTAGGGCCGGGTGAATTTTGAGAAATTGGATTTTGGTTTTGGTTTGGCATCAGCATTGCTGCACTAGAATAATGCCAGGAGCAACTCATCATTTGCCTTAGGAGGACTTGGGATTTGGGTTTTTGGTCGGCATCAGCACCGCTAACACTGAAGTGAAATGCCAGGAGCGACTCATCATTTGCCGTTGCCCGTTGGGGAACGATGGCTTAGGAGACAGGTTTAGGTCCTTATCACCTAAGGCTTTTCAATTTTATGAGCCGTAAGGGTCTCATAAAAGCATTTTCTCCCTACGAGTCGAGAGGATCTCGCAGGTGTATGTTCTCTTTAGGAATCGTGAGGATTCTTATGTGTGTTGCTCCTTTGTGAGTCGTAAGGATCTCACGCAGGGATTTTCTCCTCACAAGGTCGATAGGACTCTGTGAGTGTATTTTATCTCTTTTCACAAGTTTGCGCCCTTCCGGGTTTTCACAAACTCGCCGGCAGTCCTGCTGTTTTTACTCACGGAGCCCTTTCGAGTTTTCATCCGTGCTCGTTTTGCTTGTGGACATACCATTTTTTTTTGGCGCTGGTGGGACTTTAAAAATAGTCTCACCGGCAGGACTTGGGAGAGATAGGGGTCGTTTACGCCCGTGGATTGTATACGGTTTTGCAGGATGTATGATCCAGACCATAGGACTTGTGTGCTGAATTCGCCTGCAACTTGGAGCATTCACGCGTAGTATTTCTTGAGATATCGGCTATTGATGGGTGCCATAGGCCTTTCTCCCTCGGCGCTTATTAGTTGGTAGGATCCTCCGTCGAACACTTTCTCGATGACGTATGGTTCTTCCCAGTTTGGCTCAAATTTTCCCTTGGCATGTCGATTGAGGATGATCGGTCTTTTGAGGACCAACACTAATTCACCCTTCTTGAAAGCGCGGAGATGAGTCATCTTGTTATAGGCCCGTGACATTTGGGCTCGGTATAGCTCCAGATTTTGCTGCACCGCGAGCCTATTTTCTTCGAGGGCGTCAAGCTCTTCCAGCCGAAGGAGCACGTTTTCCTTCTCCGTCAATTCGTGCTGAACGACCATTCTTAAGCTTGGAACTTTGACTTCGAGGGGGAGGACCGCCTCCACTCCGAAAAGCAATGAGTATGGAGTGGACTGAGTTGGAGTACGGTGCGTGGTACGATATGCCCACAACGCCTCGTGAAGCTTGAGATTCCAGTCTCTCTTGTTGGCTGAAGCATTTTTCCTCAGGAGCTTGCTGTTCAGACCATAATATTGCATTTTTCATTCCCCTATTCTTATCCTTTTTATAAATAAACAGGTACTCTTGACGCACGTTTGTTGCATATTACAGGATACAGGCTCTTGGAGCAAATACAGTGAAAAAGACGAAAGTTGATACAGAAAAGGGACTTTTGACCAACAAGTAGACGGATCCTAGTCAAGCCAAGTCGAAGAACAATACAAGGTCCAAAATGTCAAGTGAACGGTCAAAAGATACGAACAAGTTTTCACTGAAGATCTGGAGAAGACCCAGAAGCCCAACAGAGAAAATACATATGGAAATAGGAAGCCCAAGAATATAGGAAGGAGTCACAGAAGTTTTGTGAGCCAAGGCCACCAATGGGCCGCGGAACCGCGGCCCAAGCGCCTTATTGCCGCGGTTCCGCGGCCATTCTAAGCCCGTGTCGGTGGATTTTTGGCGTGTCGGTGCGGGTGTTGGGATTTTCAGTGGGCAAATCTGTAATTTCACATATGCGAGAGCCTGTAACCCTAGTTTCCTTGTTTGCTTATAAATTGTAATAAAAAATTGTAAAACCCTATGCCTCTTTTTAATCAATAAAATTCAGAATTGCTGGGAGTTATTCAGATCTGTTCTCTATTGTTTGGAGGGAGCCATCAAATTAGTAAGTAATTTTATTTCCGTTCCTTTAATTAAAATGTTTTCTCATCCCCTAATGAGCGAGTAATCTCCTCGCTTGTTAGGGTTAGCATTAGGGAAAGGGTTGAGAGATGAGATCTCTCACCCCTTTCAATGCTACCTTCACCTAATGAATTAGAACTCCATGCATACGCGCACAACCGCTCCCTGCGGCATCCTACCCCTCGAGGTAACGGTGAACCGTAGTATAAAGGGCCGGTTGCGTGCGTTTTCCATGGGGGTTAGGGTAATTATCAACAAAGGAAAGATACGAATCTAGAGGAAGAACATCTTCCCAAAAGATTTGGATCCACTTTATTGATAATTACCGTAACATCTAATAGATCTAAAAAAAAGAAGGCACTGAAAGCGGTGAGGAAAACGTTAATCTCCAAAACTACCCCTAAGCCTAACCCTAGCAAGAATCTTAATTAGATTAATTAGATCCAGTTTTTATAGATTTTTATAAACCAACCAAAACGACATTTTGAATCAACTCGTTAAAACATATAAAAGAAATTTACCCGTCTCTGTGGATCGACCCGTACTCACCGGCTAGCTGCGAAGCGACGCCGTTTCTGATTGCGATAAATACAAGTTTTTGGACTAATCACTTGCATAGAGTCTTATTGAAGGCTTCGTGTAACACCCGAGCCCAATAATACTATTTATATTACTAGTTGAGGGTTGTATATTGCTCATTCCAATTTTCCTGATTTTCTGGTATTTATTGCTAAATTTTAACCGGTTAAGTCATTTTGGCACATAACAAATTTTAACTCCTAAAAGGAAATTTAAACTGTCCATGTTGGCCTACTCGTCGCCACTAGTCGCGTGGTAGCGTCCGCGTGTCGAGATTCCGTTCCGTTTGGCTAAACGGGCCAGTTTGGGCGACTACGCGCGCGTGCAAGTGTCCGACTTGGGGGCATGCATTTTAATCACTAAACACCTATTTTCAAAGTTTGTAACCCGCTTAAAATCCTATAATTTGAATTTGGAACATTTGGGCGCAACCCGGGCGCGATTTGGAAATGTTTCATTTCGCGCCAAAAAGGGCCCGTTTCAATTTAATACCTTAACTTTAATATATACGAAAATATATTTTTCCTCAACTGTTTTACTTACCCAGCTCCTTCAATCTTAATTTCAATCTCATTCAAATCTTTCTCGTGGCCAATCCCAGCGTGGGATTACACCCGCGTGGGCCCCGCTCCTTTTCCCTATCTCTCTCTCTCTCCTCCGTCAATCTCTCTCAAATCTCTCTCTCTCTCTTCCTCTATTAATTTCCCATGCAGCCTCCCTCAACCCATCTTCCTCCATCACGAAACCCACACGAAACCCTAACCCTAGCCCTCGCGACCTCACCGCCGACCTTCCCGTGACCTCGTCGCCGCCAGCAACGCCTCCTCGACCCAGCCGCACCTTCCTCCTCCCGTTCTCCCGACGATTCCCGCGCCTGCACCCAACCCCGACCTCGCCTCCACCCTCGCAGACCTCGCCGTCGACGCCGCCTCTCGCCCCGACGCCTCCCACGACTCCCTCTCACCCTCTTCGTCGCGACCTCGTCATCACCTCCCTTCCTCTCCTCGCCGGACCACCAGCCCGAGCCCTTCACCCATCGCCTACCCCCGCTGTTCACCGGAGAACGCCCCGGTCGACCCTCTTCGTCGTCGCCTGTGCCACCGCCGACCACTTCCTCTCCCCTGAGGCCAGAACCCGGCCCGTACATCCCCTCAGCACTGCACCACCACCTTTCCAGCGACCCGGGAAACTTTCCAGCCCTCGCCGCATCTCCTGTTCACCGCCGGCGCGTCCATCGCCGTCGGGCCCGTCGTAGTTGCCCCCGGTTCTTCCCGGTAAGCCTCCCTTTAGCTTTCCATTCATGTTCAATTCCCTTGCTGGTTGTTATTCGCGTGTATCCTATCGTATTGCTAACTTCGCTACTTTTGTCGTTGCCGGAATCCGACCGTGCCGTCTTGGCGAACTCGACGCTCCAGCGAAGCCCCCTGGTCCGTGTGATCCCGTTGATCTCTGTTGGGACTCGATCCGTGGCCCGTGCTTTCATATCGCATTTTCTGCCGATATCGCATCCGTGTTCCAGTTTGCAGACCGTCGAGGCAAGTATCTGAATACTTGCTTGAACATGCTAGTGTGCGAGATCTAGTCTTGCCACGCAATTGAACTCATACTATTTAATACCACAACTTAATGATGGCAATTGATATCATATTATTGCAGTTATCTTTATAATGGAATCGTTACAACAGTTCCTCGTAATTAATCAACCCACATCAACCCATATTGCAACTAAATAAACGACTGAATCATATCTGCTTAAACTGTTAAACCATTCATGAGATAATTATTATATTTAGTATAATTTCATGTAGTTCCTTAATTTATATTTATGGATATTTCTTTACCTTGTGGCTATTGCACCCTAAAGATGATTGAACCTGTTAATAAGAGAATACAAACATCACTGTAGTTATATGGAATATTGTGGTTAATTATTGTTTCCTGCTGCTATTCATTATTGATTGTATACCTGTTGTGAGCACTTACCCGATTGCACGACATATTGGCCTGACCCTGCTACACCTGACATATACATACATACCGACTCATCCTGTTGTACCATGACATTACTTGTTTCCTGATCTCGTGCCTAATGCCGACAAACCTAACCATTCCTGCTGTCGATCCAGACAGACTTACTTTTACTTGACTTTGTGTTGGCATTAGTCCTTGACTACTGAATACCTGACCTGACATACATAGTTTGGGGGTATGGGGAAATCAAAGGTGAAACCGACTTGTAACTCAACAGTTCGATACATTGTTCTGATCAGTCTTACGGGCTTGGCCAGCTCCGGAGTGTTGATGCTGACATCACTCGTCCATCCTACTACCTTTTACTGCTTAGCGGCACGTCTCGGATTCAGCCCCGAGGGTCATGACCGTGGTCCCGGGCACGCACGGGATACTATTGAGTTACATCGACGATTCATCAATTGGTTTCAAAGACTATAGAGTAGAAAACCTGTTAGGACAGTTTGGACACCATTGCACATTACCCTGCTTGTTATTTCTTGTTACTGCTTTATTCATGTTCATACTTGCATTGCTTATTACCATGTTTATGCTATATACTTGATATCATGACGCGCTGACGTCTGGATTTTGCATGGCCCAGATTCCGTTCCACTGTCGACGACCGAGCAGGAGTACTTCAGCCAGCAGGCTGAACAGTGAGTTCTTAGGATTTAGTTTATTTATTTCTTTCCATTTCCAGATGTGAGCCCGCATTATGGGACGTACTGTTTATTCATTGTATTGGATCATTAGCTTCCGCACTTATTGTTAATTGATTCTTGTTATTATGGATTTGGACATGTATTAGATTAGTTTTTATCTTGTTCTTGATATCCTTACAACCGTAATGTGACTGTGGATGGATACTTCCTACCCACAGGTAGCATGGTTGGCTATGTCACGTGCCCAATCTTGCGTACTCTGGGAAGCGGGGCGTGACATGGTTCTTTTGGTATCAGAGACAGGTTAATTGGGTTGATTCTTTGTAGTTGGGTATTGCACCCGATACGCGAATCATAATACCCGTGATTAGGAGACATGTCCTGCCACCTTGACCGTTTTACCGTCCTTGAATCATTCTTCCAGATCATGTCGACATGCAAACTTACTTTGCATTGTTAACTCGAAAACCTAACTTCTTGTTATCTCTAGGACTCAGGCGACTTGGGTGGAGTTAAGTGATTGCGGCTATGATACCGCGGCATAGCTACAATGCAGCACTCTATTTAAGTATCTTGGAGTTCTAGCCTTGATTTATATATTGAATCTATCATCATGCTAATGTTGTTTGTTTTGATTTCAGGACCATGGCAGATAAGAATTTCAAGACGTATCAGAGGCGTGTGGATAAAGCCGCCATGTTAGGAGTGATACGCGGGATGTTGGAAAATCAGAAGAGGCAAACTGAGCTGATCCAGCAGCAAGCAGATTCATTTCAGGAGGGTTTGCAGGCTATGCAGCAGTCTGTAAACACCGCTGTAGCGAAGCCAGTCGACCGAGTAGGGACCGTGGCAGATTTCAGACGGTTGGGTCCTCCTACTTTCACTGGCTTGGAGGAGCCGTTGCCAGCCGAGCAGTGGCTCGTGGACACGGAGAACTTATTGGTTGCGGCACAGATCCCTGAAGATAAGAGAGTTGATGTGGTGCGCATTCAGCTGGTAGATTACGCCTGAGAGTGGTGGCTTGTGGAGGAGACCCGCTTGTCCAAGCCAATCAGTTGGGCGGATTTCTCCAAAAGTTTCTTGGAAAAGTTCTTCCCGCGGACTGCACGGGAGGAAATGGAGGAGAGATTCATTGGGCTGAAACAAAATGGAGCAGCTGTGGATGTACACGCAGCGGAATGGACGAGACTCAGTCGTTTCGCTGGACCCTTGGTCGCCAAGGAGGCAGATAGGGCGCGAAGGTTCTTGCGCAGTTTGGATGTGGACATCCAGAGGCAGATTGTCTCCCTGGGTTTGACCACTTTCTCGCAGGTTCTTACGGCAGCCAGAGAGCAGCAGAGTTTGTCAGGATCGAAAGGGAACCTTCACCAGACAGCAGTTGCAGCCAGGAACCCTGCATTTGTACCTAACCGAGATCAGGGGCGCAGAGGTATTCCAGTGGACCGTCGAGGTGTAGCGCCAATGAAGAAGCCTGTGATCGTTGATCGAAGGAAGAGCGTGACTTGTGATTACTGCCATATACCCGGGCACGTGCAGAAGGAGTGTCGAAGGAGACTGGGACTTTGTCTGGTTTGTGGAGCAGCCGATTACGCAGTTGGTGCTTGTCCGTCGAAGCTTCGCACGAGGGATGATATACGGAAGCCTCCGCAGAGACCGTTCCAAGGGCAGAAGCAGCTGACACAAGGACCCAACCAGGGTCGAGCTTTCACGTTGACAGCTGAGGAAGCCAAGGCATCAGGAGAAGTGGTTTCAGGTACTGTACTCGTTCGTGGTTTTCCCGCATTGGCATTATTTGATTCCGGAGCATCCCACTGTTTTATGTCATCCAAATTTATAACTACACACTCGATCACCTGCACGACCCTGTCTAGTTTCTGGGACATACACACTGGGAATGGGAAAATCATAGCTAGTAAGGAATGTAGAGATTGTACAGTTGTTGTTTGCGGACGGGAGCTTTTTGCAGATTTCTTGGTGATTGATACGGGCAGTTATGAAGTAGTCTTGGGAATGGATTTTCTTGGCACTTTCCACGCACAGATTGATTGTAGGGCAAGGAAAGTAATTTTCCAGATTCCCGGACACCCTGAGTTTACTTTCATTGGAGGAAGCAGTTCTGTCGGGCCAGTCGAGTTTAGGGCTAGGCCGACGAACAATGTTCTTGCGGCTATGGTAGTGGATAGTAATGAAGAGCCGGCAGTTGTTCGCGACTTTATGGATGTGTTTGAAGATATTTCGGGCTTACCGCCGAAGCGAGATGTGGAGTTTGCGATTGACCTTATTCCTGGTGCAGCGCCAGTATCAAAATCTTATTATCCGATGGCACCGGTGGAATTGGAAGAAGTTAAGAAACAAGTTGGTGAATTACTCGAGAAGGGATGGATTCGAAGCAGCAACTCGCCGTGGGGAGCTCCAGTTCTTTTAGTAAAGAAGAAGGATGGCACGAGAAGGATGTGCATTGATTATCGAGAATTGAACCGGGTGACTATTAAGAACAAGTACCCGATCCCTCGCATTGGAGAACTCTTTGAGCAGCTTAGTGGCGCGAGGGTATTCTCGAAACTGGACTTGCGATCAGGATATCATCAGGTCCGAGTGAAGGCAGAAGACATTTGCAAGACGGCGTTTCGAACTCGGTATGGGCATTTCGAGTATTTAGTGATGCCTTTCGGAGTGACTAATGCGCCAGTAATATTTATGGATTTGATGAACAGGATCTTTTCACCTTTCTTGGACCAGTTTATTGTGGTATTCATCGACGATATTCTGGTATACTCGAAGAGTCCGGAGGAGCATGCTGAGCACTTAAGGATCGCACTGCAGACGCTGAGACAAGAGAAGTTATTTGCGAAGATGAGTAAGTGTGAATTCTGGCTGGAAGAAGTGAAGTTTCTGGGGCATGTCGTGTCGGGCGATGGAATCGCCGTTGATCCCGAGAAGATTACAGCAGTTCGGGATTGGCCTGTTCCAAAGAATGTTGCGGAGATAAGAAGTTTTCTTGGACTCGCCGGTTACTACAGAAGATTCGTGGAGAACTTCGCTCGTTTAGCTGAGCCGTTAACCAAGCTTACGTGTAAGGAGGTACCGTTTGTTTGGACGGATGGATGTGCATTGGCCTTCGAGACGTTGAAGCAGAAGTTGATAACCGCCCCGATCCTGACCGTACCGGATAATTCAGGAGGACTGGTGATTCATAGCGACGCATCTGGAAAGGGATTGGGATGTGTATTAATGCAGAACGGGAAAGTCGTCGCTTACGCATCGAGACAGCTGAAGACTCATGAGAAGAACTATCCGACTCATGACTTAGAGCTTGCAGCCGTGATCTTCGCCCTGAAGATTTGGAGACACTACCTATTGGGCGAGAGAGTCGAAGTCTTTACAGATCACAAGAGTTTGAAATATGTGTTCACTCAGAAGGAGTTGAACATGAGACAACGCAGATGGTTGGAGCTGATGGCCGACTATGACCTTGATCTTAAGTACCACCCGGGAAAAGTTAACGTCGTGCCAGATGCGCTAAGTCGGTTACCAGCAATTCAGTTATTGACTGCACAGAGAGAGATCATTGAGGAGTTTCGGAGATTTGACTTGGAGGTTGTGCTACCGCGTGCTACAGGACAGTTGATGCAGTTGCAAGTACAATCGTCCTTAGTTGAGAAGATTAAAGCGACACAATCGCAGGATCCTAGACTGCAAAAGTTTCGGGAGCAGGTTGAAGTCGGACTGCGAACCGATTTACTGATCCATGAGGATGGTTCGTTGAGATATGGTAGCCGTGTGTGTGCGCCAAAAGGAGATGTGCGTGAAGAGCTTATGAAGGAGGCACACAGTTCAGCTTACTCTATACATCCAGGAGGGACAAAGATGTACCGAGATATTCGACAGCACTTCTGGTGGGAAGGTATGAAACGGGAAATTGCTCGTTTCGTGGCTAAGTGCTTGGTGTGTCAGCAAGTCAAGGCCGAACACCAAAGGGTTGCTGGTTTGTTGCAACCACTTCCGATTCCTCAGTGGAAGTGGGAACATATAACCATGGATTTCGTGACAGCTTTACTGCGGAGTCCAAAGGGCAACAATGCAGTATGGGTGATTGTCGATCGGTTGACCAAGGCAGCTCACTTTATTCCTTTTCGGGTTGGTCAATCGACGGAGACTTTGGCAGAGCGATACATGCAGGAGATTGTCAGATTGCATGGAGCACCGGTAAGCATCGTGTCCGATCGGGACACTCGGTTCTTGTCGCACTTTTGGAGGAGTTTACAAGAAAGTTTGGGGACTCGATTGAAGTTTAGCACAGCTTATCATCCTCAGACTGATGGGCAATCAGAGAGAACGATCCAGACCCTTGAAGATATGTTGAGGGCTTGCATGTTGGACTTCAAAGGTTCTTGGGAAGATCATCTACACCTGGTGGAGTTTTCGTACAACAATAGCTTCCAAGCAACTATTCAGATGGCCCCGTTTGAAGCACTGTATGGTCGTAAGTGCCGTTCACCTGTTTGTTGGGATGATGTTGGTGAACGAAGGTTACTAGGACCAGATTTGGTGGTACAGACAGTCGAGAAGGTGAATACAATCAGGAAGCAAATGAAGGCAGCTCAAGACAGACAGAAGAGTTGGGCCGACACGTCAAGAAGACCTCTAGAGTTCGCCGTGGGTGATTTGGTATTCCTGAAGATATCACCGACTAGAGGGGTGATTCGCTTTGGAAGTCGGGGAAAGCTTAGTCCCCGATTCGTTGGACCCTTCGAGATATTGGAGCGTGTTGGAGAGGTATCATACCGGTTGGCGTTACCACAGTCATTAGCAGGAGTTCACGATGTGTTTCATGTGTCTCAACTACGGAGGTATGTTCGTGATGAGACTCATGTCTTGGATCATTCGGAGTTGACCGTACGGGAGGACCTGACTTTTGAGGAGCGACCAGTTGAAATCAAGGATCGAAGAGAAAAGGTTCTTAAGAACAAGGTTATCCCTCTTGTGCTAGTTTCTTGGGGTAACCGATCGCATGGAGAATCCACTTGGGAGCGAGAAGACGAGATCCGGCAGAAATTCCCTCACCTTTTCCAGTAGTTAGCTATCTTGTATTCTTGGAATTTCGAGGACGAAATTCTTTTTGTAGTTGGGTATGATGTAACACCCGAGCCCAATAATACTATTTATATTACTAGTTGAGGGTTGTATATTGCTCATTCCAATTTTCCTGATTTTCTGGTGTTTATTGCTAAATTTTAACCGGTTAAGTCATTTTGGCACATAACAAATTTTAACTCCTAAAAGGAAATTTAAAGTGTCCATGTTGGCCTATTCGTCGCCACTAGTCGCGTGGTAGCGTCCGCGTGTCGAGATTCCGTTCCGTTTGGCTAAACGGGCCAGTTTGGGCGACTACGCACGCGTGCAAGTGTCCGACTTGGGGGCATGCATTTTAATCACTAAACACCTATTTTCAAAGTTTGGAACCCGCTTAAAATCCTATAATTTGAATTTGGAACATTTGGGCGCAACCCGGGCACGATTTGGAAATGTTTCATTTCGCGCCAAAAAGGGCCCGTTTCAATTTAATACCTTAACTTTAATATATACGAAAATATATTTTTCCTCAACTGTTTTACTTACCCAGCTCCTTCAATCTTAATTTCAATCTCATTCAAATCTTTCTCGTGGCCAATCCCAGCGTGGGATTACACCCGCGTGGGCCCCGCTCCTTTTCCCTATCTCTCTCTCTCTCCTCCCTCAATCTCTCTCAAATCTCTCTCTCTCTCTTCTTCTATTAATTTCCCATGCAGCCTCCCTCAACCCATCTTCCTCCATCACGAAACCCATACGAAACCCTAACCCTAGCCCTCGCGACCTCACCGCCGACCTTCCCGTGACCTCGTCGCCGCCAGCAACGCCTCCTCGACCTAGCCGCACCTTCCTCCTCCCGTTCTCCCGACGATTCCCGCGCCTGCACCCAACCCCGACCTCGCCTCCACCCTCGCAGACCTCGCCGTCGACGCCGCCTCTCGCCGCAGACGCCTCCCACGACTCCCTCTCACCCTCCTCGTCGAGACCTCGTCATCACCTCCCTTCCTCTCCTCGCCGGACCACCAGCCCGAGCCCTTCACCCATCGCCTACCCCCGCTGTTCACCGGAGAACGCCCCGGTCGACCCTCTTCGTCGTCGCCTGTGCCACCGCCGACCACTTCCTCTCCCCTGAGGCCAGAACCCGGCCCGTACATCCCCTCAGCACTGCACCACCACCTTTCCAGCGACCCGGGAAACTTTCCAGCCCTCGCCGCATCTCCTGTTCACCGCCGGCGCGTCCATCGCCGTCGGGCCCGTCGTAGTTGCCCCCGGTTCTTCCCGGTAAGCCTCCCTTTAGCTTTCCATTCATGTTCAATTCCCTTGCTGGTTGTTATTCGCGTGTATCCTATCGTATTGCTAACTTCGCTACTTTTGTCGTTGCCGGAATCCGACCGTGCCGTCTTGGCGAACTCGACGCTCCAGCGAAGCCCCCTGGTCCGTGTGATCCCGTTGATCTCTGTTGGGACTCGATCCGTGGCCCGTGCTTTCATATCGCATTTTCTGCCGATATCGCATCCGTGTTCCAGTTTGCAGACCGTCGAGGCAAGTATCTGAATACTTGCTTGAACATGCTAGTGTGCGAGATCTAGTCTTGCCACGCAATTGAACTCATACTATTTAATACCACAACTTAATGATGGCAATTGATATCATATTATTGCAGTTATCTTTATAATGGAATCGTTACAACAGTTCCTCGTAATTAATCAACCCACATCAACCCATATTGCAACTAAATAAACGACTGAATCATATCTGCTTAAACTGTTAAACCATTCATGAGATAATTATTATATTTAGTATAATTTCATGTAGTTCCTTAATTTATATTTATGGATATTTCTTTACCTTGTGGCTATTGCACCCTAAAGATGATTGAACCTGTTAATAAGAGAATACAAACATCACTGTAGTTATATGGAATATTGTGGTTAATTATTGTTTCCTGCTGCTATTCATTATTGATTGTATACCTGTTGTGAGCACTTACCCGATTGCACGACATATTGGCCTGACCCTGCTACACCTGACATATACATACATACCGACTCATCCTGTTGTACCATGACATTACTTGTTTCCTGATCTCGTGCCTAATGCCGACAAACCTAACCATTCCTGCTGTCGATCCAGACAGACTTACTTTTACTTGACTTTGTGTTGGCATTAGTCCTTGACTACTGAATACCTGACCTGACATACATAGTTTGGGGGTATGGGGAAATCAAAGGTGAAACCGACTTGTAACTCAACAGTTCGATACATTGTTCTGATCAGTCTTACGGGCTTGGCCAGCTCCGGAGTGTTGATGCTGACATCACTCGTCCATCCTACTACCTTTTACTGCTTAGCGGCACGTCTCGGATTCAGCCCCGAGGGTTATGACCGTGGTCCCGGGCACGCACGGGATACTATTGAGTTACATCGACGATTCATCAATTGGTTTCAAAGACTATAGAGTAGAAAACCTGTTAGGACAGTTTGGACACCATTGCACATTACCCTGCTTGTTATTTCTTGTTACTGCTTTATTCATGTTCATACTTGCATTGCTTATTACCATGTTTATGCTATATACTTGATATCATGACGCGCTGACGTCTGGGTTTTGCATGGCCCAGATTCCGTTCCACTGTCGACGACCGAGCAGGAGTACTTCAGCCAGCAGGCTGAACAGTGAGTTCTTAGGATTTAGTTTATTTATTTCTTTCCATTTCCAGATGTGAGCCCGCATTATGGGACGTACTGTTTATTCATTGTATTGGATCATTAGCTTCCGCACTTATTGTTAATTGATTCTTGTTATTATGGATTTGGACATCTATTAGATTAGTTTTTATCTTGTTCTTGATATCCTTACAACCGTAATGTGACTGTGGATGGATACTTCCTACCCACAGGTAGCATGGTTAGCTATGTCACGTGCCCAATCTTGCGTACTCTGGGAAGCGGGGTGTGACACTTCGGCTAGCCCATTGGCTCTTGGGTTATAGATGGATGAATATCTCTAGTCTATCTTGTGCTGAGTAGCGAACCTTGAAACTTTGAAGCTCTTGAAAGAAGGCCCGTTGTCAGAAATGATTCTTCTTGGTGTACCGAAACGGTATAGAATATTATGCTGGAAGAACGTCAGAATATTTTCTGTCTTGACTTCTTTGAGCGGGACAGCTTCAGCCCATCTGGAGAAATAGTCAGTTGCGGCCAATATGAACCGGTGGCCTCTGGATGACAGAGGATCAATTGGGCCAACTATGTCGGTTCCCCAGACTTCGAAGGGCCACGACGCCACTGTAGGATGCAACGGATTGGGATGCTTGTGAATGAAATCACTGTGAATTTGGCAGATATAACATTTCTTTGCATGCTCTCTGCAATCCCGTATCATGGTGGGCCAGTAATATCCAAGCCGTTTGATCTGAAGCCGCATCTTGGGGCCGGACTGATGAGCACCGCAGACGCCTAAGTGAACTTCTTTCATAACTTTTTGGGCTTCGGCCAATGACAGGCACCTGAGCCAGAGTTGGTCATATGACCTGCGGTATAACGTGTCATTTATAAACAAGTATCGGAGAGCTCTCTTCTTCAGCTGAATCCTTGCAGATTTTCCTTCAGGCAGCTTGTCGTATCGGAGGTACTCTATGAAGGGTTCTCTCCAATCGGGCTCGTCTTGGATGATCGAAGCTTCTTCGGCAGGATTTCTCTTATGTTCCGTGCTTTCCTCTTCTCGTAGAGAGACTGAGGGTAGAATTTGCCGGCTCCTAACTGTGATCAGAATTTCGTCCATATCAGGATCAGCCAGCTCCTTAGCTAAGCGAGCAAGTACGTCAGCCTTTCCATTCAACGCTCCAGGGACTCTCATTAGTTCAATGTGAGTGAACCGTTTCATGAGTTCCACCACTCGGCTTCTGTACCGAGCTAACTCGGGTTTGTATATCTTATAGTCGCCGCTTACTTGGTTGACGACAAGCTGGGAATCACCGTAAACCCGTACCCGAAGGATTTCCATTTCTATGATGAGTTCCAAACCAGCTATCAGAGCTTCATACTCAGCTTCATTGTTTGTACGAGGCTCGGTGAGAGAAAAAGAACGCCGTAGGGTTCCCATCGATGGCGTGATGAACACTAATCCTATCCTTGATTTTATCTCCGAGATGCTTGATTTGCTGGAGGTCCTTATTGACGAGGCTCCATCGAAGTAGAGCTCCCAACATGGCTCGCTATCCTCGAGGTACAATATTTGTTCATCGGGTAACGCAATTGAGCGGTGACCCTTCCGGTATAGGATGAGCAGCGAGAAATTCCGCAAGAGCTTGCCCTTTTACTGCTTTCTGAGGAGTATAAACTATGTCAAACTCAAGTAGCATGACAGCCCATCTCGACATTCTACTGGCTAGGCTTGCTTTGGTCATTAAGTGTTTGAGCGGGTCGATCCTAGAGATCAGCATAACCCAATGAGCGAGCATATATTGTCTCAGCTTCTTCACAGTGAACATCTGTCACGCCCCGCTTCCCAGAGTATGCTAAAATGGGCACGTGACATAGCCAACCATGCTACCTGTGGGTAGGAAGTATCCATCCACAGTCATATTACGACTGTAGAGATATCAAGAACAAAATAAAACTATCTAAAACATGTCCATAATCCAAGATAACATGAGTCAAGAATAATAAAATGCAGAAGCGAAAGATCCAATACAAAATAACTGGAATGTATGTCCCATAATGCGGGCTCACATCAGGAATAAAATGCAGGAAAGAAAAACTAACTACTGCTGACACTCACAGCTCAGCCTGTTGGCTGAAGTACTCCTGCTCGGACTGCAACAGCGGTACAGAATCTGGGCCATGTAAAACCCAGACATCAGCGCGTCAAGTCATCAAGTAATAACATAGAAACAGGATAACAGGCAATGCGAATATAAACATGAATAAAGCAAGGGTAACAATAATATAAATCAGAGCAGTGCAGGGTAGTGTGCAGTGGGTAAACTAAACTGTTCTATTAGGTTTTCTGTTCTAAAGTCTTTGAAACCAAATTGATGAATCATCGATGTAACTCAATAGTATCCCGTACATACCCGGGACCACGGCCCAGATTCTCGGGCTGAAACCGAGACATGCCGCTAGGCACTAAACAGGAATGTGTACAGATGAATGATGTCGTCAGCATCATTCCAAGGCCGGCCTAGCCTCTAAAACTGATCAGAACAAGTAGCGAACTGTTGAGTTACAAGTCAGGTTTCACCTTTGATTTCCCCATACCCCTAAGTTATATGTATATGTCAAGTCAGGTATCCCGTAATCAAGAACTAATGCCAACACAGGATCAGGTAAGCAGGTTTGTCTGGATAGACAACAGGAACGGTCCATGAGGACTACATGTTAGGTCTGTTGGCATTAGATACAAGATCAGGTAACGAGTCGAGTCATGGTACATCAGGTCAAGTCAAGCAGTACACGGTACCATGTCGGGTCAATCAATATGTATGTAGCAAGTCAGGTCAAGATGTAAACGATATCATGGGTGTGCTCATACTCAGTTACATAATCAAGCATGGTCATCAACAACATAAATTTAAGCAACGAATTAAACAATAAAGAAGCTTCAATTAATTAGCAGCACAGTTATCAGTTGTGTTCCAGAGGTGTGTTATCAACATTATAATAATACAATAAGACAGTTAGGGCAGTTAAATCATGTTAACAAGTTTAAGAATTTTATAGACGCAATGATATATATATATATATATATATATATATATATATATATATATAGGTTCAATGGATGAAGTCACAGTTAACACAGGTTAAATGTACACGAGTGTCCGAATGAAGTAAAACTATAAAGAAAGTGCCATAGGCCATGTCATTAGTGAAAGTGTGATTAAAACTTGTAAATGTGGTTATTAGGTTCAGTACAGTAATTGCAAACGGTAGGTTCCAAGCTTGGGAGAATAAAATGATATATAACAACATTGAACACGAAGATGGGAAATTATAGTACTAAAGTTAAACTGCAGGTTTATGGTGTCATCAATGTATATGTGAATATTATTTAGCATGTAGCAAGGGGTACTTGCCTCGACAGGTCGCGAATCGGGAAAACGGAACGTTAAACGTCGGCGGGGAAATCTCGCGACGGGCGCACGGTTCACGGAATGGATTCAAACGACAACCAGCGGAGTCACGTGGGTCAGGGGTCCTTGCTGGAACGTCGGGGATCGTCACCGGCATCGTCGGATCCCGGCCAAGTACAGAACAGTGAATCATGAGACGATGGAGCAAAAGAAGAAAGGGTGAAGAACTGGAATGGACGAGGGAACATGAGAGAGCTTACCAGCACTGCGTCCAGCGGTTACAGAGAGGTGGTGCGAAGGATCGACTGCGGTGAACGGAGCTCCGGCAATCTACAGTTGGTTTAACAGAGAGAGAAAAATATAAGATGAAAAGAGAGAGAAAGAAGAAGAAGAGAAAGAAGTAGAAGAGGAAGGTTGCTTACGGGGTTTGGGATACGGCTGTGCTTGCCAAGGTGGTAGTCGTCGGCAAGGATCGCCGGCGAGATCGCGGCAAGGCGAGATTCCAAGTTGCAAGGAGACGGCTCGGCTAGGGTGTTGTGTTTGGTAGGGTTACGTTGCAGGGTTGGGTGCTCGGGGAACTGCAAAAGGAACGAGCAGAGGAAGAGGGAGGTGGTAACGACGAGAAGAGGGAGTCGGCGGCGACAAGATGGGCTGAGGCTGCCGGGTCGTTAATGGGTGCATAGGGGAGAAAAGGAAAAGGGGATGAAGACGAGGAGGAGGAGATTGAGAAGAAGAAGAAGAGGTGGAGATGGCAACAAGGCGGAGGCGGGTAGGGCAACGACGAGAGGAGACAAGGCGGCTAGGGTTTTCTGCGATGGGTTTAAAGAGAAGAGGCGCGGAGTTTTTAAAAGAAAGGAAGAAGAGAATGTGGAGGGAGGTGACCGTAAGCACGAGACGGTGACGAGATCCGAAGAGTGCACAGTAATCGCGATGAGGGAGAGAAAGTGCGATAGGAGAGAGAAAGAGAAGAGAGAGAGAGGGGGGGCTGCGTCGCTGAGGAAGAGAGAGAAAGAGAAAGGGAAAGAGAGAGAGGGAGACGTGGGGCCCGGGGCTTTCAAAGGAATTCACTGATTGGCTGAGGAGTTAAAAATTTGGTTGGGAAAACTTTGGAGGAGATTTAATTGGTTGGGGAATAAAATTTGGTTAAGGAAAAAAAGATTTCTTTAATTTTCTTTAGCTGGAACAGTAAGGAACTTTAAAAAGGATTTTAAAGAAAGAGGGAAAAATCTTTTCAGGTGTTAAAATATTTTCGTTGGTTTTAAAGAATATTAGAAAATAGGATTTGGCGCAACTGCAAAATATTCTAGAATTACGCCCGGGTCGGGTCCAAAATTTGAATTTGAAATAAGAAAATTATTTGCGGGTTCCAAAACTTAAAATGAAGGATTTTTATAATTAAAAGCATACCCCCAAGAACGGACGCACGCACGTGCGTGTAGCCGTCCAAACACGTCCGTTTCACTGAACGGGACGAGAACACGATGCAAGGACGCTACCACAGGTTTAGGGGTGTCAAGCGGGCCATGACAAGTATTTTTAATTTAATTTTAGATGCCTTAAATTATTATATGCAGAAATGAATTGAAGGGGTAAAATTACAATAAGTTACAATTAAGCAAGATAAAAGAAATAAGTGCCACACTACGCTCATACGGTAACTGAAATTAGTAAAATTGGAATCGGTTGTTACACTATACCCAACTACAAAAGAATTTCGTCCTCGAAATTCCAATAATACAAAGATAGACGACAAAAAAAAACTACAAGAAAAGATGAGGAAACTTCTGCCGGATTTCATCTTCCCGTTCCCAAGTGGACTCTCCATGCGAGCGATTACCCCAAGAAACAAGCACAAGAGGAATCACCTTGTTCTTAAGAACCTTTTCCCTTCGATCCACGATTTCAATCGGTCGCTCCTCAAAAGTCAAGTCTTCTCATACTGTTAGCTCCGAATGATCCAATACGTGCGTTTCATCACGAACATACTTACGGAGTTGAGATATGTGAAACACATCGTGCACATTCGCCAAAGACTGCGGGAACGCCAAACGATACGATACCTCACCAACACGCTCCAAGATCTCAAAGGGTCCAACGAATCGAGGACTGAGCTTTCCTCGACTTCCAAAACGAATCACCCCTCTAGTCGGTGATATCTTCAAGAATACCAAATCACCCACAGCGAACTCTAGAGGTCTTCTCGACGTATCTGCCCAACTCTTATGTCTGTCTTGAGCTGCCTTCATATGATTTCTGATAGTGTTAACCTTCTCAACTGTCTGCACAACCAAATCTGGTCCCAATAATCTTCGTTCACCGACATCGTCCCAGCAAACAGGTGAACGGTATTTGCGACCATACAAAACTTCAAATGGAGCCATCTGGATAGTTTCCTGAAAACTATTGTTGTAAGAAAACTCCACCAAATGTAGATGATCCTCCTAAGAACCCTTGAAGTCCAACATGCATGCCCTCAACATATCTTCAAGAGTTTGGATCGTTCTCTCGGACTGACCATCAGTTTGAGGATGATAAGCTGTGCTAAACTTCAATCGAGTCCCCAAACTTTCCTGTAAACTCCTCCAGAAGTGTGATAAAAACCGAGTGTCACGATCGGACACGATGCTTACCGGTACTCCATGCAATATTACAATCTCCTGCATGTACCGCTCCGCCAAAGTTTCTGTTGATTGACCAACCCGAAAAGGAATAAAGTGAGCTGCCTTGGTCAATCGATCAACAATCACTCATACCGCATTGTTGCCTTTTGGACTCCGCGGTAAAGCCGTCACGAAATCTATGGTTATATGTTCCCACTTCCACTGAGGAATCGGAAGTGGTTGCAATAAACCAGCAACCCTTTGATGTTCAGCCTTAACTTGCTGACACACCAAGCACTTTGCCACAAAGCGAGCAATCTCCCGCTTCATGCCTTCCCACCAGAAATGCTGTCGAATATCTCGGTACATCTTTGTGCCTCCTGGATGTACAGAATAAGTTGAACTGTGTGCTTCTTTCATAAGCTCTTCACGAATATCTCCCTTTGGCACACACAAACGGCTACCATACCTCAACGAACCATCTTCGTGGATCAATAAATCTGTTCGTAGTCCGGCTTCAACCTGTTCTCGAAACTTTTGCAGTCTAGGATCCTGCGATTGTGCTGCTTTGATATTCTCGATCAACGATGAGTGTACTTGCAGCTGCATCAACTGTCCCGTAGAATGCGGTAGTACAACCTCCAAGTCAAATCTTCAAAAATCTTCAACGAGTTCCTTCTGCGTAGTTAACACCTGAATTGCTGGTAACCGACTAAGCGCATCCGGCACGACATTAACCTTCCCCGGATGGTACTTAAGATCCAGATCGTAGTCAGCCATCAGCTCCAACCATCTACGTTGCCTCATATTAAGCTCCTTCTGCGTGAACACATATTTCAAGCTCTTATGATCAGTAAAAACTTTGACCCTTTCGCCTAAAAGGTAGTGTCTCCAAATCTTCAAAGCGAAAATCACAGCCGCAAGCTCCAAGTCATGAGTTGGGTAATTCTTCTCATGGGTCTTCAACTGTCTCGATGCGTACGCTACAACCTTCCCATGCTGCATCAAAACATATCCCAATCCTTTCCCAGATGCGTCGCTGTGAATCACCAATCCTCCGGAATTGTCTGGCACGGTCAGAATAGGGGCGGTTATCAACTTCTGCTTCAACATCTCAAAAGCTAATGCACATTTATTCGTCCATACAAAAGGTACCTCCTTGCGCGTAAGCTTAGTCAACGGCTCCGCCAGACGAGCAAAGTTCTCCATAAATCTTCTGTAATATCCGGCGAGTCCAAGAAAGCTTCTTATCTCCGCAATATTCTTTGGAATTGGCCAATCACGAACTGTTGCAATCTTTTCGGGATCGACGGCGATTCCATCGCCAGACACAACATGCCCCAAAAACTTTACTTCTTCCAACCAAAACTCGCACTTGCTCATCTTCGCATACAACTTTTCTTGTCTCAACGTCCGCGGTGCGATCTTCAAATGCTCAGCATGCTCTTCAAAACTCTTTGAATAAACCAGAATATCGTCAATGAACACCACAATAAACTGGTCCAAGAATGGTGAAAAGATTCGGTTCATCAAGTCCATGAATATTGCCGGTGCATTCGTTACTCCGAAGGGCATCACTAAGTACTCGTAATGTCCATACCGAGTTCGGAACGCCGTCTTGCAAATATCTTCTGCTTTCACTCGGACCTGATGATATCCGGATCGCAAATCCAGCTTCGAGAATACCCTCGCGCCACTAAGCTGCTCAAAAAGTTCGCCAATACGAGGGATCGGGTACTTGTTCTTAATAGTCACCCGGTTTAATTCTCTATAGTCGTTGCACATCCTTCTTGTGCCATCCTTCTTCTTTACTAGAAGAACTGGAGCCCCCCAAGGCGAGTTACTGCTTCGAATCCAACCCTTTTCAAGCAATTCGGCAACATGTTTCTTGACTTCTTCCAACTTTACTGGTGCCAATGGATAATACGCTTTGGATACTGGCGCTGCACCAGGAATAAGGTCAATTGCGAACTCCACGTCTCGCTTCGGCGGTAATCCCGATATATCTTCAAACATGTCCATAAAATCATGAACGACAGCTGGCTCCTCACTTTTATCAACTTCCATTAATGCAAGAATACTGTTTGTCGGCCTAGCCCTAAACTCGACTGGCCCGACAGAACTGCTTCCTCCAGTGAAGCTAAACTCGGGATGTCCCGGAATCTGGAAAATTACTTTCCTTGCCCTACAATCAATGTGAGCGTGGAAAGTGCCAAGAAAATCCATTCCCAAGACGACCTTGTAGCTGCCCGTATCAATCACCAAGAAATCTGCAAAAAGCTCCCGTCCGCACACAACAACTGTACAATCTTTACATTCTCTACTAGCTATGATTTTCCCATTCCCAGTGTGTATGTCCTAGAAACTAGACAGGGTCGTGCAGTCAATCAAGTGCATAGTTATAAACTTGAATGACATAAAACAATGGGATGCACCAGAATCAAATAACGCTAATGCGGGAAAACCATGAACGAGTAGAATACCTGAGACAACTTCTCCTAACGCCTTAGCTTCTTCCGCTGTCAAGGTAAACACTCGAGCCTGATTAGGTCCTTGAGTCAGCTGTTTCTGTCCCTGGAACGGTCTCTGCGGAGGCTTCTGAAAATCATCCCTCGTACGAAGCTTCGACGGACAAGCACTAACAGCGTGATCTTCCGCTCCACAAACCAAACAGAGTCCTAGCCTCCTTCGACAATCCTTTTGCACGTGGCCAGGTAAATTGCAGTAGTTACAAGTCATGCTCTTTCTTCGATCGATGACAACATGCTTCTTCATGGATGCTACACCTCGACGGTCCACTGGAATACCTCTGCGACTATGAGCTCGGTTTAGTACAAATGCTGGCTTCCTTACCGCAACTGCTGTCTGCTGCAAACTCCCCTTCATCCCAGATAAACTTGTTGCGCCACGGCAGCGCCCCGGCCGTCTATCCGAGGCCAAAATGCGGAATCAAAAATTTTCTTATCTTTTAAACTGGCGCTACCGCGGACAATAAACCCGGATCGTAACCATTAACCGATACTAGCTAACTAGAGATGGGGTGAGAGATATACCGAGCGATCCGTGTCCTTCGGTCTTCTCGTCGTCGTCCCGATCTCCTGCGGAATCACCATTCGTCGTCTTCTCGTCGGAAAGGGCACCACGTAGCCGGATTCTTTTACGGGCTCCCACCTCTGGACCGAGGCAACTCGGGCGCGAAGTTGGCTAGCCGACGCGTCCAAGAAGTGCTGTAGGCTTGTGTAGAATCTATTGTCTCTTTTGGGATTTATGTTGCCATTGGTGATGGAGGAATGAGGTTAAGAAAAAAATGGTGCTTTCATTTTTTTCCAAAACAAGAAGAAGAAGGAGATGAAGAAATATGTGCTACCATCATCATGAAACTCTCCCTCTCATTCTCTTGAACAAATGGTGGAGGAAAAATCTCAAAAACAAGAAGGAAGGTGAGTGTAGGAAAAGCAAGAGGTGACCACATCCAAAGTAAACCTCACATCAACTCCAAATCAACTCCAATCTATTCTAATCACCATTAATGCAAAAGAAATGATGATAGAAAAGAATGGTATCAAAAGATGCTATCATAATCAATCCATATGCAAGAAACCCCTCCACAATATGTTATTTGCAAACTTGCAAATAACCCCCTCCATCGGAAAAGTCCGGCCGGGAAAGAACAAAGGAAAACCGGCCGGAACGGAATGCAAACTGGCAACTCCAGAAAACTGGTCCTGTAATAAATTACAGGAAAACCCCGATACTGTGCATACACACCCGCATCTGTATTCCGACCGGATACAAATGCAAAGAGACAAAATCTACACTGTACTATACTAGGATCCGGCTTAAACCAAAGCCGGCTAGCAATATCCGTCCTATCCTGATCCGTGCAATACCGCACGTATCTGATCGAACCCTGCGATATAACCATACTGCCTCTAGTACAAACTGTCCGATCCTGATCCGTGCAATACCGCACGTATCTGATCGGACCCTGCCATATCTCCATACGGCCTCTACAGCGTTTCGCCCGAAACTTGAGTAACTGTAAGTGTGGTGGACTCTAAAGACTCGTCAATACTATGGCTGTGGATTTAACCACTAGCACGTCAGAGGTATAAGCCAATACGTGACGGGCCACCAGCTATTGACTAAAAGGGACGTCGATGAGCGAACTCATCCTGACACCCTACTGAGCCTGTCAGTGACAATATCCGTACAGTCCGGTCCGTTCGTCTATGAGCATCGCATGGCGGGCCTAGGGGGTTGGTAAAGTCAGACCCCCAAAAGCGGTACAAGTCGTGTCGGAGTGTAGCCCAGAACACCCTGAGATACTACTGGAATACCTACCAGTAAATCTCCTGCCTCGGCCGAGGGCTTTGTGTAATGGCTCTCCTAGACACAGCGCGACCTCACCCCCAATACCGGGAGAGACGAACCCCTGCAGATCCGCTCACTGCCTCCATGTGGCTTGGGACTGTACCCAACTAAAACCTGTTTGCACGACTCCTTTGAGCCGTGGTAGGGTAGTAATCAAAGCACAGTGGGAACTCACACGAGACAAATGAGGATATCAGGTCGATGAACTAACCTGTACACATGTCACCAGGGAACTGCTATCTGACATCTGGTATAAGACCAACTAGCATGTTCCCGGCGAGTCCTGTCCGGTGTACTCATAACCCAATGAGCACCTGTATACATCTCAGGTGAACTAATTGACACCAGTGGCTTGTGAGACCGGCCACTGCCCCTCGTCGGGGTATCGACTGTATACACTAGTCTACTCTGGAGTATTGATGCCCTGTCTCGAAACTCCCACGACTAGGGACCTTTTAAGGATGTGCTTATAGACCGCCAGCTCTCACGTATATGATCTCCATCATACTGCTGGTGGTCAAGCAAGAATCCTAGGGGCTCTATCAACGTGTAATAGCGACATGTCAGGTCACCTAACGCAGTACACGATGATAAAGGTAAACCAGATAGCATACTATCATCTTGAGTAAGACTGTCCTCCTGGGATAGGTCCTCCCTCAATCATTGCAATCACGTGCCTGTGATCCAATAATTGACTCTGAGGGCACTATCTCCAACAATCTCCCACTTGCACTCAAGGCTAATTATTGCGATGTCGCATACTCACAGCCCGTGTGATACCGAACACCCAACTCCTCTACAAGTCAGTCTCACAAAACCCGTTTGCGAAACTATTGTGTTCGAGGAATAGCCTCAGTGAGTGGATCCGCTTGGATGTTTCTTTCTATGTCTCTCTATATCTCAAGTTCGTGAAGAATGCCATCTCCCGAAAAGAGCAATACCTGTCTTAGAATGTGTCTGGATGTCTGATGGGACCTAGCTCATAAATGAACTCCAAATCCAAACTTCATAGACTGTATCATCAACTGAACTTAATCAGTATCCTGCGCCATGCCTCCCTCAGTATTGTCTTGGACCACCTGTCCAAAATACTGCCCCTCGTCAGAAGGAAAAACTATAACTCTGACAGCCATTCTGCCATCCAGGTCACCTTGGAAGCCTGGAATGATAACTGTCTCCTAAAGGAGGCTGCTGTTATCATATCCCTAGAACATCAACTTATGTTCTAAAACTGCTTCCGACTGTTTCTTCAGGATTGGATCAATATCAACTTATTGCACCTACTGCAAGAACAACATCTGGTGTGGTACTTGACATCTCATGATTGACTCAATTGCCTAAGCAAGTGATCTGCCAATCATGCACATCCCTCTCCCCTTTAGTCTGTAAGACACCTTTAGAGAGGGTGACTCCATCACCTGCAGGTATACTACCGTGCCAGGAGTCGTCCATTCTAAATACTCATAGAATGCTGTCAAAGTACCCAGATTGGGAAACCACCCAAATCTAGATCTAAAACCATAGATCTAGTGACCAGAATGTCTGATATAATATCCAAGTCCTGTGTGGAGAAACCACTGTGTGACGACCAAAGTATAACCGATCGTAGTATAGGAATATCACTTCCTACTCTGTGTATGTCATCCAAATACTAGGACATCACACCCTACTATCTTCTTAACAGATCCATCCCCTATTCTGATGAAGTCAAACCTATGACTGTCACATCAGAAATAGATGATCTATCTCCGCTGTAACTGCTTTAGTCTATAAATAGACATAAGCCTGATGACCACCAATGCTTCCGCTGCTCCCACTGACTACGACAACCCTCTGCCAGAGTCATATAGACGTGCACTTCTAAAGCTAGTTTAGAACGACGCTATACTCATCCTCCTGCCGGGTCTCACAGTCTGGAACAACAGCAATGGTAAGTCTGGGTAAACAAGAACCTCCCTGCCACCGTCCTTGAGCATACCGAAGTACCTCTCGAGTGCCTGAGGTTACCCACCATATCTGCGGAGTGGCTAATGGAATGTCAATCCAGATTGAATCTTTAGGTTCCTTATCAAATCTTCAGTAATCGTTTGTGGTTCTGGAATTACTTCCAGTTCTACCATACTCCCACTACTGTTTTCTGAAAAAATCCATTTTTATTAAAACTGTGGCGAGTCAAGAACAATATCACTATTGATCTTCCAGATGGTAGAAAGTCAACCCTCGTCATAGCCTGGGTCAACCCACAAACAGCCATTGCAGAAACGTGCCTTGAGTTGTCCAGTGTCTGGTATTAATCATAAGCCGGACAACTCCCCGTACCTTAACAATGTCAAGATATGAACTGTTCTATATCCAATATAGAAACAGAGGCACTGATTTAATTGAACCAGATTCAAATCATGCATCTGTCACCAGTGCATGTCAACTAAATGGAAGGATGCCGATCAGCGTTACTCAACTTAGGAATGCTTCCAATTATGAGTAACCTGAAAGAGAAGTAAGTTCTCTTAATCATTACTATCAACTGAATACCCTTCACAAGTATCTACATCTCCGATCATTTTGAAGAATCCCGATACTTGCAACATCTGGTCCTCTACTTTATTCAAATACCTATAACTTCTCAAAATTCGGACTCTGTGTTTCCACGAAACACTTGTCTAAAACTAGAGAAGTCATAAGTAAACCGAATATAGTACGAGGACCAACCCCTCTGTACTGATGGACCCTGGACAACATACAATACTCTGTATAAGTCCCTTGAGTCTAATAACTCATTCCCTGTGTGTCGTAGGTTGAAAACTGTACCTTTGGTTATGAAGAATTACACCGATGCTTAATGCTCCTTACCTAACCATCCACTGATATAGATAAATGTCGTAGACATAATTTCAAAAAGGTATATCTCACTCTATGAAAATAGACGTACAGATATATCAATTTGAAATTGGTGCATAACAGCGGATATTCAAAACCAAATATTTGTCGTCCGGCAAACAACCCAGGTGACTTCCTCAAATATCACCGATTACAACGAATCCCGATATAATGAGGATGATCACCCAATTCCCAATAACTTACTCCCACTCATCATCTGTAAAACCATACAGATTTGAGAATCATACCTGGTGAATACATACCCTGGAGTAAGTGTCTAATCGGGAAATCAGTTTTCCTTTAACAGTACACAGTGAAATTGAAACATTGAAATGTTTCGATGGGGTATCCTGGTATTCCTAGTAATGCCTCTTCCATTATCCAGATTCACAACTATAACCGTATAATTCTTTGCCACTTCTCCAAATCCCTTTATATGTCTTTAGTCATTACCTTCTGTACACCCCTTTAGGCCAAATGGTTTTCTTCCTTCCCTACCGTTCGGCACCAGCCTATGGTTTGGAAGAAGACTATCCAATAAGAATAATGGGTGAATTGTCCTAATCCTAGGAGCACTCGCAACACGAGAGAAGGTGAAGATAAAAGACAACCGAATAAACCTTATTCCTATTTCTCCTGAACCAGAATCCATCCCCTAACTGGAACAAGTTCCTTTCGAGTTCGTATATAACCATACGATGGATTATCCAATAAACTTGGGATCTTCGTAGTGATACGGAGTGTCCTGGAAAAATACAAAGGTGATTTAGGATTGGCGAAGAAATACTTGGTTTGGTCGCGAATAGCAGTCACAATTTACTTTGCCCTCTTACTAATCCCTTGCTTTGTCTGAACTTAATACCTTCTGTACACCGTTTAGGCTAATTGGTATTCTTCATTCCCCACCGTTCGGTACCAGCCTAAGGTTTGGAAGAAGACTATCCAATTTGCGTAATAGGTGTACTATCTCCTAAGCCAAGGAGTAATCGCAATCTGAGAGAGAAGGTAAAAGGAAAAGACAACTGAATAGTCCTATTCGTTTTCTCCAGAACCAGAAACCGTCCTCGAATTCCTTCGAGTTCGTATATAACCATACGATGGTTTTGTCCAATGGAAGTGGACGTTCGTAGTAATACGGGGTGTCCTGGAGAAAAGGGTAAAAGTAGGAGTGGCAATGAGGTTAGCAACTCTGACAATCCAAAAGCCAGTGTTATAGAAGGTTCGGTCAACTTGGTCACTAAGTTATAGTCCAGGGTCGGGTCAATGGTCGCTGCCAAAGAGAGAGAGAAAAGAAACACTCAGCGTGCACTCTAACCTAGATCAGAATGGTTATAACTTTATCTAATCTGGAAACCTCCCACTGTAACGTCAAATTCTTCTCCAAACCTGAAAGAAGAATTAGTCGGGATCACCCGAGGAGTAAACCAACTCATCAGTGGGAATCGGGATCCAACTATCATCGCATGATAACGTGACGGAATCCACTCAAGTCACCACACTCCAGAAGGTATGCGCATATCTGGCAAGTTTCAGTTCTTTTGAAACTCCCGATGTGATTTTTACCCCAAGCGGTTTATGACCTTGACTAGGTCAACAAACCATAAACCGCCAGTCAAGTTCAACCCGTCATTATTCTGGATTGCATTAAACCCACCCGTACGTGCCCTTGACCAGGTCAACAAGGCCGCACGACTGTCCTAACCAATCCCATTTATGCAACAAACAAGTACCGCTTAGCTACCGAACACTGCGTCTTGACTAGGTCAACAAACGCAGCACGAATACTAAATAATACTTGTAGGAAATGACGGAGGGCTACGGCTGGTTTTTGGCGAAAAACCTTTAACGTAATGAACTTGATATCGTTGAAGGAACTGCATAGCCTTTTATAAAAATATAGTGACGAAAACCTCTGCTAAAGAGGTCACTCCCGGTGAAGGGATCTCGGCTCTTTCCCCGTAGAAATGCGGTGCAAGATATTCCAAATGAATACCACGATGCAAAGCAAAAGGCAATCGGCTATAGTGAAGTTATTGCCCTAACGCAAACTTCTGTCCAAGGGGTCACTCCCGGTGAAGGGATCTCGGCCCTTGCCTCGTCGACTGAGGAGCAGGATATTCCAACTGAATACCACGATGCAAAACAAAAGTGAACGTCGTTGCAATAACAGTTTTTTGAAAAATGTTCCAACAACATCAGAATAGGTTTGTTTATAACTTGCGTTGATCCGAATCAACGCAGTCCCATCAATTAATAACACCACAAAGAACGAAAATAATAAGACGTACGTATATGCCATCCGCATTCGCCACTGGGTCCCGTCATTACTCGTTAGGTTAGCTAACTAACGACAGAGCGGGGACTGGACTAGCGCGGATGCAAAACATATACAACATCTACTAATATATATACCAATATATTATATTCGCTCAAGGCGTGATAAGAATGCAACATCACAGAAATGTACAGCATCTCAGAACAATACAGATATCTGGGATCCCCGGGTTTCATAGAGCCGCTACTGAAACCCGGCGTTCCCCTGGTCGTGTGGATAGCCTGTGCAATGAAATCCTAGACCCCTACGGGCGTGGCAAGTCACCCGCCAAGACCTGAAGCGAGGCAGTCCCCTCCAGCACCGTGAATGGACCACTCAGCACTTCACGGAATCCGGTAACTTGGGCACCCCTCCTGGGTCAATCTGTACCCCCTACGAGTGCGGCGAATAGCCCGCCAATCCTAGAGTGAAGCCCCCTCCGTCTCAATGCCATGAGATGCGGGCCCGTTGCTCTCTAGAACCCGGCTATCCGTGCACCCCTCCGCGGGGTAATCCTAGTACAGAAAGTAAAATATACATACAACGGGTACATCGACCGCAACCTGGTCGTGCCCCAAAAGAATAATACAAACAGGCAGTGACGGCAGTCCACATGTCGGACGCTCGCCCCGCAATATCAAATGTACATAATACAACAAAACTGTACTAGCATTGCATCCAGGCTATCCCCCACGACCGATCCGCAACAACACAGCACAATCACAGAACATCAACGTGAATGTCACGTTCGCAAATCCGTCTAACCGGGCTATAGCAGTGAGACAGGATTTACCGATCAAGTGGCATTCACGGTCGCAGATATAATGTAAATACTGTGAACTAATGTGTTTAAACTTTTCGATCGATCAAATTTATCGAAGTGGGCCCCAAGCATTACTGTAGCACTTCAAGAGAGTCTAGGCCCAAAAAGAATATTACAAAAACCCCATTTTCAACCCAGGAGCTCACTGCAAAAATTTGGTCCAATGAATAGTAAAAATGGCTGCGGAACCGCCGCAAATACGTGGTTTTGGCCGCGGTTCCGCGGTGGAATAGTGAGATCACGCTACCAAATTTTCACAGAATACTTAGAATTCCCTGCACATGTCACTGCAATGTACTGAAAAATTTTTGGAGCCAAAAAAATTTCGACAGAAAACTGTGCAAATGAAAATGGGTTTTCGGAAAATCCGTTCGATCGAACTTGTAAACACGTTAGAGCAAGCTAGACTAGGTTAATGGCGTGGCTCTGATACCATGTTGCGCCACGGCAGCGCCCCGGCCGTCTATCCGAGGCCAAAATGCGGAATCAAAATTTTTCTTATCTTTTAAACTGGCGCTACCGCGGACAATAAACCCGGATCGTAACCATTATCCGATACTAGCTAACTAGAGATGGGGTGAGAGATATACCGAGCGATCCGTGTCTTTCGGTCTTCTCGTCGTCGTCCCGATCTCCCGCGGAATCACCATTCGTCGTCTTCTCATCGGAAAGGGCACCACGTAGCCGGATTCTTTTACGGGCTCCTACCTCTGGACCGAGGCAACTCGGGCGCGAAGTTGGCTAGCCGACGCGTCCAAGAAGTGTTGTAGGCTTGTGTAGAATCTATTGTCTCTTTTGGGATTTATGTTGCCATTGGTGATGGAGGAATGAGGTTAAGAAAAAAATGGTGCTTTCATTTTTTTCCAAAACAAGAAGAAGAAGGAGATGAAGAAATATGTGCTACCATCATCATGAAACTCTCCCTCTCATTCTCTTGAACAAATGGTGGAGGAAAAATCTCAAAAACAAGAAGGAAGGTGAGTGTAGGAAAAGCAAGAGGTGACCACATCCAAAGTAAACCTCACATCAACTCCTAATCAACTCCAATCCATTCTAATCACCATTAATGCAAAAGAAATGATGATAGAAAAGAATGGTATCAAAAGATGCTATCATAATCAATCCATATGCAAGAAACCCCTCCACAATATGTTATTTGCAAACTTGCAAATAACCCCCTCCATCGGAAAAGTCCGGCCGGGAAAGAACAAAGGAAAACCGGCCGGAACGGAATGCAAACTGGCAACTCCAGAAAACTGGTCCTGTAATAAATTACAGGAAAACCCCGATACTGTGCATACACACCCGCATCTGTATTCCGACCGGATACAAATGCAAAGAGACAAAATCTACACTGTACTATACTAGGATCCGGCTTAAACCAAAGCCGGCTAGCAATATCCGTCCGATCCAGATCCGTGCAATACCGCACGTATCTGATCGAACCCTGCGATATAACCATACTGCCTCTAGTACAAACTGTCCGATCCTGATCCGTGCAATACCGCACGTATCTGATCGGACCCTGCCATATCTCCATACGGCCTCTACAGCGTTTCGCCCGAAACTTGAGTAACTGTAAGTGTGGTGGACTCTAAAGACTCGTCAATACTATGGCTATGGATTTAACCACTAGCACGTCAGAGGTATAAGCCAATACGTGACGGGCCACCAGCTATTGACTAAAATGGACGTCGATGAGCGAACTCATCCTGACACCCTACTGAGCCTGTCAGTGACAATATCCGTACAGTCCGGTCCGTTCGTCTATGAGCATCGCATGGCGGGCCTAGGGGGTTGGTAAAAGTCAGACCCCCAAAAGCAGTACAAGTCGTGTCGGAGTGTAGCCCAGAACACCCTGAGATACTACTGGAATACCTACCAGTAAATCTCCTGCCTCGGCCGAGGGCTTTGTGTAATGGCTCTCCTAGACACAGCGCGACCTCACCCCCAATACCGGGAGAGACGAACCCCTGCAGATCCGCTCACTGCCTCCATGTGGCTCGGGACTGTACCCAACTAAAACCTGTTTGCACGACTCCTTTGAGCCGTGGTAGGGTAGTAATCAAAGCACAGTGGGAACTCACACGAGACAAATGACGATCTCAGGTCGATGAACTAACCTGTACACATGTCACCAGGGAACTGCTATCTGACATCTGGTATAAGACCAACTAGCATGTTCCCGGCGAGTCCTGTCTGGTGTACTCATAACCCAATGAGCACCTGTATACATCTCAGGTGAACCAACTGACACCAGTGGCTTGTGAGACCGGCCACTGCCCCTCGTCGGGGTCTCGACTGTATACACTAGTCTACTCTGGAGTATCGATGCCCTGTCTCGAAACTCCCACGACTAGGGACCTTTTAAGGATGTGCTTATAGACCGCCAGCTCTCACGTATATGATCGCCATCATACTGCTGGTGGTCAAGCAAGAATCCTAGGGGCTCTATCAACGTGTAATAGCGACATGTCAGGTCACCTAACGCAGTACACGATGATAAAGGTAAACCAGATAGCATACTATCATCTTGAGTAAGACTGTCCTCCTGGGATAGGTCCTCCCTCAATCATTGCAATCACATGCCTGTGATCCAATAATTGACTCTGAGGGCACTATCTCCAACAAAACTCTGCCGCTCTCGGGCTGCCGCAAGTACTTATGAGAAAGTGGTCAAACCCAGGGAGACAATCTGCCTCTGGATGTCCACGTCCAAGCTGCGCATGAACCTCCGTGCCCTATCTGCATCGTTAGCAACTAGAGGTCCAACGAATCTACTGAGTCTTGTCCATTCTGCTGCATGCACATCTACGGGTGCTCCCTTCTGCTTTAACCCGATGAACTTCTCTTCCATTTCCTCCCGTGCAGTCCGCGGGAAGAACTTCTCTAGGAAACTCTTCGAAAAATCCGCCCACTTGATCGGCTTGGGCAAGCGGTTCTCTTCCACAAGCCACCATTCTCGGGCATATTCCATTAACTGAATGCGTACTACATCAACTCTTTTCTCATCTGGAATCTGTGCCGCAATAAGCAAGTTCTCTGTGTCAACTAGCCACTGTTCCGCTGGCAATGACTCCTCCAAACCAGTAAATGTAGACGGACCCAAACGCCTGAAATCTGCTACGGTCCCTACTCGGTCATCTGGTTTGGCTCCAACATTGTTCACAGACTGCTGAACGATCTGCAAACCTTCCTGAAACGATTCCGCTTGCTGCTGGATCAGCTCAGTCTGTTTCTTTTGATTTTCCAGCATTCCCCTTATCACTCCAAGCATGGCGGCTTCGTCCACACGCCTTTGGTACGTCTTCAAATTCTTATCTGCCATATTCTTGAAATCAAAACACCCAACATTAGCATGATGATAGATTCAAAATATAGATCAGGGCTAGAACTCCAAGTTACTTAAATAGAGTGTCGCATTGTAACTATGCCGCGGTATCATAGCCACAATTACATAACTCCACCCAAGTCGCCTAAGTCCTAGAGATGACAAGGAATCAGGTTTTCGAGTCGATATGCAAAGGAAGTTTGCACATCGTAAAAGATATAACCAGAAAGAGCTTGATTCAAGAACGGTAAACGGAAAGGTGGCAGGACATGTTTCCTAAACACGGGTATTCTGTTTCGTGTATTGGGTACAATACCCAACTATAAAAAGAATCAACCTGACTAACCTATGGCTCTGATACCAAAAGAACCATGTCACGCCCCGCTTCCCAGAGTACGCTAAAATGGGCACATGACATAGCCAACCATGCTACCTGTGGGTAGGAAGTATCCATCCACAGTCACATTACGGCTGTAGAGATATCAAGAACAAAATAAAACTATCTAAAACATGTCCATAATCCAAGATAACATGAGTCAAGAATAATAAATGCGGAAGCGAAAGATCCAATACAAAATAACTGGAATGTATGTCCCATAATACGGGCTCACATCAGGAATAAAATGCAGAAAAGAAAAACTAACTACTGCTGACACTTACAGCTCAGCCTGTTGGCTGAAGTACTCCTGCTCGGACTGCAACAGCGGTACAGAATCTGGGCCATGCAAAACCCAGACGTCAGCGCGTCAAGTCATCAAGTAATAACATAGAAACAGGGTAACAGGCAATGCGAATATAAACATGAATAAAGCAAGGGTAACAATAATATAAATCAGAGCAGTGCAGGGTAGTGTGCAGTGGGTAAACTAAACTGTTCTATCAGATTTTCTGTTCTAAAGTCTTTGAAACCAAATTGATGAATCATCGATGTAACTCAATAGTATCCCGTACATACCCGGGACCACGACCCAGATTCTCGGGCTGAAACCGAGACATGCCGCTAGGCACTAAACAGGAATGTGTACAGATGAATGATGTCAGCAGCATCATTCCAAAGCTGGCCTAGCCTCTAAAACTGATCAGAACAAGTAGCGAACTGTTGAGTTACAAGTCAGGTTTCACCTTTGATTTCCCCATACCCCCAAGTTATATGTGTATGTCAAGTCAGGTATCCCGTAATCAAGAACTAATGCCAACACAGGATCAGGTAAGCATGTTTGTCTGGATAGACAACAGGAACGGTCCATGAGGACTACATGTCAGGTCTGTTGGCATTAGATACAAAATCAGGTAACGAGTCGAGTCATGGTACATCAGGTCAAGTCAAGCCGTACACGGTACCATGTCGGGTCAATCAATATGTATGTAGCAAGTCAGGTCAAGATGTAAACGATATCATGGGTGTGTCATACTCAGTTGCATAATCAAGCATGGTCATCAACAACATAAATTTAAGCAACGAATTAAACAATAAAGAAGCTTCAATTAATTAGCAGCACAGTTATCAATTGTGTTCCAGAGGTGTGTTATCAACATTATAAGAATACAATAAGACAGTTAGGGCCGTTAAATCATATTAACAAGTTTAAGAATTTTATAGACGCAATTATATATATATATATATATATATATATATATATATATATATAGGTTCAATGGATGAAGTCGCAGTTAACACAGGTTAAATGTACACGAGTGTCCGAATGAAGTAAAACTATAGAGAAAGTGCCATAGGCCATGTCATTAGTGAAAGTGTGATTAAAACTTGTAAATGTGGTTATTAGGTTCAGTACAGTAATTGCAAACGGTAGGTTCCAAGCTTGGGAGAATAAAATGATATATAACAACATTGAACACGAAAATGGGAAATTATAGTACTAAAGTTAAACTGCAGGTTTAGGGTGTCATCAATGTATATGTAAATATTATTTAGCATGTAGCAAGGGGTACTTGCCTCGACGGGCCGCGAATCGGGAAAACGGAACGTTAAACGTCGGCGGGGAAATCTCGCGACGGGCGCACGGTTCACGGAATGGATTCAAACGACAACCAGTGGAGTCACGCGGGTCAGGGGTCCTTGCTGGAACGTCGGGGATCGTCAACGGCATCGTCGGATCCCGACCAAGTACAGAACAGTGAATCATGAGACGATGGAGAAAAAGAAGAAAGGGTGAAGAACTGGAATGGACGAGGGAACATGAGAGAGCTTTCCAGCACTGCGTCCAGCGGTTGCAGAGAGGTGGTGCGAAGGATCGACTGCGGTGAACGGAGCTCCGGCAATCTACAGGGGGTTTAACAGAGAGAGAAAAATATAAGATGAAAAGAGAGAGAAAGAAGAAGAAGAGAAAGAAGTAGAAGAGGAAGGTTGCTTACGGGGTTTGGGATACGGCTATGCTTGCCAAGGTGGTAGTCGTCGGCAAGGATCGCCGACGAGATCGCAGCAAGGCGAGATTCCAAGTTGCAGGGAGACGGCTCGACTAGGGTGTTGTGTTTGGTAGGGTTACGTTGCAGGGTTGGGTGCTCGGGGAACTGCAAAAGGAACGAGCAGAGGAAGAGGGAGGTGGTGACGGCGGGAAGAGGGAGTTGGCGGCGACAAGATGGGCTGAGGCTGCCGGGTCGTTAATGGGTGCACAGGGGAGAAAAGGAAAAGGGGATGAAGACGAGGAGGAGGAGATTGAGAAGAAGAAGAAGAGGTGGAGATGGCAACGAGGCGGAGGTGGGTAGGGCAACGACGAGAGGAGACGAGACGGCTAGGGTTTTCTGCGATGGGTTTAAAGGGAAGAGGCGCGGGGTTTTTAAAAGAAAGGAAGAAGAGAATGTGGAGGGAGGTGACCGTAAGCACGAGGTGGTGACGAGATCCGAGGAGTGCACAGTAATCGCGATGGGAGAGAGAAAGTGCGATAGGAGAGAGAAAGAGGAGAGAGAGAGAGAGGGCTGCGTCGCTGAGGAAGAGAGAGAAAGAGAAAGGGAAAGAGAGAGAGGGAGAGAGAGGGAGACGTGGGGCCCGGGGCTTTCAAAGGAATTCACTGATTGGCTGAGGAGTTAAAAATTTGGTTGGGAAAATTTTGGAGGAGATTTAATTGGTTGGGGAATAAAATTTGGTTAAGGAAAAAAAGATTTCTTTAATTTTCTTTAGCTGGAACAGTAAGGAACTTTAAAAAGGATTTTAAAGAAAGAGGGAAAAATCTTTTCTGGTGTTAAAATATTTTCGTTGGTTTTAAAGAATATTAGAAAATAGGATTTGGCGCAACTGCAAAATATTCTAGAATTGCGCCCGGGTCGGGTCCAAAATTTGAATTTAAAATAAGAAAATTATTTGCGGGTTCCAAAACTTAAAATGAAGGATTTTTATAATTAAAAGCATACCCCCAAGAACGAACGCACGCACGTGCGTGTAGCCATCCAAACACGTCCGTTTCACTGAACGGGACGAGAACACGACGCAAGGACGCTACCACAGGTTTAGGGGTGTCAAGCGGGCCATGACAAGTATTTTTAATTTAATTTTAGATGTCTTAAATTGTTATATGCAGAAATGAATTGACGGGGTAAAATTACAATAAGTCACAATTAAGCAAGATAAAAGAAATAAGTGTCATACTACGCTCATACGGTAACTGAAATTAGTAAAACTGGACTCGGTTGTTACAACATCAGAGCCAGACATTGCTTTTCGATCGGGGAATAGTTGTGTTCTGCCTCGACTAAAGTTCGACTGAGGTAGTAGAGGGAATTCTTTTTTCCCTCCTCGTTGCTCTGGGCAAGGAGCGCACCGAGTGACTCATCTAGCGTGGCAGTGTAGAGAATCAGCGGTTTATTTGGAATGGGAGCGGCCATCACTGGAGGGTGCAACAAGTATTGTTTGATGCTTTCGAACGATTCTTGACATTCGGCATCCCAGACAAAAGGAGCTCCTTTCTTCATGAGCTTTGAGAAGGGCCTACATCTCCCTGATAAATATAAGATAAACCTTCGTATATAAGCAATCTTGCCTTGAAAAGATCTTAGCTGCGTCAGACTCTTCGGAGGGGGCATCTCTATGATGGCCTTTATCTTGGATGGGTCAACTTCAATCCCTCGATGTTGGACTATGAAGCCCAGGAATTTTCCCGATGACACGCCAAAAGCGCACTTCATAGTATTCATTTTCAGTTCGTACTCTCTCAGCCTGGTGAGAACGGTCCTAAGATCTTGGATGTGATCGGCCTTAGCTTTAGTCTTGATGACCAGATCATCAACATAGCATTCAACGACTTTATGGATTAGGTCATCAAAGATATTGGTCATTGCCCTTTAATATGTAGCACCTACGTTCTTTAGTCCGAACGGCATCACTTTGTAGCAGTATATTCCGATCGGGGTTCGAAATGCTGTGTGTTTCTCATCCTCAGACGACATCTTGATCTAATTATATCCAGACGAGCCATCCATAAATGTGAACAGTTCGTAATTTGAGGTGTCATCGACCATCATTTCTATGACCGGTAGCGGGAAATCGTCTTTAGGACATGCCTTGTTGAGGTCCCTGAAATCGACACAAACTCGGATCTGCCCATTTTTCTTCTTCACTGGGACTATGCATGCAATCCAGTCCGCATATTTCTCTTCCTTGATGAAGCCGACATCGATGAGTTTCTTAGTCTCCTCGATGACCTTTTCTTCCAGTTCCCTTCTCATTCTTTGAGGAGCTTGTTTGACTGGCTTAACATAAGGAGATATAGCCAGCTTATGCACGACCACTTCAGGGGAAAGGCCAGGCATTTCTTTGTACGTCCAAGTGAAGCATTTGGCGAACTCGTGCAGCAGGGCGATTATCTGCTCTTTTATTTCCTCTGACAAGAGTGAGCTGATGTAAGTCGGCCTTGGATTATCGGGCGTTCCTAAATCAATCTCGGTCAGCTCGTCAAAGGTTGCTTGTCCGCCATCTTCGAGCTCTTGAGGAGCTTCTTGTGGCTCGGCTAGCTCATCTTCATCATTTGACTCTTCGCTGGCTTCCCCAATATGGATCATGTAGCATGCCTTAGAATCAGGTTGAATGAAGCCTATGCCCCGTCTATCTGGAGTTCGTCCATCGATGAGTGCTCGGACCTGGTGCAGATGCCATAGCCCTTCATAAAACTTTGCTTCGGACTCCGTTTGATATAACCGGTATCCACACCTTTTGAAATATTCCCGCATCTCGGGTGCATGGTATCTGGATTGAGGACGGCTCTTATGCCTCTCTCATAGGGAAGGCACGCGATAGACAAATCATCTGGGTGCACAACGGGGTTTGACCCATAAAACAAAATGCCCTTCTGTCCACTTTTCCTTCCGGGAACGTAGAAAGTTTTCAGCTGGTCCACGGTGGAGACTAACAATGCATCAAGCTCTTTGCACATCTGCTCCGGCACCCTTGTGATGGATAGGGACCCTTCTATAATTTTGAAGGTCTCTCGTAGTTTCGCTTGTTGCATAGGGGTCCAATCTGCACAGCTGTTGCAAGGTAGGTCATCTTCCTCTGACTTTTCAGTGTCGGTGCCAAGATGAGGGCGGACTTTGCTGCTAGATGGGCCTTCAATATCAGATTCGTCCGTATCGCTACCGAATCGACGGCGAGTTTTACGGAAGGACAGACTTCCAGCGTCGGACTCATCAGTGTCACTACCGAAACGCGGGCGCACTTGGGCGTTTTTGCTTTTGAAAGTGACAGCCGGCTCAGACTTGCTTTTGAGTTTCGGGGCTGTTCTGTCTCTGGTCAGTCGTGGCTCAGCACTTTGGAGGTTCACAAAGTACCGAGAATCTTCATATCGGACTTCATGCACACCGAACGGCTGGATGTCTCCGTCAATGCGTCTTTCTTCGCCTTTTTTAGTATATTTCATGCATTGATGGAGAGTTGACAGAACGATGCCGTAATCGTGGAGCCACGGCCGTCCCAAGTGAATTTTATAAGACGTGTCAGCATCGATCACGTATATCTTAGCTTCAGTTTGCAGATCCCCAAATTTGATTGGCAAAGCTATAGACCCCAGAACTTGCTGGCAGTTTTGATTGAAGCCTTGAATGACAATCCTTTCCCTTGATAGGTGTCGTACATCCATTGAAAAACTCTTCAGAGTTCGCAAGTTCATGATGTTCACTGAGGACCCCGGATCAATCAATATGCGATTAATACGATCTCTATCGCTGTACCCGGTCACGTAAAGCGGCTAATTATGCTCAGTCGTTCCCAGTAGCAAGTCTTCATCCTTAAACATGACTGTGGCGGCATGCAAAGCGTACTGGGCTTCTTTCATATTAATTTCTGCAAAGCGAGCCTGATACCGCTCGGGGTTTTGTAGAGCGTGGATGAGAAGCTCCTTAGATAGGACCAAGGCATCGTAGATGCTCAGGAGAGACAGAAGTTTTCGGAGATGAGCCAAGACATTATAGTCCACCGAGGAAGGACTTGAGTTTTCATTAGCCGGTTCTCTGCCATTTTCCTCATTAGCCACCTTTTTTTCCTTTCCTTTGGGGGCGCTGCCCTGATTTGGCGGCAGAGCCCTGCCGCTTCTAAGCTGGATTTGGTTGGCCCTTGTGGAGAGCTCCTCGTCCTCTTCGGGAAAACAGAGCTCCTCCTCGGAGTCGCTGCCAAGATGGATGGCGTAGCATGTCACTATAGGGATCTCTTCATTGGAGTCTTCTTCTAACTCCTCCAGAATTTTGGTCGCTTCTATAGGGAGGAACTCCTTCAATTGAATCAGAGTTCTTTCCTTCTGTTCATAGTCTTCGAGAGAATCGATATATTTTTGAATGGTCGATCTCCCTGCAGACTCCTTTTCGTGCCGAGCTGCACTTTTCTTCTTCTTGAGCTTCTTGGATTTTGAGCTGATGGAGCCGCATTGGCAGCTTGAATGGTAGGCTTCTTCTGCCCCTCCCATTCCGTCCTGGGCTCTTTCTGAAGTAGCTTTAGCATTTTCTTCATCTTATTAGATATGTGCTTACTCCAAGGAGGCTGCGGTGAGTCGGTTTCATTTCTCAAGGCAGCGGGTTCGGCTGTCTGCTCCCAGTATGCTTCAGCTTCTGTCTGTATAAAGTTGGTGGTTGCAACTTGATTGTTCACCAACACGCTTTTGGACAGCTCAATCTCTCCAGCCTTGTACTGCTTCTCGACCCAGTCTTTGAAGATATAGCAATCCTCGATCGCATGGCTCACTACTCGGTGGTACGGGCAATACAGGGGATTGTCGGTCATTTTGGCTTCTTGAGGTCTTTTCGACTCTGGCAATTGTAGACCGTTGTTCAAGGCATCTTTAAATATCTTTCGGACCTTGTCCCTCCTGAAAGAGTAAACCTTGTTCTTTTTCTCCTCTAGGGAAGGCCCTTCTCCTCCTAGCACTGGTTTTCGAGACCGGTTGGTTTTGGATTCGCCCGCCCTTCTCTTTTCTTCATTTTCGGATGCATTGAAAACATTGGTACTGCTGGAACTCCCGCTTCTACGGTTGTCGTCCCGCTTGCTTTTCCAAGTCTTGTCTCTCTGAGAGTCCGGCGTAGACTCTTGCTTCGAGCATTCCAGCATTTGGACTTTCTTGGTTAGCTCTTGAAACGTCTTGAGGCCTGCTGTATACAAGAATGGGACCATCCAATTGCCGAGGTTCCCAATGAGAAGGCTGACGGACTGGTCCTGCTCCAGCGGCGGTTCGCACTTGACCGTGAGATTACGCCATCGGGCGATAAAGTCGGTGTTGCTTTCATTCTTCCCCGGCTTGGTCCTCACAAGGTCAGCAATGGAGATTTTATCACCGACACTCATGACCCTTTGCTGAAACAGAGACTCCATTTAGGCAAAGATAATAACGGACCCGTTTGGTATACTCGCGTACCAGTCGAAAGTGACACCGGTCAGGCTGTTGACAAACTGACGAAGAAGGAGCGCATCATTGCCCCCTATATTTCCGCACGATGCTTTAAAGTGGGCGACGTGCTGATTTGCATTTCCCGTCCTGTCAAATCTTCCGAACTTAGGAATGACGTAGCCGCTCGGGAACTCGATCAGATCGTACCGTGCGGGATATGGCCGCCCACTACTGCCAATCTCTTTTCGGGCTTCAGCTTCGGCCACCAATGTTTTAACCTTGCTGGAGACCAAATCCATTATCCGATCTTGTGTTAGCGGGATAGTGTTATCTGGGGCCAAGGCGTCCCCAGAAGCGGAATGTGGCCAGCTTTCGTGCGGCTCAACGAATCTTGGACCCAAAGGGACAGGCATCGGCCGCTTTGGATTGTCATCATCCGGCTAATGAGTAGCGACTTGTGCTTGATTGGGATGTGCTCGAGCAATTTGAGCCGTAAGCTGCATCACAATGTTCGTTAAGTCGTCAATTTTCGAATAGAGCTTGGCCATCTCTTTATCTTTGCTCCTTAGCTGTTTTCGAAGCTCTTGAAGCAGCTCTTGCTCCGCGGTCCTGGGGCGGAAAGTCGGCTCTTCTTCGCTGTCCAAGCTTGACTCTGCCTGGACCGAGGGGTCTTTCTGCCTATCATCCTCATCGAGAGGGTTTTCATCATCCAGCGGAGGCGACTGTTCTTAGGAAGCGACAACCACATTCAAGCCGGATTGGGCTTGGGATGTGGTGGCCACATCCTTGCTTTTGCTGCGAAGGTTGTTGCTAGGGCGCCCGCCCACCATATAGACCGTATGGATAATATATCCAGCCGTCTTTTTATTATCGGCGGCTGATTTCACAGATCGCTGTCTTGACCCCCCTGTTTCGGTAGCAGGCAGTCGATTGAAGGCGGCTGGCCTGGCCGGAATATTGAATGGTGCTGACGCTTCCTTTTTGGTTTTTCCCCACTGTTTTCGCGTGGCACAGAGCACCTGATAGACTCTTGAAGAGACAGTGTCATACTTTTTCTGTTGGGGCTGGGACACGTCTCTTTGTAGCAACGTTCGGACCGCTGTCTTCTTGATTCTGGCGGTCATGGCATTTTTCTGAACCCACTTCAGAGGTTCGAAGGAATTGCTGATTTTTACGGCCGACTCAGCCGTCGTCGCGGAGTAACCCTGCTCTTGGAACCTCATAAAATTCCACCTGGCCGAAGTTCTGGCCCTCTTTTTGGCTCGATACCTGAGCCGCTTCTGCCTTAACTTTTCTGTTTTAAGCACTTGGCAGACTTCGGCCCTTCGAAAAGACGCCGTAGACTGATTGATAGAGAGGCCAGAGAAGACGCCCGATCGTGCATTTGTTGGAGTCATCGCCTGAGCTCGTCCGCAACGTTTGATGTTGCCCTTTGTACTGGAAGTCTTGCCCCCAGCTGGAGCACCAGAGAGTCGTTCAGACACCGTCTTAAGTTTCGGTTGTGGTGCCTTAGCGATCACAACATTCAGTCTCTTGCCCCTTGAGACCGGCTTGGCCATCTGTTTTGCCGGCTGTTCTGCCAGATGAGCACTTCCGGCAGGGTAAATGATTACGGAGCCAAATTGGCGGGGCAGTTCCTCCCACTGTCGACTGAGGCTTGCGGAGAGAACCACACGAGCATTGATCTTGACCACGTACGGAATCGGGGTCGCATCGGAAGCTGGATCCATTTTGGGAGACATTGTCGTTGAAAGTTGATTGCTTGGAAACCTGCATGAAAGAGCATTATTTTAGTATAAATATAGACGTGTATGTTGATTGAGTTCGCATAAACACTTGACCCGAGATATGGTAAGAGAGAAGGGTCCCACCGGACATGCCAGAATCTGTAGGGTGTTTTTCGTCACCCCATTGAGATGGGAATGTGCACGCTTGTCAGGCACATTACAGATCCCCCCCGCCTAGGGTAGGTTAGGGTTTATTGATTGAGGGGATCCGAATCTCCGGCAGCCGTGGACTAAGCTGCCGTTAATTACACCTCGCATTTGGAACGAGAGAACCTTCGATTGACGGGTTAAACTGGTCATGCGAACTCAATATGCGGTGTGCGTGTTTGGAAAAGGGTTTTGGATATATCGGGGGCCCCACAGAGTTTTACGGGGGTCCCGCTATCCGGATAGCGGGCTGGGGGTCAAGAGGGCTAGCAGCCCCTTTGCGGGGTGCGGGGCAGCGCTCCGTTAGAAATTTTTTCTAATGGAGGACAGTGTTGTAGAGTGTGTGTGTGTGTGTGTATACATACATACATACATACATACATATGAGATTAATGGAGGAAAGAGGCCATAGGAGGGGATTTCCTCCTATGGCGTGGAAAAAATACAACCTCCACCATTTTTTCCGACGATCGGCACCCATCATCATCATCATTATCGTCTAAGATGTGCGTACACCAAATTTCATGTGATTCCACAACTTTTTCACCGTTGATTTAGTGGGTTCAAAATTAACGGTTTACCGACAATAGACCTTTTTACATTGGTAAATCAACGGTGAAAAAGTTTTAGAATCACATGAAATTTGGTGTACCCACATCTTAGATGATAACGGTGAAGATGATGGGGGTCGATCGTCGAAAAAATTGGTGGAGGTTGTATTTTTTACCACGCCATAGGAGGAAATCCCCTCTTATGGCCTCTTTTCTCCATTATTCTATATATATATATATATATATATATATATGGGAAAGGGGAAAGGGCATACAAAGGATGCGTGGGAGAAAGCACCAGGGCGCCAGCGCTTTGGGCGCTAGCGCCTCACGTGCCAGGCACATGGGCGCTAGCGCTTTAACCGCAAGGGCGCTAGCGCCTCACGTGCCAGGCACGTGGGCGCTCGGGCGCTAGCGCTTTGAGCGTAAGAGGGACTTGGTCCCTGCAATGGGAGTTATACTCCCAGAAAGGAACACTTGTTATTTTGTGTGTGTGTGTGTGTGTGTGCGCGCGCGTGCGTGTGTATATATATATATATATATATATATATATATATATATATGAGGAGTTAAACTCCTAGGATATTTTGAAGCTGATGAAGGGGGCTTCTCCCCGTGGAGCCCTGGATCTTCCCTAAAGTGGGTCTTTAGAGATGGGTCTCCTTCTTCCTCCTTTGTTGGCCGTCTCTTGGATAACAAGAGGGGTGAGATTTTAAAAATCTCTCATTTTTAAGTTCTGATGGAAGATCCAAGCTCCCCTTTATGGGTTTTGTGGTGAAAAACTATTTAGTTTTGGAAAAGGAAGAGTAAAACTCTTGATTTAATTCAAAAGAAGAAGAAGGTTTAGAACCTTGAGGAAGGAGAAGATCACAGATCTTGATTCTTTTTTTGGAGAGAGAAAAAGTTGTTGAGATATTTCATTATCTTTGCCTTTATAGGCTATACACTTTACATCTAGCTCCTTGAGCTTTGCAAAAATGGCATTTTGCCTATCCCATGCCTTATGTGCTATTTCTTTTTGCATATAAGCCATGAGCTTTACAAATTTTGGCTTTATGCCCATTTTTCTTACATTTATTCATAAAATAAAATAAAAGAAATACAACAAAATTATTCATTACAAAAATTTTATTTTGGCAAGGGGGAGGTTGGCCGCTTCATGTTCGGGCTCGGCCCCGGGCATTGGCCCACTTGACCTGGGCTCGGGCCCACTTGGCTTGGGGTTGACTTTGATTTTGACTTGATCAACCGGGGTGTAAATTTTTACCCCAACACCAAGAAGCTGGAGATGATGCATACAGACGTATGAGGTTTGGCCTCGATGGAGTCTTATGGAGGTAATCGGTATTTCGTGAAATTCATCGACGATGCAAGCCGGAATACATGGGTGTATGCGACGAAGAAGAAGTCTGATGTGTTTGGTATCGTCAAACACTGGATTGTGCAGGCTGAGAACCAAACAGGGGCTAAAGTAAAATGCATTAAGCCCGATAATGGAGGGGAATATTGCATACAAGAGTTTGAGGCGTTTTGCTCGCAGAATGGTATTCGTTGGATGAAGACGGTACCTGAAACGCCATGGCAGAATTGCATCGCTAAAAGGATGAACATGACGATCCTGGAGCGAGTGCGGAGCATGACCTTGGATGCGGATGTGCCTAAATTCCTATGGGCAGCAGCTGTTGATGCCGTTGTGTATCTGATCAGCAGAAGCTCGACAAGAATTAGTAATTTCTCAGTGGGTGATGGGCTTCACACTGACACAAAATATCGCGTTATTAGGGGTCTGACATTATCCACCCCTATACCCTAATGCGATACTCTCAGACGAACAGACCGGACTGTATGGAGATTGTCAGAGACAACCTAAGTAGGGGTACGGATGAGTTTGCTCGTCGGTCTTCTTTTCGCTCAATACCTGGGTAGCCGTTACGTACAGCTAGTGCCGCTGACATGCTTGTGGTTAAACCCACTGCCGGCGTATTGACGAGTATTTAGAGTCCCACACAGAGAGTTTTCCCGGTTCAGACGATATGATGTAGATGGCGTATGTTGGTACATACAGGTATCCGATTAAATATGTGTACAGTCTACACGGATTTTAATCAGACGGTTGATAATATTAGCGGCTTAGAATTAAGCCGGATTATTAAATCAAGTTTTGATTTAATAATTTATATATGTATTCTAGTATTATTGTTCACTATTCATTTTCTCTCTTGGCTATTCGTATTTTTATACAGATACGCGTATATGTATTTCGATACGTATACTTCCGTATTTATATGGAATTTATTCAAGAAGATGGACATCTCATTTGTGAATATTCATGAAATGAGGTGGAAGGTGAGGTGGCATTGAGCATGGTTGAAAATATGTAGAGAGGAATGGGCTTCTTTATTTTATTACATATTGATATGTGTTTTTTATTTGTATGGTTGCTAAAAAATTATGAATCCATTTTTCATTGTACACTTGATTCATTCTTCACTCATGTCTTCTTCCCTTGCTCATGGTTATCTTTCCTCACCTCCACCTCCTTTTTCTTTAGATGCTCTCTTGAGCTTAGATTTGAGAGAAAAAGATGGTAGAAAATTCCTACATCCCCATTATCCATTTTTAACGAGCTTAGAGCGTCGGTTGCTTCACAAGGTGAAGCCGGAGCTTGGATCGGTTCTCTCGGGTGGATCATCTTTGGCGAAGGAGGACTGACTTGCAAACGCGACCCAGAGCTCTTGAGATCATGTTAGAGTCCAACCCAATTGGAGCGAATGAAGATACTACAAAGGTTGTGATTTCTATCTTATTATGGTTCTAGTTTAGATGCTTGGTTAGATTCTTGGTTTAGGGTTTCTAGTGCCATAAAAATTATGTTTTTGGATTTCGCAATGGCCACGGGTTAGCGTTGAGGGCACTAGGAACTTTTAATGGGATATAGTGCGCTCAAGGCAATTATTATAATCGCAGGCATGCGATTATGATGATTCAAGGAGAACCTATACGGGTAGAACAGTTTTACTTGAGATAATAGCATGCTATCTAGTTCATCTCTATCATCATGTACATTGTTCATATCAGATTTTTGCATTTTTATATCGCCCATTCTTAATCACATTGCAAATAAGTAGGTACTTTTGATCCATGTCTGCTAAATAGTTGCAGGTTACAGGTTCTCAGCTCTTTACAGTGAAATTCATGAAAAGCCGCTACAACTGTGAGACTACGACCAACAACAAATGAATCCGTACGATGCTGCCTACCAGTTCAAGAAACAAATGGAAAATCATTTAGACACTTTAATGCACAAAGCAAAAGGGCAACACAAGATCCAAGACTTCAACACGGAGCTCAAGGCAAAAGTCCACATCATTCTGCACTGTTGGAAATCTGGAAGGAGATTGAAGAGATTCTGATAAGCCAAGTGAAGAAAATAGAAGATAAAAGCAACATGAAGAAACCCTGAAGAAATGGGCCCATGAATCCACCAAATGGTCGCGGAACCTCGGCCAAACAGGCACTTCTGCCGCGGTTCCGCGGCCGTGCAATGCACGTGTCGGTGGCAGTGTCGGTGCTTTGACTCGGCTCTCTTGGGGTAGTTTTGTAAATTAGTGATTGGATCAGAATGTAAGCCTAGGATTTCTTATCTATAAATAGGAGAGCTCAAAACCAAATAAAGGGTGCATCTTTTTGGTGTGCCTCTTTTGGAGGATGCCTCTCTTTATTTTCATTTCACTTTTTAAATTCTAGATCTAAATTTTAAATTCAATTGTAATGCGTTCTTGAGAGGTCATCAATAAAGTAAGTTTTATTTTATTTTATCTCGCATTCTTTTTATCTGCAATTTATTATCTGCACTTTTATTTGTTCTTTATTTATCTGTAAATTAGGTCATCAATTAAAATATAAAAAATGAATTTTATTGTTATCTTCCTAATGAGTGAGTAATTCCTCACTTGTTAGGGGTAGGATAGGGAAGGTTTGAGAGAAGGAAATCTCTCACTCCTTTCTTTACCCAAATAATTTTAATACGGACTCCCTTTAAATCAACCATAATCCGCTCACTACGGCACCCTATCCTACATGATAGAGGTGATTCCCTAGTTAGACCGGTTGTGGTTGAATTAACCAGAGATTAGGGCTAAAAGCCAAGAACGGATGGACAAGGACCAAAAGGAAGAAACTAAGTTTCTTCCTAATCGTGCTAACCCCCGTTGTTGCCGATTACCCTAACACCTTTATTCACAACTAAGACATTGAAAGAAGCGAGAAGATCCCTATTTCGAACTGACCTAATCCTAACCGTAGCAAGCCTTTTTATAAACTTATTCTCATTCATATATCTTAAAACAAAACCCAACTTAATTGGACTTAACTCGTTATAACATAAAGAAAAGGATTCCTTCTCCCTGCGGATCGACCCGTACTCAACCGGATAGCTACCAAGCGACACCGTCTTGATTACGGTAAATTTAAACACGGAAAAACTCTGACAAATGAAATGGCGCCGTTGCCGGGGAGACGGTAGTTATTTTGTTTGTGTAATTTCGGGTTAAAAAAATTATAAAAATTGAAAATTTTTAAAACAAACAAACAAATAAATAAATAAAAATCATCTTGTTATTTTTGAAAGGTTTTTGTGTAAGTGTGCAGGCTTGGAGCAAACTCTGTTTCAGATCTGGAGCAAATTCAGTGAACAAATCAATATTCAGGGGATCTAGACAGAAAGAGGAGAACCGACTCAACACAGGGAAAAATTCAGAAGATCTAAATCAACCGTTCAGCCGCGGAACCGCGACAGAATCAAGGCTTTGATCGCGGAACTGCGGTCCACTGGTGACGTCAGCAGTTGAATTTCTCTGTAAGTATCTCTTTTCTCCTCTCATCTTCTCTGCACTCCACTGGAAAAAAATTCCTGCAGGTTTCTTTGCACAGATTCTCTTTCTCTTATCCAATAAATTGTTTTTATGCAGGATTCTTTGCGCTGTCAAATAAATTTTTTTTTTCAAGTGTTTTAGATTTTTGGTGTGTTACTGCTTTGCATAATTAATACGGAATCTAAGGGGCTATAACACCAATTAAGATTGGGCGGGGAATTCATTACCCTTCCTAAGACCCCAAAAATCACTAAAAGCATATGCATCACCCTTGAACTAAATTAAAAAATATCTAGACTCAGCCAACTAAGGACTGTCATGCTCATTAGGACAGAGGAAGGTTGTGGGCATTCAATCGTTTATCTAAACTTGACTTTGTGGTGACTAGGCTAGACAAGTAAGAACGGTAACTTTAAAAGGCCCGTCTCATGATGATTCGTGAGCGGAACCCTCCTTTCTTCATTTGTGCTTACCTGGCCACAATTGACAGTGAAGAGACGATTTGAGGGATATCTCACAACTTGTCACTTTGGAACAGTTAGGAGCAGTCTAGTGGACTTAGAAGACCATAGCTCTAGGTTTGATTGTGCATGTTTTAACTGTGATTGTTTGAAATAAGTCTGTATACATTCTTGCAAAACTCTTTCAAAAATTTCTAAACTCCAAAAACAAACAATTTTTTACAAAAAAAAAATCGCATTATTTTTCTTCTCCTTTCTCTCATTACATCATGGGTACCCCACCTCGCAAAACTCTTGCCAAACTTTGGTACCCATAACCAGACATTACTTCCTACGGTTCTTGTTTTGGTCGAATTTCGAACGACCCCTTCATGCCCAAAATTTCTTTGAAAGATCGGATAGACGCGTCTAGGACAACCAATTGGACTCCGCAATCTACCTTGTATCAACCATTTCAACCTTCACCACCTTCTTACGTTGATACTCCTTTTTCGAGTCCTGTTGCAACTCCGAAACCCATGTCTATTGCTGAACATATTGAACAATCTCGTAACCGATCTTTCACTCCTTTCACCACCGCGAATTCTTTAGATCAATAATTCCATTCATCTTCTTATCCAAATGTTGATCCTACCCCTGTCCAACCATTCAATTCCTACCAGTCCTACCCGACTTCCGCACCTTCCCTAGACATTGCTTCTACACAGTAATTTGGGAGTTCTCAGTATCCAAACAACTTTGAATCTTTTACTGAAACTCCTTCACAACCCATGTCTAGTTTGGAACAAGCGTTGGAAGATTTTAGGGTAGCGTCATGCTAACAGATGATGGATTTGAATGCGTCCATGGCCGCCCTCATACAACCTAGTGACCCGGTAGCTAGTTTCCAACTAGCTCCACATTTCCCAATTTATGATGAGATGGTTGGACAGATTGAGAATTTGAGTGGTGAGAGTGAGCTGTACACCCTTCCAAATCAAACCTACCCATCCCCAATTGAATCCCGCAACTCCGGTTTTGAATTTCTATCAAGTGTTCCAAATGATTCACCAGTTGAAGATAAAACGTTTAATGAGTTGTGCGACTTTGTAGTGTTTGATTTACCTGATTGTGAAGGGTCCCTTTCGAGTGAAACCATCACCAATCCTTTTGACCTCTACACCTCTACTCTAGAACCTAAATTGATTGATATCCATGCTTTTGTTGAGGTGTCTGAGAAAATTAATTTTCACTTGATTAAGGATATTGACGCTGGGAATATTTTGGATGATGAACCCGCAGATTTGACTGAATTTTTCTCTCCAATTCATCATCCCGAGTCATTAAATGTTTCTCCCGAACTTCATATGCGTCTTGATGAGAATTTCATGGATAAGCTAAATTTTGAGGAGATTATTGAGGAAATTATTGAGGATGAAGCAGTTTTACTTGAGGAGTCGGATTTTCCAATTCATTCTATCCATTTCATTGACTGCGCACACCCTCCTAAATCTTTAACCGATACCCTTCCTCAATCACTTCCCTCTATCCTCGCTCCAACCTTGCAAGAAACCGTTACACTTTCATTTTCAATGTTTGGTTTACCAAGTTCGACGTACCCATGTTTTCTCACGAATCTTGAGGGATTTGACCTCATTTCTCAGTGGGTTGATAGATTAGCACAATCGATTTTTACACATCGGTCATTACAAATTGTGCTAATTTATACACTCCATCTCCACCCTCAAGTTCGTATTCAATTGCTTTCTCCCACTTTCTCTGGTTCTTCTTCTAATCTTCCTTTAATGATAGCAAGTGTTAATGAATCACAATCCGATATTTTGGGTTCGATAATTCTAGAAAAACAACTTGATTTAAACTCTTTTGAGAATAAGGTAGATGAGCCTTATGATTCTCCTACCTCCATAATTTTTGAAAAATCAAGTGTGTTGAATTCTGGCGCGACACTTATTGACATTGAAACGTTCAATCGGACCATCGATGAAAGTTTCGAAGATATTTTCTCCGACGAACTCGTATTCCTAAACGACACGGATTTTGTGATTAATCAACCTCTACCTGAAGAAGTCGAACCACCACCATTTCTTCTTATCCTATACGAGAATGTGACTATTCTTCCCATTCCTAATCATCCACATTCTCGTTTCCATTCACCATTATTGTTTCATCTCTACAAATCGAGACGTAAACCTTTTCTTTTACACCACTTATCTCTTCCCCACTTCTTCCTGGCCCCATACAATATGTTCTTCCACCAACCGGTGCGTTTCACTGATAAATTTTTCGAATGGTTGGTGTGACTTTTGGTCTTTGCAAAGCATCTGGGGGAAGGCCTTCGTGAGTGGATCCGCTGAGTTATCCTTCGTGACAACTCTCCTGACCTCGATCTCCCGGCGATCTACTATCTCCCTGATCAGGTGATACCGCCTAAGAATATGTCTGGATCACTGATGGGACCGGGGTTCCTTGGCCAAAGCCACAGCTCCATTGTTATCACAATACACAGGTATTGGATGCTCAGTGGATGGAACCTTACCAAGTTCATCTTATGAACTTCTTCATCCAAACAACCTCTTTGGCAGCATCGTTGGCAGAGATGTATTCAGCCTCTATCGTCGAGTCTGCTACGGTATCTAGCTTGGAACACTTTCAACATATCGCCCCTCTATTGAGGGTGAAGACAAAACCCGAGACCGACTCATTGTCGTCCTTATCACTCTGGAAGCTCGAATCGGTAAAGGACTCCATCTGGAGTTCACTGTTACCATATACTAAGAACATTTCTTTAGTCCTTCTCAAGTACTTAAGAATGTTCTTCACAGCTGTCCAGTGTTTCTCCCCTGGATCTGATTGATACCTACTCACTACACCTAGTAAGTAAGCTACATTCGGTCTGGTACATAACATCTCATACATGATTGACCTGACTGCAGAAGCATAGGGTATCTCTTGCATGAGAGCCCTCTCCAAATCGGTCTTGGGAAACATCTCTTTGGAGAGAGTGATTCCTGAGCAAGTGGGTAAATTACCATGCTTAGAATTTTCCATACTAAACCTTTTTAGTATGGTGTCAATGTATCTGGATTGGGACAATCCCAACATCCGTTTAGATCTATATCTATAGATCTTAATCCCCAGGATGTAGGAGGCATCACCAAGATCTTTCATGGAGAACTTGTGTGATAAGAAGAGCTTGACTGAGTGTAGCATAGGAACATCGCTTCCTATCAAGAGTATGTCATCAACGTACAATACGAAGAAGGCAACCTTACTCTTTACAACCTTCTTGTATATACATGGTTCATCTACATTTTTGATGAAGTCAAACTCTTTGATAGCTTCATCAAAACAGATGTTCCATCTCCGCGATGCCTGCTTTAATCCGTAAATTGATTTAAGCAGCTTGCACACGCTTCTGCTGCTCTCACTGTCTACGAAGCCCTCTGGCTGTGTCATGTACTCGCTCTCTTCTAAATCACTATTTAGAAAAGCGGTCTTGACGTCCAACTGCCAGATTTCGTAGTCATGGTATGCAGCAACAACAAGTAGGCTCCTAATGGACTTAAGCATAGCCACTGGAGAAAAGGTTTCATCATAGTCGACACCTGGTCGTTGACGAAAACCTTTTGCTATAAGTCTAGCTTTGAAAGTCTCAACTTTTCCATCTACACCAATTATCTTCTCAAGATCCACTTTCTCCCGATGGGTTTTACCCTTTCAGGAGCAATTTTCAAAGTCCATACTTTGTTGGATTCCATCTCAGATCGCATAGCATCCAGCCATTTCACAGAGTCTCCACTTATGATGGCCTGCTCAAAACTAGTTGGGTCATCGTCTTCCATGATGCAATCCTCGCTCCCACCGTCTACGAGAAAACTGCAGTATCTCTCAGGTGGATGAGGAACCATAATAGATCTGCGGAGTGACCGAGGTTCGTTGGGGACTGTTGAATCCTCCGGTTCCACCAAATCGTCAGTTATAGTTTGTGTTGCTGGAACCTCTTCCAGTTCTACCTCATTACCACTAATCTCTTTCACAAGAAATTCCTTTTCTAAAAAAGGTGGCATGTCGAGAAACAAACACCTTTTGTTCCTCGGGGTGGTAGAAGATATACCCTCGCGAATGTTTGGGATATTCTACAAACTTGCACAAAACTGACATTGCCTCGAGCTTGTCCGGATTTTGATTTTTAACATAGGTCGGACAACCCCATATCTTAACTCGTTTAAGAGATGGTCTCTTCCCATTCCATATCTCATATGGAGTGGTAGGCACGGATTTGGTCGGAACTCTATTCAATAGGCATGCAGCTATCTCAAATGCATCACCCCAAAAGGAAATAAGCAACTCAGTATTACTTATCATGGAGCGCACCATATTTAATAGGGTGCGATTCCTTTGCTCAGAAACGCTATTGTGTTGTGGTGTATATGGAAGAGTAAGCTGAGAGAAAATCCCATTCTCTTTTAAGTAGTCTCTGAATTCCGTGCTCAAGTATTCTCCTTCCCGATCGGATCGACGGATTTTAATATTTTTACCCGTCTGGTTCTCAACTTTGTACTTATATTCCTTGAATTTCTCAAAAGATTCAGATTTGTGTTTCAACAGGAACACATGTCCGAATCTTGAAAGATTATCGGTGAATGTAATAGAGTACAAGGAACCATTCCTGGCATGTGTAGACATAGAACCACATACATCACTATGTATCTGTCCCAAGAGTTCAGTAGCTCTTTCTCCGTGTCCAGTAAACGGAGATTTTGTCATCTTGCCTTTGAGACATGACTGGCAAGTTTCATAAGATGTAAATTCGAACGGATTCAAATATGCATCCTTATGCAACTCAGCTAGTCTTGTCGCATTGATATGACCTAGTCTATAATACCACAAAAAGGCTTCGTCCATTTCTGAACTGTTCCTCTTGTGTTTGTTCTGTATACTTAGAACTGTGTTGTGATTTAGAACGTATTTATCGTTATATAACGTACCATACCCAATCAACACTTAATTCAGGAAAACATTCACAACATTTTTGGTACGAAATAACAGTTGCTCAGAATCATTGTGTTACCACTTGGTAATATAAGGTGATATTCGCCAACTGCTTTGGCTGCAACAATTGCACCATTCCATACTACTAGAGACTTATCACCCTTTCCCAGTTCTCTACCTATCTTTAGCCCATGTAACAAATTACATACGTGGGATTCTGATCCGGTATCCAATACCCAGGACGTAGAGCAAACTGAGAAATAGTTCTCGGTTATTAACACACCCTGAAGACGATGCATCAACATACTTATTCTTCATTTGGGTGGCGTGGGAATCCTGATATTCCCCTATTCCTTGCTCAGACTTATGATAGTCATAAGATAGAGCGGAACCTAGCCCAGTATAATAAGTGGGTTCGGTCAATACATCCATATTATTATCTTGATTAAGGCATGTCATTGGTCGCTATCAGGAGAGAGAGAATGATAATCACTTTTGCGTGCGCTCTTTGCAATATTAGATTGGTTATTATTTTATCTAATCAGGATGACTCCCACTGTTTTTATCAAATCTTCCTTTAAACCTTAAAAGGTAACATTAGCCGGGATTAATTACACCCTACAAGTTCGCCAATCGGTTAGCTAGGTAGGTATTGGTACTCCGAGGGAGTCTCCCCATTCTTCCGCATGGAACTAATTAAATAATCTCGTTTCCGCAAGGGCATCATCCTATTAACACCTTTCTTAGACACCTAATGGATCGGCTGATTGTAAAGTGCAAAACTCTCCCAGGAGCAACTCTTACTCGCAATGGGTATCGGGTCTAACTATCATATAGAAGATATGCAATCTCATTGCAAATTTCAACACTTGAAATTCCCAATATCTGTTTTTACCCCTAGCTTCCTATGACCTTGACGGATGTCAACAAACCATAGGCCGCTAGTCAAGTTCAACCCGTTCATTTCTTGATTGAATTAAACCCATCCGCACGACCCTTGATGGAGGTCAACAAGGCCGTATGACTACCCTAATCCAATCGTATCACATGCGACAGATAAGCACTAATCAGTTACCGCACACTACGTCTTGACGGAGGTCAACAAACGCAGTACGGATACTAAATAGCACTTATCTGAAATGACGGAGGGCTACGACCGGTTTTTAAGAAAACCTTTAACGTAATGAACTTGATATCGTTGTAGAATTCAGCGATTTTGAAAATGAGTGGTTTAAGCTTCGAAATTAAAATCGAGTAGTTTTCAAAAACAAACCGAATAGTTTTTACTAGCTTTTGCTAAAGAGGTCACGCTCGGTGAAGGGATCTCGGCTCTTTCCTCATCGAATGAGGTGCTGGATATCCATCAAGGAATACCACTATGCAAAGCAAGAACTACAGAAGCTATGATGATAAACCGAGTGGGTTATAGCATTTGCTAGTTTTGCTAAAGAGGTCACTCCCGGTGAAAGGATCTCGACCCTTTCCTCATCGAATGAGGTGCTGGATATCCATCAAGGAATACCACTATGCAAAGCAAAAACTAGAGCTATCTTTTTGAAAATTTTGATTCTACAATATCTTTAGGTTTCTTTTCTTTTTATTAATCTCATTAATGAAGTCCCATCATTTAATATTTCCTAAACATCACAGAAAAAGAAACGAAAATAGAACGTACGCTTATGCCATCCGCATTCGCCACGGAGCCCCATCATACACCGTTAGGTTACTTAACTAACGGCAGAGTAGGAGCTGGACTAGCGCGGGTGCAAAACATAAGCAATGTTTATTATATATATCATATATATATATATATATATATATATATATAGCATTCGTTTCACGCAGTTATGTGATCACATCACAGAACCAAGCAGCAGAAGTCAACATATGAAATATTGGATATACTAGGAGGTCCGTGTTTTAAATTCAGCCAGTAATGAAAAACACGGATTCCACAGTCATGATGAATATCTAAACCCACATCCCTAGACCCATACGAGAGCAGCAAGCAACCCAGCCAATTCTAAAGTTAGGAGACACGGTCTCGACTCCTCGAGATGGTCTCCCACTAGACTCTAGAACCCGGTTACTTGTGCTCCCCGTCTTGGGTCTATCCTAATGCGGAAAAGTAAATAATATATATCAATGGTGACATCACCCTCAACTCGGAAGTGTCCCAATAAAAGAATATTACATACAATTTTTTTACATAAATGAAAATTGAAAAACTCGCATTTCACATAAAACCCCCGGCTATTTAATCACGACGATCCAATATAATATATCACAGCAACACATAATATCACATGTCATCAACGTAAGTAAATACGCGTATCCCAAATTCCGTTGACATATAGCAACGAGATTTGGGATACCATACATATTACACTTACGGTCGCAGAAAAGAAATGAAAAACTACAATAATTAGAATCCTCATTTCCTTAGACATCATAAACCTGGAATATCTCATATTCCGAATTTCATGCCTAACCCTATACACCTTGAATTTTAGTCTCATATCAAAAACACTTTTCAATAACTTAGTCGGGTAATTCAACAAGATTCCCGATTACCCGATCGAATACTCGTCGGGAACTTTAGTAGATGGCCGCACCCCCGATGCCGTCAACCAAGTGCACTTAGGCGGAACACCGTGGTAGCAATCACCCGAGTGGATGATTTTGGCAACGGGGTTCTCCTTAAGTCACTTGGTCGGGGCTATGGAGTATGGCTACCTAGTAAAGATATCTGGCGGGTATTCGCGTACGATACGCGATTGCGACGGAGTTTCGATCCAAATCAAAACTTCGTGGCAATCGATCAATAGAGACTAACATGCTTGATTTGCAAACAAACTAGTTTTCACAAAACAAATTTAATGTGGATTCCAACTACTGTATCACATATCAAACTTAAACCCGAAACGATATTAAAATTACGACTACGAAACACTATGAGTTGCCACAGCAAAAAAGTTAACATCATATGCAAACTTGGCCAATCTGTCACGACCCGCAATTCGGCCCGTAACCGGTACTTAAGTTAACTTTGTCACGACCCGCAATTCGGCCCGTAACCGGCACTTAAACTACGTAACGTCTACAGGCGTACGTAACTTAAGTAAGCCGAAAACCCAGAAATCTAAACCACCCAAAACTGGATCAACGGAGAAACACAGTTTAAAAAAATAATTTTTGAAGTCGCCATTTAAAATCTCTAACTCTAGTTTTCTTTCATAAAAATTTCGGCAGCACCTCCTTTATAAAAACTGGCCCCGAAAACGGGTACAACACAGATAATATATAAAACATCCCAAGTGGGAGAAAAATCACGCCCACCGGCGGAGACAATCACCACAACAAGTATACGACGCCAAAGCGAAGAAAATATCAAGAGAACGACTATAAAGGAAGTAAACATTTCCACAAATAACCTGCTTCAACGAGCACGGTTCCCAAAACCAATATAATACAACACTGATACCTCACAAGTCGTCTCTAAGTCATATACAACAGGGGTAGATGGAGAATACTAGATCCAACCAAAAAGATATACAATATACAACGGATAACCGCAAACCCACCTATAATGCAACGGCCTCACTGCCAAAGGTAGCGGTATCCACAAAAGTAGTGATGATAAGCTGCCCTGCCGCGACTACTCAGAGGGTAAGTCCTGCAAAAACTGTGGCACAACGGGGGTGAGTTGCCAACTCGTGAATAGTAATTAACATCATACAGTAATCGCAAGTATGCACTAACATCAATGATCAATAACATGTGAACTGATAGCATGAGTATGACAATATGAATATGCAACTATCATGATATCCATATCAATTGAATACTGAGTGCGGAATAGTAAATAATCTCATGCGCATATCATCAGCATGAAAAACACGGTGTAACTCAACAACACCCAAATCCCAAAATACTCAGATCGGCCCTCAGATCGGCCCCTCAAATCCTGTACGTCTCATGAAACCTGAGTGTCAAACATCGACGCTCAAAAACATCATGAAGACCAGTGCCTATCATCGACACATAAATACTGATATCCATACGTTCCTCGAAACCCAAGTATCCCACCTCGACACTTGTATTTCCACGTATCGGTCTGTCAAATCCCATATATCTCTCGGAAAGTAAGTGCCCAACATCGACACCTTAATTTCCCATATCGCATCTCAAATGCATAAGTCCATAAAATGTGACCCCCATATATCTCTCGGAAAGTAAGTGCCCAACATCGACACCTTAATTTCCCATATCGCATCTCAAATGCATAAGTCGATAAAATGTATCTCGCGGGTCCCAAAAATCCAAATCCAGAATACATATATATACAGCGTCCCATACCACCGATATATATGCAATACAAATCATGTAAATCCAAATCCAAAATACATATATATACAGCGTCCCATACCACTGATATATATGCTATAAAAACTGATCATATAACAATAGCAAGGTATATGCGCGAACGAGTAATATAGCATGGTATACATATGAGCATGTAGGTATACAGGTATGTTCTATGTAATATGCATTGTCGCACAAGTATAACTGTTTAATGTCGCTAACTACTAGCAAGGTATACAATAAGCATTTGTATTGTGCGTGTCATGGCAATTACCGACAGGGTGTGTGTAGCATATCATTGGTGCTCGTGCAACATGGACTGTCGATAATAGTGCAGTGTACAACAGGTACAGTATTAAGCACAAGTAACTATATGCGACATGAATCATGCAATGTTTCTATATAAGCAAATAAGCATACGGCTAATATTATATCATGTCTAGCCCCGACGCGTAGCGCCATACGGGCGATTCCCCGTAGATGTTAAATCTACTCACACTGTGGTCTCCAGCTATGAAGATCCGACCACCTGCTTCCCTTTGTTCGCAGCGTCTGAAGTCCCCGCTTGCGACGCTATAATATCACAAACACAAGAAATAATGCGAATATCTCAGAAGCAATCACAATAACGCAAAACTACGTATTATAAAACGCATCAACGCACGAAACCAACTCACGAGTGCACGTCTAGTGCAAACACACGAAACGATACCTAAACCCAAACTGAGTACGTCGCAGCACGACACACGACTCGTGTCGCAACACGTATCACGCGAACTCAAAACACACGATTATAGGTAATTGATCCCAGATTTTGTATACTGCATCTACTAATAAAATCAACAGTACCAAACGACCCAAAACAACAGCAGACAACACCCACAGAAACCCCACCCCAACCCTCATCTATTCGGCCGGCGTCGCCGGCCCCCTCTTCAAAGCTCGCCGGCCAAAACCGGCGGGGTGGCCCCCGTCTCTCTGGTGGTGCCTCAGGTCAACCTGCACATCTCTCTGAAGTTGTTTCCTCAATCACTAAAACTCCCAGGTCACAGCAGATACTAATATCTCTAAAAAGTCACTAAAAAACCGATATCGCCTCAATCGATATAAACTACGTTCTACGCAGAAATTAACGATCAAAACCACACAAAAACTATCATTTAACAGCAAAGAGAATATACCTAACAACTTTGCTCTCAAGTTCCAAGCCTTTCCCTATCTCCAAGTGATCAAGAGCAAGAAATCCTAAGTTTTTGCTAATTTTGTGATAGGTTTCAGAATTTTTGAGGGTTTTATGAGTTTTGAATGATAAATTATGAGAGATAATTGATCAAGGGCAGTAGGAATTGAGGGAATTTCGGCCAAGGGGTTGAGGAGGTGGCTTGGTGAGGCTTTCCTAGCAATTTCCCTCATTTATTGCTAATAAATGCATACACACACACACACTCACTCATGCATGCATCTACCTTATCTCTTTTCTTTTCTTTTTCCTTTAAATCCTAACTTAAATCCTAGTCCACACATTAATCCCCTAGGTGAAGTGAGAAGGATTTCCTAACTCAAAGTTTTAAAGAAAAGATCGCATAAAGAAATTTTCCCAAGATTTGAATACCGCATTAAAATAATATTAAAAATTGGGAAAAATCAAATTGAACCAAAACGTCCCATATACTCCCAAAGCTCGCGCACTAGCTTTATTTTAGCTAATCTAGGTGCTGGCAAGTCTATATGGTCGTTTGTTCACAGTCGGGTAAAAACGGAAAATACCGACAACTTACCCTAAAACGGACAAAATCGCATAATGATTTCCAAAACGTTACAGTCTCCCCCCTTATAGAAATTCGGTCCCCGAATTACAATTTCATACTAAACGTACCTTCAAAAAGATAAGGGAATTTCTTCCGCATCTCGCTCTCGATCTCCCAAGTGATCTCCTCACCAGTCGGACTACGCCACAGAATCTTTACAGAAGGCAAGTCCCTAGACCGAAGTTTCTTCACCTGCCGATCCAAAATAACTATCGGCTGCTCGGTGAAAGAAAGATCATGCTCAAGCTGAACGGTCTCGTGCTGAATCATATGAGAAGGATTATGAAGGTATTTTCGAAGCATCGACACATGAAAAACGGGGTGAACATCTGGAAAACTAGGCGGGAGCGCTAGACGATAAGCAACCGAACCTACTCGCTCAAGGATCTCGAAAGGACCTACGAATCTGGGACTAAGCTTCCCTCTTTTCCCAAATCGCATAACGCCCTTCATCGGAGAAATCTTCAGGAATACATGATCTCCCACTGCGAACTCAAGCCTGCGACGACGACGGTCGGCATAAGACTTCTGCCTGCACTGGGCTGCTCTCATCCTGTCCTGAATCAGCTGGATCTTCTCCGTAGTCTCCTGAACAAGCTGGGGTCCCAAAACCAAACTCTCACTAAGCTCGGTCCAACAGACTGGCGATCGACACTTCCTACCGTATAAAGCCTCAAAAGGTGCCATCTGAATAGTCTCCTGAAAGCTATTATTGTAGGAGAACTCAATCAACGGCAAGTGATGATCCCAACTGCCCCCAAAATCAAGCACACATGCACGGAGCATATCCTCCAGAGTCCGAATAGTCCGCTCCGTCTGACCATCTGTCTGCGGATGAAAAGCGGTGCTAAAACTCAATCTGGTGCCCAAAGCTTCCTGAAGCTTCTGCCATAGACGGCTAGTAAACTGGGTACCTCTGTCGGATACTATGCATGTGGGAACACCGTGCAAACGCACAATCTCATCTATATAAAGCTGAGCGTACTGAGCATAGCCGAAAGTGGTCTTCACTGGAAGGAAGTGAGCCGCTTTCGTCAACCGGTCTACAATAACCCAAATGGAGTCATACCCTCTACTGGTCCTGGGTAGACCCACAATAAAGTCCATGGAAATCTGCTCCCATTTCCACTCCGGAATGGGTAAAGGCTGCAACTCTCCCGCCGGTCTCTGATGCTCAGCCTTGACTTGTTGACAAGTCAGGCACCTCGAAACGAAGTCCGAAATATCGCGTTTCATCCCTTCCCACCAGTAGAAGTCTCTCAAGTCACGGTACATCTTGGTGGAACCCGGATGAACGCTAAAAGCCGACTGATGTGCCTGCTCTAGGATCTCGCGTCTCAACCCATCAACATCCGGTACACACAAGCGAGTCCCGCATCGTAGCACACCCTGGTCATCAATCATGAACTCCGAAACTGTACCCCGTCGAACAAGCTCAAGAATCTCAGACAAACGAGCATCACTGGGTTGCGCCTCACGGATACGATCAACAAGTAGAGGACGGGCGCGGACATGAGCAAACTGTCCCCCAGTGGAGGTGAACTCGAACTGCACTCTACTATCACACAAGAGCTGCCAATCTGCAGAAGACTGACACCGAACGGCGCTCAGCTGGGACAAGCTACCCACGGGCCTACGACTCAAAGCATCGGCTACCACATTCGCCCTGCCCGGGTGATAAAGGATCTCACAATCATAATCCTTCACTAGCTCCATCCATCGGCGCTGTCTCAGGTTCAGATCTCGCTGCTGGAAGATGTACTTCAGACTCTTGTGATCCGTGAAGATCTGACACGACTCCCCATACAAGTAGTGTCTCCAGATCTTCAACGCAAAGACTACCGCTGCCATCTCAAGATCGTGAGTGGGGTAATTCTGCTCGTGCTTCTTCAGCTGCCTAGAAGCATATGCAATCACCCTATCATGCTGCATCAAAACACAGCCGAGCCCCACTCGAGAAGCATCACAAAACACAACGTAGCCTCCCGATCCAGAAGGTAAAGAAAGAACTGGTGCTGTCGTCAACCGAGTCTTCAACTGCTGAAAACTCTGCTCGCACGCATCAGTCCAGAGAAAAGGAACCCCCTTCCGGGTCAGTCCAGTCAGCGGTGAAGCGATACTCGAAAAATCCTGCACAAAACGGCGATAATAACCAGCTAAGCCCAAAAAGCTGCGGACCTCAGTCACCGATACAGGTCTGGGCCAAAGCTGTACAGCCTCGATCTTCCTCGGGTCCACTAGAATCCCATCACCAGTCACCACATGACCCAGGAAGTCAACTCTATCAAGCCAAAATGCGCACTTTGAGAATTTAGCATACAACTGGTGCTCTCTCAATATCTGCAAAGTAATCCCCAAGTGCTGCTCATGCTCCTCTCGACTCCTAGAGTAAACCAGTATGTCATCAATAAACACAATAATGAACTGGTCGAGGAACGGCCTGAAAATCCGGTTCATCAGATCCATGAACGCTGCTGGCGCATTGGTGAGTCCGAACGACATCACCAAAAACCCATAGTGCCTATAGCGCGTACGAAAAGCAGTCTTCGGAATGTCATCATCCCGAACCCGCAACTGATGATAACCCGAACGCAAATCAATCTTCGAAAAATGTTTCGCACCCTGGAGCTGATCGAATAAATCGTCAATACGGGGTAAAGGATACCTGTTCCGCACCGTAACACGGTTCAACTGACGATAATCCACACATAGCCTCAAACTGTCGTCCTTCTTCTTGACGAACAGAACAGGAGCTCCCCACGGCGAAACACTCGGACGCACAAGTCCCAAATCAAGCAACTCTTGCAATTGATCTTTAAGCTCTCTAAGCTCTGCCGGAGCCATCCGATAAGGCGGTATAGAAATAGGCTCCGTGCCAGGAATCAGATCAATGCAAAACTCAATATCGCGCTCTGGCGGCAACCCAGGTAACTCATCGGGAAAAACATTGGGAAACTCTCGCACGGTAGAAACCTGGTCCAACAACTCCACTGTGGCTCCAGTATCATGAATGAACGCCAAGAATCCCCGACATCCCCTCCTCAAAAGCTGACTAGCGCACAAAACAGAAATCAAGCTGTGAGGGGCGGCACTACGGTCCCCCTGCACAACGAACACTGACTCGCCGGGAAAACAAAATCTAACTGTCTTCTCGCGGCAGTCCACGGATGCATAACAAGTAGCTAGCCAATCCATGCCCAACAGAACGTCGAAGTCCAATATCTCCAGAAGGATCAAGTCGACGGGCAGATCTCTGTCACCAATATGGACGACACAAGATCGAAACACATAACGCGCAACAAACGACTCTCCCACAGGAGTAGTCACGATCAGCGGCTGATCCAGCAAACACGACTCTCGGCCTAACCTCGGCACGAAGTGCGTAGAAACATACGAATGCGTGGATCCCGGATCAAAAAGAACATGCGCATCAAAAGAACAGACGGAAAGAGTACCTGAAACCACGGCATTGGACGCCTGAGCGTCCTGGTGAGTCAAGGCAAAAACCCTAGCCTGACCTCTACCGGCTACTGGCTGTCCTCTGCCTCTGCCACCTCGACCTCTCGGTACAAAACCTCCGCGACCACGACCTCGCTGAACAGGAGTCTGACGCGGCGCAACTACTGGAACAAGAGGCAACGCTCTCTGAGGTGGAGAAGGTGGTAAGGTAACCTGCGGTACAGCTGGCTCGTTCACACGCGGCTCCGCACAGTCTCGAACCCGATGACCCAAACTACCGCACCGGTAACACCCCGAAGCAAACTGCCGATCATCCTGAGGGTAAGAACCATAAAGCCTACCTCGTCCCGAACCGCCACTATCAGAACGGAAACTGTCTCGACGTCTAAACGCCTGCCTCGCTGCCTGATCACCTATACGAACTCTCTTCGGTCCCGGAACAACTGATAACTCAGCTAGACGCTCCTCTACCGAAAGAGCTGCATCCACCGCTGCTGCATATGTGTCACAATGCTGAATGCTGATGGCTAAGAATATCTGGATAAGTAGGCCTCGAACAAACCTCTTCACCCTCATCTCCTCAGTCGCCACCAGGTATGGAGCATATATCGACAGCTCAGTAAACAAAACATCATAATCCGACACCGTCATCCCCGGCGTCTGACGTAAAGACTCAAATCTGCGCGCTCGCGCATCCCTGACGCTCGGTGGAAGGAAACGAACAAGAAAAGACGTCACAAACTCAGCCCAGGTCATAGGAGCAAGACCAGCGGCTCTGCCCCTCTCCAACGACTCACACCACTTCTGGGCCATACCCTCCAAACGAAAACTGGCAAACTCTACCCATCTCTCGTCGGAACACCGAAGTGAGCGACAATTCCTGGCCATCCGGTCGATAAACGACTGCGGATCCTCGGTAACATCTGTGCCCGTAAACACCGGAGGTCTCAACCTCATGAAATCCGTCAACGACACAGCAATAACCTCCGGAGCTGAAACTGCGACTACCGGAACCGTAGGTACCATCGTGGCCTCCGCAGCGGGTGGAACAACTGCCTGCCCCTGCGCTCGGATGGTCTCTACCAAAGTCCCCACAATCTGGCGCAGATCCTGCATACCAGCTCCAATCATAGCAATATACTCCGGTACAACAGGCGTACCATCATGGTCAGTCCTCGCCTCAGGCGAGTCATCCCTGACCTCGGCCCTCGCAGCCGCTCTCTGAGCCCTCGTAGTCTTCGGCGGCATATGGGCTGGAAATCGAAACAAGATTCGATAAGGAAACGGAAATCGAATCACAGGATGTATATCCATCACGGAAGGAATATCAATAAACAAGTCCTAAGGTCACTTAGGCGGAGTACCGTGTCGTAAGTATGCCGCGGAACATACACACGCTACGTCACTCTGCTTAAGCTACCTACTCCATCATACCAAGGTCATCCTAGACTCCGAAAGGTAAAACCTAACGCTCTGATACCAACTTTGTCACGACCCGCAATTCGGCCCGTAACCGGCACTTAAACTACGTAACGTCTACAGGCGTACGTAACTTAAGTAAGCCGAAAACCCAGAAATCTAAACCACCCAAAACTGGATCAACGGAGAAACACAGTTTAAAAAAATAATTTTTGAAGTCGCCATTTAAAATCTCTAACTCTAGTTTTCTTTCATAAAAATTTCGGCAGCACCTCCTTTATAAAAACTGGCCCCGAAAACGGGTACAACACAGATAATATATAAAACATCCCAAGTGGGAGAAAAATCACGCCCACCGGCGGAGACAATCACCACAACAAGTATACGACGCCAAAGCGAAGAAAATATCAAGAGAACGACTATAAAGGAAGTAAACATTTCCACAAATAACCTGCTTCAACGAGCACGGTTCCCAAAACCAATATAATACAACACTGATACCTCACAAGTCGTCTCTAAGTCATATACAACAGGGGTAGATGGAGAATACTAGATCCAACCAAAAAGATATACAATATACAACAGATAACCGCAAACCCACCTATAATGCAACGGCCTCACTGCCAAAGGTAGCGGTATCCACAAAAGTAGTGATGATAAGCTGCCCTGCCGCGACTACTCAGAGGGTAAGTCCTGCAAAAACTGTGGCACAACGGGGGTGAGTTGCCAACTCGTGAATAGTAATTAACATCATACAGTAATCGCAAGTATGCACTAACATCAATGATCAATAACATGTGAACTGATAGCATGAGTATGACAATATGAATATGCAACTATCATGATATCCATATCAATTGAATACTGAGTGCGGAATAGTAAATAATCTCATGCGCATATCATCAGCATGAAAAACACGGTGTAACTCAACAACACCCAAATCCCAAAATACTCAGATCGGCCCTCAGATCGGCCCCTCAAATCCTGTACGTCTCATGAAACCTGAGTGTCAAACATCGACGCTCAAAAACATCATGAAGACCAGTGCCTATCATCGACACATAAATACTGATATCCATACGTTCCTCGAAACCCAAGTATCCCACCTCGACACTTGTATTTCCACGTATCGGTCTGTCAAATCCCATATATCTCTCGGAAAGTAAGTGCCCAACATCGACACCTTAATTTCCCATATCGCATCTCAAATGCATAAGTCCATAAAATGTGACCCCCATATATCTCTCGGAAAGTAAGTGCCCAACATCGACACCTTAATTTCCCATATCGCATCTCAAATGCATAAGTCGATAAAATGTATCTCGCGGGTCCCAAAAATCCAAATCCAGAATACATATATATACAGCGTCCCATACCACCGATATATATGCAATACAAATCATGTAAATCCAAATCCAAAATACATATATATACAGCGTCCCATACCACTGATATATATGCTATAAAAACTGATCATATAACAATAGCAAGGTATATGCGCGAACGAGTAATATAGCATGGTATACATATGAGCATGTAGGTATACAGGTATGTTCTATGTAATATGCATTGTCGCACAAGTATAACTGTTTAATGTCGCTAACTACTAGCAAGGTATACAATAAGCATTTGTATTGTGCGTGTCATGGCAATTACCGACAGGGTGTGTGTAGCATATCATTGGTGCTCGTGCAACATGGACTGTCGATAATAGTGCAGTGTACAACAGGTACAGTATTAAGCACAAGTAACTATATGCGACATGAATCATGCAATGTTTCTATATAAGCAAATAAGCATACGGCTAATATTATATCATGTCTAGCCCCGACGCGTAGCGCCATACGGGCGATTCCCCGTAGATGTTAAATCTACTCACACTGTGGTCTCCAGCTATGAAGATCCGACCACCTGCTTCCCTTTGTTCGCAGCGTCTGAAGTCCCCGCTTGCGACGCTATAATATCACAAACACAAGAAATAATGCGAATATCTCAGAAGCAATCACAATAACGCAAAACTACGTATTATAAAACGCATCAACGCACGAAACCAACTCACGAGTGCACGTCTAGTGCAAACACACGAAACGATACCTAAACCCAAACTGAGTACGTCGCAGCACGACACACGACTCGTGTCGCAACACGTATCACGCGAACTCAAAACACACGATTATAGGTAATCGATCCCAGATTTTGTATACTGCATCTACTAATAAAATCAACAGTACCAAACGACCCAAAACAACAGCAGACAACACCCACAGAAACCCCACCCCAACCCTCATCTATTCGGCCGGCGTCGCCGGCCCCCTCTTCAAAGCTCGCCGGCCAAAACCGGCGGGGTGGCCCCCGTCTCTCTGGTGGTGCCTCAGGTCAACCTGCACATCTCTCTGAAGTTGTTTCCTCAATCACTAAAACTCCCAGGTCACAGCAGATACTAATATCTCTAAAAAGTCACTAAAAACCGATATCGCCTCAATCGATATAAACTACGTTCTACGCAGAAATTAACGATCAAAACTACACAAAAACTATCATTTAACAGCAAAGAGAATATACCTAACAACTTTGCTCTCAAGTTCCAAGCCTTTCCCTATCTCCAAGTGATCAAGAGCAAGAAATCCTAAGTTTTTGCTAATTTTGTGATAGGTTTCAGAATTTTTGAGGGTTTTATGAGTTTTGAATGATAAATTATGAGAGATAATTGATCAAGGGCAGTAGGAATTGAGGGAATTTCGGCCAAGGGGTTGAGGAGGTGGCTTGGTGAGGCTTTCCTAGCAATTTCCCTCATTTATTGCTAATAAATGCATACACACACACACACTCACTCATGCATGCATCTACCTTATCTCTTTTCTTTTCTTTTTCCTTTAAATCCTAACTTAAATCCTAGTCCACACATTAATCCCCTAGGTGAAGTGAGAAGGATTTCCTAACTCAAAGTTTTAAAGAAAAGATCGCATAAAGAAATTTTCCCAAGATTTGAATACCGCATTAAAATAATATTAAAAATTGGGAAAAATCAAATTGAACCAAAACGTCCCATATACTCCCAAAGCTCTCGCACTAGCTTTATTTTAGCTAATCTAGGTGCTGGCAAGTCTATATGGTCGTTTGTTCACAGTCGGGTAAAAACGGAAAATACCGACAACTTACCCTAAAACGGACAAAATCGCATAACGATTTCCAAAACGTTACACAATCAAACATGAGCTGAAACCCCAAAACCAAGAGCTAAGAACACCATACAAAATCCAAACCCCAACTATTTCGAAAAACCGGCCAGGCCGGTTTTTTTGCCCATTTGGCCAGCCAAAATGTAACATTTAGGGTTTGTTTTTGTAGGGTGTTCTAATTACATCATATGTAAGCTTATGCAGTTGTTTAAAAAAAATTCAGAGATCGTTTTAAAATCGACAGAAACTTGGTTTTAAGGTTTTGGTTTTCGGAGTTGTTTCGGTTTCGTAATTTATCTAACATCGTCTAATCTTCTAGCCTTGGCTCTGATACCATGAAAGTGTATGTTAGCACCACCACTGGGTTTTACTAGTATCAAGCATGCCATTTTCAAAATTTTCGGGGTGCTAATCAACACTAACCAAGATCTTAAACTAGATGATTAGGGTTTAACTATGATATCATAAAAACTAGCTAAGAGAAAGATGGTTACAACCTTTGTAGACGGTGTCCTTCTCTTCTCATGCTCCGTGTAGTAGTCCACGCGACTCTACTAGGCTCCACTTGAAGGTTGAACGAACTTCCTTCGATGACCTTCGTGCCGAAGTTGATCCACTCGAAGTCCGCTAATCCAAGCTACCTCTTCACTAAACTCTTTAGTGAAGGAAACACACTACACCAAAGCGCTAATCTAGTGTAGGATGGTGAGGTAGGGGTTATGTTTTCTCACTAGGGTTCTCACAAGCTCAAGATTTCACAACACATGTGAGGGATTGAGCTTGGAGGAGGTGAGGATGAGGATGGAGAGAGCTATAGAGCAAGAGCTCATCACATGAGCTCAAGAAAAACTCAAGTGAGGAAAATAACTCAAGTTTAGAATGAAGTGTTGAATGGCTCTTCATTAGCTCACCCATTATTGAAGTATACAATTTTCAACCATTAAAAATTGTAGCCATGCTTCAATAGTGCAAGCAAATGAATATAAAAAAAGAATAAGCCATGTTATTCTCCATGCCACAAAAAGTGTCCCTATTTTCCACCTCATTTTCTATTTTCTAAAAATAGAAAATCCATGCCATACTTATTATAATATATATATATATATCATATATATATTAATATATATATTATGAAGAAAAATTAGTGAGCTAATAATATTAGTCAATATACAATTATATCAAATATAAATATATATCATATTATTAAATCAACACTTGATTTAATAATCCGGTTATATCACATATAACCGACTAATATCATTTATTTGTATATCACATTATCAAATCAACACTTGATTCAATAATCTGGTTATATCACATATAACATAACTGATATCAAATAACCACCAGATCAGAATACGGTATCACATACTCGTATTTAATCAGGTCCCCGCACATATCAGCAGATGTGCCCTACTTCATTTCGCTTGAACCAGGAAACTTCTATGCGGGACTCTAAAGACTCGTCAATACGCCAGCAGTAGGCGATGATCACATCAGTCACCCACAAGCCGTCAGCGGTATTAGCTGGACATAACGGTTACCCAGGTATTGAGCGAATAGAAGATCAACAAGTAAGCTTGTCCAAACTCCCATGAAGCCTATAAGTAACACTTACAGTACAGTCCGGTCTCTTCGTCTGATATGTCGCATATCGAGTCTGGGGGTGGAATCATCAGACCCCAATAACTTGATAAGTCATGCCGATGTGTGGCCTATAACGGTACGAGAAACTACTGATAACACTTACCAGTAAATCTCATCAACAACCCTGGCCAGGGACTTCCTGTTATAGCCAATCGAGCATAGGGCAACATCAACTCCCTATACCGGGAGAGACGAAACCCCTCCTATCGCTCATTGCCTCCATGTGACTCGGGACTGTACCCAAAATCCACCTGTTTGCACGACTCTTTTGAGCCGTGGTAGGAAGGAAATCAAAACACAGTGGGAACCACACAAGACTCTATGACGATCTCGGGTCTACAGACTAACCTGTACCAGTGTCACCAGAGAACTCCTATATGAAGATAGGTATAGTACCATCTATAAGTTCTCGGCGAGTCATATTCAGTGTACCCATTCTCTAATGAGCACCTGTGTACAATCTTTGATGTCAAACACCAATGGATATGGGATCAACCATCGCCCTATACAGGATCAAGAAACGTACACACTAGTCTACTCTGGAATATCGACGCCATGTCTCGATATTCCCTCGATTAGGAACAATTGATGGATGTGCTTGTGGACTACCCAGGTCCCAATAATATGATCCGCATCATAGTCCTGGTAGTCAAGCCAACATCCTAAGGGCTTTAGCAACATGTATATGAGAGACGGTATAATAATACCAGTGAACATGTTAAGATAAAGACAACCAGATAGCATACTATCATGTTGAGCAAGAAAGTCCTCCATATATATGTCCAAGCATCCACTATATCGTACAATAATGGCCTCTAGGGTATACATATCACTAATAATATACGTGGGAGCTGAGTGGTCTATAAGCACATCCTTAAATGTCCCTAGTCGAGAGAGTATCGAGACTGGGCATCAATACTCCGGAGTAGACTAGTGTATACTTTTTGAGACCCCGACGATGGGCAGTGGTCGGTCTCACAAGCCATTGGTATCAGTTAGTCACCTAAGATAGTATACAGGTGCTTATTGGGTTATGAGTTACACTTGACAAACTCGCCGGGAACATGCTAGATGGTACTATACCTATTGTCATATAGCAGTTCTCAGGTGACATGATTACAGGTTAGTCTGTCAACCTGAGATCGTCATTTGTCTCGTGTGAGTTTCCATTGTGCTTTGATTACTACCCTACCATGGCTCAAAGGAGTCGTGCAAACAGGTTTTAGTTGGGTACAGTCCCGAGCCATATGGAGGCAGTGAGTGAATCGTCAGGGATTCGTCTCTCCCAGTATTGGGGGTAGATGTCGCGCTGTGCACAGGTGGCCATCACCAGAAATCCTTGGCCAAGGTGGACGAGAATCACTGATTTGGATAAGTAGTTTCTCAGTGGGTGATGGTCTTCACACCGACACGAAATATCGCGTTATTAAGGGTTTGACTTTATCCACCCCCTAGACCCGGTATGAGACTCTTAGACGAACAAATCGGACTATACGGAGATTGTCACAGACTTTCTCAGTAGGGGTACGGATGAGTTTGCTTGCCGGCCTTTCTTTCGCTCAATACCTAATAAGTTACGCACAGCTAGTGTCGCTGTCGTATTTATGGTTAAACTACTGCCAGCGTATTAACGAGTCTTTAGAGTCTTACACAGAAAGTTTTTCCGGTTCTGACGATATGATATAGATGACGTATATTGGTACATACAGGTGTCCGCTTAAATTGGTATACAGGCTACATAGATTTTAATCGGACGGTTGATCATACTAGCGGTTTAGGATTAAGCCGGATTATTAAATCAAGTTTTGATTTAATAATTTATATATATATATATATATATGTATTCTAGTATTATTGTTCACTATTCATTTTCTCTCTTGGCTATTCGTATTTTTATACGGATACACGTATGTGTATTTCGATACGTATACCGGGTTGTATTCCGTATTTATACGGAATTTGTTCTAGTAGATGGACACCTCATTTATGAAAATTCATTTATGAATATTCATGAAATGAGGTAGAGGGTGAGGTGGCATTGAGCATGGTTGAAAACATGTAGAGAGGAATGTGCTTCTTTATTTTATTACATATTGATTTGAGTTTTTTATTTGTATGGTTGCTAAAATTTTTTGAAGCCATTCTACTTCTATTCTCATTCATTCTCTCATGCCTTCAAGAGTTGCTCATGGATATTTTTCCTCACCTCCTCCTCTTTCTTCTTTGTTTGCTCTCTTGAGTTTAGATTTGAGAGAAAAGGATAGTGGAAAATTCCTACATTCCCATTCTCCATTCCTAGCGAGCTTGGAGCGTTGGTTGCTTCACTAGGTGAAGCCGGAGCTTGGATCTGTTCCCTCTGGTGGATCATCTTCGGCGAAGGAGGACCGGATTGCAAACGCGACCCGGAGCTCTTGAGAGAATGCTAGAGTCCAACCTAATTGGATCAAATGAAGACGCTACAAAGATTGTGATTTCTATCTTATTATGATTCTAGTTTAGGTGTTTGGTTAGATTCTTGGTTTAAGATTTCTAGTGGAATAAAATTTTTGTTTTTGGATTCTGCATTGGTTGCGGGTTAGCAGCGAGGGTATTAGGAACTTTCAATGGCATCAGAACCACCCAAACACCTTAAACTAGATACATACGTGTAACACCCTAGCACCATTATACTATATATTTATTTGAGGTATTTCAAATCTTGCGACAGATTTCTTGATTATTATTGTTTTTGGGTGTGGATAGTGCGTTTGGTAACTGTGATTAGTATCCGACCCGACCCGCATGTTTGAAACCCATCATGGTTTAAGATTACGTCAAATATTTGCTGGTATAGAGGATCCATGCACTTCTAGATTCTATACACATATATAATATATTTTGTATCCGCATATCTTTTAGATAATACAAATAAAAACTAAATAATATATTTTGATATCTAGCATGGCATGTTATCGTACCCCATATCATGTGGTTGCATCCATAAATCATGTTCATGTCCTAATTGCTAAAGAAGACTCGTTTGGATCGCTACGTATATTTACGTAGATCCATACTTGAGGGTATGCATTTTTATTGACTGAACATCGCATTATGGTTTAAACTTTTACGTATATTCTCCATATTTAAAAACTAGATTTCTAGAAGAGACCCAGGTAATATTTGGAGTAATTTGATATTAGCTGTATAAACCCAAAATATATATATTATAATATTTTTAAAACAAATAGTATATAATATATATATATATATATATATATATATAATATAATATAATATAAACTAATTAATCTCTTCCTCTCTCACTCTCACTATATATATATATATATATATATATATATAATTTATATAATAATAATCTAACCTAACCTCTCTCTCTCCTCCCTCCCTTCTTCTCTCACTTCACCGCGAGAAGCCCTACCCACGCCCTCGCCAAACCCTCACCGTCGTTCGCCCTGTGCTCACCCCCGTCCTCACCCTCTTCTCCTCATCACATCCGTCTCCACCTCTTCTCCTCTCCTCGCCTTCCTGAGCACCACTCCTGCATCCCGACGCCAACCCAAGAAACCTCCACACTTGTCACGCCCTGCTTCCCGGTGTACAGTAAGGAGACACGATGGGTCACACGACGTAGTATTTATTCAGAAGTAAATACACTAAGCGTAAATAAGCAATATAAAGTAAAATGTACACAAGAGACATGAATATAAATGAACAACAACTTTTATTTATTTAACAATTCTTTACAAGTACAACTGGAAACGTAAATACATGAATAGAAAGCAATACCTAAACAATGGCATAACTGAAATGAAAACTATATACAAGTGCCTACAGCTCTGGGTCGATGGCAAACTGCTGCAAGTCCTTAGTACTGGGCTCGATCTCTTGTGAGTCGGATCTACCTGACAACATTCCAAAGAAAAAAGAAAAGGAATGTCATCAGCGAACAATTGCTCGGTAAGTCCGAAAGAAGGAGAGAAGTAGAATAGACAGAAAAGAGAATACAACTATATAATGTTATCTTTTGTTCTATTATCGCAGTTTTTTGTAGCTTGGTACAGAATATGCCGGTGTATACGAGAGGAGCCCCACTATTTCGGAGACTAAGGTATATGGAGCACAAGGAACCGTTAAGCCACGGTACAACATCAATAGAGGTTAGGTGTATTAAAGTGACCGTCCCGTGCCACTTCTAACACATTCCGTACCAGTCTACCCCTTTAACAACCCCGTAATGTCTTTTGTATTGATTGTATTGTTTTGTTTTATAGATGGATGACTTGCCGAAACCATGATATCATGTAAACAGAATGGATATAAAATGGACAGTCTTGTAATCAGAGTATATCCATGGTTCGGTTCAGTCAAGTCCTGTTGATATAGATGGAATTCCGGTATAAACGGATTCATGTTGTATTGTAGTTATACTTGAATTGGATTCCAGATTGATTTCATATTAGACGGAGACTCTTTCTGAGTCAGACACTTTGAAAAGAAATTGAAGTCCTGAATTAGTTTTGATGTTATCGGTAACCGCTGCACATGGACGGCAGGATCTGTATCTTTTTCCAAGACAATTACCGTATTGATAACACCGTTGTTAGGTTGTCTACCTTAGATAGGCAAGCACCCATATTCTCCGGCTCCCTGAGGCTCAAGAGAACTGGTCCCGCTTAAACCTATGTTTACTAGGATCCTTATTGTAAATTAATATAACTTGAGAGGGTTTTATGAAAAATAGTTTTGGTATATTTTCAAAATACATCTCAAGTATTTAATTATCGTCTTTATGGTTTTCATAATTGTAATTTTTATAATAGTGAAATATTCTAGTGAATATAACCTAGCTTTCATTGTATATGGTATTTTAGTGTAATCTTGGAATGGTATTGAATTGTAAAGCTAGTTTCATGAAATTTGTGATTCTTTTGATTTAGAAACATGGAATATATGTATAATATATTTAAAGTAGATATTTTGATAATATTTATATATATATATATATAATATTTATAAAAAAATAGAATTTATTTATTAAATAGAAATCACATTTTTCTTAAAAATTGCATTAAAAATTCTATCGAGATCGAATGCTCCTTGCGGAGGTCTGCATCTCGCTCTACTAAGCCCGAGGATGTGTGATAACCCGCACCATCCCGATCGGGGTTCTCCAAAATGGGTTGTAGAGGCGTATTTGTAAGGAATTAAGTAATACACTTTTAAAGAAAACGATTTTTGAATGTTTAAGGTATTTAATCGTAAACTAGTATTTTCCCATAAACTAATGTCCCCAAGATTTATCATGCTATGTCAAAAATGTATGTTGTGATGAGGTATGTCATTACCTCATGAGTTTTCTAAAGGTAATACAAGGGAATATGTTGAATTGCGTCGAAAATAAAGTATATGGTATTTAACCGTAAAAATGCGATAAAAGTCGCATAATAGATTCTTTTGAGATGAAACTTGTTCTAATGTGTTTGTTTATATTTGTTGATCATTATAAGAGAATATGGTATTTTATTGTTTAACAAAAATGGAGTTTTTAATGAAAAACGAATCGGAAGTCAGAATAACTCCGCTTCTGACGAGTTTTGAAAACAGATGGTTTTAGAATAGAGATGGAGGAGGGGAGTGGGGACTTACTGATTGTAAAACAAGAGGAGAGAGAGGGGAAGCTACTGGAATCGTCGGGGCATCGTTTCGTCGCCGGATTCTTCTTGAAACGTCGCCGGAACTTCGACCTTTGCTAACTCCACTTGCACAACTTGGGACTTGGAAATTTTAAAGAGTTTTTGTAATTGAATTATGGATGAGGAGGGGTGAAATGGAGTGTGGTATTTATAGGGAAAATTAGGGTTTAGGGTAATGAAGAATAGAATTAAAATTTGCATTAAAAATGAATTAAAGAGAGGAATTATCACTTTCTAGATGTTTTCTGTCACGACCCGAAATATTAGCTCGTGACCAGCACTTAAATCCAATATACACTGGTCAAATACTATAATACGTGTATAGTACGCATCCTTGAAAACTCCAAAATCTGAATAAAATACATGCAAAATCTTTTCTGAATCGCCGCTTGATGCGTAACTCACGGCTTAAGCGACGGATGCTCATTTGTAAGATAATAATATATGTCCATATATGTTTTTCTAAATATACGTTTCGTCATTTCAAAATATCCCAAAAGGTTTTCCTTTAAAAATGTTCGCGTCGCCCACGGACACGTAGGAAATAGCGAGACTATAGCTCCTTTGAAAACCTCTTGGTAAGCTTTTAATGCATGCAAAGTGCTCAGGTACTGTCCTCAGATCAGTCCTGTTCGGCTACTATATAATATATAGTACCTATCATGAAAACAAAGTGCTCAAAAGCAAAATCAGGCTCAAAAGGCGTATCCAATAATCACATGCGTCTGGTGCGCACGGAAATCAAATCCAAACACAGGTGCCACTATATGCACAAAGCAAAACTAAGTGCAACGGGTGTGCACAAAAGCATCTGTCTACTGCAACGGGTGTGCATGACAACAATATCCGGTGCATCTATTGTTGACGAAAATCTCAAATCTGGTGCATCAAATGCGCGAAATACAAGTATGGTGCAACAAATGCACGAAAATCACATTAATAACTCAAATGCGTATAAGAACGACACTGAGTTGTAAGTCTACGGTAGCGCCTCGGCCGTCTGTCCGAGGCCAAAATGCGGAAACAAAAACTTTTCTTTACTTAGAAACCGGCGCTACCGCGGACTATAAACCCGGATCGGACCATTAACCTACTACTATCTAACTAGAGAAAGGGTAGAGAGGCTATACCGAGTGATCCGTGTTCTTCGGTCTTCGGCCACCATCCCGATCTCCCCGCGGCATCTCCGGTCTCGATCTTCTCGTCGGAAAGGGCACCATATCACCGAGTCTTTTTACGGGCTCCCAACTCTGAACCAAGGCAACTCGGACATGAAGTTGGCAAGCCGACGTGTCCAAGATTACTGTAGACTGAGTGTAGAACGCTATGTCTCGAGGGGTTGTTTGAAGTTGTCATTTGGATGTGAAGGTGGAGGAATCAACTTTGGAGATGAGCTAAAGAATTTTAGTGCAAAATGATATGATCATTTTTCCACACCCATGAGGGCTTTCCAAAATGATGTGGCCGGCCATCCTAAAAAAAGAGGAGGGAGAAAAAATAATGCAAGAAAGAGAATGGGTGATAATCATGAAGAATGTCACACCAAATTCTCATAAAAAAAACCCATCACCAATCCCATCTCCATAAAGCAAGTGATGATGAACCAAAAGAAATCAAAGGATGCTAGAACCATCATGAACCCTCCACCACAAAAACACCCTCCATTTTGCTAATTTGCACATTTGCAAATAAGCCCCTCCATGGAAAATTCAGCCAAGGAAAGAAAGAAAGGAAAATGGCCGAAAAGGGAAAGCAAGCTGGCAACTTCAAAAAGCAATCCGGTAACAAATTACAGGATAACCCTGCGACTGTTGCATCCCACGTTCGTAAAATTATAGATCTGTATTTTAAAAAATATTTGCAACTCAAAAGTTATGTTTTTTTTATCTAAACCCAAATCAATTTTTTTTATAAAATTCTAACAATAGATCTATGATATTAGGGATATCGTTTTATGGATATTTTAAGATTTGTCTATTTTGCATCATTATGTATCGTCATAGATTAAATCTATTTTATTTATGATGCTTTAATTTAGTTTTTTTTAGTTCGTTGATATGAAATAACCCATGAAATAAATGTAAGATAAATTTTTGTAAAGATTAGATTTTTGTGTAAAAAGAAAATTTTAATTTCTTTTTCTCTCTTTTGGTGAGCGTTAACGACGGTTAGGCCGCAATTTTTTCCTAAAACCCTAATCCTATATTTTTTTGGATAAAAGAAACTTGTAGGATATTGTTTTGTAAGTTTGGTTGGACCAAATATTTTTTTTGATTTTCGGTTGGACCAAAAAGATTTTTCGGATTTTAGTTTAGAACCAAATATTTTTTGGATTTTTTATTGGAACCAAATATTTTTTGGATTTATAGTTGGATTTTTGGTTTGGAACCAAAAATATTTTTATTGGGATTTTGGTTGGAAACCAAATTTTTTTTATTGTGCTAGTGGGCCAAATATTTTTTTAACAAAAAATAACTTCTGGAAATTATATTTTTTCGGATTTTTTTTAAAAAAACATTTTTCGAAAAAGTTCGGGGGGCCAGTCCCAGGCCCAAGCTCGGGCCGAGTCGCTGGCCTGAATCGAGCCAAGCCGAGGGATCGGCTGTTCGAACCGAGGGTTCGGCTTCCCGAGCCGAGCCGAGCCGAGCATTATTTTTAATTTTAAAAAAAATTCCAGAAATTTCAGAATAATCCCAGAAAATTCCAGAAAAATTATCGAAAATTAAGAAAATTATTTTAAGAGTTTTCTTATATTTTGGGAGTTTTCCACTCAAATTTTGGGTTAGTTAAGCATTTTGCTGTTAATTCTGAATGTTACATTTTTTCCCGAAAATTTTGTTTACTCTCCAAAAGTTTCAAATTTTTATTCTCATATAAAATCTTGGAGATTTGATGGGTGGTTGTTCCAGTGGGAGCGCCTGAGGCGCGTATTAATTTCACGATAAAACGAAGACCCTAATAAACGGACAAGATTAAATTAGGTAGTTTAAATGAAAATGAAATTTGTTAGATTGATTGTTGCATTTTTGTATTGTGCATGGTATATTATATATACAAAGACGTATACTGTATTAATCTGACAAATTTCAAGTGGGAGATTTCGAGAGGAGACGGTAGTCTAGATTCAACTACCCAATCTACTCCATTTCTAGGAAATCTGTATTCCGTTATTCAATCATTTTAACAGATTTTTAAATTTTATACTTTTGAAGGATGTGGTTGGGAACGTGAGCCTTTTTCTCTTTCTTCGGAGTGTAAAATTTATTATTTTTGTTAAGATGGGTTGAAGACGAAGCGTTCTTTGGGAAAGAACGGTACTCTATTATATGTCGTAGTCTTAACGCATCCATAATAAAGTCAAGATATCGTCAGTCTTACCAGGGGTGGGACGATAGATGACGATAACATAATAAAATAGAAACATTAATTTAATATTATATGAACAAGCTGAAAGACTTGGACGCTAGTGACAAGGTGTCAGCGTTATAGCGGGGCTACACGATGCAACACCATCGAGATGCAGCAATTTTTGGAAGATTGGCGCATCTAGGATCGCTCTGCGCGTTGGACGTGATGAAAAGTGATGTCATTAATGGTCATATGTTTTATTGCCGAGCACTCGCAGTTTATATTGAGCGGTAGTTACAGGGTATCTACGCGCCAAGAGATAAATTGTGTGATGATTACGGGGTAATCTATGCGACGTGGCAACGTCACATTATTTCTTGGTTTGGCCTTATTTTCATATAAGAAGTCGAATCACGTAATGTGGATACACTTAAAAATTATATCTTCACTGATCCGGGATCTGAAGAGTGCTGCTCCAGTTAGACTGTAGAGCGATAGTAGTAGGCGATCACATGTTTTCTACTCGATATATGAAACAGTTAGTTATGCGGAAAACGAATGTGTTAACGTTTGCTAGTACATTTGAGCAACTGAGGCTTAAGGTTTAATCGTCAGGGGGCGATAGAACCAAGAGTGATGCTGATATGTTGACGAAATCAACAGTACGTAAGGACGGGTGTCCTAACGCAAGAAGAGTTCTATCGAGCTACGAAAATAAGAATAACGCGCCAACAACTTAAGTGATCTGACATGAAGAAATGTGCTGGAAATAATGGATATAATAAGCCCAACGTTTGATTGTGGGAATTTGAACCGCTCCACTCCTCAGGGTACTGAATAGAAATAGGCCTTCTGCTTGGAGCAGAAAAGATTATGGAAGAAAATCATGTGTCGAGAACATATAAATCTTTTCTGCATTGGGGATGCAGATAGCTATCCACATATTATCTTCCCGTTGGTTACAGTTTCAATCTCGGCTTAGAATATTTGGATAGTTTAATGGGACAATCTGTCTTATGAGTTTCTTATGGTTTTGAGGATTGACCTTCTATAAATGTCATGAGTGGCATGGTAGATTAGGTTAATAAATAGATGAGATGACTTAAACACCTGGGGCGGATGAGTTGGCATTTGAGCCAAAGTCAAACCATCTATTTGTGAGAGTTGCCTTGGAGAAAAAAACTACCAGAGTAAAACCATTTGGATATCCATTACAGATAATTCACTCCGATAGATATGGACCAATAAACGTGAAGACACGTAGTGGAGTTTCCTAATTTAACACCTTCATTAATAATTACCCGATATGGCTATCAATCTCACACGGAACTAAAATGTTGATTTGTATCAAATATGGTATTAGTGAAGTGAAGAGTCAGTTCACGCGAATAGGGTTGTGCGTGTTTCACGGAGCAGTTCTGGAAACTGTAAGCAAGGTATGGGTATTTATTTCAGCAGTTCAGGGAACTGAATGAAGGAAAAAGAGTCGTCAGACAGCTGATGATACCCTAAGCTCTGCAACAAAACGGTGTTGTAGAGAGGAGAATTAGGAAATCTTAGATATGATAAAGAATATGATGGTAAGGGTCAATCTTACATATTGATTGGAAGATGCGCTGTTGGTAACGGCTTATGTTCTTGATCATGTGTTTTTCAAAAACAGTATAGTCAACACCTTATAAGTAGTGGACGAACGAGAGATCTGAGAGGTCACTTGTGTCCAAGAGTATGTGATAGGACTGTGATTGACATTTGGTCGTGTGACATTGATTTCCTCAGGGAAGAAACATCGAGCGATTTCTTCGGGGAGGATTTTTTCGCAAAAGGAAGAAGTAGATCAGGATTTGGGATTCTACGAGATTGAGAGGACTCTTAGTCAGTCAACAGAGTAGAAGGAATTAGTTCCTTTAGCGACTGGCGACAATGGGAGCGATATTTTGGTTGATGGCTCGGACCCAATCACGAATCCTTAAGAGACTTGTATATAGTGTTGTGGATTAACACCCTGACGATGTTTCGATATCAAAGGAGAGCCATCTATGCTAACTCCGCATTGGTTGCGGAACCCAAGTCATTTGCAGACGTTATTTCTTGGCCTACTGCGAAAGAGTGAATAATGACAATAGAAGAGGTGCAAGAGTCAACGTTAAAAGATTAAGTCTGGGATTTGATCGATTATCCTACCAGACGCAAGAGTATTGATGAAAACTAGGTTTTTCGAGGTCTTGTGAAAGGAGAAGGATATTGTAGAGAGATACAAGGCACACTTGTTGGGGAAGGGCCTAGGTGGACAACGAATAGACACTTTTCACCCGGGATGATGATTGCATCTCTTTCGCCTTCCTTAACAAATCGTTGCACATAAAGATCTTGAGCTAGTCCTGGAGACTTAGATCGTATTGTTGGTGGAGATTTGGATAAGGAGATCCGGGAGATCTGCCTACGAGTTTTAAAGCCAAAGTGACTCGAGTTGACTCAGAGAGTCCATTTATGGCTTGAAACACTTATCCAAGCAGTTGTTGGTTCGATGTCATCGATCTATATTGGATATGGACTGACGATGATTGAATGCGACAACCAAGTTCAAAGATGTTGTTGTGAACAATGTTGTAATGACCAAAAGTGACTTGGAGACAATGAATGCTATTTGGAGTGGTTGTTCTTGTTATAGTGGACACATAAGATGCTGAGTTTGTGCTTGAAAATTGGATCCATGAGAAGTCGTTTCAAGAGCATCTTATGTTTGTCTTCGGAGACTCACATGAAGTATGTCTTAAAACGATTCCGCCCGCACAGTCACTCTCCAGTTTATCACTCCAGTCACTAATGGACATGTTTTTAGCCTTAATCTTTGCTATAAGACTTTTGACACAGAGAGACAGATTTTTTGAGTTCCGTTTTGCATAGTCAGTAGTCAAATGTATGCATGGTGTGTACTTGACCAGACATATAATCCTTACCGATTGGACTTAGTAGTAGGGTCTGTTTATTGGGATGAAGTGATGAGGTTTTTCAGGTATTTATGTGGGACGGCCACACTATATAGTGCTATAAGGAATCAGGCTTGCGGTTATATAGACATACAAGTGCCGCCTGGGCCGGCAATCTGGGTATGCGAACATCCACACGTGCTTTCTTGCATAATGGCAGGGCCATCACTCGGAGTAGCAAGAAGCAGGAGGTGTAGGTTTTTCACCATGGGGGTAGAATATGCGGCTACCTCAGCAGCGCCAAAGAGGCTGCTAGGCTGAGGTGGTTCCTCAGGAGTTTACACATGATTTCGCACGCAAGGGAAACATGGTTTCTCTTTATCGTGACATCAGGTCAACAATAGCATACTCAAACAATCCCATATATATGGGAAGTTGAACCACTTACAGTTTTAACGACACTTTATCAAGGAGTAAGTGGTATGAGAAGGTGGTCTATACTATAGGGTCTTCCTTTAGGTCAAACAATCATGGATCCGATGACGAAAGAAATAACCGAGTAACGCTATGTGCGGTTGGGTTTCGTCCTGAGTAATGTATTGCATTTCAAATAGCTTGATAGACCTTACTCTTGTGTTTGACATTATTATTATGGATGACGACTTTTTATAGATGCATATTTTGGGATTGATTTTGTGTTGCTTTCTTTTTTTATGATCTGGGATGGATATGTCTATATTTTTGTTTGACTATTCCAGGCATGGAGTACAAGTGTACAGGGTACACAAAGTGTACGGGATACACGATATGTGTGGGACACACATTTAATAAGGATACGTTAGCAGGTAGAAACTCTCCCTCACACGAGAGATCCCCTTTATCTTAGAGAAGTTTACGGTGGTAAGACTAAGTTCTAGATGTCGTCTGCTCGGAGCAGTGACTATTTTGTTGCATACTGGGTATGGAGACAGTGGGAGCACTTAATAGAGTCGCCCTGACTGGGTCAGGATGAGATTGTTATGTGTTATAGGCCGAGCGACCGAGAAGGTTATCCCATAGCCACCTTTACCCGTTTATATATAGCCGAACTAGGGTCTGACTCGTCGTTTGGGGAGCGAGCTTGTCGGGAGATCTCAGGCATATCACAGGGTGATATGGTCAGGCAGGTCAATCACAGGGTGATTGGACTTGGGTCCGTACGGTATAACTTTAATAGTGTACGCTCTTAGGGAGAGAATTTTATACCGTAGCACGTTGCCATACGACGTGCGCTTGGATCGTGCACATAAGGAGGTTGAGAGATGGATCCCATCTCCCTCACTGTGAGTGTAACGACTCTAAAACTCTATACAAAAATTTACTGGTTTAATGCATAAAAAGGGTATTTCAGCTTTTTGTGGAGTTATAAGTTAAATTTGTTTAACAAAAACAAGAAGCAACTTGTAACTCACTAATAAAGCCTCTACACTGCTGTGACATAGCCTGTGTGTTCGAATCCCCTCAACCCCAATTATTTTTAAGATTTTTATTTTTATTTTTCGGAAGCCCAAGAGTTGCACGTGCAATTCGCGGAGAATCGAAAGGTTTAAGAAAAATCAAACAAGCGCAAAGAGAAGTAAAAACAAAACTAAAACGTGGCACGAATCTCGAGACAAACCCTAAAATCCTGACTGCCCGTTTCCTTCAAATCCCCGCTGCCGACTGTCCAAAATGCTCTGTTTGATTCCGTGCTTTGCACACACGTCCCTTCGACTCTCCTCTACTCTCCTGCACTGTTTGATTTCTCTGCAATTAAACAGTGACCTTTCAATTCATCATTTAACACCAATTTTAATTCTTTTAATCTAATTTTTAATTCCCAAACCCTAAATTCTTCACTATAAATACCACACCATTTCCCTAGCTCTCCCCTATTATGAAATTCTATCAAAAATCCTTAAAACTCTCTAAGTACAACTGGAGTTAAGACTGGTCAAAGAGGAGTTGGCGATCAAGCCTCTTTCATTGAAAATCGGAGTTGTTTCCAGAGCTACTGTGATGCCACGGAGCCTCCTATCCCTTCTTTACCCTCTTCCTAATACTAATCAACCAGTAAGTCCCTTCATCTCTCTCTCTTTTCACTTCAAAATAATTTTTAAAATATATCGACAAAAGCAGAGTTAACATATATTCTAAACATTTAAACTAAATGTTGTCATTTTTCCATATTTAAAAGTTCATACGGATTCTCTAATATCACTTCAATGTAATACGCACATCAATTGCATTTTCATGTAACGAAATTTCATGTCCAATGATCATATAAATGAACTTTTTCAGAAAAATACCATAAGCTTTAATATAACCGTATTATCGATAACTAGTATATGTACCTGTAGAATATTCATGGGATAACGATCTACCCCACACGCACACCTTTGATTCATAACACGAGATTTAGATGTATGGTTAATTTAAGAGAATACGTTTTTCAAATAAATACCATCACTTTTATAAGAATACGTTTTTATCGATATTTTTAAATCCTTGGCAATTGCGTCTCTACAACCCTCATTAGGAGACTCGCTAATGGATGGTGCGGATTATCGCACATCCTTGGGATAGTAGAGCGAGATGCAGAGTTCCTCACGGGGTATTCGGTCTCGAAGGAAATAAAAATACGATTTTCTAAACAAAACAATTTTTGAAAAATTTATATAAAACTACCAATCCATATTTTCAATAAAAACAACTTGTGAAAAAATAATTTTAAAATGAAGATTGAAATTTTAATAAAATACCATATATTTTCCAAAAGAGCCGATTTTCATAAAAATATCATGAACTTTTAAAAACTAGGTTTTATCACTAAAACACCATCTAAATTAAAATAAATGTTCATAAAAACTCTAAATATTATAAAACACCCTCGAGCTTTATTTCTAAACAACATTAAAATATTTTTCACAAAACCCCCTCAAGAAATGCACATAATATAAATACAAAGTAAACAACAACAAAAAATTTAAGGACTCTAGATTAATATAGGTTTAAGCGGTATCATTTCTCTTGAGCCCCAAAGAGCCGGAGAAAGTGAGTGCTTGCCTATTCAGGTTAGATAAGTTTAACGGAGTTATCAATGGCAATTTTCTTAGAAAAAGACACAAATCCTGTCGTCCATGTGCAGCAGTTGCCGATTACTCCCGAGCTTAAGAATTTAAGAACTAAATCTTTTTATAAGATTCTAACTCTAACCTGAATCCAAACTCAAACCAGAATCCAAAATCAAACACGAACTTGAATACTTGATCATGAACCTGAACACTCGAATTCAAATATCAAACTCAAACTTGAATACTTGACTCGACTTGACCGAACCATGTTTATAACTTGATATGAATTTGACATGAATACATGATTACATCTTGAACATGAACCTGTACATTTTATATCCATGAATTCGGCCAAGACCTGTAATATTAATCTATACAATACAATACGCGGGGATAAAGGGGTAGATTGGTACGGAACGTATATCATGGCACGAGAGGTCACTTTAAAAGACAGCTATATGAATTCATGTACTGTTGTCCCGTGGATTATGACGGGGCCTTATACTACATGTTACCATAGTCCACGGGGTAAGATGGACTCCTCTCGTATACATGAATACTTTTTTTTATCAAACTACAAATAAACGCGTTAGAATAACTATCTTATACCTGTGAATGATCATATACAACTTTACCGTCCACTGTCATTTGGTTTGTATTCACATTATATACTATCTTCTCTTATTTCTTTTGGGACTTACCGAGCGCTAGTTCGCTGACGACATTCCTCTCTGTTTTTTTTTCTTTGGAATGTTCGTCGGGAGGACCGGACTGTCACGCCCCGCTTCCCAGAGTGCGCTACGATCGGCACGTGACAGAGCCAACCATGCTACCTGTGGTTAGGAAACATCCCTCCACAGTCACATTGCGGCTGTCTATATGATATCATGAACAGTAAAATAAAATAAACTATCTAGTACATGTCCATATGCCAGAATAAACGAGTCAATACATAATATGCGGAAGCAATAGATCCAATAAACAATAACATCTGGAAATACGTCCCAAATACGGGCTCACAACAGGAAATGAAAGTACTGAAAGAAAACTAAACTAAACACTAACAAGATTCTCACTGCTCGGCCTGGCAGCTGAAATACTCCTGATCAGCCTGTGATAGAGATAAAGGATCTGGGCCATGCAAAACCCAGACGTCAGTGCGTCATAATATCAATAATTCTAAGCAAGCAGGATGTAATGAAATATGCAGGCATGAAGTATGAACAGTAACAAGTCACCCGTAATATGAATATAGATCAGTGAACAGGATACAAACAGGTGAAGTGCAGTGAGTAGTCTAAACTGTGCTATAGGGTTACCTACTCTAAAGTTATTCGAAATCAATTAATGTAATCCTCTTCGTAACTCATCGGTCTATTCTAAGGTTATTCGAAATCAATTAATGTAATCCTCTTCGTAACTCATCGGTCTATGCCCCGTTCATTCCCCACGGGACCACGGTACAATATAATAGACTGTGAGTCTATATCCCGTTCATTCCCCACGGGACCACGGTACAATATATAATAGCCCTATGAATTACGTTCAGTTACAATCTTGATTTCCCCATACCCCCAAGGTTATGTGTTAAAGTCAGGTATTCAGTAGTCAAGGACTAATGCCAACACAAAATCAGGTAAAAGTAAGTCTGTCTGGATAGACAGCAGGAATGGTCAGGTTTGTCGGCATTAGGCATGAAATCAGGTAACAGGTCAGGTCACGTTTCAACAGGTTGAGTCGATATGTAAAGGGTATCATGTCCGGTGTATCGGTATATATATATGTCATGTGTAGCAAGGTCAGGTCAAGATGTAACACAATCGAGGGTGTGCTTACAACGGGTATATAGTCGAACTAGGATTAACAGCAGAAAGTAAGCAATAAAGTGAATAAGCAGTTCATTCAATCACAATAGTGCATTAATATAGTGCGGCCGTTTTATTGTATCAACAGGTTTTGGTTGAAAAATACCCAAGAGTGTAGAAATGTTCATATACTGAAAAGGTAGTGTAATTACCAAATATAACCACATAGCACTATTAAAATGGAGTGGAAAAAGATGGAGAATGCGCACACATAACAATATTGAAAGTAAACATCAAAGATGCGTCTAACAGTTCACCTGATTTTTCCTCCCAAAATTTATTTATTTATTTATTATTATTATTTTTTTATTATTATTTTATTATTATTATTTTATTATTATTATTATTATTTTATTATTATTTTATTATTATTATATCATACTGCAATTAAATGAGAAAATCACTATACCGAGTTAAGTTTTGCAGGTTTAATGAGTCGAATATATATAATTGTAGGGTATAGCATGTAGCAAGTGATACTTGCAACCGTCAATTCTAAGTTATACTAAATATCGGTATTACCATCAACTGTGTGGTTAAATTAAATAATATGATAATTAAATGTATAGCAAGACTTGATCTTGTATTAGCATGTTAGAGCAAGTATTCGGATACTTGCCTCGACGGTTTCGCGAACCGGGAAAACGGTCGCAAAGTCGGCAGAAAACGCGATAAGATAGCACGGGCCACGGATCGAGTTCCAACAGAGGTCAACAGGATCCCACGGACCAGGGGGCTTCGCTGGAGCGTCGGGTTCGCCAAGACGGCACGGTCGGATTCCGGCAAGACGCGACAACAAGTTAGAAACAGACAAAAATTTCAATGCGATCAGCGGGGGTTTATACTGCACAAAGGAAAGATAGGAATGCTCACCGAGAGGTACCAGGGACGGCCACGACAGGCTCGACGGTGATGGGACGCCGGCGAGGCAACGGCGGCGAAGAACGGTGGCTGGAAAAATCCTGAGTTCGCTGGAACAGGGTGCTGCAGCGAGTGCGAGGCTGGTAGTCGACTCTGGTGGTCGAGGGGGAAGGGAGATGGTCGGAGGTGGCGTCGACGAGGTCGCCGGCGCGCTTCTCCGGCGAACAGCGGAGGTTAGGCGAGGGGTTAGGTCTCGTGATGGTGTTCGTATGGAGGAAGATGGGTTGAGGGAGGCTGCATGGGAAATTAATAGAGGAAAATTAATAGAGGAAGAGAGAGAGAGATTGGGGAGAGATTGAGGGAGAGATTGATGGAGATTGGAGAGAGAAAGAGAGAGAGGAATTTCTGATAATGAGAGAGAGAGAGAGAGAGAGAGACTGAGGGAAAGAGAGAGATAGGGAAATGGGAGGTGGGGCCCACGAGCTTGATTGTGAGCTCGTGATTGGCTGCAGATTGGCTGCAGGGAGTTAAGGAAATGTTTGAGTGATTGGCTGCAGATTGGCTGCAGGGAGTTAAGGAAATATTTGAATAAGGATTTTGAATGGACTGTTAAGGATTAATATTCCTATATAATTTTAGTTTTAGATATTAAATTAAACGGGTCCTTTTTGGCGCGAAATGAAACATTTCCAAATCGCGCCCGGGTTGCACCCAAATGTTCCAAATTCAAATTATAGGATTTTTAGCGAGTTCCAAATTTTGAAATGAGGTGTTTTATGATTAAAAAGCATGCCCCCAAGTCGGACACTTGCACGTGCGCGTAGTCGTCCAAACTTGCCCGTTTCACCGAACGGGACGAAATCTCGACGCGCGGACGCTACCACGCGACTAGTGGCTACGAGTAGGCCAACATGGATATTTTTAATTTCATTTTAGGTGTTAAATTTTTTTATGTGCAAAAATGACTTAGCCGGATAAAATTTAGCAACAAGCACCAAACAACCAAGACAAATGAAATGAGCAATGTCAACCACTCAACCAGTAATATAAATAGTATTATTGGGCCCGGGTGTTACATCATACCCAACTACAAAAAGAATTTCGTCCTCGAAATTCCAAGAATACAAAGTAGATAACTACAGGAAAAGGTGAGGAAACTTCTGCCGGATCTCGTCTTCTCGCTCCCAAGTGGATTCTCCTTGCGAGCGATTCCCCCATGAAACTAGTACGAGAGGGATAACCTTTTTCTTGAGGACCTTTTCTCTTCGATCAACAATCGACATTGGTCGTTCTTCATAGGTCAAGTCTTCCCTTACTCTCAGCTCCGAATGATCTAGTACGTATGTTTCATCTCGAACATACTTACGAAGTTGAGATACATGAAACATGTCATGAACACTCGCCAAAGATGGTGGTAAAGCCAATCGATAAGCTACTTCTCCAACGCGCTCGATAATATTGAAAGGCCCCACGAATCGAGGGCTGAGCTTGCCTCGACTCCCAAAACGAATCACTCCTCGAGTCGGTGATATCTTCAAGAATACTAGATCACCAATGGCGAACTCTAGAGGTCTTCTCGATGTATCAGCCCAACTCTTCTGTCGATCTTGTGCTGCCTTCATGTGCTTCCGGATTGTATTAACTTTCTCTACGGTTTGCACAATAAGATCTGGTCCCAATAACCTTCGCTCTCCGACATCGTCCCAGCAAACAGGTGAACGACACTTGCGACCACATAACGCTTCAAATGGAGCCATCTGAATAGCCCCCTGAAAGCTGTTATTGTAAGAAAACTCCACTAAGTGCAGATGATCCTCCCATGAATCCTTGAAGTCTATCATGCAAGCTCTCATCATGTCTTCAAGGGTTCAGCATGCTCTTCAAGACTCCTCGAGCAGACCAGAATATTATTGATAAACACCACAATAAACTGGTCCAAGAATGGTGAAAAGATTCGGTTCATCAAGTCCATAATTATTGCCGGTGCATTCGTGACTCCGAACGGCATCACTAAATACTCGTAATGTCCATACCGAGTTCGGAACGCGGTCTTGCAAATATTCTCTGATTTAACTTGGACCTGATGATATCTGGATCGCAAATCCATCTTCGAGAATATCCTCGCGCCATTAAGTTGCTCGAATAATTCGCCGATGCGAGAAATCGGGTACTTGTTCCTAACAGTCTCCGGTTTAATTCTTGATAATCGATGCACATCCTCCTTGTGTCATCCTTCTTCTTGACTAGAAGAACTGGAGCTCCTCAGGGTGAATTGCTGCTGTGAATCCAACTCTTCTCTAGCAATTCGATAATTTGCTTCTTGATTTCTTCCAACTCCACTGGTGTCATTGGATAGTACGCCTTTGAGATTGGTGTTGCACCAGGAATAAGGTCGATCGCGAACTCCACATCTCATTTTGGCGGTACACCCGAGATGTCCTCGAACACGTCCATGAACTCTAGAACTATAGCTGGCGCTTCCTCCTTATCAACGTCCATTGACGAAAGAATGGTGTTTGTCAGCCTAGCCCTAAACTCGACTGGCCCGACAGAACTGCTACCTCCAACAACAAACTCCGGATATCCGGGAATCTGGAAAATCACTTTCTTTGCCCTACACTACATGTGATCATGGAAGGTGCCGAGAGAAGAAAAAAAAATCCATTCCCAAGACAACATCACACCACCGGTATCGATCACCAAGAACAACTAAACAATCCTTACACTCACTACTAGCTATGATCTTCCTATTCCCAGTGTGTATGTCCCAAACTAGACAGGGTCGTGCGAGTAATTAAGTGTGTAGTAATAAACTTGGACGATATAAATCAATGGGATGCACTAGAATCGAATAACGCTAATGCGGGAAAATCATGAACAAGTAGGATACCTGACACGACTTCCTCTGAAGCCTTGGCTTCTTCAGCCGTCAGGGTAAAAGCTCGAGCTTGATTGGGCCTTTGAGTCAACTGCTTCTGTTCTTGAAACTGATTCTGCGGTGGCCTCTGAACATCATCCTTTAGACGAAGCTTCGACGGACAAGTATCAACGGTATGATCCGCTGATCCACAAACAAGACAAAGTCCAAGTCTCTTTCGACAATCTTTCCAGAAATGACCCGATCGTTGGCAGAAGTCGCAAAATGTTCTTCTTTTCTGCACGGTTGCGACGGGCTTCTTCATATGTACGACACCACGTCGGTTTACTGGAATACCTTTATGTACAGGTGCTCGGTTTGGCTCGAACGCCGGCTTCTGCACTACAACTGCCTGCAGCTGCGTACCACCAGTCTTCAACGATAAGCTCTGCTGTTCTCTGGCTGCTTTTAGAACTTGCGAGAAAGTGGTCAATCCTAAAGATATAATGTGCCTCTGGATTTCCACGTCCAAACTGCGCATGAACCTTCTTGCCCTATCAGCCTCTTTGGCAACCAAAGGTCCTGCGAATCGACTGAGTCGTGTCCACTCAGCCGCATGTGCATCCACGGATCTGCCACTTTGCTTCAAGCTGATAAACCTTTCTTCCATTTCTTCCCGCGCAGTCTGCGGAAAGAACTTCTCCAAGAAACTCTGCGAGAATGTTGCCCAACTGATCGGCTTAGGCAAACGGATCTCTTCCACGAGCCACCATTCACGGGCATAGTCCACCAATTGGATGCGTACAACATCCACTCTCTTGTCCTCTGGAATCTGGGCTGCAATGAGCAAATTCTCCGTATCGACTAGCCACTGCTCTGCTGGCAACGGCTCCTCCAGACCAGTGAAAACGGACGGACCAAGCCTCCTGAAATCCGCCATGGTACCCATACGATCAACTGGTCTGGCCACAACATTGTTTACGGACTGCTGGACGGTCCGCAAACCTTCCTGAAAAGCTTCAGCTTGCTGCTGGTTCAGATCGGTTTGCCGCTTCTGGTTTTCCAGCATTCCACGAATCACTCCAAGCAGTGCGGCGTTATCAACACGCCTCTGGTACGTTCGCAAACTTTCATCTGCCATGATTCTGAAGCCACAATACAGAAGGGGATTAGCACGGTAGACATGATTCACGCTTGCGGTAAACATAAACTGGTAAGAAATGAAACCGAAAGGAGTAAAGAAATATCATGATCCTAAATCAAGGAAATGAATCAAGACTAGAACTCCAAGTTACTTAAATAGAGTACCGCATTGTAACCATGCCGCGGTACATAGTTACAATCACATAACTCCACTCAAGTCGCCCAAATCCTAGTATCCGAATCAAGGAACAGGAAGAAACAATAGGGAACCAAAAGGTTTCAAGTCGAGATGCAAAGTGGTTTGCATATCGTCAAGATAAGGATCAAGAGAAAGATAGGATTTAAGAATGGCAAGATGGTAGAGTGGCAGGACATGTTCCTAATCGCGAGTATTCTGATTCGTGCATTGGGTTCAATACCCAACTACAAAAAGAATCAAACCCGATTAACCTATATCCTATGGCTCTGATACCAAACAAACTCTGTCACGCCCCGCTTCCCAGAGTGCGCTACGATCGGCACGTGACAGAGCCAACCATGCTACCTGTGGTTAGGAAACATCCCTCCACAGTCACATTGCGGCTGTCTATATGATATCATGAACAGTAAAATAAAATAAACTATCTAGTACATGTCCATATGCCAGAATAAACGAGTCAATACATAATATGCGGAAGCAATAGATCCAATAAACAATAACATCTGGAAATACGTCCCAAATACGGGCTCACAACAGGAAATGAAAGTACTGAAAGAAAACTAAACTAAACACTAACAAGATTCTCACTGCTCGGCCTGGCAGCTGAAATACTACTGATCAGCCTGTGATAGAGATAAAGGATCTGGGCCATGCAAAACCCAGACGTCAGTGCGTCATAATATCAATAATTCTAAGCAAGCAGGATGTAATGAAATATGCAGGCATGAAGTATGAACAGTAACAAGTCACCCGTAATATGAATATAGATCAGTGAACAGGATACAAACAGGTGAAGTGCAGTGAGTAGTCTAAACTGTGCTATAGGGTTACCTACTCTAAAGTTATTCAAAATCAATTAATGTAATCCTCTTCGTAACTCATCGGTCTATTCTAAGGTTATTCGAAATCAATTAATGTAATCCTCTTCGTAACTCATCGGTCTATGCCCCGTTCATTCCCCACGGGACTACGGTACAATATAATAGACTGTGAGTCTATATCCCGTTCATTCCCCACGGGACCACGGTACAATATATAATAGCCCTATGAATTACGTTCAGTTACAATCTTGATTTCCCCATACCCCCAAGGTTATGTGTTAAAGTCAGGTATTCAGTAGTCAAGGACTAATGCCAACACAAAATCAGGTAAAAGTAAGTCTGTCTGGATAGACAGCAGGAATGGTCAGGTTTGTCGGCATTAGGCATGAAATCAGGTAACAGGTCAGGTCACGTTTCAACAGGTTGAGTCGATATGTAAAGGGTATCATGTCCGGTGTATCGGTATATATATATGTCATGTGTAGCAAGGTCAGGTCAAGATGTAACACAATCGAGGGTGTGCTTACAACGGGTATATAGTCGAACTAGGATTAACAGCAGAAAGTAAGCAATAAAGTGAATAAGCAGTTCATTCAATCACAATAGTGCATTAATATAGTGCGGCCGTTTTATTGTATCAACAGGTTTTGGTTGAAAAATACCCAAGAGTGTAGAAATGTTCATATACTGAAAAGGTAGTGTAATTACCAAATATAACCACATAGCACTATTAAAATGGAGTGGAAAAAGATGGAGAATGCGCACACATAACAATATTGAAAGTAAACATCAAAGATGCGTCTAACAGTTCACCTGATTTTTCCTCCCAAAATTTATTTATTTATTTATTATTATTATTTTTTTATTATTATTTTATTATTATTATTTTATTATTATTATTATTATTTTATTATTATTTTATTATTATTATATCATACTGCAATTAAATGAGAAAATCACTATACCGAGTTAAGTTTTGCAGGTTTAATGAGTCGAATATATATAATTGTAGGGTATAGCATGTAGCAAGTGATACTTGCAACCGTCAATTCTAAGTTATACTAAATATCGGTATTACCATCAACTGTGTGGTTAAATTAAATAATATGATAATTAAATGTATAGCAAGACTTGATCTTGTATTAGCATGTTAGAGCAAGTATTCGGATACTTGCCTCGACGGTTTCGCGAACCGGGAAAACGGTCGCAAAGTCGGCAGAAAACGCGATAAGATAGCACGGGCCACGGATCGAGTTCCAACAGAGGTCAACAGGATCCCACGGACCAGGGGGCTTCGCTGGAGCGTCGGGTTCGCCAAGACGGCACGGTCGGATTCCGGCAAGACGCGACAACAAGTTAGAAACAGACAAAAGATTCAATGCGATCAGCGGGGGTTTATACTGCACAAAGGAAAGATAGGAATGCTCACCGAGAGGTACCAGGGACGGCCACGACAGGCTCGACGGTGATGGGACGCCGGCGAGGCAACGGCGGCGAAGAACGGTGGCTGGAAAAATCCTGAGTTCGCTGGAACAGGATGCTGCAGCGAGTGCGAGGCTGGTAGTCGACTCTGGTGGTCGAGGGGGAAGGGAGATGGTCGGAGGTGGCGTCGACGAGGTCGCCGGCGCGCTTCTCCGGCGAACAGCGGAGGTTAGGCGAGGGGTTAGGTCTCGTGATGGTGTTCGTATGGAGGAAGATGGGTTGAGGGAGGCTGCATGGGAAATTAATAGAGGAAAATTAATAGAGGAAGAGAGAGAGAGATTGGGGAGAGATTGAGGGAGAGATTGATGGAGATTGGAGAGAGAAAGAGAGAGAGGAATTTCTGATAATGAGAGAGAGAGAGAGAGAGAGAGAGACTGAGGGAAAGAGAGAGATAGGGAAATGGGAGGTGGGGCCCACGAGCTTGATTGTGAGCTCGTGATTGGCTGCAGATTGGCTGCAGGGAGTTAAGGAAATGTTTGAGTGATTGGCTGCAGATTGGCTGCAGGGAGTTAAGGAAATATTTGAATAAGGATTTTGAATGGACTGTTAAGGATTAATATTCCTATATAATTTTAGTTTTAGATATTAAATTAAACGGGTCCTTTTTGGCGCGAAATGAAACATTTCCAAATCGCGCCCGGGTTGCACCCAAATGTTCCAAATTCAAATTATAGGATTTTTAGCGAGTTCCAAATTTTGAAATGAGGTGTTTTATGATTAAAAAGCATGCCCCCAAGTCGGACACTTGCACGCGCGCGTAGTCGTCCAAACTTGCCCGTTTCACCGAACGGGACGAAATCTCGACGCGCGGACGCTACCACGCGACTAGTGGCTACGAGTAGGCCAACATGGATATTTTTAATTTCATTTTAGGTGTTAAATTTTTTTATGTGCAAAAATGACTTAGCCGGATAAAATTTAGCAACAAGCACCAAACAACCAAGACAAATGAAATGAGCAATGTCAACCACTCAACCAGTAATATAAATAGTATTATTGGGCCCGGGTGTTACACGGACTCTGAGGATATAGAGCCGAGCCAGGAGGATTTCGACCAGTTTTCTACTCAGCGAGACTACTAGCTTCTTACTACATGTACTTACTTTCATTATGTCATTGTTTAGGCATTTGCATTATTATTGTATCTTTTATTTCCAGACAGTTGTATGTAAAGTTGAACATAAATAAAATTGTTGTTTCATTTTTTACTCTTGTCATTCTTGCTCATTGTTATATTACTTAATTACGCTTAACGTATTTTTATAGTAATACATTGCGGGCTTGCCATGTCACCGTTTCCGTTTACTGGGAAGCGGGGTGTGGCAGGTTTTGTTGGTGGCCCATACAGGTCGGTTCTGTATGAAATCTTAAGCAATATATCACAAGAATTATAAGAATCGGTAACTATACATTCCTTGCCTTTCAAATTTCTTGAATCTATCCTAATCTTTTCTTTTCTATCAAGGTGATGAATTCTCCCAACAACACCAGCACCAACGTCAATGGCAACACACCACCACCTACTTTACCACCTCCCCTACCGTTGCTGCTTCGACTAATGAACATACGGTATTTTTTGGAGGGCCAGCAGCAGCAGACAGCTATTCTCATGAACCACCCTAAAGCCGAAGCACTTGGAGTAAACCAATTTCAGGCATTGCATCCTAAGAACTCTTCAGGGAAAGACAGTCTTCTTGAGGCTGAAGAATAGGCCCAAAGTATCGACGACAACCTTGCAGCAGCGCAGGTACCATACCTAGCTTGGGTTCGTATGGCCAAGCTCTAACTCACCGACAATGCAAGCGTCTGGTGGAAAGCCGAGAAAAGCCATCTCACACAACCAATAGAGTGGAAAATATTCAGCGATCTGTTCGATGCGAAGTTTTTCCCCGAGACTGCTCGTTTTGAGATGGAACAATAGTTCATCCACCTGAAACAAGGCTCCATGCGGGTAAAATTAGTGGATGAATATGATATCGGATCCATCATGCTTAGCAGGTAAAGAATTCGTATCAAATTTTGTTCCGCAAAACACATCACTATCCTGACATCAATATCTTATCAAGTTCGAGGCACATTTGATCCCGACCGATGAGATTCGGGCTAGACGATTCCAACATGGCTTAAACCGGAGATTCTGGCGGTTTTAGCCATAGGCGACTATTCAACTTATAAACTCGCACTAAAGGCAGCACACCGTTATGAAGCTATGGTCAAGAAGAAGGGTAAGCCTCAAGTAGCCGGAATCAAACATCTTGCTACCCAGATAACAGAAGGAGCCTCAAGTAGCCGGAATCAAACATCTTGCTACCCAGATAACAGAAGGAGCCTCTTCTAAGCTGGCTTTTGCACCCAAGAGGCCAGGAGGATCGTTTAACCAGTCCAGTCCAGATTTCTGTTTCTACTGCAAGAGAACTGGACACTTGACGAAAGACTGCATGCATGAAAATGACCTATGTTTGATTTGTGGCGCATCTACTCACGCTATAGGAGCATGCCCATATCGTAGTAACACAGCACCAGCACCCAGACTGTCACAACCCGAAATAGCCCGTGACTTGCACTTGAATCATATGAAGTCTATAGGACCCCATCTAATCCAAGTAAGCCAAAAGCCCAGAAATCTAAAACCAATTTAAGGAGTAAATAAAGAAAACTAGTTTTAAGGAGTGAAGAAAACATGTTTTGAAATCAAGGTTTTTAAATAACTAAGTCGAATATGCATTTTTAAAATGTATAGTCTTTTCTGAAAATTTCGGCAGAGTTTCCTTTGTAAAAACTGGCCCCGAACGGGGTACAACAAGGATAATATATAAGCAATGATAAAAGGCATCCCCAAGCGAGAGCTAGCTCTTCGTCAATTGACGGTCACAACTAAGCAAGCAATATAATATACAACGCCGAAAGGCGAGGATCAAAACTCAGAAAGAAACTCAAAATCAACATGAAAACCATAATACTGCTACGCGCGACTCTAAGGTCGAAATAATATATAACTGATTTCTAAGTCTGAAACAATATACAAGTTTTGGTTGATAGAATTTCTAGATACAATGAATAATACATGTGCAATGGTGGTTCCGATGCAAAAGAACCCACCTACCAAAGCAAGTCACCCGTAATGGAAGCAATGTGCCAGAAAAGCCTCAATAAAACCTGTACGGCAAAACCTGCAAGAACTGTGGCACAACGGGGGTGAGTTTCCAACTCGTGAATAGAAAATATCTACAAGCAGAAATCGTATGTATGACACATCCTAGGTCAATACGATCAGATATATATAACCTCAATATGAATAAGTCTGAAGCATGCTAAAGTGGCAGTATAACCTCTATACATGAGTGTAGTGCCAAGTGCTCGTGCCAGTGCCTCGGGTAATAACATATCATAAATATGAGATATGATCAATATAATCAAATCTGTATATATGTGGATCCCGTCGACTCGTCACCCAATGACAATAACCATCATGCATGTAAATATCATAAAGCATATGCATGGAAATATGAGGATATAAACCATCTGTATCCCTCGCGACATGTCAAAATCATGGAACCGGAGTGTCTAGCATCGACACTCGAAAACATCATGAAAGTTGTGCCCAGCATCGGCACGTAAATCTTCATATATCGGGCTCCGTCAGTCCGGATCAGCCCACGGGCTCCGTCTGCGGAATCGGCCCTCGGCCCCAGCAGTACGCCTATATCCATCTATCGACTCTGGTCAGTATCCTCCGGATAACCGCCAGGTCCAACCAATCACCGGTAGGTAGTGGTCCCTCTGCCAGGCTCACCGTCTAGCTACACAGCAGATCCGTTCTCGCCCCGGGGTACCATACCGGGTCCACCATGTACCCGCAATCGGCCTCGTCCGCTCCTCGAATCGGGTTTCACATGTCGCTCTCAGCACCGAGAAAATACATGGTGGACGCAATGAAATATCATATCAAGGGCAACCGGGTTTTTAAAACAATTACATATTCTCTTTTGAAATACCCACGGTTCCCAAATCCAGAAATATCATGGAAACAATATATCTCAATGCGTATAATCAGAAAGCATGATGTATGCGACATGTAAAAGAACTGTAAACATATCAGTATTCCATGCAACATGGAATAGTAATATGCACATATGTAGGGAAGACCGCTTCTTTAAAATGAATCAGCTTTAAAAGGTATTTTGCGGTTTCCAAATCTCTCATCAAGCCAGAACCATCAATGTAAGTGCAAATACGTATGTATGCACGTATGGGTGCACAGTGTATAGGTACACAAGTATGCCATACAAGAGTCATATCCTGAATGCAACAGTACTACAGTGTAGTGACATGGCAATTATCGATGATGAAGTGTGTGAGCCGGCGAGCAGTGTACGTGGAACATATGCATCATCGATAATGGTGCTGGTGTCCTAGCAGCATGATGGTAATATATCAATAAACACAATCAATGCAATGCAAATAGCATGAATATGCGGAATCGAATAATCAACGCAACAGTGAAGAATCTACCTCAATAAATATATCATGCATCTTTGCCATTTGAAATAAGACAAATCGGTTTTTTTTGGTAAAATAAGGGCTACGGTGTTTTAAGAAAAGATGCGTCGTTCGGGAAATATCCGTAGAATCCCTTTTGCCTATCTTTAAAATATCCCCGAATCGACAGTTTTGAGATAGGTATGACTCGGGTCTAGTCTAATGTCTACTAAGTAATATACAGACCTGACTAACAAGCTAAACAGGAGGGTTATGGAAACCACCTATATCTGAGTCGATATATATATAAATATAATTATAATAGTCGGTGATCCCGCCTCAATAGTATCACATACGATACAATATACATCATATAATATCCTCGGGTCATGAGCGCGGATCTATCATCAATATATAGCTCGTACGTAAATCCGTTGTATGGCAATCCTAAATCTGGGTACGGGTCAATATCACGGTCAGCTCATCAATTATCTGGTATCCTTATCATCATCTCTCATGATTTGGGGTACTGATCTAAGTCTAGTACAATCAATATCATCTAAACAAATATAAGCGCGTGTGTAAAACACACGTCCAAAGGCCCGCTAAAATCTCGTATCGTATCCCAAATACGAATCACATCATATCGCCGATCTCACGGCACCATGCCCAAACTCATCGACTCATCTCCAGTATCATACACTATCCTCATCATCACGATATAAGTATAGCAATAAGCATGTGTGTGTGGGGGTGTAAACCTATGCTAGGGTTCGCAACTAGGAAAATACACTAGTTCACTTCTAACCCTAAATATCCATAGTACACCTAACACATCTATGATCTCCATGTCACTCAATAAGCTATCATATATATAGTATATATAGTATACCAGACATCGAAATGTGGGGGTGCTATACGCCATCCACCCGACTTCCCCCGTAGATATAATCTACCCACTTGGTCTTCGCTCGCCGAAATCGATGACGCCGCGCTTCTTGGCCTCGGAATCCTTGCGAGGGTACCTACAATAATAAACAGTCGCAATACGTATTAAAATCGAGGCAGAAAACCGATACGGCGCACGGTGTGCTCATAGGTTAGAACCTATGGCCTAAACGCGCAAATCAATCAAACAACCCCTGTCGTCGATGTACAAACACCCAACAACCCAATACAAATCCAAGTATCAAGAAAGTGCATTTTAAAATACGGAAAACATAGCCTAAAACACACCAAAATGCTCCCAGATTTTCCCCAGGTGACAATTAGGCAAACCTGCATATAGGAGGGGTCTATTTTAGTGCAAAAGGAGCCATGGACCAAATCTGGGACCCTATTTCCCTGCTCTGGCCGTAAATTGCGGCCAGAATGAATATATCTGCGGCCTGGGGTTGGAGTTAGGGGCTCGGGTCTCTGTGGTAGCTTCCTATGTGCCTGCACGACTCTCAGTAATCCCAAAATCATTTCTAGTGTCCCCGGGTTGCTCCAGATTCCAAAATACCCTCTAAAATCACACATTTATCCGATGTCGGGGTTTCTAAATCCGTGTTTTGGGGTTTCAAGTCTCAGGTTTGGGTCTTAATTTAAGCACTAGGGTGTTTGTTCAGCCTCTAATGAGCTCAATTTCACATTACAACTCTCAAATTCCCATAACCCTAACTAGGTTTTTCTTAAATCCACATAATCACACGATATCGATTCTAATCTAGTATGGGGGTATAATTAATGCAAAAACTAAGCTAATGGTCCAGAAAAATACCTCATTTGGCAACTCAAGAATTTTCTTGAGTTGCCCCTAGTGGCCAAAATCCTTGCTTTCTTGGTCCGATGCGTTTGTCTCGAGCTCGTGCACCTTTTTAGTGAAATGAAGATAGGGTTTTGAGTTTGTTTTTATGATGATTTGAGGAGGTGAAGAGGGAGGGAATGAGGAGCTAGGGCAGCAGCAGCAACCATGAAGAGGGAGAGAGGAAATGGTGGAGGAAAAAGGAGAAGGAGCCAAGTCAAAGAAGTCCTCACCTACTCTTTCTCTCTCTCACCATACATATATTATATTCAAATTTCAAATCCCCTTTTTCCTTTTCTTTTCTTTTCTTAAAATCCTTCTCACTCAAATAGTAAACCCAAAGTGATATGGTATAAATGCATAAGTGTAAAGGAAAAATGATATGTGCATGTTTTGCACAAAAATGCCAAAAATCCGATTAGCGATTTTTAATCGCGATTAGCACTAAATTAGTGTCAAACTAATCATAAAAACTTTAAAATGACATAAATCCATAAAATACCCTATTTTAGAATTTTCCATAATTTTTCCAAAAATTTTCCCATTTATTTGCATTTAATTATACCGAATATTAAAATATTCATTAAAATAATATTAAATTATAAAAATTCCCAAAAATAATATTTTATTTTTTTGAAATGTTACAATCTTCCCTCCTTAAAGAAATTCGGTCCCCGAATTTAAATTTAAACCCCCAAATTCTAAAACATTTCAGTAAAAATCCAAATTGTCGGGGCTCCGAACTCATCAATACATAAAACGCATCATAGCGCAAAGCATGAGCATAAGTAACGAGCAGATAACTCAAAATCGAAACTCCGTCAAGCATCCCGCAATCATCGGAGTCGTGGTAAAGACACAAATGTCAAATCCAAATAAAACCAATATGCTATAAATCAGAACTATACATATAAATATCGAATCTATACATGTAAATAGCTGAAGTAAATGCATCCCAAATCTTTTTAAGTCGCTGTGCGATGCGCATAACACTGCACAGTGGCGGACGTCATTCATAAGAAAATAACCATATATGCATATATCTTTGGTTCACTCTGTACGTTCCGCCGTTTTGAAAACAATTTAGAAGGGTTTCCTTGTTTTAAATGTTTTCGTGTCATATCGGACACGTAGGCAAATACTGAGAGTATAGCTCACTTTTTGGAAATCCCTTCGATAACTATCAATGCATGCAAAATATATCCAGGTACTGTCCTCTGACTAGTCCTGCTCAGTACGAAAACACATAGCAAATATCATAAAACGTACTGCTCCATAAAAATCAATCCCAAAATGTATATAAGAATACCCTATGCGTCTGGTGCGCACGGAATCAAAATCCACATATGTGCCATACATGTGCACAGAAACAACATCCAGGTGCAACGGGTGTGCACGAAGCATCTGTCATAGGCAACGTGTGTGCCTGACAGCAAAATCAGGTGCATCTGACATGCACGAAGAATCCCGATTTAGTGCATCTGGTGTGCACCAAAATCGTATCTCAAAACATGCGCCCAACATGCGCGAAAACCCAAATCGGTGCATCCATCATGCACGAAATCAATCATCAAAATCAGAATCGAAGTCGACGGTATACAATACGGCTCAATCCAAATCAGGTATACCGCGGTGTATAAGCTCACAACCATGTGCATCAGCGTGCACAAATCAACTCAAAACACTAAAAGTGCATGAAAACGATACTGGAAGCATAAATCAAATCACAGGCATACTATAGGCATGAAATCACGATCAATACCTCAAGCGTAATAACTACGTGCAAAATATAAATACCCAGTAAGTGCAACCATGGTGCCGAAAACAGAAATCATGGAACTCAGCCATCAAGACCAAATCATGCAAATAGATCGCCAAAAATACCGAAATCCGAAGTGACGGATACGTGATAGTCAAAACACAAAATCACAAATCATAATTACCGTCGTCGGTAAATCCAATGCTAGCAGCGCAAGATATCTACTTGCCTCTTGCTCACGGTCTGGCGTCGTGAATTACCAATCTCGCAATCCATCGGCTCATCGGCCCTGTCAGGTGTGCTAACGGAAACGATTCCGTCCTGGCACTTTTCTGGTCATCTCTCGATCAATCCTCACGACCACTCGAAAAGCAGCACGTCACTGGCGCCGACCTCTGGTCCTCCGAATACACGTCACACATCTGCTCCTGGTGCAAATCCTATTGCAGCAGTGTCCTGGAAGGAATCCTGCTTAAGGTCTCTTCCAATCTCACCTAAGCCGAACTGTACGGAGGCTGGTACTCATACACAATCTCTTCTTGCTCTCTGGACAATCTGCATTCTCAGTACAGCATTTCCTCGGAAGCTGGTCGCATCCCAACGCCTCTGTAGACACATCGTATCTCTGATGTCAGCGGAGTGGAACGTCATCTCGTCGAAATTTCGTGCGAACTCTTTACTCCACTTTGTTCCAATGTCGACTGATTCGGACTCGTCTACTCGTGACTGCATGGACTACGCTCCAATGGCTATACTCGTATCTGGAGTCTCCCAAGCAATGTGACCCATCACATAATATCCGAAAGGTGCCGAACCATCCGATCAACTTGTCAAAACCTCATAATCCCCCAAGAGCTCAACATCTTGGGTACAGTTTAATAGTATCGAGTACACACCACAGCATCGGTGGTCCAACCGTAGAAGGGCAAACCCAAGCCTCACTAATGGCGCCGCGGAACTGCCGCAAACCCTAAGGTTCAAAGTCTTTAACACGGTCATTATATCGAGTTAGGGTTTCATTCTTCTAGAGGTTCCATAGAATCGCTTGCATATCTTTCCGAATACTTTAAACTTGGAATATGGGTTTCTGACATTCGATCGTCGCTATCGACTCTCAACGAATCTGCGTGAAGTCGTCTCTAGCTGGAATCAATCTATCTGATGAGCTCGCATCGGGGTAAGCGAACGAACCACATGTCCTAGTCTTTCATCCTCAGTGACTAGCGACCTCCCATCATATCACTGAGTATATGCTCAAGCTGCAGTAGCTCCAATCATCTGGGTGATATCTCGTTATTTGTAGCAGCAACTGGCTCATTCATCCGTACGCTGAACAACGCCTCAATCATCATGAATAAGCGATATATCAATGGTCATCACATCCTGGCTGCCCTCTATCATTGGCTCAATCCTCTGGTACCGATCGGCACGTCCGAGAAATCTCGTAAAAGCGATCTGTCAAACGCTCAAGGCGCGAAAACACAAAAAAACGAAGCCTCTATATGCAATCGTATGTCTCTGGAATCACGCCCTGGTCAGTCCTCGTCCACGACGAGCTCATGCTGACGCAACTCGAGCCGTAGCTCACTCTGCCCGTGCAATCGTGGCAGCAAAATCATAACCAGAATCGATGAGGATAGATCATAGGAATGAATATAATACTGTGCAAGGAAATGTACATCCTAAGGTTTCTTAAGCGGAGTGGCGTGTCGTAAGTATGCCGCGGAACATACGTACGGTACGTCCCTTTACTCAAGCTACCTACTCCATCAACCAAGGGTCATCCTACGCGACGAAAGTTCGGGTATAATACCCTCTCGACTAAGTCTAAGTTCCGTAAGGTCAAGCCTAAGTTCCGTAAATATATAAACGCCCTAGGCTCCACATAGTCAAACTTAAACTCGAACCAAGGTTAACCTAGCGCTCTGATACCAAGTTTGTCACGACCCGAAATAGCCCGTGACTTGCACTTGAATCATATGAAGTCTATAGGACCCCATCTAATCCAAGTAAGCCAAAAGCCCAGAAATCTAAAACCATTTTAAGGAGTAAATAACGAAAACTAGTTTTAAAGATTGAAGAAAACATGTTTTGAAATCAAGGTTTTTAAATAATTAAGCCGAATATGCATTTTTAAAATGTATAGTCTTTTCTGAAAATTTCGGCAGTCTTTTCTGAAAATTTCGGCAGTCTTTTCTGAAAATTTCGGCAGAGTTTTATTTGTAAAAACTGGCCCCGAACGGGGTACAACAAGGATAATAAATAAGCAATGATAAAAGGCATCCCCAAGCGGGAGCTAGCTCTTCTTCAATTGACGGTCACAACCACGCAAGCAATATAATATACAACGCCGAAAGGCGAGGATCAAAACTCAGAAAGAAACTCAAAATCAACATGAAAACCATAATACTGCTACGTGCGACTCTAAGGTCGAAATAATATATAACTAATTTCTAAGTCTGAAACAATATACAAGTTTTGGTTGACGGAATTTTTAGATACAATGAATAATACATGTACAATGGCGGTTCTGATGCAAAAGAACCCACCTACCAAAGCAAGTCACCCGTAATCGAAGCAATGTGCCAGAAAAGCCGCAATGAAACCTGCACGGCAAATCCTGCAAGAACTGTGGCACAACGGGGGTGAGTTGCCAACTCGTGAATAGAAAATATCTACAAGCAGAAATCGTATGTATGACTCATCCTAGGTCAATACGATCAGATATATATAACCTCAATATGAATAAGTCTGAAGCATGCTAAAGTGGCAGTATAACCTCTATACATGAGTGTAGTGCCAAGTGCTCGTGCCAGTGCCTCAGATAATAACATATCATAAATATGAGGTATGATCAATGTAATCAAATCTATATATATGTGGATCCCGTCCACTCGTCACCCAATGACAATAACCATCATGCATGTAAATATCATAAAGCATATGCATGGAAATATGAGGATATAAACCATCTGTGTCTCTCGCGACACGTCAAAATCATGGAACCGGAGTGTCCAGCATCGACACTCGAAAACATCATGAAAGTTGTGCCCAGCATCGGCACGTAAATCCTCATATATCGGGCTCCGTCAGTCCGGATCAGCCCACGGGCTCCGTCTGCGGAATCGGCCCTCGGCCCCAGGAGTATGCCCATATCCATCTATCGACTCTGGTCAGTATCCTCCGGATAACCGCCAGGTCCAACCAATCACCGGTAGGTAGTGGTCCCTCTGCCAGGCTCACCGTCTAGCTACACAGCAGATCCGTTCTCGCCCCGGGGTACCATACCGGGTCCACCATGTACCCGTAATCGGCCTCGTCCGCTCCTCGAATCGGGTTTCACATGTCGCTCTCAGCACCGAGAAAACACATGGTGGACGCACTGAAATATCATATCAAGGGCAACCGGGTTTTTAAAACAATTACATATTCTCTTTTGAAATACCCACGGTTCCCAAATACAGAAATATCATGGAAACAACATATCTCAATGCGTATAATCAGAAAGCATGATGTATGCGACATGTAAAAGAACTGTAAACATATCAGTATGTCATGCAACATGAAATAGTAATATGCACATATGTAGGGAAGACCGCTTCTTTAAAATGAATCAGCTTTAAAAGGTATTTTGCGGTTCCCAAATCTCTCATCAAGCCAGAACCATCAATGTAAGTGCAAATACGTATGTATGCACGTATGGGTGCACAGTGTATAGGTACACAAGTATGCCATGCAAGAGTCATATCCTGAATGCAACAACACTACAGTGTAGTGACATGGCAATTATCGATGATGAAGTGTGTGAGCCGGCGAGCAGTGTATGTGGAACATATGCATCATCGATAATGGTGCTGGTGTCCTAGCAGCATGATGGTAATATATCAATAAACACAAGCAATGCAATGCAAATAGCATGAATATGCGGAATCGAATAATCAACGCAACAGTGAAGAATCTACCTCAATAAATATATCATGCAGCTTTGCCATTTGAAATAAGACAAATCGGGATTTTTGGTAAAATAAGGGCTACGGTGTTTTAAGAAAAGATGCGTCGTTTGGGAAATATCCGTAGAATCCCTTTTGCCTATCTTTAAAATATCCCCGATTCGTTAGTTTTGAGATAGGTATGATTCGGGTCTAGTCTAATGTCTACTAAGTAATCTACAGACCTGACTAACAGGCTAAACAGGAGGGTTATGGAAACCACCTACATCTGAGTCGATATATATATATATAAATATAATTATAATAGTCGGTGATCCCGCCTCAATAGTATCACATACGATACAATATATATCATATAATATCCTCGGGTCATGAGCGCGGATCTATCATCAATATATAGCTCGTACGTAAATCCGTTATACGGCAATCCCAAATCTGGGTACGGGTCAATATCACGGTCAGCTCATCAATTATCTGGTATCCTTATCATCATCTCTCATGATCTGGGGTACTGATCTAAGTCTAGTACAATCGATATCATCTAAACAAATATAAGCGCGCGTGTAAAACACACGTCTAAAGGCCCGCTAAAATCTCGTATCGTATCCCAAATACGAATCATATCATATCGCCGATCTCACGGCACCATGCCCAAACTCATCGACTCATCTCCAGTATCATACACTATCCTCATCATCACGATATAAGTATAGCAATAAGCATGTGGGTGTGTGGGTGTAAACCTATGCTAGGGTTCGCAACTAGGAAAATACACTAGTTCACTTCTAACCCTAAATATCCATAGTACACCTAACACATCTACGATCTCTATGTCACTCAATAAGCTATCATATATATAGTATACTCGAAATGCGGGGGTGCTATATGCCATCCACCCGACTTCCCCTATAAATATAATCTACGCACTTGGTCTTCGCTCGCCGAAATCGATGACGCCGCGCTTCTTCGCCTCGGAATCCTTGCAAGGGTACCTACAATAATAAACAGTCGCAATACGTATTAAAATCGAGGCAGAAAACCGATACGGCGCACGGTGTGCTCATAGGTTAGAACCTATGGCCTAAACGTGCAAATCAATCAAACAACCCATGTCGTCGATGTACAAACACCCAACAACCCAATACAAATCCAAGTATCAAGAAAGTGCATTTTAAAATACGGAAAACATAGCCTAAAACACACCAAAATGCTCCCAGATTTTCCCCAGGTGACAATTAGCCAAAACTGCATATAGGAGAGGTCTATTTTAGTGCAAAAGGAGCCATGGACCAAATCTGGTACCCTATTTCCCTGCTCTGGCCGCAAATTGCGGCCAGAATGAATATATCTGCGGCCTGGGGTTGGAGTTAGGGGCTCGGGTCTCTGTGGTAGCTTCCTAGGTGCCTGCACGACTCTCAGTAATCCCAAAATCATTTCTAGTGTCCCCGGGTTGCTCCAGATTCCAAAATACCCTCTAAAATCACACATTTATCCGATGTCGGGGTTTCTAAATCCATGTTTTGGGGTTTCAAGTCTCAGGTTTGGGTCTTAATTTAAGCACTAGGGTGTTTGTTCAGCCTCTAATGAGCTCAATTTCACATTACAACTCTCAAATTCCCATAACCCTAACTAGGTTTTTCTTAAATCCACAAAATCACACGATATCGATTCTAATCTAGCATGGGGGTATAATTAATGCAAAAACTAAGCTAATGGTCTAGAAAAATACCTCATTTGGCAACTCAAGAATTTTCTTGAGTTGCCCCTAGTGGCCAAAATCCTTGCTTTCTTGGTCCGATGTGTTTGTCTCGAGCTCGTGCACCTTTTTAGTGAAATGAAGATAGGGTTTTGAGTTTGTTTTTATGATGATTTGAGGAGGTGAAGAGGGAAGGAATGAGGAGCTAGGGCAGCAACAACAACCATGAAGAGGGGGAGAGGAAATGGTGGAGGAAAAAGGAGAAGGAGCCAAGTCAAAGAAGTCCTCACCTACTCTTTCTCTCTCTCACCATATATATATTATATTCAAATTTCAAATCCCCTTTTTCCTTTTCTTTTCTTTTCTTAAAATCCTTCTCACTCAAATATTAAACTCAAAGTGATATGGTAGAAATGCACAAGTGTAAAGGAAAAATGATATGTGCATGTTTTGCATAAAAATGCCAAAAATCCGATTAGCGATTTTTAATCGCGATTAGCACTAAATTAGTGTCAAACTAATCATAAAAACTGAAAAATGCCATAATTCCATAAGATACCCTATTTTAGAATTTTCCATAATTTTTCCAAATTTTTTCCCATTTATTTGTATTTAATTATACCGAATATTAAAATATTCATTAAGATAATATTAAATTATAAAAATTCCCAAAATATTATTATTTTTTTGAAATGTTACACAGACCCGCAATTCCAGCTCCGCATAGACCAGCCATTCAGGAACCTACATCCCGTCTAGCTCTTCCTGCACCGGCGCCATGTGGACCACCTGCACGGCCTTAGCGTCAATTCCATCAAGCACAGAGAAACGTGCCTTAAGGGCAGAGGAATGTGCCTCCGGCAAGGAGGAATGTTCCGAGACGACAGGCTTTTACAATGACGGTCGAGGAGGCCGAAACCACAAGACAAGTCATCACCGGTAAATTTGTTGGCTATAGTGCCCTCAAGGCAATTATTGAATCGCATGCACGCGATTGCGATGATTGAGGGAGGTCCTATACGGATAGAACAGTCTTACTCAAGATGATAGTATACTATTTGGTTTGTCTTTATCATCATGTACATGCTTTATGTGGTATTACAGATCACTATTACATGTTGATAGAGCCCATAGGATTCTTGCTTGACTACCAGCATTATGATGGCGATCATATACGTGGGAGCTGGGTGGTCTATAAGCACATCCTTAAATGTCCCTAGTCGTGGGAGTTTCGAGACTGGGCATTGATACTCCAGAGTAGACTAATGTATATTGATCGAGACCCCGACGAGGGACGGTGGCCAGGTCTCACAAGCCATTGGTGTTAGTTTGTTCACCTAAGATAGTATACATGTGCTCATTGGGTTATGAGTACTCTGGACGGACTCGCCGGGAACATGCTAGTTGGTATTATATCCACTGTCAAATAGCAGTTCCCAAATGACATGTGTACATGTTAGTCTGTCGACCTGAGATCGTCATTTGTCTCGTGTAAGTTCCCACTGTATTTTGATTACTACTCTACCACGGCTCAAAGGAGTCGTGCAGACAGGTTTTAGTTGGGTACAGTCCCGAACCACATGGAGGCAGTGAGCGGATCGTCGGGGATTCGTCTCTTTCAGTATTGGGGGTTGATGACGCGTTGTGCATGGGTGACCATCACCAGAAATCCTTGGCCAAGGTAGTCAAGAATTACTGATTTGAATCAGAAGTTTCTCAGTTGGTGATGGGCTTCATACCGACACGAAATGTCGCGTTATTAGGGGTCTGATTTTATCCAACCCCCTAAACTCGATATGCGACACTCTCAGACGAACAGACCGGACTGGATGGATATTATCACGGACAGGCCCAGTAAGGGTTCGGATGAGTTTGCTCGTCGGCCTCCCTTTTGCTCAATACCTGGATAGCCGTTATGTACAGCTAGTGCCGCTTGTTGGAGTCGAAAATTGCACCCCGGTTAAGAAAAAGTCAAAGTCAACCCCAAGCCAAGTGGGCCCATGCCTGAGTCGAGCCCGAACATGAAGCGGCCGGCCTCCCCCATGCCAACATAAAAATCATGTAATAAATAATTTTAATGTAATTTTTTATGCATGAATGGGCATAAAGACAAATTTTTGTAAAGCCCGTAGCTTATGTGCAAAAAGAAATAGCACACGAGGCATGGGATAGGCCAAATGCCATTTTGTAAAGTCCAAGGGGCTATACGTAAATGTGTAAGCCTATATAAGGCAACATGATGATGAATAAAGTATACAATTTTCATTCTCCCCAAAAACTAAGGTTTGTGCCTCCTCTCTCTTTTTTTCAAGTTCTTCCTCTTCTTTTTCATTTTTCAAATAAATCAAGAGCTTAGCTCTTTTTTTTAAAAAACTAAATAAAGTTTTATCATAAACCCACCTCCCAAAACTCCATAAAGAGAAGAAAAAGGGTCTCTTTTTTTATTATCCAAGATCTAGATCTTGGAGTTTCAAGAGAACCTATTTTGGGTTTCATCTCAAAAGAGAAGGAGAAAATATTTTGGAGTTTAACTCCACAAATAGAATTCTTTTGGAGTTTAACTCCACAATAAAAATCTTTTTTTGGGGAGTTTAACTCCACATTAAATCTTTTTAGGAGTTTAACTCCATATATAATTCTTTTGGAGTTTAACTCTATAATAAAAACCTCTTTTTGTGTGGAGTTTAGCTCTGAATAAAATTGTTTTGGGAGTTTAACTCCAAATATTTTTTTTTGGAGTTTAACTCCATCACAAAAAAAAGGAAAAGAAAGATCTTTTGGGAGCCCCTGCTCTCTCTCTCACGTGAGGAAGAAAGAACTCCTACCAAGTGGGGGCTTTCTCCCTCTCACTGTAGGGTTCCTAGGCACACTAAGGAGGTTCCACAAGGCATCAACCATGCCATACAAAAATTTTCCGGTGCCGAGAAACCCTAATATAGATCATTAACTAGAAGTAAAGGCGAAACTACAAGCAAGAAACAACTTTATTGCTAAGTGAAAGGGATTACAACCTTTGTAGATCCGGTCCACCAGTTCTTTAGCTCCGTGTTGACCTCCCTCCGCTGCGATCATCGGATCCTGGACTCTAGCGATGGTTTCGTCGGAGAAATGATCGGGCTAGGTCATTGACTTCGAGGCCGAAGATGATCTACGTCGGGGAGACTCAAACTCAAGCTATTCCTACACTTGGTCGAAAACTTTGTGAAGAGAACACCCTGTACCACATGGCAAGTGGTAGAGGATAAAGAAATAGGAAGTGGGTTCACTTTAGAATTGGATTTCTCACTCTTTTTCCCATGGCACCATTGGAGCTCTCAAGCTTTTGTGAGCTTGATGAAGATGAAGAAGAAGAAAGAATCATTTCCATTAAAAGAATAATATGAACACTTATCCTTTTAATCTTGGCACCATGGTTGAGTTAAGCCCTCATGCTTAACTCATGTAGAGAATTAACCATAGGATAAGGTTAAGGGTTGGGTTAGCTAATATCTTAAGCAAATGACAAAAGAGTTGACTTTGTCAATGTTCATCAAGCTTCATGAAGCTTGACAACTTTGACCAAAGTCACACTCTTTTGTTATATGCTAAGAAAAATAGTAAACCCCAATCTAACCTTGATATGGTTCAAGTCTCATACACACAACTTGTTTGTATCATCAAATATGATACAAACATGTACACTTGCATATATCACATATAAACAATGTGCACATTCAAGTGAGAAAATCAATCTTAAGTGAACCAATACTAGTTAATGTAAAGTAATATATCAAATGTATAATTATACATTAAATCATTAAATCAACACTTGATTTAACGATCCGGTCATATCGCATATAACCGACTAATATCATGTGTATCAATGTATCGAATCAACACTTGATTCGGTAACCCGGCTATATCACATATAACCGACCGATGATACAAATCGCGAGAATAGAATACAGTATCACATGCTGGTATTATTCTCGGTCCTGCACATATCTCATATGCGCTCCTATTTCGTTTCTCTTGAGCCAGGAAACCCCTGTGTAGGACTCTAAAGACTCGTCAATACGCCGGCAGTAGGTGATGATCATATAAAACACCCACAAGCCGCAAGCGGTCTGCTAAACGTAACGGCCACCCGGGTATTGAGAGATCAGAAGATCAACAAGCAAGCCCGCTCACACTCCAGTGAATCCAACGAGTAACACTACCGTACAGTCCGGTCTGTTCGTCTGATATGTCGCATATCTCGTCTAGGGGTGGTAAACGTCAGACCCCAATAACTCGATAAGTCGTGTCGATATGAGGCTCATAACGGGTCGAGAAACTACTGGTAACACTTACCAGTAAATCCCTAAAGCAGCCTTGGCCAAGGACTTCCTGTTATAGCCAATCGAACACTACGCAACATCAACTCCCTATACCGGGAGAGACGAAACCCCTCCTATCGCTCATTGCCTCCATGCGACTCGGGACTGTACCCAAAAGCCACCTTTTTGCACGCCCTCTTGGACGTGGTATGATGGAAATCAAAGCACAGTGGGAATCACACAAGACTCTATGACGATCTCGGGTCTACAGACTAACCTGTACCAGTGTCACCAGAGAACTGCCATCTGACGTAAGGTATAATACCATCTGGGAGTTCTCGGCGAGTCCGTCCAGTGTACCCAGTCTCCACTGAGCACCCGTATATCATCTCTGATGTCAAACACCAATGGATATGGGATCATCCATCGCCCATCTGTATGGGTCGAGAAGCTACTCGCTAGTCTACTCTGGTATATCGATGCCCCGTCTCGATACACCCACGACTAGGGACTTTGAAGGATGTACTTATGGACTACCATGTCCCCACTAGTATGATCCGCATCATAGTCCAGGTAGTCAAGTACACATCCTAAGGGCTTTACCAACATGTATCTGAGAGACAATCAGTGTACACGTTAAGGTAAAGAGTAACCAGACAGCATACTATCATATCGAGCAAGAAAGTCATCCCTATATATGTCCAAGCATCCACTACAATATACATCCTATGTATAGTAATGGCCTCTAGGGCATACATATAACTAACAATCTCCCACTTGCACTAGGGCCATGTGATAGCAGTGGTTGTAGTATCTCATACTCAACCATCCCATAAAAGTCTCTCTCTGGGAAAAAGCCTTTCGTGAGTGGATCCGCCGCGTTGTCCTCTGAGTCTACTCTCCTAACCTCGATCCCCTGGAGATCAACCATCTCCACGATCAGGTGATACTGCCTAAGAATATGTCTGGATCACTGATGGGACGGGCGTTCCTAGGCATAAGCCACAACTCCATTGTCATACAATGGGAGGAACGAAGTTCATCTCATGATTAAATATACACCCAGACTGCCTCTTTGGTAGCATCTTTTGTAACGATGTATCTTGCCTTTAATCGTCTAGTATGTCACGGTATCTAGCTTGGAACTCTTCCAACATGCCGTCCCTCCACTGAGGGTAAAGACAATGCCTGCGACTGACATTCATTCGTCCTTATCACTCTGGAACCTTTCCAGTGATTCTCCCTAGGATCGATTAATACCATCTCACTACAACTACTGAGTATCCTAATATCCAATTAGATCTATCTCATAGATCCAAAACCCAGGATTTAGGAGGTATCATTTTGATCCTATATGGAGAATCCTTGTGATAAGCGGAGATTGACCGAGCGCAGCATAGGAAACTCCTTCCCCATCAAGAGTATGTCATCCACGTACTCTACGAGGATCACCACCATACTCCTTACTACCTTTTTGTATATACAAGGTTCATCTACCATTTTGATGATGTCAAACTCTTTGACTAACTCATCAAAACAGATGTTCCATCTCCGCGATGCCTGCTTTATCACATAAAACATCTTGCACACGTTTCCGCTGCTCCCACTGTCTACGAAGACCTCTGGCTATGTACTTATAGACGCTTTCTTCCAAAATATCATTTAGAAAAGCAGTCATGACACCCAACCGCCAGATATCATAGTCATGGTATGTAGCCGTGGCAAGTAGGATCTGGATGGACTTAAGCATAGTTACTTAGAAAAGGTTTCATTATAATCCATACCTGGTCATTGATGCAAACCTTTAACAAGTCTAGCTTTGAAAGTCTTAACTTTTCCATGTACACCAAGTAATCTTCTCAAGATATACTTGCTCCTGATGGGGATATAACCCTTCAGATAAAGCAACTAAAGTCCATACTTTGTTGGTGTATAAGGATTCCATCTTAGATCGCTAAGCATCCAGCCATTCTTACAGAGTCACACTCCTGATGGCCAGCTCGAAACTAGTTGGGTCATCATCTCATGATGTAATCCTTGCTCCCACTGTCATAGAGAAACTGAAGTATCTCTCAGGTGGGTGAGGAACCCTACTAGATCGGCGGAGAGGCTGAGGTTCGTTGGTTTCTATTGAATCCTTTGGTTTACCAAATCAGCAGCTGTAGTTTGTATAGCTGGAACTCTTTCCAGTTCTACCTCATGTCCACTAATTTCTTCACAAGAAATTCCCTTTCACAAAGGTGGCATGCTGAGAAACAAAACATTTTTGTTCCTCGGTTAGGTAGAAGATATTCCCTTGCGTATGCTTGGGATATCCAACAAACTTATACAGATCTGACTTTGCCTCGAGCTTGTCCGGATTTTGCTTTTAGACATAGGCCGGACAACCCCAAATCTTAACTAACTTAAGAGATAGGCTCTTCCCATTCCATATCATATATGAAGTGGTAGGCAACTGATTTGATCGGAACCCTATTCAATAGGTATGCAACTTCATAAGTGCATAACTCCCTAAAAGGAAATAGGAAACTCAGTAGTACTCATCATAGAGCACACCATATCAAATAGGGTGTTATTGCTCCGCCCCGATATACCATCGTGCTATGGTGTATATGGAGGAGTAATGCTGAGAGAGAATCTCATTCTCCTTTAGAATAATCCAGGATTTCCGTGCTCAAGTATTCTCCTCCTTGATAACATCAAAGGACATAATACTTTTACCCGTATTTTGGTTCTCTACTTCTAACTTATATTCTATGAATATCTCAAAAGGTTCGGACTTGTGTTTCAATAGGAACATATGTCTGAATCTTAAGAGATTATCAAAGAATGTAATGAAGTACAAAGAACCGGTCTTAGCATGTGTAGACAGGGGACCTTCATACATCAGCATGTATCAATCCCAAGAGTTCATTAACTCTTTCTCTGTTTCCAATAAACAGAGCTATGGTCATGTTATCTCTGTGACATGACTGGCAAGTTTCATAAGATGTAAATTCAAACTGATTTAAATATGCATCTTCAATGTAACTTAAGCTAGTCGGGTCGCATTGATATGACCTAGTCTACAATACCTCAAGAAGGATTCGTTCATTTCTGAACTCTTCCTCTTGTGTGTGTTCTGTATACTAAGAACTGTAGTTTGATTTAGAACATTAATGTTTTTAGATAACGTGCCTGAACCGATCAACTCTTGATTTAGGAAATGTTCAAAACATTATCCAACAATACAAAATTGTATCCTTCTTTAACTAAATAAAGAGACTGATATGATTTTGTATATCAGGTTCGGTATCTAATAACATTTGTTCAGAATCAATGTATTCTGGTAATACAGGGTGACAGTGACCAACAGACTTGGCTGCAACACTTGCACCGTTTTCTGCCTCATGAAACTTATCACCCGTTCTCAGTTCTCTACCTTTCTGTAGCCCATGTAACAAATTACATATGCGGGATCCTGATTTGGTATCACATACCCAGGACGTAAAGGATACTGAGAAACAGTTCTCTGTAATGAATACACCCGAAGATGATGCATCGGTATGCACTTTCTTCGTTTGGGCGGCACGGGAAATCTGGTATTCCCCAATTTCTTGCTCTGTCTTATAACAATTATAAGTTGGAGCGGGACCAACGTTCCCCAGCACAGTATAACAAGCGGGTTCGGTCAAAATATCCGTTTTATTATCTTGATTAAGGCGTGATATGGTCGCAACCTGGAGAGAGAGAGAAGAAAACACTCTGCGTGCGCTCTTGCAAGATCAGATTGGTTATTATTTTATCTAATCAGGATGGCTCCCACTGTTTTTATCAAATCTTCCTTCAAACCCTAAAAGGAAAGACTAGCCGGGATTAATTACATGCTACAAGTTCGCCAATCTTTCAGCCAGGCTAGTGTCGGTACTTTGAGGGAGGTCCCCCGTGCTTTCGCACGAACCTAATTAATGTAAACCTCGTTTTCCCAGAGGCGTAACCCCGTTGACACCTTTCTAGACACCTACTTGATCGGCTAATTGTAATGTGTAAAACTCTCCCAGGAGTAACAATTACTCACAGTGGGTATCGGGATCCAACTATCTCATAGAAGGTATGCAATCTCATTGCAAATTTCAACACTTGAAATTCCCGATAATATTTTACCCCTAGCGTCCTATGACCTTGACAGATGTCAACAAACCATAGGCTGCTAGTCAAGTTCAACCCGTCATTTCCTGATTGAAGTAAACCCACCCGCACGACCCTTGACAGAGGTCAACAAGGTCGCACGACTACCCTAAATCAATCACATCATATGCTTATACAGATAAGCACTAATCAGCTACCGCACACTACGCCTAGACAGAGGTCAACAAACGCAGCACGAATACTAACCAGTACATATCTGAAATGACGGAGGGCTACGACAGGTTTTTCTGAAAACCTTTTGCGTAATGAACTTGATATCGTTGTAGAATCAAATGATTTTAAAATGGAGTGTTTTTTAGGCTTTTCTAGTTTTGCTAAAGGAGTCACTCCCGGTGAAGGGATCGTCGGCCCTTTCCTCATCGAATAAGGTGCTGGATATATCATATATACCGTTGTGCAAAGCAAAAACTATAGAAACAATCAAAAGACAAACCGAGGGTTGTACCATCTGCCAGTTATTGCTAAAGGAGTCACTCCCGGTGAAGGGATCTCGGTCCTTTCCTTATCGAATAAGGTGCAGGATGCTCTACAAGGAACACCGCGATGCAAAGCAAGAACTGTAGCTACCTGTTTTTGAAAATTCGATTCCACAATATCATAGGTTTATTTTCTTTCAACGATCGCATTAGGGTTTCTCGGCACCGGAAATTTTTGAAATTGGCATGGTTGATGCGTTGTGGAACCTCTTGAGTGTGCCTAGGAACCCTACAGTGGTATCAGAGCCTAGCTAGAGCCTTAGGTGAAGTGTAGACGAAGTCAGAAACCCGATCGAACCCGAAACCCTAATCCCAAATCCTTCTCTGATACCACTGTAGGGTTCCTAGGCATACTCAAGAGGTTCCACAAGGCATAAACCATACCAATTTCAAAAATTTCCGGTGCCGAGAAACCCTAATGCGATCGTTGACTAGAGTTTAAGGCGAAAACGATAACTAGGTAACAACTTAACTGAGAGTGAATGGAAATACAACCTTTGTAGATCCGGTCCTCCACCTCCATAGCTCCGTGACGATGTCCCTTCGCTGCGATCATCGAATCTCGGACTCTAGTGTTGATTTCATCGGAGAAATGATCGGGCTAGGTCGTCGACTTCGATGCCGAAGATGATCTACGTCGAGGCAACTCAAGATCAAGCTCCAACTTCACCAAGTCATGAAACTTATGAAGAAAACACCCTATACTACTTGGAAAGTGGTAGAGGATGAAGAAATAGGAAGTGGGTTCACTTTAGAATTGGATTTCTCACTCTTTTTCTCAAGTCACCATTGAAGCTAGCAAGCTTCTTTCTTCTTGAAGAAGAAGAAGAAGAAGAAGATAATATAAAATAAAACGATTCTTATCATATTAGCAACCATGGTTAAGTGTAGAGAATAAACTAGGGTTAAAGTAAATGGTTAGGGTTAAGGAAAGAAACAAAATGGTCACTTATCCAAAGCTTCATGAAGCTTCAAAGATAAAACAAACAAGCCACCATTTTATTTTATTTTGCCAAAAAAGAATAAAGTAAATAAATGAGTAAATGAAAACCCTAACCATTAATCCTAATCATAGTTTAAACCAAACATACACCCAAGTTTGCATGTATCATCAAACATGATGCAATCAAGTGCACAAAAATATATCGCATATACAATGTGCACATCAAGTGAGAAAAATAATCTTAAGTGAACCAATACTAGTTAATGTAAAGTAATATATCAAATATATAATTATACATTAAATCATTAAATCAATACTTGATTTAACGATCCGGTCATATCGCATATGACCGACTATTCTCGCGATGAATGTATCGGTTGGTTGTATGCGATATAACCTAGTTATTGAATCGGGGATTGATTCGATAAGTCGATACATTGGATATTAGTCCAAGTGAAGGAATAGCTTGAGTTTGAGTCTCCCCGACATAGATCATCTTCGGCCTCGAAGTCAATGACCTAGCCCGATCATTTCTCCGACGAAACCATCGCTAGAGTCCAGGATCCGATGATCGCAGCGGAGGGACGTCAACACGGAGCTAAAGAAGTGGTGGACCGGATCTACAAAGGTTGTAATCCCTTTCACTTAGCAATAAAGTTGTTTCTTGCTTGTAGTTTCGCCTTTACTTCTGGTTAACGATCTATATTAGGGTTTCTCGGCACCGGAAAATTTTTGTTTGGCATGGTTGATGCCTTGTGGAACCTCCTTAGTGTGCCTAGGAACCCTACAGTGGTATCAAAGCATAAATACTGTATATAGTATATATGATATATTATATAGACGTTACTTTTGCTTTGATACCACTGTAGGGTTCCTAGGCACACTAAGGAGGTTCTACAAGGCATCAACCATGCCAAACAAAAATTTTCCGGTGCCGAGAAACCCTAATATAGATCGTTAACTAGAAGTAAAGGCGAAACTACAAGCAAGAAACAACTTTATTGCTAAGTGAAAGGGATTACAACCTTTGTTGTAACACCCGAGCCCAATACTACTAATTTCTGTTACTGTTGAGCATTAATGTGATACTCCTTTCATTTAGCCTGCCTGTTTGTCACTTACTGTAAAATTTTTATCTGGCAAAATCATTTCTGCACATAACAAATTTTAGCATCTAAAATAAAATTAAAAATATCCATCTTGGCCTGACTCGACACCCCTAGCCTCGTGGTAGCGTCCGTGCTCCGTGTTCTCGTCCCGTTCGTTGAAACGGGCGAGTTTGGACGGCTACGCGCACGTACAGGTGTCCGTCTTGGGGGTATACTTTTTAATCAAAAAACACCTCATTTTAAAATTTGGAACCCGCTTAAAATCCTATTATTTAAATTTCAAATTTTTGGACCCAACCCGGGCGCGATTTGGAAATGTTTTATTTAGCGCCGAAATCCCAAATTTTAATAATCTTTAAAACCTTATATATTTCGCTAACATTAACTAATCAAATATTTTTTAAAAACAGAATAATATTTTTTAAATCTCTACGTTTTTGTGCTCAGCCAATCGCGAGGCACGTTTACCCCGTGGGCCCCTCCATTATCTCTATCTTTCTCTCTCTCTCTCTAATCTCATTCTCTCTCTCTCTCTCTCTTTTATATATTTTCCCCTCCCATAATTTTTTCCAGAACGTAACCTTCACCCTCGCGAGAAAACCCATCACGAGCCTCAACCCTAGCTGTAGGGTGTTTTTCGTCACCCCATTGAGATGGGAATACGCGCGCGCTTGTCAGGCGTATACTACAGATTCCCCCTGCCTAGGATAGGCCGGGGTTTAATGATTGTGGGGATCCGAATCTCCTGCAGCCGCGAACTAAGCTGCCGTTAATTACCCCCCGCCTTTGGGGCGAGGGAACCTCCGATTAACGGGTTAAACTGGTCATGCGAACTCAATGTGCAGTGTACGTGTGTTGTGTTTTGGAGGGGGGATTTAAATATATCGAGAGCCACGCAGAGTTTTTACGGGGGTCCCGCTACCCGGATAGCAGGTTGGGGGTCAAGAGGGCTAGCAGCCCCCTTGCGGGGTGCGGGGCAGTGCCCCGTTAGAAATTTTTTCTAACAGGGACAGTGTCGTGAAGTATGTGTATGTGTACATTTGTATACATATGTATATATATACATGTATATATAAATAAAGGGGAGAAAGACATCCAAAGGATGCGTGGGGCCAGCGCCTAGGCGCTTAAGCGCAAGCGCGCCACGTGTCGGCACGTGGGCGCTTTGCGCTTGAGCGCAGAGTGCTGGAGCGCAACGCGCCACGTGTCGGCACGTGGGCGCTTTGCGCTCGAACGCTGAGCGCTTGGGTGCAAGCGCGCCACGTGTCGGCACGTGGGCGACTTGCGCTCGAGCGCTTGCGCTTGAGCACAAGAGCGCCACGTGTCGGCACGAGGGCGACTTGCGCTCGAGCACTTGCGCTGGATCGCAAGAGCGCCACGTGTCGGCACGAGGGCGACTTGCGCTCGAGCGCTTGCGCTCGAGCGCTTGCGCTTGAGTGCAAGAGCGCCACGCGTCGGCACGAAGGCGACTTGCGCTCGAGCGCTTGCGCTGGAGCGCCACGTGTCGGCACCAGGGCGACTTGCGCTGGAGCGCTTGCGCTGGAGCGCTTGAGCGCCACGTGTCAGCACGGGGGCGACTTGCGCTCGAGCGCTTGCGCTTGAGCGCAAGCGCGCCACGTGTCGGCACGCGGGCGCTCTGCGCTTGAGCACTGTGCGCTTGAGCTCAAGCGCGCCACGTGTCGGCACGCGGACGCTCTGCGCTTGAGCGCCGGCTAGAAAAAGAGGCTTTTAGCCTAAAAAAATTTCTCAGAAGAGAAATCAGAGAGGAGTTGGACTCCTGAGTGTGTTTTTCTTCTTTTTTGGGGGTTTAGTGAAATATGTTCTTCTTCTTCCTCCTCTGTTAGCTGGATCTTGAAGATCAAGAGATGTGGGATTTTTAAAAATCTCTTCTTTTTGAGATCTAATAGAAGATCTGAGTTCCCCTTTATGGGTTTTGTGGTGAAAAACTATTTTGTTTTATAAAAAGAAGAGTAAAACTCTTGATTTAATTCAAGAGAAATAAGAAGGTTTTGGAACCTTGAAGAAGGAGAAAGATCTCAGATCTGGAAAAAAATTTTAGAGAGAGAAAAAGTTGTTGGGATATTTCATTATCTTTGCCTTTATAGGCTATACACTTTACACATAGCCCCTTGGGCTTCACAAAATGACATTTTGCCTATCATGGCTCATGTGCCATTTCTTTTTGCACATAAGCCATGGGCTTTACAAAAATTTGGCTTTATGCCTATTTTTCTTACATTTATCCATGAAATATAATAAAAGAAATACGACAAAATTGTTTATTACAAAATTTTTATCTTGGCGTGGGGGGAGGCCGGCCGCTTCATGTTCTGGCTCGACCCGGGCATGGGCCCACTGGATCTGGGCTTGGGCCCACTTGGCTTGGGGTTGACTTTGATTTTGACTTGGTCAACCGGGGTGTAAATTTTTACCCCAACAAATTTCCCCCCATCAATAAATGCACACCACATATGTGGGTCGTGTGCATGAAATTGATGGATCTTCTTTCACGTGGAGGCGACTTGATTTGGTTCCCGCTTTTTGGGAAGCTGGCACTGCCCTTTTTACGACATGGACGGTCGTTGCTTGACATGTCTCTGAGACGGAGCGTCCGTGATAGACGTTTTCCCTGTCCCGGAGTGATCTGGTTCCCGCTTTGTAGGAATCCTGCGCTGCCCTTTTTGCGACTTGGACGGTCGATGCTGCCCTTTTTGCGACTTGGACGGTCGATGCTGCCATTTTAGCGACGTGGACAGTCGGTTCTGCCATTTTAGCGACGTGGACGGTCGGTGCTGCCATTTTAGCGACTTGGACGGTCGTTGCTTCCCTTTTTGCGACTTGGACGGTCGATGCTGCCATTTTAGCGACGTGGACGGTCGGTTCTGCCATTTTAGCGACGTGGACGGTCGGTTCTGCCCTTTTTGCGACTTGGACGGTCGATGCTGCCATTTTAGCGACTTGGACGGTCGGTTCTGCCATTTTAGCGATGTGGACGGTCGGTTCTGCCCTTTTTGCGACTTGGACGGTCGATGCTGCCCTTTTTGCGACGTGGACGGTCGGTTCTGCCCTTTTTGCGACATGGACGGTCGGTGCTGCCATTTTAGCGACGTGGATGGTCGATGCTGCCCTTTTTGCGACTTGGACGGTCGATGCTGCCATTTTAGCGACGTGGACGGTCGGTTCTGCCATTTTAGCGACGTGGACGGTCGGTTCTGCCCTTTTTGCGACTTGGACGGTCGATGCTGCCATTTTAGCGACTTGGACGGTCGGTTCTGCCCTTTTTGCGACATGGACGGTCGGTGCTGCCATTTTAGCGACGTGGACGGTCGGTTCTGCCCGTTTTGCGACATAGACGGTCGGTGCTGCCATTTTAGCGACGTGGACGGTCGATGCTGCCCTTTTCGCGACTTGGACGGTCGATGCTGCCATTTTAGCGACGTGGACGGTCGGTTCTGCCATTTTAGCGACGTGGACGGTCGGTTCTGCCCTTTTCGCGACTTGGACGGTCGATTCTGGATTTGACTTGCCCCACTTCTTGCGGCGTCAGGGATGAAGTTGACTTGTTTCCGAGGTGAAATTTGGTTCTGCTAGGGATGTCATTGGTTGTTTTGCCGACCTGATGTGATTTGGGTTGACATCAGTATCGCTACGCTGGAATATGGTACCAGGAGCGAATTATCATTTGTTATGACAGGGTTTGGGAATTGGTTTTTGTTTGGCATCTGCATTGCTGCACTGGAATAATGCCAGGAGCAACTCATCATTTGCCCCGAGAGGATTTGGATTTGTTTTTTTTTTCTTTTGGCATCTGCATTGCTGCACTGGAATAATGCCAGGAGCAACTCATCATGTGCCCCGAGAGGATTTAGATTTGGTTGCTTAGGAGACAGGTTTAGATCCCTGTCACCTAAGGCTTTTCCATTTTGTGAGCCGTAAGGGTCTCACAAATCATTCTCTCCCTACGGGTCATAAGGATCCCGTAGGTGTATTTTCTCCTTAGGGGTCGTGGGGACTCCTAAGTGTGTTGCTCCTTCGTGAGTCGCAAGGATCTCACGCGGGAATTTTCTCCTCACAAAGTCGAGAGGACTTTGCGAGTGCATTTCATTTCTTTATTCACGAGTTTGCGCCCTTTCGGGTTTTCTCAAACTCGCCGGCAGTCCTGCTGTTTTTACTCACGGAGCCCTTTCGGGTTTTCCTCCGTGCCCATTTTGCTTGTGGACATACCCTTTTTTTTATTATTATATTTTTTTTAGTGGGACTTTGAATGTGGTCTCACCGGTAGGACTTAGGAGAGATTGGGATTGTTTTACGCCCGTGGATTGTATACGGTTTTGCAGGATGTATGATCCAGACCGTAGGGCCGGAAAGATTTCAGGGATTTGTTGGCGTCTGCATCGCTGCACTGGAATGTGGTACTAGGAGCGACTCATCATTCGCCGTTGGGGTATGGGATTTGGAATTTGGTTGGCATCTGCATCGCTACACTGGAATATGATACCAGGAGCGACTCATCATTCGCCGTTTGGGGTATGGGATTTGGAATTTGGTTGGCGTCTGCATTGCTACACTGGAATATGATACCAGGAGCGACTCATCATTTGCCGTTGCCCGTTGGGGAATGATGGCTTAGGAGATAGGTTTGGGTCCCTACCACCTAAGGCTTTTCAATTTTATGGGCCGTGAGGGTCCCATAAAAGCATTTTCTCCCTACGAGTCGTAAGGATCCCGCAGGTGTATTTTCTCCTTAGGAATCGTGAGGATTCCTAAGTGTGTTGCTCCTTTGTGAGTCGTAAGGATCTCACGCGGGGGTTTTCTCCTCACAAGGTCGAGAGGACTTTGCGAGTGTATTTCATCTCTTTTCACGAGTTTGCGCCCCTTTCGGGTTTTCACAGACTCGCCGGTAGTCCTGCTGTTTTTACTCACGGAGCCCTTTCGGGTTTTCATCCGTGCCCGTTTTGCTTGTGGACATACCGTTTATTTTTTTATTTCTTTTATTATATTTTTTTCCTTTTTTGCCGCTGGTGGGACTTTAAAAGTAGTCTCACCGGCAGGATTTGGGAGAGATAGGGGTCATTTATGCCCGTGGATTGTATACGGTTTTGCAGGATGTATGATCCAGACCGTAAGGCTGATGTGCTCAATTCGCCTGCGACTTGGAGCATTCACGTGTAGTATTTCTTGAGATATCGGCCAATGATGGGTGGCATGGGCCTTTCTCCCTCGGCACTTATTAGTTGGTAGGATCCTCCGTCGAACACTTTCTCGATGACGTATGGTCCTTCCCAGTTTGGTTCGAATTTTCCCTTGGCATGTCGATTGGGGATGATCGGTCTTTTGAGGACCAACACCAATTCACCTTTCTTGAAAGCGCGGAGACGGGTTATCTTGTCATAGGCCCGTGACATTTGGGCTCGGTATAGCTCCAGACTTTGCTGCACCGCGAGCCTCTTTTCTTCGAGGGCATCGAGTTCTTCAAGTCGAAGGAGCACATTTTCCTCCTCCGTCAACTCATGCTGAACGGCCATTCTTAAGCTTAGAACTTCGACTTTGAGGGGGAGGACCGCCTCCGCTCCGAAAAGCAATGAGTATGGAGTGGACTGAGTTGGAGTACGGTGCGTGGTACGATATGCCCACAATGCCTCGTGAAGCTTGAGATTCCAGTCTCTCTTGTTGGCTGAAGCATTTTTCCTCAGGAGCTTGCATAGAGTCTTATTGAAGGCTTCGGCTAGCCCATTGGCTCTTGGATTATAGATGGAGGAATATCTCCAGTCTATCTTGTGCTGGGTAGCGAACCTTGAGACATTGAAGCTCTTGAAAGAAGGCCCGTTGTCAGAAATGATTCTTCTCGGTGTACCGAAGCGGTATAGAATATTATGCTGGAAGAATGTCAGAATATCTTTTGTCTTGACTTCTTTTAGCGGGACAGCTTCAGCCCATCTGGAGAAGTAGTCTGTCGCGGCCAGTATGAACCGGTGGCCTTTAGATGACGGAGGATCAATTGGGCCAATAATGTCGGTGCCCCAGACTTCGAAGGGCCACGACGCTACCGTAGGATGCAACGGATTGGGATGCTTGTGAATGAAATCACCATGGATTTGGCAGATCTGACATTTCTTTGCATGTTCTCCGCAATCCCGTATCATGGTGGGCCAGTAATACCCAAGCCGTTTGATTTGAAGTCGCATCTTGGGGCCAGATTGGTGAGCACCGCAAACGCCCGAGTGAACATCTTTTATGACCTTTTGGGCTTCAGCCAATGACAGACACCTGAGCCAGAGTTGGTCATATGACCTGCGGTATAACGTGTCATTTACAAACACGTATCGGAGAGCTCTTTTCTTCAGCTGAATCCTCGCAGATTTTTCTTCAGGCAGCTTGTCGTATCGGAGGTACTCTATGAAGGGTTCTCTCCAATCGGGCTCGTCTTGGATGATCGAAGCTTCTTCCGCAGGACTGCTCTTCTGTTCCGCGCTTCCCTCTTCTCGTAGAGAGACTGGGGGTAGAATTTGCCGGCTCCTGACTGTGATCAGAATTTCGTCCATGTCAGGATCAGCCAGCTCCTTGGCCAAGCGAGCGAGTACATCAGCCTTTCCGTTCAACGCTCTAGGGACTCTCGTTAGTTCAATATGAGTGAACCGTTTCATGAGTTCCACCACTCGACCTCTGTACCGAGCTAACTCGGGTTTGTATATCTTATAGTCGCCGCTTACTTGGTTGACGACAAGCTGGGAGTCACCGTAGACTCGTAGCCGACGGATTTCCATTTCTACGGCAAGCTCCAAACCAGCTATCAGAGCTTCATACTCAGCTTCATTGTTTGTCCGAGGCTCGGTGAGAGCAAAAGAACGCCGTAGGGTTCCCATTGATGGTGTGATGAACACCAATCTTATCCCTGCTTTTATCTCCGGGACGCTTGATTTACTGGAGGTCCTTATTGACGAGGCTCCATCGAAGTAGAGCTCCCAACATGGCTCATCTTCCTCGAGGTGCAGCACTTGTTCATCGGGTAACTCACAATTTAGCGGCGACCCTTCTGGTATGGGATGAGCGGCGAGAAAGTCTGCAATAGCTTGCCCTTTTACTGCTTTCTGAGGGGTATAAACTATGTCAAACTCAAGTAGCATGACAACCCATCTTGCCATTCTGCCGGCTAGGCTTGCTTTGGTCATCAAGTGTTTGAGCAGGTCGACCTTGGAGATCAGCATAACCCGATGAGCGAGCAAATAGTGCATCAGCTTCTTCACAGCAAATATTAGAGCCAGGCATTGCTTTTCGATTGGGGAGTAGTTGTGTTCCGCCCCGACTAGAGTTCGACTGAGGTAGTAGAGGGCGTTTTCTTTTCCCTCCTCGTTATTCTGGGCAAGGAGCGCACCGAGTGACTCGTCCAGCGCGGCAGTGTAGAGAATCAACGGTTTATTTGGAATGGGAGCGGCCAGCACTGGAGGGTGCAACAAGTATTGTTTGATGCTTTCGAACGCTGCTTAACATTCGGCATCCCAGATAAAAGGAGCTCCTTTCTTTATGTGCTTTGAGAAGGGCCTACATCTCCCCGATAAATTTGAGATAAACCTCCGTATATAAGCAAGCTTGCCTTGAAAAGATCTTAGCTGCGTCAGACTCTTCGGAGGGGGCATCTCCATGATGGCCTTTATCTTTGATGGGTCAACTTCGATCCCTCGATGTCGGACTATGAAGCCCAGGAATTTTCCCGATGACACGCCAAAAGCGCACTTCAGAGGATTCATCTTCAGATCGTATTCCCTCAGTCTGGTGAGAACGGTCCTGAGATCTTGGATATGATCGGCCTTGGCTTTAGTCTTGATGACCAGATCATCAACATAGCATTCGACGACTTTATAGATTAGGTCATCAAAGATATTAGTCATCGCCCTTTGATATGTAGCACCTGCGTTCTTCAGTCCGAACGGCATTACCTTGTAGCAATATATTCCGATCGGGGTTTGAAATGCTGTGTGTTTCTCATCCTCAGGCGACATCTTGATCTGATTATATCCAGACGAGCCATCCATAAAGGTGAACAGTTCGTAATTTGAGGTGTCATCGACCATCATTTCCATGACCGGTAGCGGGAAGTCGTCTTTAGGACATGCTTTGTTGAGGTCCCTGAAATCGACACAAACTCGGATCTGGCCATTTTTCTTCTTCACTGGGACTATGCATGCGATCCAGTCTGCATATTTCTCTTCCCTGATGAAGCCGGCATCGATGAGTTTCTTGGTTTCCTCGATGACCTTTTCTTCCAACTCCCTTCTCATTCTTCGAGGAGCTTGTTTGACTGACTTAGCATCAGGAGATATAGCCAACTTATGTACGGCCACTTCAGGGGAAAGGCCGGGCATTTCTTTGTACGTCCACGCGAAGCAGTCGACGAACTCACGCAGCAGGGCAATTATCAGCTCTTTCATTTCCTCCGACAAGAGTGAGCTGATGTAGGTCGGCCTTGGATTATCGGGCATTCCTAAGTCAATCTCGGTTAGCTCATCAAAGGTTGCTTGTCCGCCATCTTCGAGCTCTTGAGGAGCTTCTTCTGGCTCGGTTATCTCGTCATCATCATTTGATCTTTCGCTGGCCTCACCAACATGGATCATGTAGCACGCTTTGGAATCAGGTTGAATGTAGCCTATGCCCCTGTTCCCCTCCGAAAGATAGCGCGACATAGCGTCTCGGCTGAGATTCGGGGCAGATTCTAATTGGTGCTATCCGTCCACCTCTCCGAAGATGCCAAGTTGATTTATGGCACCATGTATCGAAGGTTTAAACGGATGCGGCCGATGTAGCAGACTTCGTCAGATTCCCCCTCATTTGAGGGGTTTTTGATTGTGGGGACACTCTTCCCTGCAGGCGCAAGCCCCTGCAGTTAATTACGCTACCGCATCGCGGTAACAACTTCTCCTTCTCCAGATGGTCACTTCGTGTCGTGTGTGTTTGTTTTGTGTTTTGTTGCCCGTGGATTGCTTACGGAGACCGAGTTATGTCGTCGCCCGTAGGGCGTGGACTAGTCCAAATCCGTGTTATCTTAGATTTGGGTTTGGGGGTTTGGTTTGAGGATACGTTAGCCATACTTGAGGCTAAGATCAACTCAAACGTTTGTTAAGGATACGTTAGTCTAATTTGAGACTAAGATCAACTTAACGGGATCGTTTAGATCCGACCAAAAGAGCATTTGGGCTCTATTGTTTCAATTTAGGGACATAGTGGTCCATCGTATGTATGGCCGTCGGGACCCGTTACCTCTCTGACGACGTTGAAGGATTACAACGACAGATGTCAGAGGAGTTCAGAGATGTACCCTCGAACCAGAGTTAATTGGGGGAGATTCATAGTCCAGTCTGTTTGAAGGTTTAAGGATACGTTAGCCATCTTGGAGGCTAAGATCAACTTAAACGGGATCGTTTAGATCCGACAAAAGAGCATGCGGGGCTCTATTGTTCCAGTTTAGGGACGTGGTGGTCCATTGCTAGTTTAAGGACATTGCGGTCCATGGGTAGTTTAAGGACATTGCGGTCCATGGGTAGTTTTAAGACATCTCGGTCAAGGTTAAGGACATCGTAGTCCATGGGTTTAAGGACCCCACAGTCCATTGTTAGTTTTAAGACATCTCGGTCAAGGTTAAGGACATCGTAGTCCATGGGTTTAAGGACCCCACAGTCCATTGTTAGTTTTAAGACATCTCGGTCAAGGTTAAGGACATCGTAGTCCATGGGTTTAAGGACCCCACAGTCCATTGTTAGTTTTAAGACATCTCGGACAAGGTTAAGGACATCGTAGTCCATGGATTTAAGGACCCCACAGTCCATATCAATGCGTGGTCATCGGGACCCGTCACCTCTTTGAAGACGTTGAGGGATTACAACGCCAAGTATCAAAGGAGTGAAGAGATGTACCCTGGAACCGGAGTGGGTTAAATAGTCTTTGGCCCAATTTGGGATCAAGACCAATTAATTATGTTATGAACCCATTAGCCTAGTTAATTACGAATTGAGGACTTATGGCCATCTTGGGCTAAGTCCAATCATGTCTGGAATATTGACTTCCTGTTGGTCCCTTGAAGGAAAGGCTTTGCCTCTATCCATTCGGCCAATTGGGCCAGTGTCTAGTGTTAAACACTAAAGACGAATCAGTGTTGAACACTGGGAATAAGATTGATAAGTTAGTGTTTCAACACTAAAAGATAGTTGGTGTTAAACACCAGCAACCAGGCTTTCAGATTAGTGTTGAACACTAAAACAGACCGGTGTTAAACACTGTCAACAGGAGTCCCAAACTAGTGTTGAACACTACGGTAATCAGTGTTGAACACTGCAAATATAGTTCTGTGCTTAGTGTTACACTAAGGCAAGAGGGGTCACGTGGCAACACGTGAGAGCGCCCTCCATGCACTTGTTCTTCTGAGACTATGCATCTTTTAGAGCATCACGTGCCATCACGTGACGGGGATTCAAGCGCTTGTGTGTTAAAGCTTCTGTCAACGGTCACGTGAGTCACGTGAGGTACTGCCTCCAGAGGGCTTTCCGTAGATCTTTTGGGGGGAGGGTCATGTGGTGACACGTGACTCTGCCTCTATGTATGTTGTTTAGAAGCTCTGTTAATCTTTTTCAGGAATTAAATTCCTCGTAGGGTTGAACCCTAATAAAAGCTTTAAATTCCAGAGGAATTAAATTCCTACTTCCTTTTGAAGATTTATATTCTGGAATAGAGTTGAACTCTGAATTTTCTGTAGGAATTAAATTCCTCATATATGTGAAGAACTGAATAGGGTTAAACCCTAATAAAAGCTTTAAGGAATTAAACTCCCATTCTCTGTTAAAGAATTATGATTAAGGGAATTAAACTCCCGTTGTTTCAACAGAACTAAGTTCTTAATTAGGGTTAAACCCTGTTTCTTTTTGTTCTGAAGGAATTAAATTCCCATAACACAGGGTCAAGCCCTAATTTTATTTTAAAGGAATTAAATTCCTATAGTTCTGTGAGAATTAAATTCTCGTGCTTCCATTCCCTCTCTATGCTTTGGATCTGCATGGCAGGATCTCAACCCATTGAGAATTAAATTCTCAACTTCAAGGGGAAATGTGCGTTTTACAGATCCTCTATCAAAGAGGGAAGAAATATGTTCTTCTGTTTTATATCAGAGTTAAACTCTGTTGAGAATTAAATTCTCTTTTCTTTCAAGAAGCCTTCCCTTTCTTACCTAGGGTTTTTTCTTTTGCAGGAGATCCAAATTCCTCAAAGTATCCAAGCTCTCTCCCTTTTCTTCCCTCTGCGTATATCTGTTTTTTGTGTGTCTCTTGGCTCCTATTTATAGGAGAAGCAACCGAGTCAATTAGTTTTGGTAAATCTTTCATTGAGAGATTTGATTTGCATCCATCATTCGTTTTGGACCTTTGGATTATTAGGTGAATTTTATTCACCATTGGATTTCAAATCCAGGGATTCTCCTTTGTTATTTCTGTTAGATTTAAAGGGGAAATCTTTCCAAATTCGAGATTTTCCCATAGATAGATGATATTTAATCACCTCTAAATCTTTAATTCAATCGGTTGCTTTTGGAAAGATTTGAGAGTTCTTTTCTCAGAATTTAATTCTGTTAACAAATGGGCTTTGAAGTCGGTCACGTGTGGCCACGTGACCCTTGGTCACTTGTGGGCACGTGACCCCCTTGGAACGAGCCTTCTTCTTTCTTTCTGCGCTCTGCTTTCTGTTTGTTGCTTAACCGTCACGAGCCATCACGTGACCCCTGGTCACGTGTGAGCACGTGACCCGTGTCTGGACTCTTTTTCTTGGTTTAGCGGGAGAACAAATCTGCTGCTTTTGATTATCACGTGCCAACACGTGACCCTGATCACGTGGGAGCACGTGACCTCTTTTGAAGCCTTTTTCTTGATTTGATTCAGGGAACCGGTTTGCCTTTGAAGCCGCTTTTGATTGTCACGTGCCAACACGTGACCCAGGTCACGTGGGAGCACGTGACCCTTTCTGAAGCCCTTTTCTTCGATGTAATCGGGAAGCTGAATTTGCCTTGCTGATGCTTTTAGGTGTCACGTGCCAACACGTGACTGCTGGTCACGTGTAAGCACGTGACCCTCTTCTGAAGCTTTTTCCATAAGCTTTCCTGATTTTAAATCAGGAAACAGCCCCGTCTATCTGGAATTCGTCCATCGATGAGTGCTCGGACCTGGGGCGGATACCATAGCCCTTCGTAAAACTTTGCTTCGGACTCCGTTTGATATAACCGGCATCCGCACTTCTTAAAGTATTCCCGCATCTCGGGCGCATAGTATCTGGGATTGAGGACGGCTCTTATGCCTCTCTCATAGGGAAGGCACGCGACAGAAAGGTCGTCCGAGTGCACAACGGGGTTTGACCTGTAAAACAGGATGCCCTTCTGTCCATTTTTCCTCCTGGGCACGTAGAAAGTTTCCAGCTGGTCTACGGTAGAGACTGACAATGCGTCGAGCTCTTTGCACATCCGTTCCGGCACCCTTGTGATGGCCAGGGACCCTTCAGCGACTTCGAAGGTCTCTCGTAGTTTCGCTTGCTGCATGGGGGGCCGATCTGCACAGCTGTTGCACGGCAGGTCCTCTTCTTCTGACTCTTCAGTGTCACTGCCAAGATGAGGGCGGACTTTGCTGCTAGATAGGCCTTCAGTAACAGATTCGTCCGTATCGCTGCCGAAATGAGGGCGAGTTTGGCGGAAGGACGGGCTTCCAGCGTCGGACTCATCAGTGTCGCTGCCGAAATGCGGGCTGTAGGGTTCCTAGGCACTCTAACGAGGTCTCACAAGTGATCAAACATAGCCAATTATAATTTTACAAGTGCCGAGAAACCCTAATACGGATCGTTAACTAGATATATAGGCGAAACGATGCAAATAAACAACTTTATCTAAAAGGAAAGTGGCTACAACCTTTGTAGATCCGGTCCTCCACCTCCTACGCTCCGTGATGACGTCCCTCCGCTGTCCAAATCGAATCTTGGACTCTTGCATCGGCTTCATCGGAGAATGGGCGGGCTAGGTCATCGACTACGATGCCGAAGATGATCTACGTCGAGGCATCACTAGATCAAGCTCCCACTTCACCAAGTCATGAAACTTGTGAAGGAAACACCCTATACTACTTGGCAAGAGGTAGAGGATGAAGAAATAGGAGGTGGGTTCACTTTAGAATTGGATTTCTCACTCTAATTCTCAAGTTGCCATTGATGTAGAAAGCTTTTCTTTCTTGCTCATGAAGAAGAAGAAGAAGAAAGAAAATATATGATAGGTTATTTTAAAAGAAAAAATAATATGAATACTTATCATTTGGCAACCATGATTAGGTGTAGAGAATAGACCATGGTTAGTGGGAATGGTTAGGGTTAAGGAAGAGACAAGAATGGTGGACTTGTTCAAAGCTTCAAGAAGCTTCAAAGAAAAACAAAACTAGCAACCATTCTTTTCTCTTTATCTTTTCTAAATGAAATAAATAAAATAAATAAATAGATAAATGAATAAGTAAATAAAAAAAGAAACCCTAACCATTCATATAATCATGGTCAATTCTTTACACAAACCCAAGCTTGCATGTATCATCAAACATGATACAAACAAGTGCACAAAAAAATATATCACATATACAATGTGCATTTCAAGTGAGTAAATCCATTTAAAGTGAACCAATACTAGTTAATGCAAAGTAATATATCAAATATATAATTATACATTAAATCATTAAATCAACACTTGATTCAATGATCCGGTCATGTCGCATATAACCGACTAGTATCCAATGTATCGGCTTATCGAATCAATCCTTGATTCGATAACTAGGTTATATCACATACAACCATTCGATACATTCATCGCGAGAATAGAATACGGTATCACATACACGCATTATTCTCGGTCCCGCACATATCTCATATGCGCTACTATTTCGTTTCGCTTGAGCCAGGAAACCTCTGTGTAGGACTCTAAAGACTCGTCAATACGCCGGCAGCAGATGCTGATCATATCAAACACCCACAAGCCGCAAGCGGTCTGCTAAACGTAACGGCCACCCGGGTATTGAGCGATCAGAAGATCGACGAGCAAGCCCGCTCACACTCCTGTGAATCCAACCAGTAACACTTACCGTACAGTCCTGTCTATTCGTCTGATATGTCGCATATCTCGCCTAGGGGTGGTAAACGTCAGACCCCAATAGCTCGATAAGTCATGCCGACGTAAGGCCCATAACATTCGTGAAACTACTGATAACTCTTACCAGTATATCACTGCAACCCTGGCCAGGGATTTCCTGTTATGGCCAGTCGAGCATAGCACAACATCAACCCCCAATACCGGGAGAGACGAATCCCCTCCTATCGCTCATTGCCTCTATGTGAATCGGGACTGTACCCAAAAACCACCTGTTTGCACAACTCAGTAGAGCCGTGGTAGGGTGGAAATCAAAGCACAGTGGGAGACACACAAGACTCTATGACGATCTCGGGTCAACAGACTAAGCTGTACCAGTGTCACCAGAGAACAGCCATCTGACGTGAGGTATAATACCATCTGGGAGTTCTCGGCGAGTCCGTTCAGTATACCCAGTCTCCACTGAGCACCCGCATACCATCTCCGATGTCAAACACCAATGGATATGGGATCATCCATCGCCCATCACATGGGTCGAGAAGATATACGCTGGTCTACTCTGGAATATCGATGCCCCGTCTCGATATTCCCACGACTAGGAACAATGAAGGATGTACTCATTGACTACCCAGGCCCCACTAGTATGATCTTCATCATAGTCCTGGAAGTCGAGTACACATCCTAAGGGCTTTATCAACATGTAATCAGAGAGACAGAAAGTATACATGTTAAGATAAAGAGCAACCAGATAGCGTACTATCATGTCGAGCAAGAAAGTCCTACCTATATATGTCCCAGCATCCACTACAATATATATCCAATGTACAGTAATGGCCTCTAGGGCATACATATAACTAACACGGGCGCACTTGGGTATTTTTGCTTTTGAAAGTGATAGCCGGCGCGATTTGCTTTTGAGTCTTGGGGCCGTTCTATCCTCAGTCAGTTGTGGCTTAGCATTTTGGTGGTTCGTAAAGTACCGAGAATCTTCATATCGGACTTCATGCACACCGAACGGCTGGATGTCTCCGTCAATGCGTCTTTCTTCGCCATTTTTAGTATACTTCATGCATTGATGGAGAGTTGACGGAATGATGCCGTAATCGTGGAGCCACGGCCGCCCCAAGAGAATCTTATAAGACGTGTCGGCGTCGATCACGTATATCTTAGCTTCAGTTTGCAGATCCCCAAATTTGATTGGCAAAGCTATAGACCCCAGAACTTGCTGGCAATTTTGGTTGAAGCCTTGAATGACAATCCTTTCCCTTGACAGGTGTCGGACGTCCATTGACAAACTCTTCAGAGTTCGCAAGTTCATGATGTTCACTGAGGACCCCGGATCAATCAATATGCGATTAATTCGATCTCCGTCGCTGTACTTGGTCACGTAAAGCGGCCGATTATGCTCAGCCGTTCCCAGTAGCAAGTCTTCATCCTTAAATGTGACTGCGGCGGCATGCAAAGCGTGCTGGGCTTCTTTCATATTAATTTCCGCAAAGTGAGCCTGATACCGCTCGAGGTTTTGTAGAGCGTGAATGAGAACATCTCTAAGCTCCTTAGATAGGACCAAGGCGTCGTAGATGCTCAGGAAAGACGGAAGCTTCCGGAGATGTGCCAAGACATTATATCCACCGAGGAAGGACTTATGTTTTCATCAGCCGGTTCTCTGCCATCTTCTTCATTAGCGACTTGTTTTTCCTTCCCTTTTGGGGCATTGCCCTGATTTGGCGGTAGAGCCCTGCCGCTTCTGAGCTGGATTTGATTGGCCTTTGTGGTGAGCTCCTCGTCCTCTTCCGGAAAACAGAGATCATCCTCGGAGTCGCTGCCAAGATGGATGGCATAACAGGTCACTACTGGGATCTCTTCATTGGAGTCTTCTTCTAACTCCTCCAGAATTTCAGCCGCTTGTACAGGGAAGAACTCCTTCAATTGAATCAATGTTCTTTCCTTTTGTTCATATTCTTCGAGGGAATCGATATATTTTTGAATGGTCGATCTCCCTGCAGACTCTTTTTCGCGCCGAGCTGCACTTTTCTTCTTCTTGAGCTTCTTGGATTTTGAGCCTGATGGAGCCGCATTGGCAGCTGGACTGGTAGGCTTCTTCTGTCCTTCCCATTCCATCCTGGGCTCTTTCTGAAGTAGCTTTAGCATCTTCTTCGTCTTATTAGATATGTGCGTACTCCACGGAGGCCGCGATGAGTCAGTTTCTTTTTTCAGGGCAGCAGGTTCAGCTGTCTGCTCCCAGAAGGCTTCAACTTCTGTCTGTATAAAGTTGGCGGTTGCAACTTGATTGTTCACCAACACGCTTTTGGACAGCTCGATCTCTCCAGCCTTGTACTGCTTCTCAACCCAGTCCTTGAAGATATAGCAATCCTCGATCGCATGGCACACTACTCGGTGGTACGGGCAATACAGGGGATTGTCGGTCATTTTTGCTTCTTGGGGTCTTTTCGACTCCGGCAATTGTAGGCCGTTGTTCAAGGCATCTTTAAATATCTTGCGGACCTTGTCCCTTCTGAAAGAGTAAACCTTGTTCTTTTTCTCCTCTAAGGAAGGCCCATCTCCTCCCAGCAATGGCTTTCGAGACCGATTGGTTTTGGATTCGCCCGCCCTTCGCTTTTCTTCATTGTCGGAGGCATTGAAGACATTGGTACTGCTGGAACTCCCGCTTCTACGGTTGTCGTCCCGCTTGCTTTTCCAAGTTTTGTCTCTCTGAGAATCCGGCGGGGACTCTTGCTTCGAGCGTTCCAGCATTTGGACTTTCTTGGTTAGTTCCTGAAATGTCTTGAGGCCCGCCGTACACAAGAATGGGACCATCCAATTGCTGAGGTTCCCAATGAGAAGGCTGACGGACTGGTCCTGCTCAAGCAGCGGTTCGCACTTGACTGTGAGATTGCGCCATCGGGCGATAAAGTCGGTGTTGCTTTCATTCTTCCCCGGCTTGGTCCTCACAAGGTCGGCAATGGAGATTTTATCACTGACACTCATGAACCTTTGCCGAAACAAGGACTCCATTTGGGCAAAGGTAATGACGGACTCGTCCGGTATACTCGCATACCAGTCGAAGGCGACGCCGGTCAGGCTGTTGACAAACTGACGAAGAAGGAGGGCGTCATTGCCCCCTGTATTTCCGCACGATGCTTTGAAGTGGGCGACGTGTTGATTTGCATTCCTCGTTCCATCAAATCTTCCGAACTTAGGAATGACGTAGCCGCTTGGGAACTCAATCAGATCGTACTGCGCGGGATATGGCCGCCCACTACTGCCGATTTCTTTCTGAGCTTCAGCTTCGGCCACCAATGTTTTAACCTTGCTGGTGACCAAATCCATTATCCGATCCTGTGTTAGCGGGATAGTGCTATCTGGGGCCAAGGCGTCCCCAGAAGCAGAATGTGGCCGGCTTTCATTTGGCTCGACCAGTCTTGGTCCCAAAGGAACAGGCATTGGCTGCCTCGGATTGTCATCACCCGGCTGATTAGTAGCGGCTTGTGCCTGATTGGGAGGCTCTCGAGCAATTTGAGCCGTAAGCTGCATCACCACGTTCGTTAAGTCGTCAATCTTCGAATAGAGCTTGGCCATCTCTTCATCTTTGCTCCTGAGCTGTTTTCGAAGCTCTTGAAGCAGCTCTTGCTCCACAGTCCTGGGGCGGAAAGTCGGCTCTTCCTCGCTGTCCGAGCTTGACCCTGCATGGACCGAGGGGTCTTTCTGCCTATCATCCTCATCGAGAGGGTTTTCTTCATCCAGCGGGGGCGGCTATTCTTAGACAGCGGCAACCACATTCAGGCTAGATTGGGCTTGGGATGTGGTGGCCCCGTCCTTGCTTTTGCTGCGAAGGTTGTCGCTGGGGCGCCCGCCCGCCATATAGACCGTATGGATGATATATCTGGCCGTCTTTCTATCACTGGCAGCTGATTTCACGGATTGCTGTCTTGACACCCTTATTTCGGTAGCTGGTAGTCGATTGAAGGCGGCTGGCCTAACCAGGTTCTTGAATGGTGCTGGCGCTTCTTTTCTGGGTTTGCCCCGCTGCTTTCGTGCGACACAGAGTGCTTGATAGACTCTTGAAGAGACCGTGTCATATTTTTTCTGTTGGGGTGGGGACACGTCTCTTTGTGGCACTGTTCGGACCGCTGTCTTCTTGATTCTGGCGGTCATGGCGTTTTTCTGAACCCACTTCAGAGGCTCGAAGGAATTGCTGATTCTTACGTTCGACTCAGCCGTCGTCGCGGGGCAACCCTGCACTTGGAACTTCACACGACTCCATTTGGCCGAAGCCTTGGCCCTCTTGTTGGCTCGATACCTGAGCCGCTTCTGCCTTAACTTCTCCGTTCTAAGCACCTGGCAGACTTCGGCTCTTTGGGAAGACGCCGCAGACCGGTTGATGGAGGGCCTTGGAGATACGCTCGATTGTGCATTTATTGAAGTCATCGCCTGAGCTCGTCCGCAACATTTGATGTTGCCCTTTGTACCGAAGTTCTTGCCCCCAGCTGGAGTGCCAGGGAGTCGTTCAGACACCATCTAAAGTTTCGGTTGTGGTGCCTTAGCAATCACAACATTCGGCCTCTTGACCCTTGGGACCGGCTTGGCCACCTGTTCCGCCGGGATTTCCGCCAGATGAGCGCTTCCGGCAGGGTAGATGACGACGGAGCCAAACTGGCGAGGCGGTTCCTCCCACTGTCGACTGAGGCTTGCAGGGAGAACCACACGAGCGTTGATCTTGACCACGTACGGAATCGGGGTCACGTTGGAAGCTGAATTCATCTGGGGAGACATTGTCGTCGAAGGTTGATTGCTGCACGGAAAAAAAAACATCATTTCAGTATAAGCAATCGATATGTATATTGATTGAGTTCGCATGAACGTTTAACCCGAAATATGGGAGGAGAGATTGGTCCCACCGGGTGTGCCAGATTCTGTAGGCTGTTTTTTGTCACCCCATTGAGATGGGAATACGCGCGCGCCTGTCAGGCGTATACTACAGATTCCCCCTGCCTAGGGTAGGCCGGGGTTTAATGATTGTGGGGATCCGAATCTTCGGCAGCCGCGAACTAAGCTGCCGTTAATTACCCCCCGCCTTTGGGGCGAGGGAACCTCCGATTAACGGGTTAAACTGGTCATGCGAACTCAATGTGCAGTGTACGTGTGTTGTGTTTTGGAGGGGGGGTTTAAATATATCGGGAGCCACACATAGTTTTTTCTAACAGGGACAGTGTCGTGGAGTATGTGTATGTGTATATTTGTATACATATGTATATATATACATGTATATATAAATAAAGGGGAGAAAGACATCCAAAGGATGCGTGGGGCTCAAGCGCCTAGGCGCTTGAGCGCAAGCGCGCCACGTGTCGGCACGTGGGCGCTTTGCGCTCGAGCGCAGAGTGCTGGAGCGCAACGCGCCACGTGTCGGCACGTGGGCGCTTTGCGCTCGGACGCTGAGCGCTTGGGCGCAAGCGCGCCACGTGTCGGCACGTGGGCGACTTGCGCTCGAGCGCTTGTGCTCGAGCGCAAGAGCGCCACGTGTCGGCACGAGGGCGACTTGCGCTCGAGCGCTTGCGCTTGAGCGCAAGAGCGCCACACGTCGGCACGAGGGCGACTTGCGCTCGAGCGCTTGCGCTGGAGCGCAAGAGCGCCACGTGTCGGCACGGGGGCGACTTGCGCTCGAGCGCTTGCGCTGGAGCGCAAGCGCGCCACGTGTCAGCACGCGGGCGTTCTGCGCTTGAGCGCAAGCGCGCCACGTGTCGGCACGCGGGCGCTCTGCGCTTGAGCGCCGGCGAGAAAAAGAGGCTTTTAGCCTAAAAAATTTCTCAGAAGAGAAATCATAGAGGAGTTGGACTCCTGAGTGTGTTTTTCTTCTTTTTTGGGGGTTTAGTGAAATATGTTCTTCTTCTTCCTCCTCTGTTAGCTGGATCTTGAAGATCAAGAGATGTGGGATTTTTAAAAATCTCTTCTTTTTGAGATCTAATGGAAGATCTGAGTTCCCCTTTATGGGTTTTGTGGTGAAAAACTATTTTGTTTTATAAAAAGAAGAGTAAAACTCTTGATTTAATTCAAGAGAAAGAAGAAGGTTTTGGAACCTTAAAGAAGGAGAAAGATCTCAGATCTGGAAAAAAAATTTAGAGAGAGAAAAAGTTGTTGGGATATTTCATTATCTTTGCCTTTATAGGCTATACACTTTACACATAGCCCCTTGGGCTTCACAAAATGGCATTTTGCCTATCCCATGGCTCATGTGCCATTTCTTTTTGCACATAAGCCATGGGCTTTACAAAAATTGGGCTTTATGCCTATTTTTCTTACATTTATCCATGAAATATAATAAAAGAAATACGACAAAATTGTTTATTACAAAATTTTTATCTTGGCGTGGGGGGAGGTCGGCCGCTTCATATTCTGGCTCGACCCGGGCATGGGCCCACTGGATCTGGGCTTGGGCCCACTTGGCTTGGGGTTGATTTTGATTTTGACTTGGTCAACCGGGGTGTAAATTTTTACCCAAACACTAGCCACCTTCACCGTCGCCGCCGCAGCCCCGACGCCGGCGCCAGCGTCACCGCCACCCTCGCCTCCGCCTCCTCCTCTCAACCTCAACCCTTGTCTTCTCCCCCCGCGCACCCTGCACGACAGCGGCCACCTGCAGACTTCCCTGCAGTCACCTGAGACGTCACCCATGACCACCTGCGCCGCCCTGGTCGTCGCCGACGATCAACAGACCCCCCAGTGATCGCCTCTGTAAGTGTTTCCCTTCTCTCCTCCTCTCCTTCTCCCTCTCTTCATTTCAAAACTGAAACCTGCGTCTGGATCTTTCTGCAGATCGCCGGAGACACCGTTCTCGCCGCCGTCGATCTCGCCGTCGTTGCTAGTGCCCTCTGGACCAGTAAGTATTCCCCCATCTTCTTATTCTCTGGTCATTTCCTTCTTTCCAAGATCTACACCCGTTCGAAACCCTATTTACTGTTTTTGCGCTCGCCGGAATCCGGCCGTGCTGGCGACGTGTCCCGACAATCCAGCAGAGTACTCTGACCCGTGTGGTTCCTTGGTTCGTTGTTTGGGTTCAATCCATGAACCGTGCGTCCGTCGCGTGTTTCCCCGCCGACGTTACGTTCCGTTTTTCCCGGTTCGCGACCCGTCGAGGCAAGTATCCCTTGCTACATGCTATACGATATATTTATATATGCTTTGACACATTAAACTTGTAAAACTTAACTTGGTATAGTCGTTTCTCATGTGGTTGCAATATGGCATTATATCATTTTACAGTTAACATAAAATTTACAGTTTGCCAATTTAACCCTAATAACCAAGTTTACCTGTTAATCACATTGTACTGTTTAGTAGATGGTAGCACTTACCCATGTAGTTCTATTACATTCGGACATTCGTATTCCAAGGCTTGATATAACTGTATTGCACCAATACCTAAACTATTGCACCGCTAAGGGTGCTTAAACCTGTTAACATACTTAAACGGCTGCATTGTATTACTGCACTCTTGTGATTAAATGAAACATGCTTATTATCTAATCCATTGCTTATTTCATGTTGTTAAATACCCTATTCGATTATATATCTGTTTGTGAGCACACCCACGATATTGTTACATCTTGACTTGACTTTGTTACACATGGTATATATTGATACACCTGACATGGTACCGTTTACTGTTGACTTGACCTGATGTACCATGACCCGACCTGTTACCTGATCTCGTGCCTAATGCCAACAACCTGACATGTAGTCCTCATGGACCGTTCCTGTTGTCTATCCAGACAAACCTGCTTGTACCTGATCCTGTGTTGGCATTAGTTCTTGATTACCGAATACCTGACTTGACTTGCACTTATAACTTGGGGGTATGGGGAAATCAAAGGTGAAACCTGACTTGTAACTCGACAGTTCACTACCTGTCCAGAGTGTACACATTCCTGTTTTGTGCCTAGCGGCATGTCTCGGTTTTAGCCGAGAATATTGTGGCCGTGGTCCCGGGTATGTACGGGATACTATCGAGTGTACACATTCCTGTTTTGTGCCTAGCGGCATGTCTCGGCTGCAGCCGAGAATATTGTGGTCGTGGTCCCGGGTATGTACGGGATACTATTGAGTTACATCGACGATTCATCAATTGATTTCAAAGACTCTAGACTAGAAAACCTGATAGAACAGTTTAGTTACCCACTGCACACTACCCTGCACTGCTTGTTTCACATTATTGCTTTATTCATGTTTATTTTGCATTGCCTGTTACATTGTTCATATTATATTACTGGTTGACATGACGCGCTGACGTCTGGGTTTTGCATGGCCCAGATCCTGTACCACTGTCGCAGTCCGAGCAGGAGTACTCCAGCCGGCAGGCTGAGTTGTGAGTTCTGTAGTGGTTAGTTTTATTTCCTGCATTTATTTCCTGATGTGAGCCCGCATTATGGGACATACCTTTCAGATATTGTATTGGATCATTTGCTTCCGCATTTATTTATCATTGACTCTTGTTATTCTGGATTATGGACATGTTTTTAGATAGTTTTATCTTGTTCTTGATATCTCTACAGCCGTAATGTGACTGTGGATGGATACTTCCTACCCACAGGTAGCATGGTTGGCTATGTCACGTGCCCAATCTTGCGTACTCTGGGAAGCGGGGCGTGACATGGTATCAGAGCTGGTCCCTCAATAGTAGGACTGTGGTTCGAGGACGAACCATTGTTCAAAGGTGGGGAGGATGTCGGGACCCGGTGCTTGCTCACGGAGCAAAGTACCACACGGAACAAAGTGCCACGCCAAGTGTCATGTTAAGTGGGCGGGGGCCACCTCTTGAATCCGTGGGGGCCACCTCTTGAGTCCGTAAGACCCACTGTAGAACAATGGGGAATCTTCAGAATACATTCCGAACGAGGGCAGATCAATGATACCACTCTTCAATACAGAGGCGCCTTTTAAGTGAACTGGCACTATAGGAGCTTGAGAACTCCGTAGTTAAGCGTGCTCGAGCCAGGGAAGTTCTGGGATGGGTGACCTCCTAGGAAGTGGCCCCTGACCGGGTCCGGTTTACTCCGAAGGACAAAACCGTGCGGCTTCGGCCAGAGCGGACAATACTCTCTGTATTGGAGGTGGGGCGTGACATTTGTAGATCCGGTCCACCACTTCTTTAGCTCCGTGTTGACGTCCCTCCGCTGCGATCATCGGATCCTGGACTCTAGCGATGGTTTCGTCGGAGAAATGATCGGGCTAGGTCATTGACTTCGAGGCCGAAGATGATCTACGTCGGGGAGACTCAAACTCAAGCTATTCCTTCACTTGGTCGAAAACTTTGTGAAGAGAACACCCTGTACCACATGGCAAGTGGTAGAGGATGAAGAAATAGGAAGTGGGTTCACTTTAGAATTGGATTTCTCATTCTTTTTCCCATGGCACCATTGGAGCTCTCAAGCTTTTGTGAGCTTGATGAAGATGAAGAAGAAGAAAGAATCATTTCCATTAAAAGAATAATATGAACACTTATCCTTTTAATCTTGGCACCATGGTTGAGTTAAGCCCTCATGCTTAACTCATGTAGAGAATTAACCATAGCATAAGGTTAAGGGTTGGGTTAGCTAATATCTTAAGCAAATGACAAAAGAGTTGACTTTGTCAATGTTCATCAAGCTTCATGAAGCTTGATAACTTTGACCAAAGTCACACTCTTTTGTTATATGCTAAGAAAAATAGTAAACCCTAATCTAACCTTGATATGGTTCAAGTCTCATACACACAACTTGTTTGTATCATCAAACATGATACAAACATGTACACTTGCATATATCACATATAAACAATGTGCACATTCAAGTGAGAAAATCAATCTTAAGTGAACCAATACTAGTTAATGTAAAGTAATATATCAAATATATAATTATACATTAAATCATTAAATCAACACTTGATTTAACGATCCGGTCATATCGCATATAACCGACTAATATCATGTGTATCAATGTATCGAATCAACACTTGATTCGGTAACCCGGCTATATCACATATAACCGACCGATGATACAAATCGCGAGAATAGAATACAGTATCACATACTGGTATTATTCTCGGTCTTGCACATATCTCATATGCGCTCCTATTTCGTTTCGCTTGAGCCAGGAAACCCCTGTGTAGGACTCTAAAGACTCGTCAATACGCCGGCAGTAGGTGATGATCATATCAAACACCCACAAGCCGCAAGCGGTCTGCTAAACGTAACGGCCACCCGAGTATTGAGCGATCAGAAGATCAACGAGCAAGCCCGCTCATACTCCAGTGAATCCAACGAGTAACACTACCGTACAGTCCGGTCTGTTCGTCTGATATGTCGCATATCTCGTCTAGGGGTGGTAAACGTCAGACCCCAATAACTCGATAAGTCGTGTCGATATGAGGCTCATAACGGGTCGAGAAACTACTAGTAACACTTACCAGTAAATCCCTAAAGCAGCCTTGGCCAAGGACTTCCTGTTATAGCCAATCGAACACTGCGCAACATCAACTCCCTATACCGGGAGAGACGAAACCCCTCCTATCGCTCATTGCCTCCATACGACTCGGGACTGTGCCTAAAAGCCACATTTTTGCACGCCCTCTTGGACGTGGTATGATGGAAATCAAAGCACAGTGGGAATCACACAAGACTCTATGACGATCTCGGGTCTACAGACTAACCTGTACCAGTGTCACCAGAGAACTGCCATCTGACGTAAGGTATAATACCATCTGGGAGTTCTCGGCGAGTCCGTCCAGTGTACCCAGTCTCCACTGAGCACCCGTATATCATCTATGATGTCAAACACCAATGGATATGGGATCATCCATCGCCCATCTGTATGGGTCGAGAAGCTACACGCTAGTCTACTCTGGTATATCGATGCCCCGTCTCGATACACCCACGACTAGGGACTTTGAAGGATGTACTTATGGACTACCATGTCCCCACTAGTATGATCCGCATCATAGTCCAGGTAGTCAAGTACACATCCTAAGGGCTTTACCAACATGTATCTGAGAGACAATCAGTGTACACGTTAAGGTAAAGAGTAACCAGACAGCATACTATCATATCGAGCAAGAAAGTCATCCCTATATATGTCCAAGCATCCACTACAATATACATCCTATGTATAGTAATGGCCTCTAGGGCATACATATAACTAACACTCACGTGAGGGGGAGGCTCCCTATTTAGTAGAGTTTAACTCCACACCACATAAACATCTCTTTAGAGTTGAACTCCATTTAAAATTCTTTTGGAGTTTAACTCCACGTTTAAAATTCTTTTGGAGTTTAACTACACAATAAATTCTTTTTGGGGAGTTTAACTCCACATTAAATCTTTTTGGAGTTGAACTCCATTTAAAATTCTTTTGGAGTTGAACTCCACATTTAAAATTCTTTTGGAGTTTAACTCCGCAATAAAAATCTTTTTGGAGTTAAACTCCATTTAAAATTCTTTAGGAGTTTTACTCCATTTAAAATTCCTTTTTGGAGTTGAACTCCATTTAAAACTCTTTTTGGAGTTTAACTCCACGATAAAAATCTTTTTGGAGTTAAACTCCATTTAAAATTTTCTTGGAGTTAAACTCCATTTAAAACCTTTTTGGAGTTGAACTCCATATTTAAAATTCTTTTGGAATTTAACTCCAAAAAAAATTTTGAAGTTCAGCTCCATGTTAAAAAAAAATATTAATAATAATAATTTTTTGGAGCCCTTTATGCCCCATCACATGCTAGCACGTAAGGGGGAGGGATCTAATTTAATGGAAGCCATTTTAGCCCCCTCTCACATGCTTGCATGTGAGGGGTCACATGCTAAGCATGTGATGGCCCCCCTAGCATGTGAGGGGTCACATGCTAGGCATGTGATGGCCCCCCTCACATGCTGGCATGTGAGGGGAGGCTCCCATTAAATGGGAGCCCTGGCTTCCCCCCTTTTTTCTTTTTTTTCTTTCTTCTTCTTTCTTCCTTCTTTTCTTTATTTTAATCTTTTTTTATTTAAAAATATATAAATATTAAATAAATAAAAATAAATTATAAATAAGATTTTAAAATTAAAAAAATAATAAATTAAAATAAAAAAAAGTTTTCTCTAAATATTTATTTACTTATTTATTTTTGTTTTTTTATATATAGAATATATATATATATATATATATATATATATATTAACAAATGGAATAAAGCAAAATAACACACACACACACTAACGCATCGCATTGAGTTCGCATGTTCAGTTTGACCCGTCAATCGGAGGTTCTTTCGCTCCAAAGCCGATGGGTAATTAACGGCAGCTTAGTCCGCGGCTGCCGGAGATTCGGATCCCCACAATCAATAAACCCCAGCCTACCCTAGACAGGAGGTATCTGTACTGCGCCTGACCAGCGCGCGCGTATTCCCATCTCAATGGGGTGACGAAAAACACCCTACAGATTCGGGCACGCCCGGTGGGACCAATCTCTCCTCCCATATTTCGAGTTAAACGTTCATGTGAACTCAATCAACATATATATTGATTGCCTGTACTGAAATTATGCTTCTTTGTACATGTTAACAAATTTCAAATTACAATATCCGGAAGCAACAAAATGTCTCTAAGGACGAACTCAGCTCTCAGCACGGCTCCCATCTCCTACACGATGAAGATGGACACCAGGACGGTCCTTCCGGCCAGTCTCGAGCGACAGTGGGAGGAGCCGCCGCTACCATTTGGCTCTATTCTATTCGTGCCAGCTAACGTCGTCCCTGCTCTTCAAGCCCCAGTGATGGATAAACCAGCCTCAAAGGGGAAAAGGCCGAATGTCATGGTCGCGAGGGCACCTCAGCCCAAGCGCAAGTCCGTTTCCGAACGACTCTCCATTGCTCCAGCTGGGGGCAAGGCCATCAACACGAACAAAGCAACGAGGCGTCTCGAGCAAGCTCCTGCGGTGCCCTCGACAACTGCTCAATCGGGTATCTTCTTTGAGCTCCCCGTTAATCGACTCACGGTGGCTTCCCAGGAAATAGATGCCCGCTAAGCCCTTAAAATTGAGAAACTAAGGCAGAAAAGACTCAGATATAGAGCCAACAAAAGGGCTAGGGCTCCTACTAGGTTGATCTTCATGAGGTTCGAAGAACAGCGTTACCCCGCCAAAGATAAAGAGACGGCTGGATATGTGGTCCACACCGTGTACATGGCCGGACAGGAAGAAACGAACCCTCCTATGCTTCACAGCCATGGCTGTGATATGGTTGACGCTACCCAGCATCGGCTCGGTCTAAATGATGAAGAGCTCGCTCAGGCCGATAAGCCAAAGGAGCCTGGGGTTCCTGCGGAATTGAGCTCAGGCAATAAGGATGACCCGGTTGTCATATCCGGAACTACAGAACAAGCATTATTCGGATGGCTTCAGAGGCAGCTTCACGGCAGGGATGAGAAGTTAGCCATGGTACAGTCTAAGTTCGACGAACTGGTAAACGTCGTGGCAGATCTCGCGACCCAAGTCGCCCGATTGCAATTACAACAGAATCAAATTTTGGTTCATGAGCCAGGGATTGATACCCGGAGGCAGCCAACTGATACCCCCTTCAGCTTAAGAGCGGAGCGCCTTCGCGAAAAACGGCCGCGATCAGCCTCCAGTCCCTCCGATACATACACCGAAGGGGATTCGCCTCTGAAAGATAAACTGGATAAGGTCTATTCCTTCAAAAGGGACAAAGTCCACAAGATATTCAAGGACACCCTAAGAAACGGTCTACAACTGCCAGAATCAAAGAGACCGCAAGAAGCGAATATGACCAACGACCCAAAATATTGCCCCTATCACAGAGTGGTAAGTCATGTCATTGAAGACTGCTTCGTCTTTAAAGATTGGGTCGAAAGGCAATACAAGATGGGAGAGATAGAACTGTCTAAAGGCGTGTTAGCAAACAGTCAAGCTACGACCACCGATTTCATACAAATGGAGACCGAAGCCCTTCGGGAACCTAATCCTCTCAGACATGTGCCATTATCTGAAAAGGGCAAACAAAAGACTGATCGGCCTCAAGGACCAGCATCAGTAAGGGCACCTACTCTAATGGAGATAAAGAAGAAGGTGTACTCCTTCAGGAGAGATGAGGTCCGCAATATATTCGAGGAAGCCTTGAACAACGGTCTCAACTGCCTATTCTGAAGAGGCCACATGAAATGAATATGACCGGCAATCCCGTATACTGCCCATACCATAGGGTGGTGAGTCATACCATTGAAGACTGCTGTATTTTCAAAGATTGGGTAGAGGACCAATACAAGCTTGGAAAAACCTCACAGTCCTCGGATGTATTGGCAAGCCACAGAGCTACGGTCATCAACACAGCTCCGCCAAGATCAAAGTTCGAAGAGCTGGGATAAGCAAGCACATTCGACCACCACGTCGTTAAACTGGAGAACAATCGACCTCTAAGTCGTTAAACTGGAGATGTAAAAATGTGTAAATAAAACAAAATAATAATAATAATAATAATAATAATAATAAAAAGCCGAAATGATGGGGTAACTCACAATAAAAATCAGCGAGTAAAAATAAAGATGGAAATAAAGCCGAAATGATAAGACAACCGCGAATAAAAAGCCGAAATGATAGGGCAATCGCGACCTTCGCGATAAGAAAAGCTGAAATGATAGAGCAATCGCGGTAAAAAAAATGGCGAATGATGAGTCGCTCCTGGTACCATATTCCAGTGCAACGATGCAGACGCCGTCCAAAACTCAAATCCCCAACGGCGAATGATGAGTAGCTCCTGGTACCATATTACAGTGCAGCGGTGCAGACGCCAACCAAAATCCAAACTCTCAAACGGCAAATGATGAGTCGATCCTGGTACCATATTCCAGTGCAGCGATGCAGACGCCAACCAAAATCCAATTTCCCAAAATTCTTCCAGCCCTACGGTTAGTCCCCAAATTGACTACCATGTACAATCCACGGGCTCAAATAATTCCCATCATACCCATACCCCACCGCAATCACCAGTCCAGCGGCCGATCTCCGCCCTTAGAATTATGCTCCATTGGGAAGACCCACTCATGTGTCCTCACGATACATGAGGAGAACAAAACTTCGTGGGATCCTTACGACTCATAAAGGAAAAACACACATGGGAGTCCCCACAACTCCTAAGGAGAAAGTACACCTACGAGATCCTTTCGACTCGTAGGGAGAAAATGCTTTTATGGGATCTTTACGGCTCATAAAATTGAAAAGTCTTTGGTGATAGGGACCTAAACCTGTCTCCTAAGCCATCGCTCCCCAACACGGAACGGCAAATGATGAATTGCTCGTGGCACATGTGCTTCAGTGTTAGCAACGCTGATGCCTACCCTAACCCCAAAATTCCAAACTCCAATCCAATAGACCCCTAAGTCTTTAAACTGGGAACAGATGAACTCTAAGTCGTAAAACTGGGAACAGATGACCTCTAAGTCATTAAACTGGGCACGATAGACCCCTCAGTCTTTAAACTGGGAACATATGACCTCTAAGTCGTTAAACTGGGAACAAATGACCCCTAAGTCGTTAAACTGGAAACGAGGGAGATCCCTTCACGGTGAATGATGAGTCGCTCCTGGTACCATATTCCAGTGCAGCTATGCAGACGCCAACAAAGTCCCGAAATTCTTCCGGCCCTATGGTCTGGATCATACATCCTGCAAAACCGTATACAATCTACGGGCGTAAAACGATCCCTATCTCTCCCAAAGTCCTACCGGAGAGACTACATTTAAAGTCCCACCGGTCTAAAAAAAGGGTATGTCCATATGCAAAACGGGCACAGATGAAAACCCGAAAGGGCTCCGTGAGTAAAAACAGCAGGACTGCCGGCGAGTTTGTGAAAACCCGAAAGGGCGCAATCTTGGAAAAAAAGATGAAATACACTCGCAAAGTCCTCTCGACCTTGTGAAGAGAAAATCCCCGCGTGAGATCCTTACGACTCACAAAGGAAAAACACACTTGGGGGTCCTCACGACTCCTAAGGAGAAAATGCACCTACGGGATCCTTACGACTCGTAGGGAGAAAATGCTTTTATGGGACCTTTACGGCCTATAAAATTGAAAAGCTTTAGGTGATAGGAATCTAAACTTGTCTCCTAAGCCATCGCTTCCCAACAGAGAAAGGAAAATGATGATTCGCTCTTGGTACCATATTCCAGTGTAGCGGTGCTGAAGCTGACCCAAAAGCCAATTCCCAAATCCTCCCGAGGCAAATGATGAGTTGCTCCTGGCATTATTCCAGTGCAGCAATGCGGATGCCGACCAAAACCAAAACCCCCAAATCCTCTCAAAGACAAATGATGATTCGCTCTTGGTACCATATTCCAGTGTAGCGATGCTGATGTCAACACAAATCAAACCAACCAATTCCAACATCGACCGTTCATGTTGTAAAAAGGGCAGTGCAGGCTTCCCACAAATCGGGAACCAAATCACTCCGGGCCAGGGAAAAGTCTACCGCGGACACTCCTTCTCGGAGACGCGTCAAGCGTCGACCGTCCATGTCATAAAAAGAGCAGTGCAGGCTTCCCACAAAGAGGGAACCAGATCACTCCGGGCCAGGGAAAAGTCTACCACGGACACTCCTTCTCGGAGACGCATCAAGCGTCGATCGTCCATGTCGTAAAAAGGGCAGTGCAGGCTTCCTACAAAGCGGGAACCAGATCACTCCGGGCAAGGGAAACGTCTACCACGGACACTCCATCTCGGAGACGCGTTAAGCGTCGACTGTCCATGTCTTAAAAAGGACAGTGCAGGCTTCCCACAAATCGGGAACCAAATCACTCCGGGCCAGGGAAAAGTCTACCGCGGACACTCCTTCTCGGAGATGCATTAAGCGTCGACCGTCCATGTCATAAAAAGGGCAATGCAGGCTTCGTACAAATCGGGAACCAAATCACTCCGGGCCAGGGAAAAGTCTACCACGGACACTCCTTCTCGGAGACGCGTCAAGCATCGACCGTCCATGTCATAAAAAGGGCGGTGCAGGCTTCCTACAAAGCGGGAACCAGATCACTCCGGGCCAGGGAAACGTCTACCACGGACACTCCGTCTCGGAGACGCGTGAAGCGTCGACCGTCCATGTCGTAAAAAGGGCAGTGCAGGTTTCCTACAAAGCGGGAACCAGATCACTCCGGGCCAGGGAAACGTCTACCACGGACACTCCGTCTCGGAGACGCGTTAAGCGTCGACCGTCCATATCGTAAAAAGGGCAGTGCAGGCTTCCCACAAATTGGGAACCAAATCACTCTGGGCCAGGGAAAAGTGTACCGCGGACACTCCTTCTCGGAGACGCGTTAAGTGTCGACCGTCCATGTCATAAAAAGGGCAGTGCAAGCTTCCTACAAAGCGGGAACCAGATCACTCCGGGCCAGGGAAACGTCTACCACGGACACTCCATCTCGGAGACGCGTTAAGCGTCGACCGTGCATATCATAAAAAGGGCAGTGCAAACTTCCTACAAAGCGGGAACCAGATCACTCTGGGCCAGGTAAACGTCTACCACGGACACTCCATCTCGGAGACGCATTAAGCGTCGACCGTCCATGTCGTAAAAAGGGCGGTGCAGGCTTCCCACAAATCGGGAACCAAATCACTCCGGGCCAGGGAAAAGTCTACCGCGGACACTCCTTCTCGGAGACGCGTCAAGCGTCGACCGTCCATGTCATAAAAAGGGCAGTGCAGGCTTCCCACAAATCGGGAACCAAATCACTCCGGGCCAGGAAAAAGTCTATCTCGGACACTCCTTCTCGGAGACGCGTCAAGCGTCGATCGTCCATGTCAAAAAAAAGGCAGTGCAGGCTTCCCACAAATCGGGAACCAAATCACTCCGGGCCAGGGAAAAGTCTACCACGGACAATCCGCCTCGGAGATGCGTCAAGCGTCGACCGTCCATGTCGTAAAAAGGGCAGTGCAGGCTTCCTACAAAGCGGAAACCAGATCACTCCGGGCCAGGGAAAAGTCTACCATGAACAATCCGCCTCGGAGATGCATCAAGCGTCGACCGTCCATGTCGTAAAAAGGGCAGTGCAGGCTTCCTACAAAGCGGGAACCAGACCACTCCGGGCCAGAGAAACGTCTACCACGGACACTCCGTCTCTAAGACGCGTCAAGCGTCGACCGTCCATGTCGTAAAAAGAGCAGTGCAGGCTTCCCACAAATCAGGAACCAAATCACTCTGGGCCAGGGAAACGTCTACCACGGACACTCCGTCTCGAAGACGCGTCAAGCGTCGACCGTCCATGTCGTAAAAAGGGCAGTGCATCCTAAAAAGTGAGAACCAAAGCAAGCCGTCTCCACGTGAAAGAAGATCCATCAATTTCATGCACACGACTCACATATGTGGTGTGTATTTATTGATGGGGGCACTTTGTTGGAGTCGAAAATTACACCCCGGTTAAGAAAAAGTCAAAGTCAAACCCAAGCCAAGTGGGCCCACGCCCGAGTCGAGCCCGAACATGAAGCGGCCGGCCTCCCCCATGCCAACATAAAAATCATGTAATAAATAATTTTAATGTAATTTTTTATGCATGAATGGGCATAAAACCAAATTTTAGTAAAGCCCATGGCTTATGTGCAAAAAGAAATAGCACATGAGGCATGGGCTAGGCCAAATGCCATTTTTTAAAGCCCAAGGGGCTATATGTAAATGTGTAAGCCTATATAAGGCAACATGATGATGAATAAAGCATACAATTTTCATTCTCCCCAAAAACCAGGGTTTGTGCCTCCTCTTTTTTCTTTTCAAGTTATTCCTCTTCCTTTTCCTTTTCCAAATAAATCAAGAGCTTGGCACTTTTTTTTAAAAAACTAAATAAAGTTTTACCATAAACCCACCTCCCAAAACTCCATCAAGAGAAGAAAAAATGTCTCTTTTTTTATTATCCAAGATCTAGATCTTGGAGTTTCAAGAGAACCCATTTTGGGTTTCTTCTCAAAAAAGAAAGGAGAAAATCTTTTGGACTTTAACTCCACAAATAAAATTCTTTTGGAGTTTAACTCCACAATAAAAATCTTTTTTTTTTGGAGTTTAACTCCACATTAAATCTTTTTAGGAGTTTAACTCCATATAAAATTCTTTTGGAGTTTAACTCTATAATAAAAACCACTTTTTTGTGGAGTTTAGCTCCGAATAAAATTGTTTTGGGAGTTTAACTCCAAATAATTTTTTTTAGAGTTTAACTCCATCACAAAAAAAAGGAAAAGAAAGATCTTTTGGGAGCGCCTTCTCCCTCTCACGAGAGGGAGAAAGAACTCCCACTAAGTGGGGGGCTTTCTCCCTCTCACGTGAAGGGGAGGCTCCCCATTTTGTGGAGTTTAACTCCACACCACATAAACATCTCTTTGGAGTTGAACTCAATTTAAAATTCTTTTGGAATTTAACTCCATGTTTAAAATTCTTTTGGAATTTAACTCCACGTTTAAAATTATTTTGGAGTTTAACTCCACAATAAAATTCTTTTTGGGGAGTTTAACTCCACATTAAATATTTTTGGAGTTGAACTCCATTTAAAATTCTTTTAAACTCCACATTTAAAATTCTTTTGGAGTTTAACTCCGCAATAAAAAAATTTTTGGAGTTAAACTCCATTTAAAATTCTTTAGGAGTTGAACTCCATTTAAAATTCTTTTTTGGAGTTGAATTCCATTTAAAACTCTTTTTGGAGTTTAACTTCACGATAAAAATTTTCTTGGAGTTAAACTCCATTTAAAATCTTCTTGGAGTTAAACTCCATTTAAAACTTTTTTGGAGTTGAACTCCATATTTAAAATTCTTTTGGAGTTTAACTCCACAAAAAAAAAATTTAGAGTTCAGCTTCATGTTAAAAATAATAATAATAATAATAATTTGTTTGAGCCCTTTTTGCCCATCACATGCTAGCACGTGAGGGGGAGGGCTCCCATTTAATGGTAGCCCTTTTAGCCCCCCACATGCTAGTATGTGATGGCCCCCCTCACATGCGTGGTCACATGCTAAGCATGTGATACCCCCCTCACATGCTAGCATGTGAGGGGTCACATGCTAAGCATGTGATGGCCGCCCTCACATGCTAAGCATGTGATGATATGTAAGGGGTCACATACTGGCATGTGAGGGGAGGCTCCCATTAAATGGGAGCCCAGGCTTCCCTTCTTTTTTTTTCTTTCTTCCTCTTTCTTCCTTTTTTTCTTTATTTTAATCTTTTTTTATTTAACAATAAATAAACAAAAATAAATTATAAATAATATTTTAAAATTAAAAAAATAATAAACTAAAATAAAAAAGTTTTCTCTAAATATTTATTTACTTATTTATTTTTGTTTTTTTATATATAGAAAAAATATATATATCTTATTTTTAACAAATGGAATAAAGCAAAAAAACCACACACACACCAACGCATCGCATTGAGTTCGCATGTTCAGTTTGACCCGTCAATCGGAGGTTCTCTCGCTCCAAAGCCGACGGGTAATTAACGGCAGCTTAGTACGCGGCTGCCGGAGATTCGGATCCACACAATAAATAAACCCCAGCCTACCCTAGGCAGGGGGAATCTGTACTGCGCCTGACCAGCGCGCGCGTATTCCCATCTCAATGGGGTGACGAAAAACACCCCACACCGCTGACGTGTTTGTGGTTAAACCTACTGTCAGCGTATTGACGAGTCTTTAAAGTCCCATACAGAGGGTTTCCCTGCTTCGGGCGAAACGATGTAGAGGCCGTATGGTTTTACGGCAGAGTTCGATCATATACATGCACTTATGCACATATCATGATTCGGACGAATAATACTAGCGGGCTTTGGTTTAAGCCGGATTCTAGTATTATATTATTGGATTATTTTCGTCTCTTTGTATTCGTATTCTTCGGAATACGGATGCGGGTATGTATATACGGATGAGGGGTATTCTTGTAATTTATTACAAGGTGCTTCTAGAAGATGCCACCTCATTTAATTTTAACAATTTTGGATTAATGGTTAATGAGGTGGAGAGGATGAGGTGTTTTATTGCATTTATTGTTGCATGGCTTTGTAGTGACTTATAGTTACTATTCAAGCATGCTTGATTTTCTTTTGTTGTGAGATATTTTGAAGACTTGAGATATTTTGGAGACTTGAGATATTTATTGGTGGCTTAATTATTGCTCACAACATTTAACCATTTTTTCTTGAGTTGCCTCACACTTTCATCCTCAAGTTTCTTCTTCTACCTCTACCCTTCAAGTCTCATGTGTTGAGAAACCTAGGGAGTTTGGAGACAAATTAATCTATCACTACACTATACATTCTCTAAGCTATCTAGTTTAGTGATCTAGATACCCTAGTTACCTCGGATATTGAGGTAAGAGCTCGGAATACAAATCCTCAGGTGGATCATCTTCGATGGAGGTAGACCGGAGATCAAGCTTGATCATGGAGGCCTCTAGGAGCTTGGGATGATGGTTAAAGACCGAAGGACACGGATCATTCGGTATAACCATTCTTGACTCCTTTCGGGTTGTTCTAGCGCCAGTTTAGAAGAAAAAAAATTCCGCATTCGGCCACGGTTTGATGGCCAGGGCGCTGGTATAACCCAACAAAATTCTCCCATCCTTTCAACCTTTTAATTCTTGTGCATCGTTATACTTTTCTTATATCTAAACATAACCTCACACAACTTAGGTACTATACTAGTATCCACTCTTTCTGCACTCACACTTTTCGACACTGGAGCTTCACATTTCTTCATGTCACAACGAATCGTGAGAACGCACGCGATTCCCGTGAAACCACTCATTTCAATATGGAATGTCAGTTCCGGGAATGGAGTCTTGAAGGCAACTTTGGGATATGATCAATGCCCAGTTGTAGTTTGCGGTCGAGAATTCTATGCAAATTTCAAAGTTCTGGACATACCAAATTTCGATGTTGTGTTGGGAATGAATTGGCTGGGAGTATTTTATGCTACTATTGACTGCTGTCAAAGTAGGGTAGTATTTGAGATACCAGATCACCCAGTCTTCTATTTCAAAAGTGGAGACATAACCTTGGAGCCAGGAAGCTACCGTGCTAAACCAAAGAATGCAGAAGTGTTTCCTCTACCATCTAAAGAAGAAAAACCTGAGGTAGTTCGAGAGTTCGAGGATGTGTTCCCTGAAAACATATCAGGTTTGCCTCCCGATCGAGCTTTTGAATTTAGTATTGATTTACAACCTGGTGCATAACCTGTAATCAAAGCTCCATACCGATTAAGTCTGGAGGGATTGAAGGAGATCCGTATTCACTTGGACGAACTACCGAAGAAAGGTTGGATCCGACCCAGTACATTAAGTTGGGGATCTCCGGTGTTACTAGTGAAGAAGAAGGAAGGTTCCTACAGGATGTCTGTAGATTATCAAGCTTTGAACGAAGTGACAATTAAGAACAAGTATCCACTACTGCGCATCGATGACCTTTTCGATCAGTTAAGTGGGTCTTGTGTCTTTTCAAAGTTAGATCTTCGTTCGGGTTACCATCAGGTGAATGTCAAAGAGTCCAACATTTCGAAGACGGCGTTTAGGACTCGTTATGGCCATTATGACTATCTCGTAATGCCATTTGGAGTGACCAATGCACCTGCCAACTTTATGAACCTCATGAACCAAGTTTTCCGAGAGTACTTAGACATGTTTGCTGTTATCTTCATTGACGACATCCTGGTGTATTCAAAGAATCGGAAAGAACACGCCGAGCACTTACGCATTGTCCTGGAGACATTACGACAACACCAGCTCTATGCCAAGTACAACAAGTGTGAATTTTGACTAGATCAAGTCGAATTTTTTGGACACATCGTTTCAGGCAAAGGAATCCCGGTGGATTCAGCTAAGGTGTCAGCTGTCAGCGAGTGGCCAATACCAAAGATGGTGAAAGATATAAGAAGTTTCTTGGGCTTAGCAGGATACTACCGACGCTTTATCAAAGGATTCTCAAAGATCACAACACCCCTGACCAAGCTCACAAGTAAAGATGAAGCATTCGTGTGGTCAGAAGCATGTGAGAAGGCTTTTGTAGAACTCAAGTCGAGATTAGCCTCTGCACCTATTCTTGTAATACCGGATCAATCTGGCGGATTCGATGTGTATTATGATGCGACCGGTAAAGGGTTAGGATGTGTTCTACATCGGCATGGAAAAGTTGTGGTTTTTGCATCAAGGCAGTTAAAAGTTCATGAACGCAACTATCTAACACATGATTTAGAATTGACAGCAGTCATCTTCTCCCTCAAGATTTGGCGTCACTACTTATTGGGAGAGCGAGTGGATATATACACTGACCACAAAAGTCTGAAGTATGTATTTACGCAGAAGGAACTCAACATACGGCAGAGAAGATGGCTCAAGCTCATGGTGGACTTCGACATCAATCTACAGTATCATCCTGGAAAGGTGAACGTAGTTCCCGGTGCACTTATTCATCAGCCATTAGCAATGAACATCACCGCTCAGTGGAAGCTACAACAAGAACTGCATGGATTAGGGATTGAAGTAGGTGTGCTAGGTAACGCTTCATCTTTGATGAACTTACAAGTCTAGTCCACTCTTGTCAATCAGATCAAGGCAGCTCAAGCAAATGATGCCAAGCTACAAAAGATCCGAGAACAAGTAGAAAGTGGTCTTCGAACTGATTTCATCATCCACGAAGATAGATCCTTGCGGTATGGGAGCCGTTTACGCATGCCAGTCGGACCTGTTTGAGAAGAGTTGATGAAAGAAGCTCACAGCTCTCCTTATTCTGTACACCCTGGCGACACAAAGATGTACAAGAATCTATGGCAACATTACTGGTGGTATGGAATGAAGCGAGAAGTAGCAAGGAGCGTAGCAAAGTGTCTAGTATGTCAGCAAATGAAGGCTGAACATCACAGAACTGCTGGTCTACTTCAGCCGTTACCAATCCCAGAATAGAAATGGCAGCACATTACCATGGACTTTGTGACTGCTCTCCCTTGCAGCACGAAGGGTAACGACGCGATTTGGGTTATTGTGGATCAACTCATCAAGTAGGCTCACTTTATTCCATTCCGAATTGGCCAGTCAACCGAGACGTTAGCATGGAAGTCCATAGAGGTGAGTATAAATCTAAAGTATTATTTATACCTTTAAGATGTACCATATTTGATACCCATAAACTCATGCAGGAGATCGTGAGATTACATGGAGTACCTGTTTGCATCTTCTACGATTGTGATACGAGATTCTGATCATAATTTTGGCAGAGTCTGCAAGCTGGCCTGCGAACGAGTCTGAATTGCAGTATAGCGTACCATCCACAGACAGACAGACAGTCCGAACGAACAATTCAGATCCTGGAAGAAATGCTGAGAGCTTGTTAGACTTCGGAGGTTCGTGGGAAGATCACCTACACCTTGTAGAGTTTTCATATAACAACAGCTACCAGGCAAGCATTGGGATCGCACCATTCACAGCACTCAACAGACAGAAGTATCATTCTCCGCTGAGTTGGGATGACGTTGGAGATCGTGAACTCCTTGAACCAAAGATGATCGTGGCAATTGTGGATGTAGTTCGCACGATCAGGAAAAAAATGCGCATAGCCCAAGACCGACAGAAACATTGGGCAGATGCAAAGTGTCGACACCTGTAGTTCCAACCTGGAGAGCATGTATTCCTGAAGATCTCTCCGAACAAAGGAGTGATACATTTTGGTAAGAGGGATAAACTCAGTTCAAGGTTCATCAGACCGTTCGACATACTTGAACGAGTTGGAGAAGTGGCATACCGTTTGGCATTACCATCCTCATTGAAAGGAGTGCATAATGTGTTCCACATATCCCAATTACGACGATATGTGAGTGACCCCAGCCACATACTTGATCACTCAGAGCTCACTGTACAGACCGATGTGACTTGTGAGCAACAGCCAGTCGAGATCTTGGATCGAAAGGTGAAGACCTTACGGAACAAGGAAGTAAACTTGGTCCGAGTAATATAGAGGAAAGATTCGTCAGGAGAATCGACTTGGGAGCGAGAAGACGATATGCGTGCACGATACCATCATCTTTTTGAAGTCTAAACCTTTGTATAAATTTCAAGGACGAAATTTTTATAAAGAGGGTAGAATGTAACGAATTTGAAATCCATGTACAAAAATTTACTGGTTTAATGTATGAAAAGGGTATTTCAGCCTGTTGTGGAGTTATAAGTTAAATTTGTTTAACAAAAGCAAGAAGCAACTTGTAGCTCACTAGTAAAGCTTCTACACTGCTGTGACATAGCCTGTGTGTTTGAATCCCCTCAGTCCCAATTATTTTTAAGATTTTTCTTTTTAATTTTTCGGAAGCCCAAGAGTTGCACGTGCAATTCATGAAGAATCGAAAGATTTCAGAAAAATTAAATAGGCGCAAAGAGGAGTAAAAACAAAACCAAACACATGGCACGAATCTCGAAAAAAACCTCAAATCCCAACCGCCCGTTCCCTTCAAATCCCCGCTGCCGACGGTCCAAAATGCTCCATTCAACTCCGTGCTTTGCACACACGTCCCTTCGACTCCCCTCTATTCCCTTGCATTGTTTAATTTCCCTGCAATTAAACAGTGACCATTCAATTCATCATTTAACACCAATTTTAATTCTTTTAATCCAATTTTTAATTCCCAAACACTAAATTCTTTACTATAAATACCACACCATTTCTCTGGCTCTCCCTATTATGAAATTCTATCAAAAATCCTCAAAACTCTCTAAATACAAGTGGAGTTAAGACTAGTCAAAGAGGAGTTAGCGATCAAGACTCTTTCGTTGAAGATCGGAGTTGTTTCCGGAGCTATCGCGACACCACGGAGTCCCCTATCCCTTCTTTACCCTCTTTCTAACACTACTCAACCAGTAAGTCCCTTCATCTCTCTCTCTTTTCATTTCAAAATAATTTTTAAAATATATCGACAAAAGCGGAGTTAACATATATTCTAAACATTTAAACTAAATTTTGTCATTTTGCCAGGTTCAAAAGTTCATATGAATTCTCTAATATCACTTCAATGTAATATGCACGTCGATTGCCTTTTCATGTAATGAAAATTTCATGTCCAATGATCATATAAATGAACTTTTTCAAAAAAATACCATGAGCTTTAATATAACTGTATTATCGATAACTAGTATATGTACATGTAGAACATTCACGGGATAATGACCTACCCCACACGCACACCTTTGATTCATAGCACGAGATTTAGATGTATGGTCAATTTAAGAGAATACGTTTTTCAAATAAATACCATCACTTTTATAAAAATACGTTTTTATCGATATTTTTGAAATCTTGGCAATTGTGCCTCTACAACCTTTGTTAGGGGACCCGCTAATGGATGGTGCGGATTATCGCATATTCTTAGGATAGTAGAGCGAGATGCAGAGCTCCTCACGGAGTATTCGGTCTCGAAGGAAATAAAAATACGATTTTTAAGAAAATACGAGTTTTCTAAACAAAACAATCTTTGAAAAATTTATATAAAACTACAAATCCGTATTTTCAATAAAAATAACTTGTGAAAATATATTTTTAAAATGAGGACTGAAATTTTAATAAAATACCATATATTTTCCTAAAGAGCTAGTTTTCATAAAAATGACATGAACTTTTAAAAACTATGTTTTATCACTAAAACGCCATTTAAATTAAAATACATGTTCATAAAAACTCTAAATATTATAAATCACCCTCGAGCTTTATTTCTAAACAACATTAAAGTATTTTTCATAAAACCCTCTCGAGAAATGTACATAATATAAATACAAAGTAAACAAAAAATATATATATTTAAGGACTCTAGATTAATATAGGTTTAAGCGGTATCATTTCTCTTGAGTCACAGGGAGCCGGAGAAAGTGAGTGCTTGCCTATTCAGGTTAGATAAGTTTAACGGAATTATCAATGATAATTGTCTTGGAAAAAAACACAAATCTTGTCGTCCATGTGCAGCTGTTGCCGATTACTCCTGAACTTAAGAATTCAAGAACTAAATCCTTTTATAAGATTTTGACTCCAACCTGAATCCAAACTCAAACCAGAATCCAAAATCAAACACGAACTTGAATACTTGATCATGAACCTAAACACTCGAATTCAAATATTAAACTCAAACTTGAATACTTAACTCGACTTGACCGAACCATAGTTATAATTTGACATGAACTTGACATGAATACATGAATACATGATTACATGTTGAACATGAACCTATACATTTTATATCATGGATTCGGCCAAGATCTATAATCTTAATCTATATAATACAATACGCGGGGATAAAGGGATAGATTGGTACGGAATGTATATCGTGGCATGAGAGGTCACTTTAAAAGACACCTACATGAATTCACGTGCCGTTGTCCCGTGTGTTATGACAGGGACTTATACTACATGTTACCATAGTCTATGAGGTAAGATGGACTCCTCTCGTATACATAAATACTTTCTTTATCAAACTACAACTAACCACGTTAGAATAACTATCTTATACCTGTGAATGATCACATACAATTTTACTGTCCACTGTCATTTAGTTTCTATTCACATTATATACTATCTTCTCTTATTTCTTTTGGGACTTACAGAGCGTTAGTTCGCTGACGATATTCCTCTCTGTTTTCTTTCTTTAGAATGTTTGTCAGGAAGACCGGACTCTGAGAATATAGAGCCGAGCCAAGAGGACTTGGACCAATTTGCTACTCAGCCAGACTACTAGCTTTTTAATACTTATACTTACTTTCATTATGCCATTGTTTAGGCATTTGCATTATTATTGTATTTTTTATTTCCAGACAGTTGTGTGTAAAGTTGAATGTAAATAAAATTGTTGTTTCATTTTTTACTCTTGTCATTCTTGCTTATTATTATATCGCTTAATTACGCTTAACGTATTTTCATAATAATACATCGCGGGCTTGCCACGTCACCGTTTCCGTCTACTGGGAAGTGGGGCATGACAGTGTGAGCCCTTATGACGACCTCCTTCATGGAAAGACGGGCGGTCTATACCCTTAGCGACACTGGGCTATTTGGGTAGGCATGTTATGAGCGTCTGCTACTTTGGCTGCTGTTTCCTGCTGCGATGACAATATACCGCACATACGGGGCAGTGTCAGGAATGTGGGTGAATAGCAGACCTAACTATTCAGAGATGGATGAAGATCGATTGGAATGTCTCCTGATTGCATCGCATGACCAACTCTTATTGATGCCATGATGGTGAAGTTTAAGAGTGCGATGAATCGAGAGGTACACCTAGGTGTTCAAGTACGCTTCTGAGAGGGATCGAAGGTACTTGAGTAGACATGTCTGATCGGATCTGGGGTATAAGATTTCGCGAGCTTAACATATTTTTGGTTTATGTTGTTTTCTTTTAGGGAGATACTTATGCCGGTCCTAACGGATCTGGCTGCAAAACTACCCGCTTGCAGGTTCTCAACGGTCCACGCCGCACCAACGTATATGTATGGGTAAGAATGAGGAAGAGAAGGAGATTCTCAGGAAAACAATTGATTCAGGGAGCTATAGACGGCACCCACTCGAATGTGCGAGTGGGAGTATGTTAGTCATTGGACCCGATCCGGCCCAATACCCGGCCACTTGAGAGTGTGCCTTATATATTCATATATAAGAGGGCTAGGGTTTCATACGATATATGAGATATATGAGAGAAAATACATAGAGAGTTTTTCTAGAGAGAAAAACTAGAGTATTGTCGTCTTCTTTTTCATCCTATTCTACTTTAGGTTGGCTTTCCGGGCGATCAAGTGGGGGATTCCCGATTTCTACTAACGTGTGTTTTCCCTCTGGCTGTTCTTGAAGGCGATAAAGATTAGATCTTCTACATGACGTGGACGAGAAACGATCCAACCAATCGGATCAGCTATATCGTAAACCATTATGATAGATACATGTATTTCCGCTGTGCATGATTGCTTATCATGTATCTACGTCACCTAAAGTGTGTGTGTGTAGAGAGAGGGGGTATGAAGTGGCAGCCCCTTTTTAAAAAATGAGCTCCTGCCTCTAAACACACATATCTCCATGTATTTCACCGATCCAAACCAGCCATTTTGATCTACGTATCATGAAACCCCTATGTACAAAAAATCTCGGGATTTAAAGATCTCTAATGTATTCATCATGCAGATAGAAAAATTAACGGCTTATCGGTATATGAAAATTGCGGTCGTTTGATGAACGTGTTATAGATCTTTAAATCCCAAGATTTTTTGTACATATAGGTTTCATGATATGTAGATCAAGATAGCCGGTTTGGATCGGTGGAATACACGGGGGGTAGGTGTTTAGAGGCGGGGGCTTATTTTTAAAAGGGGCCGCCACCTTATACCCCCCCTCTCTTTATATATATATATATATATATATATATATATATATATATATAACTTTTTTGGAAACTTCAGACTTTGGGTGGGCTTTCGGGTTTAAACAGACTGGTCGATTTTTTTGGTTTTCTAGGATTGGCCCGTTATAAATTATTGAAATAATCGAAAAAGTAGACTTGTCAAATTCTACCATACACACACGTGTGTGTATAAAATTTACACATTAAGGAAATAATGTTAAATTATATAATATAGCTTATCAATTAAATATGGCTTAAATGCATCAAAATTTCTTGTGGTTTCAACCCATGGCAGATAACTACCATGTACTTTAGAAAAGCAGATGACTATCCTATCTAACGAATTGAGGTCAGCACCGTTAACCCATGGGTTAAAAGATAATTCCACCCTTATTATTTTTTCCTGAGAAAACAATAAGAAATTTTAAATATAATGAAGGGAGGATGGTGGTGATAATGAAGGGAGGGTGATGATGATGATGATGAAGAGGGTGCTGCTGCTGCTGATGATGATGATGATGATGAAGGGGGTGTTGGAGAGGGGACGATGATGATTTTAGGTGAGGTCAAGGAAGGGGTTGGTGGAGGGGATCATGATCATGATCATGATGATGATGTCGGTGGTAGGGACGATGTTAGGAGAGGTCGAGGATGTGGATGGTGGAGGAGATGATGACGACGATGACGATGATGAAGGCGGTGGTAACAATTTATGGGGAGGTTGAGTCGAGAAAAGGGTGGTGGAGGGGCTGATGATGATGGTGGGGGTGGAGGCGATGGTAGTGGTGGAGATGGTGGTAGCGACGATTTTGGTGTCAGGGATATGTATGCCCTAAAGGCCATTATTGTACATTGATATATATTATAGTGGATATTTTGACATATATATAGAGAATTTTCTTGCTCGGCATGATAGTATGCTATCTGGTTACCCTTTATCTTAACATGTACACTTAGTATTATTATACTGTCTCTCAGCTACATGTTGATAAGGCCATTAGGCTATAGGCTTGACTACCAGGACTATGATGTGGATCATACTACTGGGATCTGGGTAGTCCACAAGCACATCCGTTAATTGTTCCTAGTCAAGGGTATAACGAGACAGGGCATCGATACATCAGAGTAGACTAGTGTGTACGTTTCTTGACCCTATATGGGGACGATGGTTAATCTCATATCCATTGGTGTTTGACATCAAAGATTGTACACATATGCTCATTAGAGAATGGGTACACCGAACAGGACTCGCCGAGAACTCCTAGTTAGTACTATACCTATCATCAGATAGCAGTACTCTGGTGACACTGGTACAGGTTAGTCTGTAGACCCGAGATCGTCATAGAGTCTTGTGTGGCTCCCACTGTGCTTTGATTTCCTCCCTACCACGGCTCAAATGAGTCATGCAAACAGGTGGATTTTGGGTACAGTCCCGAGTCACATGGAGGCAATGAGCGATAGGAGGGATTTCGTCTCTCTCGGTATTGGGAGTTGATGTTGCGCTATTCTCGATTGGCTATAACAGTAAGTCTCTGGCCAGGGCTGTTGATGAGATTTACTGGTAAGTGTTATCAGTAGTTTCTCGAAACCGTTATAGGCCAGACATCGGCATGACTTATCATGTTACTGGAGTCTGACGATTCCACCCCTAGACATGATATGCGACATATCAGACGAAGAGACCGGGCTGTACGGTAGTGTTACTTATAAGTTTCATGGGAGTTTGGACAAGCTTGCTTGTTGATCTTCTAATCGCTCAATATCCGGATAGCCGTTACATCCAGCTAGTACCGCTGACGGCTTGTGGGTGACTGATGTGATCATCACCTACTGCTGGCGTATTGACGAGTCTTTAGAGTCCCACACAGAAGTTTTCTGGTTCAAGCGAAACGAAGTAGGGCACATATGCTGATATGTGCGGGGGGCCAGATTAAATACGAGTATGTGATATCGTATTCTAATCTGGCGGTTATTTGTTATCAGTTAGGTTATACGTGATATAACCGGATTGTCGAATCAAGTGTTGATTTGATAATGTGATATACAGATAAATGATATTAGTCGGTTATATGTGATATAACCAGATTATTAAATCAAGTGTTGATTTAATAATTTGATAAAATTATATGTTAACTAATATTATTAGCTCACTAATTATGTTTCTTAATATATATTAATATATATATATATATATATATATTTGATATATGTATATATATATATATTATATGAAGCATGGCATGAATTTTCTATTTTTAGAAAATAGAAAATGAGGTGTAAAATATGGTGATATTTGTGGAATGGGCAAGGCATGGGTTTTTATATTTGTTTACTCATTTGTTTGCACTATTGAAGCATGGTGCATTTTTGTATTGCATTCCATGCTTCAATAATGTGTGAGCTCATGAGTTGCCATACCACACTCTTTCATCTGATGAGTTTCATGCCTTAGCCATTCTTAAGCTCTTGCTCTCTATTTTTTTTCCTCACCTCACCTCCAAGTTCAAACCCTCACATGTGATGTGAATCATTGAACTTATGAGAACCCTAATGAGAAAATTAAACCCCTACTTCATCATCCTAGTGTAGATTAGCACCTAGCACTAGTGTGTTTCCTTCACTAATGAGATTTTAGTGAAGAGGTAGCTTGATCAAGTGGACTTCGGATGGATCATCTTCGGCACGAAGATCACGGAGGAGGCTCGTTCAAGCTTCGAGAGGAGCCTAGTGGAGCCGCGTGGATCATAATCCGGAGCATTTGAAGAGAAGGACACGGTCTACAAATGTTGTTACCTCCTTCCCTTCTTGTAGTTTTTCATATCATCATAGGAAACCCTAATTATTCTATTTAAGATCTTGGTTAATGTTCCTTAGCACCAGAAATTTTTAAAATTGCATGTGTGATACCCGTTTAAACCCCGTCGCGGTGCTAGCAAACTCTTTCATGGTATCAGACCCAAGCTAGAACATTTGGGTAGAACTTTACGATGTTAAAGTGTTTGATCGGTTTTCGAAACCCAGAAATTTTTCAAGTTCCTGTCGATTTTCAATAGTTGGAATTTTTGATATTAAAAATATGCAGAAAATCGTGCAGGTGATTCCATGGAGCCCTAAGAAAAATGATGGCCTAACTCAACCAAGTCGCCGCGGAACCGCCGCAAAACCTAGGGTTTTGCCGCAGTTCCGCCGCAAAACCTAGGGTTTTGCCGCGGTTCCGCCGCACTCATGGTGGGTTGTGGACTCAAAATTCTTATGCTGCTCCATTTTTATTTTTGGCACTTTCTAGATGTTTTTAATGGGACTCAAGTTGTTGAGGTCTCTGGGGTTTATGAGTGTTTTGTTAAATCGATCGAAATATTTAATGTCGTAAAGATCTTGATGATATGTGATACAATTATTAGAATCCGGAATAATTAGTTTTGTGAAAACTAGTTAGTATATTGTAAATCTAGCCGTTTAGTCTCGTTTGATCTATTGCCACAGAGTTTTGATTCGGATCAAAACTCCACCGCAATCGCGTATTGTACGCGATCACTAGGTCGGGAATCTTATTGAATTATCCGACAACTAATTGAAAAGAGTTTTCAATTTGAGACTAAAATGCAAGTTTTATAAGTTAGGCATGAAATTCGGAATATGAGATATTCCGGGCTTATGATGTCTAAAGATATTGCGGATTCTAATTATTGTAATTTTTCATTTCTTTTTTGTGATGGTAAGCGTAATATGTGGGGTATCCCGATCTCATTGCTATATGTCAACGACTTTCGGGATACGCATATTTACTTATGTTGATGATATGTAATATTATGTGTTGCTATGATATGTTTTATTGGATCGTCGTGATTGAATAGCCAGGGGTTTTGCGTGACATGAGAGTTTTTCATTTTCATTCATGTAAAATCCGTATGTAATATTCTTTTATTGGGGCACTTCCGGGTTGAGGATGATGTCACCATTGATGTATATTATTTACTTTTCCGCATTAGAATAGACCCAAGACGGGGAGCACAAGTAACCGGGTTCTAGAGTCCAGTGGGAGACCATCTCGAGGAGTCGAGACCGGGTCTCCTAACTCTAGAATTGGCAGGGTTACTTGCCGCTCTCGTAGGGGTCTAGAGATGTGGATTTGGTTATTCATCACGACTGTGGAATCCGTGTTTTACATTACTGGCTGAATTTATAACGCGAACCTCCTAGTATATCCAATATTTCATATGTTGCTTCTGCTGCTTGGTTCTATGATGTGATCATATAACTGCGTGAGACGAATATTATATTATATATATGATATATAATAAACATTACTTATGTTTTGCACCCGCACTAGTCCAGCCCCCGCTCTGCCGTTAGTTAAGTAACCTAACGGTGCATGGCGGGGCCCGTGGAGAATGTGGATGGCATAAGCATACGTTCTATTTTCATTTCTTTTTCTGTGATGTTTAGGGAAATATTAAATGATGGGACTTCATTAATGTGATTAATGAAAAGAAAAGAAACCTAAAGATGTTGTAGAATCGAAATTTAAAAAAAGGTAGCTCTAGTTCTTGCTTTGCATAGTAGTATTCCTTGATGAATATCCAGCACCTCATTCGATGAGGAAAGAGCCGAGATCTCTTCACCGGGAGTGACCTCTTTAGCAAAACTAGTAAATGCTACAACCACTCGGTTTTGTTTTTATAGCTTCTCTAGTTCTTGCTTTGCACAGTGGTATTCCTTGATGAATATCCAGTACCTCATTCGATGAGGAAAGAGCCGAGATCCCCTCACCGGGAGTGACCTCTTTAGCGAAACTAGCAAAAGATACAAAAGGCACTCCTTTTTCAAATCACTAGATTCTACAACGATATCAAGTTCATTACGTTAAAGATTTTCTTCAAAACCAGTCGTAGCCTTCCGTCATTTCAGATAAGTACTATTTAGTATTCGTGCTACGTTCGTTGACCATAGCCAAGGCATAGTGTGCGATAGCTAATTAGTGTTTATCTGCAGCATGTGATGCGATTGGATTAAAGGTAGTTGTACGGATTTGTTGACCTTAGCCAGGGTCGTACGGGTGGGTTTAATTCAATCAAGAAATAACGGGTTGAACTTAGCTAGCGCTTATGATTTGTTGACCATAGCCAAGGTCATAAGTTGTTGGGGGTAAAAACCATTAACGGGAATTTCAAGTGTTGAAATTTGCAATGAGATTGCATACCTTCTATATGATAGTTGGATCCCGATACCCACTGCGAGTAAGAGTTACTCCTGAAAGAGTTTTGCACTTTACAATTAGCTGATCAAGTAGATGTCTAAGAAGGGTGTTAACAGGGTTATGCCCCTGCGGAAACGATGTTATTTAATTAGTTCCATGCGAAAGCATAGGAAGACTCTCTCGGAGTACCAATACCTGCCTGGCCGAACGATTGGAGAACTTGTAGGGTGTAATTAATCCCGGCTAATCTTACCTTTTACGGTTTGAAGGAATATTTGATAAAAACAGTGGGAGCCATCTTGATTAGATAAGATAATAACCAATCTAATCTTGCAAAGAGCGCACGCTAATGTGTTTCCTTCTCTCTCTCTTCAGGTAGCGACCAATGACACACCTTAATCAAGATAATAATATGGATGTATTGACCGAACCTACTTATTATACCGGGCTAGCTTCCGCTCTATCTTATGACTGTCATAAGTCTGAGCAAGGAATATGGGAATAACCGGATTCCCACGCTACCTGAACGAAGAAGGAGCATACCGATGCATCTTCTACGGGTGTGTTTGTTACCGATAACCGTTTCTCAGTTTGCTCTACGTCCTGGGTATTGGATACCGGATCAGGATCCCACGTATGTAATTTGTTATATGGGCTAAAGAGAGGTAGAGAACTGATAAAGGGTGATAAGTTTCTAACAGTAGGGAATGGAGCAATTGTTGCAGCCAAAGCAGTTGGCGAATATCACCTTGTATTACCAACTGGTAATACATTAGTTCTGAACGACTGTTACTACGTGCCAAACATGATGTGCAACATTATATCAGTTTCTTTGCTAACTAAAGAAAGATATAATCTCACATTAGAGGGTAATGTTATGATCATTTTCCAAAATCAAGTGTTGATTGGATTTGGAACGTTGTGTAACGGTATATACATTCTGAATCAAAGTGCAGTTCTGAATATACAGAACACACAAGAGGAAGAGTTCAGAAATGAATGAAGTCTTCTTGTGGCACTGTAGACTAGGTCATATCAATGCGACAAGACTAGCTAAGCTGCATATTTAAATCCATTCGAATTTACATCTTATGAAACTTGCCAGTCTTGTCTCAAAGGAAAAATGACCAAAACTCCGTTTACTGAACATGGAGAAAGAGCTATTGAACTCTTGGGACTGATACATAGTGATGTATGCGGTCCTATGTCTACACATGCCAGGAATGGTTCCGCGTACTTCATTACATTCACCGATGATCTTTCAAGGTTCGGACATGTGTTCTTGTTGAAACACAAGCCTGAAGGTTTTGAGAAATTCAAGGAATATAAGTGTGAAGTAGATAACCAAACGGGTAAAAGTATTAAAATCCTTCGATCTGATCGGGGAGGAGAATACTTAAGCACGGAGTTCCTGAACTATTTAAAAGAGAATGGGATTCTCTCTCAGCTTACTCTTCCGTATACACCACAGCACAACGGTGTATCGGAGCGGAGGAATCGTACCCTATAGATATGGTGCACTCTATGATGAGTACAGCCGAGTTACCTATTTTCTTTTGGGGTTATGCACTTGAGACAGTTGCATACCTATTGAATAGAGTTCCGACCAAATCCGTGCCTACCACTCCATATGAGATATGGAATGGGAAAAGACCATCTCTTAAATGAGTTAAGATATGGGGTTGTCCGGCTTATGTTAATGTAACATTTCAGAAATATAAAATATTATTTTTGGAAATTTAATATTAAAATAATATATTTCGCGAAAACTATTCGATTTGTGAATAGGGGTTTTTCGTAAAATGGTATAAGTATAATGGTATAAGTATATACCAATATTTGGAAAATAATCGGAGATTTAAAATGATTTATTTATTTTAATGATATTTATCGGATTTTGGTCAAATCCGTATTTTTACATTTTTCCATGGCTAGTGCACCATGTCATATGAGTTTGTGTTTGTGACTTGTGAGATTTAAAAGAGAAGAGAATGAGAAAGGAAAAGGAAAATAAAGAAAAGAAAAGAAAAGAAAAGAGAGAAAAGGGTTTTAAGTGTGAAAAGAATAGAATTGATGCCATGAGATTTTTGTGAAAGAAACAAAAGAGATATTTTGTGAGAGAGTGAGGGTAAGAGAGAGTGAGCTTAAGAAAGAGAGAGAGGGAGAGACTTGGCTGCCCATATCCGTTCATCCCCTTTGTTTCTTCACCATTTCTTCCTCATCTCATTCATCTCACTACCTTCTTGCATCATCTCAAATTCCTTTTCAAAACCCCATGCCACCTTCACAATAAACATGCACAAACCTATTCTAAACCCTTTAGACCAATCAAGTGTGGATTTTGAAGACTTTGGGCAACTCAAGAATTTTCTTTAGTTGCCAAATGAGGTAATCCTTTCACTTTTAAATTAGTGTTTATATTTAAATATCCTAGTTTAGTTTAGAATTTAATTTAGTTAAGTTTTGTGATCTTAGAAAATTCCAAGATGATGTTAATGTTGGTGCACGGCAGCGCCCCGACCGTCTTTCCGAGGCCAAAATGCGGAATCAAAAATTTTCAACTTTTAATCGGAGACACCGCGGACCATAAACCCGGATCGGGCCATTAACCTATTACTAGCTAACAAGAGAAGGGGTAGAGAGATATACCGAGCAATCCATGTCCTTCGGTCTTCTCGTCGTCGTCCCGATCTCCCCGCGGAATCTCCGGTCTTCATCTCCTCATCGGAATGGCACCACATCGCCGGGTTCTTTTACGGGCTCCCATCTCTGGACCGAGGCAACTCGGGCACGAAGTTGGCGAGCCGACGTGCCCAAGAAATGCTGTAGATGAAGTGTAGAACTCTATGTGTCTCTAGGGGTTGAAGTTGCCATGTATTGGTGGAGGAATGAGATATTAACCTTTTGTAGATGAACTTGGGGATTTTGCAAGCATGAAGAGAACAAAATCCCCACCACCATATTTTGGACAACCCCATGAGCATAGGCCGGCCAAAAAAAAATGGAGAGAGGAGAGGAGTAATACAAAGGGGGTGAGCCAAGAGAATAATGCAAGGTTGAGTGTAATGGAAAAAACAAGTGATGATGAGAAACAATGATCACTCCCATGTCTCCACTCCATCAACCATCATGATACCAAAGTCAAGCAATGATGAGTGAAGAAGTCAAATGATGGTGCAACCATCATGAAGCAACAACATGCAAAGACCACCTTCCACAATGCTAATTTGCACAATTGCAAATAAGCCCTCCTGCACCAATTTTCAGCCAAGGAAAGATACAAAGGAAAATGGCCGAAACGGAATACAAACTGGCAACTCCAGAAAACTGATCCCGTAATAAATTACAGGAAAACCTCGCGACTGTATATACATACCCGCATTTGTATTCCGACCGAATACAAATGCAATGAGACAAAATCTACACTGTCCAATACTATGATCCGGCTTAAACCAAAGCCCGCTAGTATTATCCGTCCGATCATGATCCGTGCAATCCGCACGTACATGATCGAACCCTGCTAAATCTCCATACGGCCTCTACAGCGTTTCGCCTGAAACTTGAGAAACGGTCAGTGGGGGACTCTAAAGACTCATCAACACTTTGGCTGTGGATTTAACCACTAGCACGTCAGAGGTATTAGCCATACGTAACGGGCTACCAGGTGTTGACCAAAAGGGACGTCGATGAGCGAACTCATCCTGACTCCCTACTGAGCCTGTCAGTGACAATATCCGTACAGTCCGGTCCGTTCGTCTATGAGTATCGCATGGCGGGCCTAGGGGGTTGGTAAAAGTCAGACCCCCAAAAGCGGTACAAGTCGTGTCGGAGTGTAGCCCAGAACACCCTGAGATACTACTGGAATACCTACCAGTAAATCTCCTGCCTCGGCCGAGGGCTTTGTGTAATGGCTCTCCTAGACACAGCGCGACCTCACTCCCAATACCGGGAGAGACGAACCCCTGCAGATCCGCTCACTGCCTCCATGTGGCTCGGGACTGTACCCAACTAAAACCTGTTTGCACGACTCCTTTGAGCCGTGATAGGGTAGTAATCAAAGTATAATGGGAACTCACACGAGACAAATGATGATCTCAGGTCGATGAACTAACCTGTACACATGTCACCAGGGAACTGCTATCTGACGTCAGGTATAAGACCAACTAGCATGTTCCCGGCGAGTCCTGTCCGGTGTACTCATAACCCAATGAGCACCTGTATACATCTTAGGTGAACCAACTGACACCAGTGGCTTGTGAGACCGGCCACCGCCCCTCGTCGGGGTCTCGACAGTATACACTAGTCTACTCTAGAGTATCGATGCCCTGTTTCGAAACTCCCACGACTAGGGACCTTTTAAGGATGTGCTTATAGACCCCAGCTCCCACGTATATGATCGCCATCATACTGCTGGCAGTCAAGCAAGAATCCTATGGGCTCTATCAACGTGCAATAATGACCTGTAAGGTCACCTAAAGCAGTACACGATGATAAAGATAAACCAGATAGCATACTATCATCTTGAGTAAGACTGTCCTACCGGTATAGGTCCTCCCTCAATCATTGCAATCACGTGCCTGTGATCCAATAATTGACTCTGAGGGCACTATCTCCAGCAGTTAAGTGTTAATTGAGGTGTAGTGAGTGTTTACAAGACCTTAGAGATTGATTTCCTGGTCTGGAAATAAGTTTAGAACCCGATATACAAACTTAGAATTTTCCCGTGTCGGTTTTGTGAAACGTAAAGGCCTACAGGAAATCTGGAGCTATCTGGGGTATTTCTAAGAAAATCAAACAAGTCCATTGACCTAGATAGACCATTAGAAGACCACCACCGAAGTACGAATCCAATTTCTCCTACTTAGACCGGCGAGGCCGGATTTTTGGGTGATCTCGCCGGACCCCCTATCTCCTATGGTGTTGTGGTTTTGCCTGTATCCCCCTTACCCTACAAGCTATCCCCTGTACTTGTTAGTTTAGTTCTCATTTACCTGAGCCAAAATCTGGGAAGTACTTGAGAGTGTTTTGGCTATATTTTCCGATATGTGAATTTGTGGTTTTGGAATTTGAGATTTGATTTCATTGTTGGACGTTTGTACGTCAACGGACGAGGGTTGCTTGGTTGTTTTTGCATGCGTAGGCTATACGTTCTAACTTATGAGCAATTCGTGTGCCGTATCGATTTTCGGATATTGATTTTAATAGTATTGCGATTGTGTATTGATTGTAGGTGCCTTCGCGTGGACTTCCGAGACGACGAAGCACATCGACTTCGGCTAAGCGAGAAGTTTAGCAGGTGAGTAGATTTATATCTACGGGGGAAGTCGGGTGGATGGCGTATAGCACCCCCATAACTATTGATATGGAAGATCGTTTTATAATTATAATTTTGGTAAAGGATATGCTACGAACTTATGGACATGGTTATAGGATTTAGTAAGATTTAGTAAAGAAATGATATGATAAAAGTTGACGCTAATGAATATGAACTGAAAGATGATAAGTATGAGTTATTAATGGTATGATATGAGATCGAGATCGATAAACACGACACGAGATTGAGATAGAGGTGTTGTGAAATTAATAAGATATGACGTTTATACAAATGTGATTTGAGATATGTATGTGTGTGTGTGTGTGTATGAGTATAATGAGTAATATGCCATTTTAGATCCGTACCCTCATTATTGTATAGGTCGATAGATTCCCTATTCTGTTTGATAACCCCGTACGATGGATTACCGTACGTGATGAGATATACCGAATGATTGATTTGTGCTTATGATTTGAGAAGATTAAGGATTATTGTCATATCGGATGTTATGAGGCGGGATCGCCAATGTTAAGATGCCACTTGAATCATACCTATTTCCAAAACTGACGAATCGTATGCATCTTTTAAACGGAAACTTTATGGGACGCTACGGGTTTCCAAATGATGTCTTTTTCTAAAAACACCGTAGCACCCACTTTTAAAACTACGATTCGTATCTTTTAAAAAGTGACCGTATGGTTCATATGTAGATAGATATACCCAATTATTGTTCATGTTGTGTAGGATATTACCCCTCGTGATGTACATACCATGTGCCGGTATTTAATTCTATATGATATCATTTGTTAGTATACCTGCACAATTACCGTTGATGCGCATGTTACACATACACAGATTTGCCGGCTCACACACATTCTTCATCGGTAATTGCCATGTCACTTACACAGTAGAATTGACATGTCATTTACACAGTAGAACTTCCATATTATGAGATTAATTTTAAACGTAAAAGTACATTCATTATTCAGTACTATTGCTTGACATGCTTGCATGATATACTCGATATGCTCATATTACTACTCTATGTTGTATACATCATACTTTTATGGTTATTTGCATTGAGATGCTGTTTTTATGAGATCTCTGGATTTGAGAACCGCAGTTATATTTCAAAGGGAATTATGTATTGCTTTAAAACGCGATTTCTCTTGATATGATATTTCGATGTGTCCACCATGAGTTTTTTTCGGTTCTGAGCAGTGAGTATACCTGATTCGAGGAGTGGGAGGCACCGTCTGCGGGTACATGGTAGACCCGGTGAGGTACCCCGGGGCAAGAAGCTCGAGATGTAGACGATGAGCCTGGCAGGGGAGCACTACCTACCGGTGATAGTTTTGGGCTCGGCGGATATCTGGAGGATACCGACCGGAGTCGTGAAATGATATGGGCCGATCCGGACTGACGGAGCCCGAGATAGTTTGGCACGGCGGATATCTGGAGGATACCGACCGTAGTCGTGATATGGGCTGATCCGGACTGACGGAGCCCGAGATATGAGGATTTACGTGTCGATGCTGGACACGGGTTTCATGATGTTTCGAGTGTCGGTGTTGGACACCCAGCTTCTATGATTTTGATGTGTCGTTGATGGACACACGTGGTTGATATCCTCATATATATATACATGCTTATGTATTCATGATGTTCGAGTGTCTGTGTGGGACACTCAGGTTCCATGACATTGTTTGTGTCGTTGATGGACACGTGGATGATATCCACATGCATACAGGCATATGATGTCGGATGTTTATTTATATATGCCGTTGCATTGATCGGTTGTTGACATATATGCGTACTTGGTCACCCTAGATATCATAGTATTACCTTCAGGATATAGTGACCTAGGAAATCGTTGTTTTATTTGATTTCTACTCACGAGTTGGCAACCTACCCTCGTTGTGCCACAGTTCTTGCAAGTTTGACCGCTTGGGATCAGTTGCGGTATTGCCGGCACACAGCTTCTTCCGGGTGCTTTGCTTTGGTAGGTGGGATACATGTTGGATCGTGCCCACTCTCGTACTTATATTCTATTGTATCTAGATAAACTCCATCACATCACATCAAGTCAAATCAGAGACTAGAATTTGTATATTGGTAGACCCAGTCAGACTTGGGTATTGTGCGAGACTTAGAGCGATTGGTTTATGATCGCTTTTCTTGAGTTTTGATGTCTTGCTTCTTTATTGTTCTTTTTGGGTTGATTCTTCACCGTTGGGCGTCGTATATATGTTGTTGCGTGGTTTTGATTCTGCCAGTTGGCGAAGAGCTAGCTCCCGCTTGGGGATGCCTATATATTGTTGTGTATATGTTTTGGATCAAAATATACAAGGGAGGTGCTGCCCGAAATTTTAAAATACGAAACATGTTTTCAACTCTAGTATAATCCACTTGCATTTTCATGTTTCATTAGCTATGCATTTAAAGTAAAATATGATTCATTATATCTTTATTTCAAAACCGCACCCCCACTATTTTCCGCAAAAAGGTTTAGATTTTCTGGGTTTCAACTTACTTGATTTACGTTACGCCTTTAGACGCTGCGTAATTTAAGTGCCGGTCACGTGCTAAATTACGGGTCGTGATGGTTAAAAAGCAAAATCCGGACAGACTCGAGGCAAGGTCAGTTCTGTGCAAGTTTGTGTGATATCCAAAAGATTCTTATGGATATATATTCTACCATACCAAGGAACAAAAAGTGTTTGTTTCTCAACATGTCACCTTTTTATAAAAGGAATTTCTTGTAAAAGAAATTAGTGGTAATGAGGTAGAACTGGAAGAAGTTCCAGCAACACAAACTACAACTGATAATTTGGTGGAATCGGAGGATCCAATAGTTTCCAACGAACCCCAGCCACTCCGCAGATCTAGTAGGGTTCCTCATCCACCTGAGAGATACTACAGTTTTCTCGTAGGCGGTGGGAGCGAGGATTGCATCATGGAAGATGATGGCCTAACTAGTTTCGAGCAGGCCATCACAAGTGGGGACTCTGTGAAATGGCTGGATGCTATGCAATCTGAGATGGAATCCATATACACCAACAAAGTATGGATTTTGGAAGTTGCTCCTGAAGGGGTAAAACCCATCGGGAGCAAGTGGATCTTTAAGAAGAAACACGGTGTAGATGGAAAAGTTGAGACTTTCAAAGCTAGACTTGTAGCAAAAGGTTTTCGCCAACGACCAGGTGTCGATTATGATGAAACATTTTCTCCTGTCACTATGCTTAAGTCCATCAGGATCCTACTTGCCATTGCTGCATACCATGACTACGAAATCTGGCAGATAGACGTCAAGACCGCTTTTCTAAATGGTGATTTAGAAGAGAGCGTGTACATGACACAGCCAGAGGGCTTCGTAGACAGTGGGAGTAGCGGAAAGGTGTGCAAGCTGCTTAAATCCATCTACGGATTAAAACAGGCATCGTGGAGCTGGAACATCTGTTTCAATGAAGCCGTCAAAGAGTTTGACTTCATCAAAAATGTAGATGAACCTTGTGTATACAAGAAGGTTGTAGAGAGTAAGGTTGTCTTCCTCGTATTGTACATGGATGACACACTCTTGATAAGAATCGATGTTCCTATGCTACATTCGGTCAAGCTCTTCTTATCATACAAGTTCTCCATGAAAGATCTTGGTGATGCCTCCTACATTCTGGGGATTAAGATCTATAGAGATAGATCTAAAAGGATGTTGGGATTGTCCCAATCCAGGTACATAGACACCATACTAAAGAGGTTTAGTATAGAAGATTCTAAGCGTGATAATTTACCCGCTTGCTCAGGAATCACTCTCTCCAGAGAGATGTCTCCCAAGACTGATTTGGAGAGGGCTCGCATGCAAGGGATACCCTATGCTTCGGCGGTCGGGTGGATCATGTATGCGATATTGTATACCAGACCGGATGTAGCTTACTCACTAGGTGTAGTGAGCATGTATCAATCAGATCCCGGGGAGAAACACTGGACAGCTGTGAAGAACATCCTTAAGTACTTGAGAAGGACTAAAGAAATGTTCTTGGTGTATGGTAACGGCGAACTCCAGGTGGAGTCCTTTGCCGATTTGAGCTTTCAGAGAGATAAGGACGACAGTAAGTCGGTCACGGGTTTTGTCTTTACTCTCAATGGAGGGACGGTATGTTGGAAGAGTTACAAGCAAGATACCGTAGCAGACTCAACGATGGAGGCTGAATACATCGCTGCCAACGATGCTGCCAAAGAGGCTGTTTAGATGAAGAAGTTCATACCTGAACTTGGTGTAGTTCCATCCATTGAGTATCCAATACATGTGTATTGTGATAACAATAGAGCTGTGGCTTTAGCCAAGGAACCCTGGTCCTATCAGCAATCCAGACATATTCTTAGACGGTATCACCTGATCAGGGAGATAGTAGATCGCCGGGAGATCAAGGTCAGGAGAGTTGACACGAAGGATAACGTAGCGGATCTACTCACGAAGACCCTCCCCTAGACGCAGTTTGAGAGACTTTTTGGGATGTTGGGTATGCGATACTACAACACATGGCCTTAGTGCAAGTGGGAGATTGTTAGGGATACGTATGCCCTAGAGACCATTATTGTACATTGATGTATATTATAGTGGATGCTTGGACATATATATAGAGGACTTTCTTGCTCGACATGATAGTATGCTATCTGGTTACTCTTTATCTTAATATGTACACTTAGTATTATTATACTGTCTCTCAGATACATGTTGATAAAACCCTTAGGGTGTAGGCTTGACTATCAGGACTATGATGCGGATCATACTACTAGGATCTGGGTAGTCCACAAGCATATCCTTTAATTGTTCCTAGTCGAGGGTATATCGAGACAGGACATCGATACATCAGAGTAGACTAGTGTGTACGTTTCTTGACCCTGTATGGGGGCGATGGTTGATCCCATATCTATTGGTGTTTGACATCAAAGATTGTACACGGGTGCTCATTAGAGAATGGGTACACCGAACATGACTCGACGAGAACTCCTAGTTGGTATTATACCTATCGTCAGATAGCAGTTCTCTAGTGACACTGGTACAGGTTAGTCTGTAGACCCGAGATCGTCATAGAGACTTTTGTGGCTCCCACTGTGCTTTGATTTCCTCCCTATCATGGCTCAAAGGAGTCGTGCAAACAGGTGAATTTTGGGTACAGTCCCGAGTCACATGGAGGCAATGAGCGATGGGAGGGGTTTCGTCTCTCCCGGTATTGGGAGTTGATGTTGCGCTATGCTCGATTGGCTATAACAGTAAGTCCCTGGCCAGGACTGTTGATGAGATTTACTGGTAAGTCTTATCAGTAGTTTCTCGAACCGTTATAGGCCAGGCATCGGCATGACTTATCACATTACTGGGGTCTGACCATTCCACCCCTAGACATGATATGCGACATATCAGACGAAGAGACTGGACTGTACGGTAGTGTTACTTATAGGCTTCACGGGAGTTTGGACAAGCTTGCTTGTTGATCTTCTAATCACTCAATACCCGGATAGCCGTTACGTCCAGCTAGTACCGCTGACGGCTTGTGGGTGACTGATGTGATTATCGCCTGCTGCTGGCGTATTGACGAGTCTTTAGAGTCCCACACAGAAGTTTTATGATTCAAGCGAAACGAAGTTGGGTACATATGCTGATATGTGCGGGGGCCAGATTAAATACGAGTATGTGATACCGTATTCTAATCTGGCGGTTATTTGTTATCGGTTAGATTATATGTGATATAACCGGATTGTCGAATCAAGTGTTGATTTGATAATGTGATATACAGATAAATGATATTAGTCGGTTATATGTGATATAACCGGATTATTAAATCAAGTGTTGATTTAATAATTTGATATATATTTATATTTGATATAATTATATGTTAACTAATATTATTAGCTCACTAATTATGTTTCTTAATATATATATATATATATATATATATATATATATATATATATATATATTATATGAAGCATGGCATGAATTTTATATTTTTAGAAAATAGAAAATGAGGTGTAAATTGTGGAGATATTTGCGGAATGGGGCAAGACATGTGTTTTTATATTTGTTTACTCATTTGTTTGCACTATTGAAGCATAGCGCATTTTTGTATTGCATTTTATTCAATGCTTCAATAATGTGTGAGCTCATGAGTTGCTATACCACACTCTTTCATGTGATGAGTTTCATGCCTTAGCCATTCTTGAGCTCTTGCTCTCTATTTTTTTTCCTCACTTCACCTCCAAGTTCAAATCCTCACATGTGATGTGAATCATTGAACTTGTGAGAACCCTAGTGAGCAAATTAAACCCCTACTTCATCATCCTAGTGTAGATTAGCACCTAGCACTAGTGTGTTTTCTTCACTAATGAGATTTTAGTGAAGAGGTAGCTTGATCAAGTGGACTTCGGGTGGATCATCTTCGGCACGAAGATTACGGAGGAGGCTCGTTCAAGCTTCAAGAGGAGCCTAGTGGAGTCGCGTGGACCATAACCCAAAGCATTTGAAGAGAAGGACATGGTCTACAAATGTTGTTACATCCTTCCCTTCTTGTAGTTTTTCATATCATCATAGGAAACCCTAATTATTCTAGTAAAGATCTTGGTTAGTGTTTGTTAGCATCCAAAATTTTTAAAATTGCATGTGTGATGCCTGTTTAAACCCCGTCGTGGTGCTAGCAAACACTTTCAGGTGGAGAGGCTGATGATGGTGGTGGTGGTGGAGATGGTGGTAGTGGTGGAGGTGGTGGTAGCGACGATTTTGGGGAAGATCAAGGAAAAAGGGTGGATGGGCTGATGATGATGATGATGGTAGTGGTGGAGAAGGTGGTGGCCGTGGAGCAGGGTGGCAGAGGGGCTGATGATGATGGTGGGAATGGAAGTGATGGAGGTCGTGGTAGCGATGATTTTGGGGAAGATCAAGGAAAAGGGTGGAGGGGCTGATGTTGATGGTTGGGGGGGGGGGAGTGATGAAGATGATGGTGCTTTGGGAGTGATTGATTTTTTGTGATGATGCAGTAGCCAATGCTGACATGGCGATGATGTGGACCGCTAATGCTAACATGGCACTGTTAGATAGGGTGTTTTTTTGCAAAAAAATATAGGGTAGTTTGCTGCCGCGGGCCGAAACCACATGGGAGTTTATTGCATTTAAGCCATTAAATATAATACAATAAATTAAAATATTAACATTTTGTCTATTATGTATACTTTGGTTCTACTCGAGTTGAATTTAGGAAGCGAGTTTAGTTCGACGGACGGGTTTTGTACTAAACTCATATCCGCCCCAAAAAAATTACAGCTACTTTTAAACCAGCATGTTCTTAATCGGACGGGTATAACATACCCAAAAAAAAAACGGAAATATCGGGTGCGGGTCAAACCCAGCCCGACATTCACCCATAGTCCAAGGTTTTTCTTAAGTAATAATTTAAGGGGCAAATTTTTGGATTTAGCAGGGTTTTCAAACTAGTTAGAGATTTAGGTAGGTTTGAAAACTAGTTAGAGAAATACCAAGTTTGGGTCACATCGATGACACCTAGATGCTACGTAGGATGAACAGTTGGGAGCGTCTGAATCCGCACTTTGCAAGTGCCTATTAAAATTTGGGGAGCCAAGTTTTAATCCGCACTTTGTAAAGTGCGGATTAAAACTTTGCTCTAAGCTCTCTCTCACCGTGGATCTCTCTCTCTCCATTGTGGATCTCCCACGTCTCGATCTCCATTATTTTTCTTGAAGATCACATGATTATTATTTTTCTTGAATTTTTTTTATATCTTTTTCACTTCAAGCCCACGGGAGCCCTGAACATCATCCCATTCACCTCCAATCAATCACTCCCTCTCCTTTCAAAGTTCAAATTAGAAAGATTAAGAAAGAACAAATGCATGAAATTACATCCAAAAACTTAAAATTCATCACGTAAACGAAACAAACATGTGCTAATCGGAACAATCGATATCTATAGAAATCAGAGACCATGAGATTTCTCGCCTAAATTCTCAAATGGCTGCCTGCATTTCATTGATTGAGATGGGGGATTTCGAAGATGAACGAGGGTTTAGCTTCAAAACCCTAACCGGAGTTGCGATCGGTTTTGGGGGATTGATTCTTTTTTGGCCATGGCGGCAGGAAATAGAGGAGAGAGAGAGAGAGATCAAGAGGAGAGAGAGAGAGGCGCTTAGTATTAGAGAGGGAAGTTTTAATCTGCACTTGTAAAGTGCGGATTCAGACGCGTCCAGCCCTCCAAGTGCTTATCCTACATGGCGTTTGGTGTCATCGATATGATCTAAACTTGCTGTTTTTCTAAATAGTTTTCAAACCTGTTTAAATCCCTAAATAATTCGAAAAACTAGTAAAACCCCAAATTTTGTCCTACTTCAAGCAATCTCCCGAAAAACCTAGTCTAAACGCCCGAGGTCATTTCCCCAATTAAATAGTGTACGGAAATTAGACTGTCGGCATGCAATCAAATCACAACAAAATTACCCTCCCTCCTTTTCGCTGTCCTTGGTCCCTGCTTCCTCTCGCAGATCAACCGTCGCTCCAATCAAAACCCAAGAAAAAGCTCGAAAAAATCCAAAACCCTAGCAAATAATTTCAACTTCGAAATCTCACTCCCAAGTTCAATTTCAATCATCATCTTCTTCATCTAGCGGTTAGGGTATTGGAGAGCAGAAGCGGAGATCGAGAATGTCGTTCGTTTTGGGGCTGGTCCTTGGTCTCCCCGTCGGAATCGCGCTCGTGATGCTCTTCGTTCGATCTGAGAACAGCCGAACTAGGCAAAGAACTCAGCTGGTAAGTTTCTCGATTTAGTTTGAAAGATGTCTTTTTTATTGCTAAAAGCCAAATTTTTCTTGATGTGATATCGATTGAAGATTTCATTTAGAGAGGCATTTTTTTTTATCGAATATGTGATATTTTGCACTGAAGCATCACACAGTATAATGGAGATTTTGGCCCCCAAATATATGAGCTGGTGCCGATTATTTGACAATTTTGCAATCAGCTATCATCGTCAGCTTTTGAGCTGGTGACAAATTAACGATGGGTTGAGAAAAAACTTTGCAGAATAGAGAAATATCCGTTATGGGAAATCGCAATCAAATCACATCCAAATTAATGTGTGATATGCTATCTATATTTGTTATGAGAAATACAATTTTTCTTAGAAGTAGGAATTCTTAGTAGAGCCGTCGTTCCCATAGCATTTATTTTGACCTTATGTTATCTTCCTGCCATATATGAGACTAATCCTATACCTTACTTCCTTTAATCAAACTCATCGGTTCACACTAATTGGTGTACTCTCATAATCTTTATTGGGTGTGGGCACATATGTCTCAACAATCCCATTAGATCACACGGTACAATCATACATTAAGTACTCACTGTTCCACTCTATTTCCGATTTGGATTCGACTTTAATTCCAACAGCCCTTTCTATTCAATGGATGTTATTGTCTTGACGAGGCACAAACCCAACAGTATAATTAGAGAGACAAATATAACACATTTCTCAACCCCTCAAGAATAAAAATTAATCAATGCATTGTATTGTCGTGGATCATTTGCCAGTAAGGTGTGAAGGATTGTTTTTTAGTATAATAGAATTTAACTATATTATTTTGAGACAGCAGAGCTAAGCAGAGAGCTGCTTTATTTCTTGCTGCAGGCTACTACAATAGCAGCCTTCTCAAAGCTGACAGTTGAAGACTCAAGGAAACTACTACCAGCCCAATTTTACCCTTCTTGGGTTGTTTTCTCGCAGCTACAGAAGTTGAGTTAGATGGTGATTTTGTTTGTACTTGTGATTCTTTCATGTCTTTTATATTCCTATTAATTTTTTCTCTTCATTGATATTGGTTATGTTATTTCTACAGCTGAAATGGCTCAATCTCGAATTAGTAAAAATATGGCCTTATGTCAATGAGGTTTTTATTCTTTTATCCTCTCCCGCTGCTTGACTTTCTTGATCTAGGATTAGCTATACCATTTCCATGTCGAGTTTTTACTTTCTTGAAGTGGTGAAATGCTGTTTTGAGATAATTTTATTGTCTTTACAATGCAATTCCTACAGGCAGCATCCGAGTTGATAAGAACATCTGTTGAGCCAGTGCTTGAACAATACAGACCTATTATATTATCATCCCTGAAGTTTTCAAAGTTAACACTTGGTACAGTTGCTCCGCAGTTTACTGGTGGGTTTTCAATACAGCTTTTGCTCTTATACAAGTGTTAAACCTAGAATGCTCTTATGCATTTTCTCCGTAAGTATTATTTATGAACCACATTATATGATATCTTTCATAACATGTACTTTTTTCATGGATATTCTCATTGTACAAGTGTTTGTTTTCTCATTTAAGAGAAAGGCATTGACCAATCTCTTAAATTTGACACCGAACCATTTGACCAATCTTGTCTGTTTTTAACGTATCTAGAGCTTAAATTTGAGTCACGTAATTGAGATTCTTTTTCAGGCTTTGGATAATGACCAGTTGCTCAGCTCATAGTTTAATAATGCGACCATCAATTAATAACTATAACATAGTGTAAGGGAAAACCTTAAAAAATGGGTTTAGACTGCTTATGCTTCAACTGCAAAACTTTTCACTAATTGTCTTCTTTATAGCTGATAAGTAGAATTGTTTATTGATGAAAACTGTAAACTTGTTAGTAGCCAATAAAGTAGAAAACTGCCCTAAGTTTTATGCATATGCCGCTCTATCATATAATTTCTTTTTTAGCTTTAACCTAAAACGGTTGCAAGGATAAGTTACCAATGCTTGTCAATTGCTCATCTTTGACTTGTCCCTTTTCTCATCTTCTTCATGAGTGGGTTTTGTAGCGCCTTGATTGGATATCTAAGAACACGGTACGAGTGTAGATCCATATGAAAACGATTGAATCAAGCCCGGTTTTCCGCTAGGTGGGAGTCCTGACATTGGTTTTGTGGTATTACATCGACATGTCACTTCTCAAAACAGCTTACAAAGAATCTCAAAATTCGGTATATTACAGGATATTAGCCTCTATATGCTCTTCAACACCTATGCAGCTATTTTTCCCCCTTCTAACTTCTGCTAGTGAAAAATCTTTCAAGATATCTAGACTACTGATATTCAGCTAGCTTTGGCAGCTGAAAGAAATATAATTTTTTTCTGACGAAAAATGTAATATAATTTTGTTATGATATTTTCTCAATGCCCCCTAAAGAACCATCATCCTAGAGCTATGTTGTTTGATTTTCCTGAAGCAATCGCATTTCCGTGCTTGGTTGCTCTATTTATCATTTTTATTGAAACATGAGTTTGCGCATGGAATCTTGTAGTATTTGTACTAAATTAGTTTGTCAACTTCTGTTAAATTGTATATATAGTAACTGTTTGCTCAAATTCTAATATCACAGATATTATTTGTTTTAGGGGTTTCAATTGTTGAAGCTGACAGTTCCGGTGTCACCATGGAATTAGAGCTAAATTGGGATGGAAATCCGAACATAGTACTTGACATTGGAACTAGGCTTGGTGTGGCACTTCCCATACAAGTACGGTTCTGTTTCTTTTTTATATAACTGCTATGCATAATATACATAAGGGTGCAGAATAAGGATTGAAGAAGACAATCGTACCAGATAATTTTTCCTTGGAAGGATAATAGATAAATACTGTAACAACTATGGCTACTTTCAAGTGTGTAGACTTGAAGTTACAGGTTTTCCATGAAAAGTGGTGACATAACGAGCGAAGGTTCATTGTTTGTCAACTTGACCCATTTTTTTTGAACGCTGAAAATAATGAAATGTCGATGTTCACGGTCTTAAAATTACTTGGTTTTAGTTAAATGTCAAGCTATATGAATTGCAATTGCATTCCAACCATTGGCGTATTTTCAGGGTTGTCCTGATTCATAAATTAAGGTGGTTATAATCTATTATGTGGCGGTGGTTGCACTTTTTTTTAATCATAATTGAAGATTATTTATTCACATCGAAGTTTTTCTCGATAAGTTTCCAATCCGTTTAATCAACAGAGATCACTAATGCTTCTTTTTGGTTACCACCATTTTAGGTAAAAAACATTGGCTTCACAGGGGTCTTCCGTTTAATCTTTAAGCCGCTGGTGTTCGAGTTCCCATGCTTTGGAGCTGTTTCGTTTTCCATGAGAGAGAAGGTAGAACCACACAATTTCTGCCATCATCTTTATCTCATCTGTAGTTATGTTACGTAACTTTTTTCCTTAATATTTGTGGTGCAGAAAAAGTTAGATTACACCTTAAAGGTTGTTGGTGGTGAACTATCTTCTTTTCCTGGAATTTCGGCTGCTATTGAGGTTAAAACATCTTCTTTCGTAGAACATTTGATTTCTAAGGTTCATGCATTAACTTTTTCATGTGACTGAGTACGCAGTTTATTTATCCAGGAAACAATACATGACGCTATTGAAGACTCCTTGATGTGGCCCGTTCGAAAAGTAATCCCTATAATACCTGGTGATTATAGGTATTTTTACAGTATGGTTATATATTTTATGAATATTTTTCTTATTATATGCCTATTACAATTATTTACAATCATTTCTTTCCATTTTGTCCCTCCTTCTGCAGTGACTTAGAATTGAAACCTGTTGGAATATTAGAAGTGAAGCTTGTCCAAGCAAAAGATTTAACTAATAAAGACATGATAGGGAAATCCGATCCCTACGCTGTGTTGTACATTCGGCCATTACCTGACAGAATGAAGAAGAGCAAGATAATTGTATTCTACGTTCAACAAAATTTCTCGTTTTTGTCCACAATGCTTTGGTTATTTATAATTATCTTTAATTTCTGCAGAACAATGATTTGAACCCTATTTGGAATGAACACTTCGAATTTATAGTTGAGGATGCATCTACTCAGCATCTTGTAGTAAAAATTTATGATGATGAAGGGCTCCAGGCATCTGAACTTCTTGGTTGTGCTCAAGTAATGTTGAAGGATCTTCAACCTGGGAAAGTGAAGGATGTATGGTTGAATCTTGTTAAAGATTTGGAAGTGCAAAGAGATCAGAAATATCGGGGCCAGGTCAGTTAAAAATTCTTAAAATACCAATCTTCTTTTTTTAGTTTTATTGCATAATTGGATTTGGTTGTGGCTCATGTAACTTAAATTCATTCTTCTTTTTTCTGCCGCAATTTCAGTAGCACTTCGTAATAATTTTTTGTAAAGGGTCAAAGTGCATATTTAAGTATTTCAAGAACAAAATTTCACAGAAACACAAAAAAGTTTACGGCCGTTAAAATAAGAGGGCAAGTGCAGGCTAAATTACACTAAAATGCCCTTATCTATCATTGCTTTTACTAAACTACCTTCAAGTCTTTTTAATTAGACTATAGCCCTTGACTATGCTGCTTTTCACTGAACTACCTTAAAACAGAAGGTAGTTATCTATACTGGCAATGAGGAAGGTTTACAGAAAATTAGCCAAAATTCATAAATAAAACACTACTAGTTAAGGTTCACTTTAGCTGATAAATCATGATAATAAACCTGATATCTGCCATCAGGTTCACCTGGAGCTTTTATACTGTCCTTTTGGCATGGAGAACTCGATCATGAATCCTTTTACCAAGCAGTACTCGATGACTTCTTTAGAAAAAGCGCTCAAGTCCGAGACAAATGGAACCGATTCCGCTGACAGTGACAGGACATCGACAAGGAAGGAGGTTATTATGAGAGGGGTGCTTTCTGTAACTGTTTTATCTGCTGAAGACTTGCCCGCGATGGATGTCATGGGGAAAGCCGATCCATATGTTGTCCTAACTATGAAGAAAACCACAACAAAAAATAAGACTAGGGTAAAATCCTTGCTCATAAAAATTCAAACCTATTTAATTTAATTTTATTAAATATCGTGTGTGTGTGTGTGTGTGTGTGTGTCTTTTGCAGGTTGTGAATGAGAGCCTGAATCCTTTATGGAATCAGACTTTTGATTTTGTGGTCGAAGATGGGCTTCATGATATGCTGATTTTGGAGGTTTGGGATCATGATACTTTTGGAAAGGTCTGTTTCCTTAACCCTCCCGGATATTTTTCTTGCTGCTGCTGCTGGTAGAATATAAAATTGGCTAAATCACAGTAAACTACCTGTAATGCAACTATTTTTAAGTTAATTGCCTTAAAAAGTTCTTTAATTACAGCATGCTCCATTAAGGTACTACATTTTAGTGTATTGAGAAAAACAACTCCTCTAAAGCCAAAATATCAAGGCATTTGTTGTAATAAAAACTTAAGGTAGGCTACTAAAAAAATGATTATTAAGGCTAGTTTTGTGTAATTTAGCATCCTCAGCCCGCATCATACCTAAAGGAGTTTTGATGCAGTGGAAAGGACTTTAAGATGGCATTGGAGCAATCCAGGTTCATATCCAACTGGACATGCATTTAGTTAGCGGAATTTAAAAAAAGAAAAAAAGAATACTGCTGTGCAAAATAGTCAAGATTCAGCCTATAAGAGCAGTCCATCTATGGAGGCGTGCTAGAATATAGAATTATATCTCTGAACGCTCGTCATAACTTCAAAATTTTGATTGATGCAATAAAAGAGACTTTAAGAGTAGGTTCTGGCGATCTGCATTTTGTGATTGGACTTTAGAACTCAACTCGGATCTTTATCATCAGTATTTTCTTAGTCCCACAGTAAAACTTTGGGGTATTCTCATTGAAAAATAATCATAGTTGCTCTGTCATTCATGGTATCAGGATTATATGGGGCGATGCATCATGACGCTAACGAGGGCGCTACTCGAAGAGGAGTTCGAGGACTGCTTCCCTTTAGACGGGGCTAAATCAGGGAAACTTAATGTGCGTCTCAAGTGGGCACCACAGCCAATTTACAGGGATTCATGATTTGGAAAAAGTTCATTACTGTGATTGTCGAGCGAACAATTCAGCTTTAGAGACGGTGTTCTGAATTTTCCGATTGCTGAAGCTGGGAAGTGAGTGAATAGCAGCTTGTTTTTACAAGAATAACAGCTGCTTGTTGTAAAGTTAATTGACTTGGCCAGGGTTTGTCATAGTGCATGTAGATTATTGTTTGGATAAACAAGACATGTATGGTTATTCTATTGTATAAGAACTGCATGCTAGAGAGAGGATATTTGTTGATAGAGTGCACCTTTTGCTTCGTTTCCATGTTATGCACCTCAGTATCCACTCTTTTAGTTTCCAGAAAAAAAATGCTTAACCTACCCACCCGGTTGAGGCTTCATATAGGCTACCAGGTATTTGATTGGCTAATAAAATGGGTAGGTGTTCAAGTTTCAAAAACTATCCCATTTTATTGATCAATTATCAACTTGCTAGCTTATGTAGAGTTTACCGGTTTGGTAAGAAGTTAGATTTGATAATAGGTATCTTATGTTCTCTGAAATGAGACACTTATTCGACCTTTTAATGTGGACCAAAGGCTCATGTGGGGAATTTTTTTAATGTTTTGTCGGTGTAATCTAAAGTCTAAATTACTTTCAACTATGGTGCTTTTGGTAAGAGAGCTTTTTTCCGCTAAATTGTAACAGATATATGCGACAGTTAATTTAAATACAATGATAGTTATGAACAGTTTAACGTAATATTGCCTATCATAAATTGTTATACTATCATAATGATCAAAATAACATCTTAAATTTTAGGATGTACATGCTCTTGAACGATACAAAGACAAACAATATCCAATTCTTTTGAAGATGTACACATTTTTAAGGACATGACAACCAAGACCGTTAACATTAATTGTCAAAAAAAATATTGACCTATGGTTGATTTTTATCAAGCATGAAAAACATGAAATGAAAATTAGAAAATGTAAAAAAAAAAAATGACCGACCGAAATCTGCTGACAAAAGAACAAAAATTAAGGTAGTTGTGAAAAGGCCAAACTGAAAAAAAAAAAAAAAAAAAAAGAAAAGAAAAGAAAAGAGAAGAAAGTTGAGGAAAGTGAGTTGCGGCTGCTCTAAAAAAAACTCAACTTTCCCAAGTTGGCACGCTCCACATTCCCTTTTAATTCGCCATCATGTCTTATTTTAAAGCTCTCGTTTAGATCTGCCCTCCTTCTTAGCAAACCCACTTCCTCTTCAACATTTCAACATTGCAAAATCCATCAAATTCCTCAAATTCTTCAAAAAAAAGAGAGACAATTTCTTTCCGTTTTGTTTGAGATCTTGACGATTGATTGGGGATTTTGATTCGTGGGTCTTGTTGCTTGAAGCGATTGTGTCTGGATCTGAGGAGAAAGGCGATGACTTGGAGATACAAAGCTGGGCTTTTCCTCATTGTAGCTGTTGTCATCATTTGGGTCTCCTCTGCTGAAGTTACTCAGGTCCTTTTTTTATTCAATCTTTGGTTGTTTTTTATAAAAAAAATTCTTGAATTTGTTTGTTTGCAATGTTCATGATGAGATTTAATTGAAATGTAATGTAGCTGAAGTTAAAAGTTTGGATTTTTTATTGGAGAATTACGATTCCGTAACGAACTATCATAAGGAACTAATGGAAACTGATGAAATCATGTGATGTTGAACACCAACAAAAGGTGGAAGTTGTGGAAGCAAATGCTGAGTAGAGTTCTCACACAATTCCGCACATGAATGAAAAAATGGGGGGAAATATTCATAGACAAATCTAGGGAAAACACTTGGTGAATATGTTTATAATTCATCACACAAAACCTTGTATTGGGATGTGCTAAATTTGGATCTTGGTTTTAGTATGCCTCCAAATTAAACTTATCATCTTTGATGTTCTTAGACTTTTAGCAAAATTTTGGAGAATTTGGAGGACGCCAACTAGACTTTTATGGTTATGAAAAGCTACTATCTTGTCTTAGGAACACAACACTAATACAAAAAGAGGGTTGATACTGGGTTGACAAAAAAAGATGACTGGTTGTGATATATCGTCAAATCTTTCATGGAGACTTTTTTCCTTTGAGTCCTTTTGCATTTTGATGAGGAAAGAAATGACATTTCACTCTCAATAACTTCAAGTAGTTAAAGGCTTCTTTAGTCCTAAAGGTGATATATGTCACGAATTCTCCAAGGATCCTTTGGAGCAAACAAGAGAAAGCAGTTCCTTAACAATTTTCTTTCTTTGTAATACAATCCTAGAAACTAATTACAAATAATACACGCTATCAAATTATATGGAGTATGAAACTTGTTGCTATATTCTCACTTGGGGCAAAACCTTGATATTATAAAGAAAACATAACGTGAAGGGAAAAAAAATCCAAGAATAATGCGTTTTTTTATGATAGGGGGTATGAGGTTCCAAACGTTGTTAATGCTCTCAATATAAGGTTAAAGCAACAAAATTGGCAAAGTAATTTTGTTACGATTTCAAGCATATAGTTGAAAAGAGTGATACATGCAATAAGGTGGCAGGAGAGGACAAGGACAAAATTGATGCATCATCCAAAACCATCTGAGCCTTTTCCTCAGATTAACAAATAAAGCTGGACGCTGAGTATTACTTATGTTAGAATAATCTGGTAGTACTTAAGTATATACAATTGCATACCATTGGTTTTCTTTCTTTTTCCTTTTTGGTGCCAAATACCATTAGTTTCTTGCTCATTTATGTATTAAACTACAGTTAGAAGATTTATTTCATCATAGGTATATACATTAATGCAGGTAAATTGTGTACTTTTATGTTTTTAAAAAACTTTTTGTACTCTAAATCCGTTGAACTTGTTAATGTTTATCATACAGGGTATATTTACAGATTACAAACAGCCATTTGCAGTTACTTACTTGGGAGCCTCCCTGATGGTCGTGTATCTTCCCATAGCATTTTTCAAGGATTGGATGTGTAATTTTCTAAAAAAACGCAAGAACAGCATCCTTCCAGATACTGTAAAATCAGGAATTGATTCTTCACTTGCATCAAGTGGAATGCAAAAAATCTTGGAAATGGGAGCACGCTCACCTTTGACTAAAAAGGATAGCTCGATAAAACTTTCTTCACAAGAGGAGGAAAAGCCTTTTCTTGTGGAGCTTGGAGGTGAATCGAATGTTGTGGTGTTGAAAGAGAACAAAGAGCTTACTACAAGGGAAATTGCTGTATATGCATTTTATCTTGCCCCCATTTGGTTTGTAACAGAGGTAATCTCTTACTATACAATGATTAATAACCCTTAGTTCTAGTTTGCATTTACTAGTACTTTACACGTGGGAAGCACATATACATATGTTAAATATTATGAAAAACTGAACTGCATAGTTAAAAAATTAGAGATGTTTAAAGTTTCTAGTTGAGATTTTCAAGAGTTGAATAGCCAGAGACAAAATTTTAAATAATTATTTTCAATATTTATGAGAACATTACTTGCTGCTTGCTGGGATTCAAATTGAGATTTCAATTTGACACCTCTTTTGGGTTACAATAGTATGAGCTTGTAGCCATTGTGAGGCTTATTGGACTAGCCATCAGCTCTGATTTATTAATATCGTTAGTTTTCAAGAGATTTTAAACCAAAAGCTTTTGAAGAATCAAAGGACACATTGCCGCTGTTCTTACCTATTTTTGGAACAAATTTATTTGACCCTCCAAAGTTCTTGATGGAGGACCGTCCTGCGTCAGCTCTTACATTAAGGAAAAAAAACAATTGAAAAAAACAAAAATCACGCATATACGATTTCATTTGATCAAGCCATGAGTATTTGCTTACTTTATTTCTTATATGAATGGAGACAGTACTTATCAAATGCTGCACTTGCACGAACCAGTGTGGCGAGTACTACAGTATTATCTTCGACTTCAGGGCTCTTTACCCTATTCATTGGTGCGCTTCTTGGCCAAGACACTTTAAATATAGCGAAAGTAGTTGCTGTTTTTGTTAGCATGGCTGGAGTTGGAATGACAACTCTGGGAAAGACTTGGGCAGCGGATGATTCACAATTAAGCTCTTCAGGGTAAGTTGTTTTGTTCATATTTCACTTTGCTTTGGGATTAACAAATCTTTCGAGAACAATGATTTTAAGCTAAATTTCATGAAATACCATGAACTTTCAGCATTTTCCAAATAGATGCATGTATTTAAAAATTGCAAGCTGATTCCATGAGCATAGTGATTTTCACATAAATATCATGACCTTTTAGTGTTTTTCTATTTATAACTATTTTTTGTTTTCAGTGAGATACTTCTATTGTAATTTACCTCTAATGTTCATGTTACTCATGTCTGATATTTGCATTGAAAGATCGCTGAAAGGTCATGGGTTTATTAGAAACTGACCAAGTTTATGGTATCAAGGTATATGGTATTTATCTGCAAAAATGCTAATATCATGGAGTTCTAGTGATATTCAATCATGGTTTCAAGTTTTTTTTCTTTTTTCTTTTGTTTTGGCTTTGCTTGCATTGCATTTGTCGAAAGAAGCTTATCGCAGAAGTATTTTTGATGTATGGCTTCATACAATTCATATTCTTTTTTCTTGTTTGTATTGTAAATGCATATCTGTTTATTAATTGTCATTTTTTAGGCTAGACAAGTGTTTTCATTATGTGCAGACACGACAAACGTTCTCTTGTAGGAGATCTTTTTGGCCTTCTTTCTGCTGTATCGTATGGTCTATTTACCGGTCAGATGTCTTGCTCTTGATTCTAATAATTTCGTTTTGCTGTGTGTATGCAAATGTGTGCGCATGAATATTAACGTTAATTCTGTATGTTGTCATTGATTATATTAATGTTAAAATTGCAGTCCTCCTTAAAAAGTTTGCTGGAGATGAAGGTGAAAGGGTTGATGTTCAAAAATTGTTTGGATACGTTGGATTGTTTACTTTATTGGCTCTTTGGTGGCTTGGTAAGGCTGTGCTTAGTTCCAGTTATACGTCCACAACATGGTCATAGGATATTTCAGTTCTTGTTGTTTCATATTTTTTTTCATTTTCATAATATTTATTTTCTTCTCTGGATACAGCAATTGAATCCCTATCTAAATTTTGTTTTCCTTCCTGCCCCAATGCCAGAAACTGCAATAACTATTTTTTCAGTGTAACCGAAACTGTTGAAAACGTCAATATAAGAAGAATAATTTGCAGTATGTTATTTTTTTTGAACTTGAACTATTTTCTAGTTAATAATCTGGTATATTATTGCTGTGATCATTGTTGTGCAAGTTATTCCTTTATAAGAAAAATAATTTATATCCCCGCCAACATTTACATAATCCATAAGCTATCCAAGGGGTTTTTGATAGAAGAAGTGGGTGACATAATTCACAGTTATCTGTTTCTTTGTTGTAAATATATCCTGGGGTCATATACATAATTTGGTTCATGACAATGACTTGATAACTTCTGATGTTATTAGTATATGCATGATGTACTCTTCAAAAATATGATATGCACATAATACATTTTAGTATTCTCATTTTAATAATTAGTTTTAAAATTGTCATTGTTGCAATTGTTTAATTCCATATATGTAATAATTATATAGAGAAATGACCTATGCTTTGTAAATTCTGCTACCACTAAAATATTTGACATTAGCATTCCACATTTTACTTATATCTCCATTCCTTTTCCAGTTTGGCCCTTAACTGCATTGGGGATCGAACCTAAGTTTACAATACCTCACTCTCTAAAAATGGAGGAAGTTGTTCTTGCTAATGGCTTTGTTGGAAGCGTACTCTCCGATTACTTTTGGTACGTAGCATGTAACAACTATGACAATATTTTTCATCATCATATTCAATGTTTATGATTTAAATATTTATTTAATATATTTTTCAGGGCATTATGTGTAGTATGGACTACTCCTTTGGTGGCCACATTAGGCATGTCCCTAACAATACCGCTCGCTATGGTCGCGGATATGTTGATTCATGGCCGTCACTATTCAGCAGTTTATATCCTTGGTTCAGCTCAGGTATTGTTTTCCTTAAATAAAAGTTTGGTAGCTTTGCTGTGGTTACAAAGATTCTCAATTTGACCAAGTTTTTTTTTTCTTTTTCCTGAAACAACAGCGACCTTATACCAAACTTTTGCTCTTTGTTGTTTAAGTTAAATTTCAGTAAACTACCCTGTAGTTGTTTTGCACTAAAATACCTTAAAGAAAGTTTGTTTATTACACTACACTCCCTTAAACTTTGATATTAAGGGAGTTCTCTTTCCTGAAATACCCTTTAATGCAGCACTTTAAGGGAGCTTCCTGTAAAACTACAGTTTTAAGGCAGTTAACCTGAAATTCGCTCAAAGTTAAGGGTAGTTTAATGAAATTTGTCCTTGTAGTTTACTTCTTGTTAATAGTGATCAGGTGTATATTTACAGTATTAACCCATTGGTGAATTATAATGGCTATCAAGTGTTGAAGTTTGATTTACATTTCTAATCCACAATCAAACAACTTGAGCACCTGGGTAATGGTTATTTAAAAATGTAAATAAGAGCACCGGAGTCAATTTTAAGTATATTTGCTGCTCTTGTTTATTGTTTGTTTTTGGGTGAGTTTTGCCGTATGCAGGCTAACACTTTTGTTGCAGGTATTCGCTGGCTTTGTAATAGCTAACCTTTCGGACCGATTTACAAAGATGTTGGGATTGTAGCATAATCAAACTCGATATTTGCACACAAAGGACTTCTTTCCTTACCCACAAGTGTGCCGGTTTGTTGCCGAAATGCCTTATCGACATGTTGTGGGTTACCCTTATGTCTGAGGAAGATATACTTTAAGTTCATTTAATTCTATTTTGTAGAACAAGGAACTCAAATTTTGTTCTGCTTGGTGCTGAAGAATATGTGCGTGCAGTTATGATTCTTTTGAGATGTACTATATCGAAAACTTGTGCCGTTGTACATTATTACGTCTTTGTAAATATAATTCTTTGTGGACCTTAAGGTCAAGGTCTTCCGATTGAAATGTTTTAAAGATCACTTTTTATTTATACATTTTGCACACAATTCATTGTCAGTTATCAAAATGCCATTTTTAGAATTGTCGATTACTGATGAAGTAGTGTCGACCTGTGTCAAAGCTGCTTTGATCCTGTGTGCTCCGTGTTGAAGCCGCATCAAAGCTGTGTCCGTACCATGTCACCGTGCATGGATATTGCGTTGATACCGTGACACAGCCGTGTGGAAGCCGTGTCTATAGAAGCTGTGTCGGTGCCGTGTCACTGTGCATGGATTCTGTGTTGATACCGTGACAGCCGTGTGGAAGCCATACCGTGTCACCGTGCATGGATTCTGTGTTGATTCCGTGACACATCCGTGTGGAAGTCGTGTCTATATCGTGTCGTCGACGCTGGGTCCACCTCCCTCTGACAGGCCCATCTCCCTTTGACACCATGTCGTCCCTGCACCGGTGCCAATTCAGCACGCCGTGTCCAAATGATGATGCATCAATTCAGCACGCTTCTAGACGACTAGACATCACATCATGTACCTTGATGCAATGAGTGGGGGTATTTTTGTCGGTCACCAAGTCAGCAGGTGGTATGCGTTGGTTGCGTTTGGTACATGGAATGGAAAATAACCGAGAATCCTCACATTTCCGAAAATATGATCACCGGGCATCTAATTCCTAGGAATCTTTGCATTAACATGTTTGGTAACTTTAATCATTCCCGGTAATATATGTATGCACAACCGATGGCAAGATCAGCGGTGGGCAGACGGCAACGGCCGACGAACGGCGGACAGACGGCGGGGCCGGTCGAACGACCAAACATCAGGGGCTGGCTGGGCCGGCCGGCAGGGACTATGGATGGCGAGAGAGACCGGCGGTGGATGGCGAATGAGTCATGGCTCATCTCATGTTCAATAAGAATATTTCGTGGTAATTTATGATAGACATGAGTTTTGAAAGGAATAGGATTATCATGAAATGAGGTCATTTGATTGTCATGGTAATCATATATTACCTGAAATATCTTTTACACTTCAACAAGTATTGTAATATTTCATAGTAATCTAGAATTACCACATAGACTACCTCCTACCAAGCATATCTTCATGCTACGGTAATAAATGCGATGAATAAAAAATAAAAACCATCTTACTAGAAATTTTATACCCAAGCAAATTTCTGGTATATTAACATTATTAAGAAAATGTTATTACATAATTTTGATTTTTGTATTCAGTTATCTTTACTCTCTTGCTATTATAATTGAACACATGCAAGCATCATAAAAAATCTTCTTTAATCTATAAGATAAAGCAAAAAAAAAAAAAAAATCCTTCATGAAACTCTAGTACCAAAGCATGCTAACTCATACTCTCCAACTCATGAATTTACCTTTTTATTCTTTCAACATTCAAATGAAAAAATAATTGGTTAAAGTGACCCAATTCTTTTTTGAAGGAAAAACCCCCAATAATTAATATATTTGTAACATAACTTACTTACACATGCATACAAATAATTTTTAATAGTATTATAAATATACCACGTCTCATCAAAAATAGAGTTAGTCATGAAAATGAATTAAGCATGCTCCCCCCCTCCCCTCCCCTAATGAAAGCTCCCCCCTCCGCTCCCCTCCCCTAATGAAAACTCAGTATCACATATTTAAAGGATTACAAAATAAATTATTAATATATATTTTGTACTTATATTTTTTATATGCACATCTTAATATATACATGTGCATCGCACGTGCAAAAATGCTAATTCCGATTAATGAATACGTAAGAGATCACCAAAAAAAAATTCTATTGGAAAAGAAATATTTATAAGAGAATACCCAAAAAAGGAGAAAAGAATCCCTTATTTATATTCTTCATCTATTATATAATCATACTTTAAAATGGCGGTGGGTCCTACTCCTTTGAATCTCATGTATATGTTCAGTCGATCACAGCTGACCAACTCTATTATTACCCTTCTAACTTTATACCAATAGTGTCGGAGATTACATCAATTACACACACACACACACAAAAGTGAAGAATTTCCTAAACCAATAATAATGAAGCATCTCTGAGGCTTGATATCACTTTACTTAAGAAAGTATTTGCCCCCACTCAGTACGAGTTCACTAACGAGTTGCAGGCAAATTCTTCTCTCAGGATACAGCATAGCCTTTCAAGTTAGCAGGTAGTGATCTCGATAAGCTTCCCTTAAAACCTTGTTGGAATAGCAGGCACACTTGATAGCAAAAGTTTTATAAAAAACCAAGAGAGATATAGATGAGAGAGAAAGCGAGAGAAGAGTTTGTTTTTTCTTTTCCAAAACATTGGATTTCCTCTCTATTTATAGGTGAGGAAGCATAATAAAAGAATTAATTCTTGGGAAAAACAATTTATACGCTCTCTTAATTAATATGAGAACACTTCTTCAGATGAAATATCGTATGTTCATGTATTTTTTTATTCTCCCAAAAGAAAACTCTTCATTCTCTTTCTATTAATTCTCTTCCTCATTCATTTCTGTTTCATTTATTATTTAATGTTTCATTTATATATTACTAAATCAAAACCCAATAACCCCCACCGATTTTAATAAAATCAAGCCTTTTGTCTTTTAAAATCTTCCTTGATGGAATCATGAATATAAGAAAGTGTTACGAACATTAAACTTTCAATCAGTATAAGTAATACCAAGTTAACATATATAAAGTCATTGGTGTGCTATACATTAAACCAAGCACTCTTATAATGCGACTAGTAATATCATACACCTAATTAGCATCCTATTTCGATGAGAGTTTCGTTAATCTCGCTCAACATTATTATAGCTGTGTGTTTGCCTGGTCTAAGGAACAATCCTGAGAATAAACTCTTTAAAAATTCTCGTTAGAAGCGGCACCACATCTATGTTCCTATAGATAAAGTTCACCCTGTGTCTCCGTTACTAGAACACATTTTCTTATAGGAATACAGATTTCATTAAGAGTTTAACTCAATCTCTTTATCATAATGGACATCACTAGTTAATTTTATTTGGGGGTTCCTCGAGTCTGGTGTTCACAATCAACCTAACAACTTGTTTTTTCCATTAAACCTAAGACTAATAAAGTTAGTATGGGTTGGGGTTACCATTGCAGTTGATTTACTTAAAGAGTTTCAACCCCATTTCGTCAGTTGTAGTCCTTATCAATTACCGGGATAATCCCTTGGTAAGGGGATCAACCAAAGTCTTGTTTGACCTCACAAATATAATTGTAATGATATCTTCTCGTATCAATTGTTTCACATACTCATGGCTTAGACTAATATATCTAGACTTATCATTATAGATATCATTGTATGCTTAAGACATTGTCGCTTCACTATCACAATATATAGAAATTGGAGGTATTGGCTTAGATCATACATTTATATCTTGTTAAGATATGCATATCTTTTATCATATCTTTTATACCATTTTGTATTTATCTTTTTTTATAGGGATTTACATGTATTATACGTATATTACATATTAGAGTTTCATCTTGTAAACTATATATAGAGAGACATATTGTACATTGTATTTTGATTAATCGTTAATAATATTTGTAATACCCAGTTCTCATATAAACACTACTACAAATAGGGTTTGCCCCTACGGATAAAGCCGTAGGAGCAAACCACTGCCCCTACGGATATATACGTAGGGGCACAAAAAGTCACCGTAGGTGCAAACGCCGCAGGCGCAAGTGTTTGCCTTAAACATGCCCCTACGGTTTAATAATCGCTCCTACGGCTTACTGAATAGGTAAGTATGTCCCTACGGTGTAAGCCGTAGGGACCATATTTATTCAATTTATCGGTTTATAAAATAAAATAGTTGTCCCTACGTATTAATCCGTAGGGCTAAATACATGTCTCTACGGAGTAATACGTAGGGCCAGATTTATACCTCCGTAGGACCATCCTTATGCCCCTACGGATTAATCTGTAGGGACAAGTCTAACACCTGTTACTGAGTCCATAGGAGCAAAATATCAGGTATCCTGATATTTTGTCCCTACGGATAAATATGTAGGGGCAAATTTTGTCCCTACGAATTAATCTGTAGGTGCAACTGTTGTACTTACGGATTAATCCGTAGGGACAAATTATCAGTTTTTTTAAAAAAAAAGTGATGTCTATTTTTTTCTCGCCCTGTGCACAATAATATATACATCATATAACCAAATACCGCAGTACGATAATCAACATGAACACGCATAATATATAAAAGAAATCAATAAACAGAATACTATATAAATCTAAATCATCGTGAACACGCAAACACCACCAATATCGTCCAAAATATATACAATATGTATCATATAAGTAAATACATGCTTAAAATATAAAAATCAAAAAACTACCCTAGCTCGGTCCAGCCTCACCTCTGATAATCGCCGTAATCTGACGCATCTGCTCCTCGGATAAACCCTGAGTCAACAACTCGACCAATGCGGACTGTGCGGGAGTCTGAGCGGGTTGTGGAGCTGTAGGAGTGGTCTGCGCAACCGCAGCCGAGGTAGTGGCTTGCGGATCCGCAGTCGAAGGAGATGCATGTGGAGCCGCAGCCGAATGAGATGTATGTGGAGCCTCAGCCGAAGTACCCTGTCGCGTCTGTTCAGTTTTGTGTGTAATAAACGAGTAAGAACCGTGTATTAGTCGAATTCGTATCATTATCAGGTTATTGCGAAATCCCAATCTATGGATACTTACGGAATTAGGCCTCGTTTGGATATCTAGTTTGGAAAACTGTAGTTTATTTTAATTAGACAGTTCTATGTATGTATGATTAATCAAAGCTAAGTCTACAACCAAATAAGCTCAGGCTACGTACTAATATTGGATATGTTGCTATCTATAATATGATATAATATTTTACTATTAAGTAGTATACATACCATCATCTCCTTCAACTCCTGGACGGTGGCCTTCAAGGTGGCAACATCTTGCTCTAGATGTCGCTTACGGGAGATAGAGGAAGTAACCGCCGGAGTGGAGTCCAACCTCATATGGGCCCTGATAGGACCCAGTCCCCGGCCTCTCTCCCAACCTCCGTGGTGCCCTCTGTATGCGGCGTCTAGGACCGGGGTCAGCAGCATCGGATCGTTCTGTCCAGTAAAATCGATCCCCGATACCTCCGCCTGCTCAACCACCCTCTCCTACACCCACATTAACCAGTAAAATATAAGTATATCATTTAAATTTGAACTTTTCAAAACAAAAATTTCAAATAGGGGTTGAATAAATATTAACACTTACGCAATACTCCTAGGTAGCGGTGTCGGGGTATCGAAGCTCGCCCGTGGCGGGATCTGTCAAGGTGCCGTGGACGGCAAGATACGCGGTCAGCACACTCGGTGTACCACCCTGCGCCAGGGTCTGATATTTCCGTAATTCGCAAAAAATTTACATATATTATAAAATAACTCTTAATATTACATTATATCATAGTAGATCTATTGTAATTTACCGATGCCTCCATGGCACGAGTAATATTTCTCGAGCCACTTGTATAAGTGGGGCGACCCCTCTTCGCCGACTTTCTATTCTCTTTATTTTGATCTGCCTGTTTCTGCACAACACAGACATCATCTTCTGGGCTCCGTACCAGCTGTCGGGCATGTTATTTTCCAGGGGCATAGAATTTTCTAAGAACGAAAGAAGTATTGTGAATGACTTGTTACTCCATCCATTTAGGCACTTAATCTGGAAAAGTTGGACGAACCATGAGTAGGTGGAATAATTTGCATTCTCATAAATTGGTTTTCTAACATCATTCATGAAATTTTCATATTTTTCCGCACGCGGTTCTTGACCGGAAGGAATGTCATTTTCGGTACGAATAGATTCACCTAGGGTAGTCTCTATCATATCCTCCATTTCTTCTCCTAGAAAGAAATTATCGTCTTCTTCTTCTGCCGCATTACTGTCTTCTTCTTCTTTTGCCGCATTACCGTCTTCTCCTTCTTCTTCTGCCGCATTACTATCTTCTTCTTCTTCCCCGTGATATAGCCAAGTTGTATAAAATCTAGTAAAACCATGTTTAACGATATGAAACTCTGCAAATTCTACCTTCTGCCAGTACTTATTCCCACATCTATCGCACGGGAACAAAATCTTCTCTAACACGATCTTATTATGTGCGCGTGCAAATTCAATAAAAGCAGCAACTCCTGCGACAAACTTAGGTTGCATACGTTGTTGCCAATCCACATACATCCAGTTCTTAACTCTGATGTACTCATGGGCCATGTTAGACTGTATAACATATAAATTATAGGTTATGATGACTATATTGAGAAATCTAAGAACGGGATGCATGGTTACTGACAAAGGAGAAAATCCGTGTATATGCTTTGTGTGTGCGTTTGTCGTTGAAAAGAATAAATTATTGATAATCAAAGTTAGATTTGAGGATACCCATGTATGAGTTGTATTCTATATATGTGTGTTTCAATTTATGATTTCGCTTAAGTGTAGGGTTGTTAGTGTGTATGTGCTGTGTGTGCGTTTGTTGTGTATTTGTGTTGTATGTGTGTGTTTCGGCTGTCGGGGGTAAGGCTTCTATCCTATTAAGAATATATAGAGCATACACCCATTCGTTTGTGCTTTCAATCGTTTCGAGTAAATTTCGGCAGCACCTCCCCGCTGTTCTCCGAGTACACTGTAATAGAATAGATAATCATTTCAAAGCTGTGAAACAACATTGAAATGAACATCTAATCTATCTTTATACACGGAGAACCAGCGGAAAAGTACCGACGAAATAACTCAAAACGGATGAAAACACAAGTGAATGCAGGTGTTTGCTTTATACATTCCTAACTTGTCCACACTGTACAAATCTATCGGTTATCATACGATTGAATCTTCTCGTCACATAGACTATACGACGGTTATTAGTACCAAACTATACCATCCGATATTTAACAACTTTCGTATAGTTCTATGTCATGACGAACATCGAACGTATGCTAATCGATAGACGAGGACTAAGTGGCGTTTTGATTTTCATATATCAGTATCGATGAGAATATGAACGTTTCATATTATCATCGAGTATTATATATTGGTTTTAACTTGAACATTTAATTTGAATAGGTTTTATGTTTACGTTTCGTTATTAAGGGTTCGAAGTTTTTAGTTTAGGGTAAATTTTTCTTGCGTTTATGGTAAAGTTGTACGTATACGTTATCATCGAGTATCCTACTGAATGAACTAGTGCGCCCTAAAACCCTAACCCTAAATAACCCAAATTAATCTAATTAACCATAATTAACCATAATCGTTACCCTAACACAAATTATCCCTAATTAACCCAAACTTAACCCAATTTACCCAAATTAACCTAATTAGCCCTAATCAGCATCCTAACCATTTCAAATTATCACTAATTAACCCAAATTAACTCTAGTATCTAATTAACCCAAATTAACCCTAACCACCCTAAACCTGAACCACACCTAACCCTAACCCTAACCCTAACCATATAATGAAGGCCTAACCCTAACCCTAGCCCAAGTCTTACCCTAACCCTAACCCTAACCCTAACCGTAACTAACTAACTTTAACCCTAACCCTAACACTAACTGACCCGAACCCTAACCCTAACTAACCCGAACCCTAATTAACCCTAACCCTAACCCAAACACTAACTGACCCGAACCCTAAACACTAAACTGAACCCTAACACTAACCCTAACTCTCACCCTAATCAACAAAAACAGAAACAAACGAATAATTAGAAGTAAAAATAAGAAATTTACTAACCTGTAGCGCAGACGAGGCGATGGCGACGAGGCACGGGCGTTGGAGAAGAGGAAGTCGACGGTGATGTCGGGGACGAAGAGACGCGCGCGGGAGGGCGGTGGCGAAGAGAGGCGTGCGCGGGAGAGAGATGAGGGTAATTATTTTGGGAACGACGACTTTTCTGTGCTTTATTTTTTTATTAATAATCCATATATATGTCCCTAAGGATTAAACCGTAGGTTCTTCTTTTGCAGCTCCGTAGGGCCAAATAACAAATTACGTTTTAATATTTTTAAATTAATTCGTATAGTACCGTAAGGACAACTAAAGGGACCTACGGATTAATCCGTAGGGGCAACATTTTATTGCCCTTACGAATAACGTTATCCGTAGGGGCAACCCTTTATTGTAGTAGTGAAATATATTTCGTATTTTAAATAAATACTTTTCCCAAAATTTTTCTATTTAAATATTTACAATTAATATTTCCTATTTTTTCTAAATATAATTTCTATATTTTACTAACCTAAACCTTAAACCCAAACCCCAAACCCTTTTATTTTTCTTAACCTCAAAAGCCCATGAACCCAATCTAACCCAAACCCCAGCCCGGACCCGAACCCGACCCGATACAAACCCGACCCGATTCCTTTTCCCTCTCTTTCTCTCTCCTCTTTTCACTTCCTCTTCTCTCTCCTCTCGATCCCCAGCTCCTTCTTCTTTGCAAGCCCCCACGTTTTCTTCTTCCTCGCCAACTCCCCGAGATCCCTCCCCCCCGAATCCTCACCTGCTCCCCTCGATCTCGCCCTCAAATCCTCTCTCCACATTCTCTCTCTATCACTCACGATCTCCCTTCCTCCTCTCTCCAACGAACTCCATGATCACCACCACCGCAGCTCACCACCTCCCCCACGAACCGATTCTTACCGACGAAGCCCCAACGACTTTTCGAGATCTCCGCCTTAGCCCCTCTATCTCCAAGAGTGCCACCTCCTATCTCCCACGCCTCTACGAGCTTCCACTTCCCTGCACCCGAGCTTGCATTGCCTGAATCCTCGCAGGAGCTCCCCCAAACCGCTACGAAAACCTCCAACGACCCACTACCCCATCACCTCACACCATCGACCACTCCCTCGCCTCCTTCTCCACCCTAAACAACCTCTACCCACACACCCGAGCTCCACTATTGTCTCCCGCCGCCTCGACTCTCCACTCCTCCCCGTCTTCTCTTCCCCCGACCCCTTCATCTCCTCGCCTAGCCTAGCCAACGAGCCTAAGCACTTCGAACCTTAGCCGCCGCTGCCGCCTGTGTTATTGCCGCCTCTGCTCCGTGCCTCCCTCCACTCTGCGCCACAGCCTCCGCCGAGCTTCAAAGCCGAGCCTATCTCATCCACCATCGAACGCCTTCGAGCCTCCATTGCCTCCCTCGCTGTTGCCATCCCTGACGACAACAACAGCCACCACTACCTAGCTCCCCTCACCTCCACCCACAAACCCGAGCTCTGTCTCTCTCTTTTCCCCGACTCCACGGCCACAACCCATAGCACCTCCTCTCACCGCCGACGTGACTCCTTGCCTCACTGTCGTCTGCAGCGATCTGCAACACGTCGCCGACAAAGACCAAGCTTCACTCAAGCCCACGTCGAGACTGTGCCACGAGCTCGAGCCATAGCCTAGCCCAAGTTTTGTTGCTGCTATCTTGTTGGTTGCTGCCCGTACGTGCGACATGCCTGTGCCACGCTCGTCATCATTGCTATGCCACCATCGCTAAGGCAAGTGAAATCCCTATTCACTTGTTTAACATGCTATAATAAGCGTTAGCTAAAGAACTATATTATAACTAGATATATAAATAAATATAATTGAATCGAAACCTATACTTGAATTTTGTGTAGAGAATCATCATGCCGTTGTACTTGAGTAGAACCTGACTGGGGCTTATTACTGTGTTAGTAACGCGCATAAATTAAGTGGTTAACATCTAATTTAGTCTGTTAGAAGAAACGTTAGTTTCGATCGATGACCGAATGTTGATCTTAGGTGTTCGATGCGAACCTTATGCGGAAAAAAAAATCTAAAATGGCGGAACTCATAGTATTTAGACCCTAACACTGTTAACAAATATTTTGTAGAAAGTTGGTGGCAAATCGATATCGTTTTCACACATATAGTGACGCCTTAGCTTCTATACCGAAACTCGCGTTTTACCGAACACTTGACACCGTTAAATTCCTAATTAATTCCAGAAAAATCCAATTGCAGCGTGCCTAGGTTCGTTGCGAAGGGTACTGCATAATATTTAACAAAAAATGTAGGTTTACTGATAGATATATGTTTTGAACATCGAAAACAAAGAACTCACCTGATCTTGGACTGCAGTCCAGAACAGGAATTTGCCCCTTGACATGCTTTTATACACGTGGAAATTTACTGTTTAATTATGATAGTGTACGGATCCAATTACCGCTGGGTATAAAATTGTTTTATCTTTCCAATGGTACCAGTTTCACTAAATTCCAGTATCATTTGGTATTTAAATCATATTTTAAACGAATGACATGTACGTCAGTTTTCTGTCATTTCAGTTTGCACCCTTCATCAGTAATCTGATCATAACTCCTAAACCAAAATGAATATTGTTAATCCGTCTGATGCATAGGAAACATAACAGATAAATCTACATATTATATAACTTTAGTGTCACATAATTATGATCCCAACAGGGAGTAAAACGTGTTATGAAACGGACTTCCAGTTCAGAAATTGGATTTCCTGCAGTAAACACATAAAATGGAATGACCATAACTAGCAAACCTGAAACCCAATTGACACGAAACCAATTTTGATATAAATATAATTAAATATACTGCTTACCCCTTTTATATTGATTTGCTTAATTCTGCACATGTGATTTATAGTAAACTTTTCAAGTTGTATGACACTGTCTGCTATATTTTTATTCGTATCATAATTTATTGCATTCTTATCATATCATGTAGCGGTTATACCCTCATTGAATAGTGGTCATACACATTGATAACCTAGTGATCGTGTTACATTACCAAGTGATAAATGTTAACGATTGGATTGTGACAAGTACGTTAGTGTAAAAGCATGTTTGAATAAGTGAAGTGACACGTACTTGTACACAATCAGTGGAACCAATTAGTTATTGCATTATCGATACCTATGAGACCTATATAAGTGTAACTATAACTGATCTGGGACGGTTATGGAAGCACTTATATTAGTGTCATAGGTAAGACATCAAGCATTGTCCATTTATCTTGGATACTAGTCGAGATATGCTTGATGGAGACCCTGTCTCCAGTTCTCGTGTAGACTTTGTAAGTCGATGTAGTACACCCCAGTACTTGTGGGGAGGCGGAATTTACAAAAACGATCATGTTTAAGGAACGAACATCGACTAACCGCTTAAATCGAAGCTAAACTATAAATAACCGTACACAAAGAGTTTCATATCAATTGTGTTTAGGGATTATACCTAATGAAACCGGTCCTTCGTCTTTGTGTCCTCTTTTGTTCTCCTCGACCTTCTCTAGGTAGTAGACGATCCACCCGAGAGCAAAACACCAAGCTACACCTCTAACTTGAGGTAACTAATCTACTTTGATTGCTAATCAAAGAAGAAAGGATGATATAGAGTGAAGGTAATGGATGTTTAAGTCTAACTAATCCTTTGATCTCAACACATGAGGATTAAGGATTAGTCTCTTGAAGATGAGTGCTTGAGGAGAGAGAATGTGAGATGAGTGAATGAGATGAGATTGAGTGTATCATAATATATTATGAAGCATTCTTATTTTTAGAATAATCAATAATAGAAATGAATAAGCATGCTTCATAAATAAAAAGAGGTGATTCATTAACATGAGTCATTAAGCATTTATGGTGCTTTAATGACCATGATGAATCACCCTCATGACTCACTAATCTTATCCAAAGCTTATGTCACCTTAACCTCCTTAGTCACATCTTCTAGAAGCTTCTCGTACAATTACGAGAACGCCCCTCCAATCCGCAAAAATACGGAAAAACTTTTAGACTGTAAAATCCAATAACCGGATACCAGTAACTGGCTTAAACCAAAGCCGACTGGTAAAAACTGTCCGAAAGTCGTACGTGCGTAAACGCACGTATGCGTCCGAACCCTTTGTCGCAAAACCATGCGACCTCTATATCGTTTTGCCTGGAGTAGGAAACTCTCTGTGTGGGACTCTAGAGACTCGACTACTACGCTGGCAGTGGGTTTAACCACAGACTGCAAGCGGCACTGGCTGTACGTAACGGTCCCTAGGTAGTTGTCGATAAGAAGGCCGATGAGAAAACCCATCCGAACTCCTACTGAGTCTGATGTGACAATCTCCATACAGTCCGGTCCGTTCGTCCAAGACTATCGCATATCGGGCCTAAGGGGGCGGCAAGCGTCAGTCCCCTAATAGCGGTATAAGTCGTGTCGGAGGGAAGCCCATTACACCCTGAGAAACTACTGGAACCTACCAGCAAATCTCGCTTGCCCTGGCCAGGGACTTTGCGTAATGGCTCTCTGACACAGCACGATATCTACTCCCAATACCGGGAGGGACGAATCCTTTCTAACCGCCACTGCCTCCAAGTGCTCGGGACTGCACCCAACTGCTACCTGTTTGCACGACTCCTTTGAGCCGTGGTAGGGTAGCAATCTAAGAACAGTGGGACACACTCGAGGCGAAGTAGCAGTGTCAAGTCTGCGGACTACGCTGTACTCATGTCACCTGGGAACTGTTCACTGACGACTGGTATCAAACCAACCAACAGTTCCCTGTGAGTCCTGTCCGGTGTACCCGTAACCTAACGAGCACCTGCATACTATCTCCAGTACGACGTACTGACGGCTGTGGGACAGACCATCTCCCCAACTGGGATGAGAAGCGTACACACTAGTCTACTCCGGAGTATCGATGCTCTGTCTCGATAATCCACGACCAGGGACCTGAATAAGGATGTGCTTGTAGACTACCCAGCCCCCACTAGTGTGACTGCCATCACAACGCTGGTAGACAAGCAAGATCCTAAGAGCTCTATCAATACGTACACTCACATATTAAGATAGAAAAACCAAGTAGCATACTACCATGTTTAGCAAGACTGTTATATACATGTGAATATCCCAAGCTTCCATTAAGTAATATACAAGCTAGTATGATACAGTAATGGCCTTCTAGAGCATAAACACTAACAATCTCCCACTTGCACTAGGGCCATGTACTAGCATATCGTAGACCAATGATCTCGAGTAGCCTCTCGAACTGAATCTGAGGAAGGGCCTTCGTGAATGGATCAGCAATGTTCTCTTCAGAAGCAACTCTCCGAACCTCGATCTCCTGACGATCAATGATCTCCCTGATCAGGTGATACCGCCTCAAGATGTGTCTGGACTTCTGATGGGACCTTGGTTCCTTCGCTAAAGCTATAGCTCCGTTGTTGTCGCAATACAGAGGTATTGGATCAACTATGGTAGGAACAACCTCAAGTTCTGTTAGGAACTTCTTCATCCAGACTGCTTCTTTCGCGGCATCGCAAGCAGCTATATACTCCGCTTCCATCGTCGAGTCAGCAACAGTGTCCTGCTTGGAGCTCTTCCAGCACACCGCCCCTCCATTGAGGGTAATGACATAACCCGACATGGACTTGGAATCGTCCTTATCACTCTGGAAGCCGGAATCAGCAAAGGCCTCCAACCTGAGGTCTTTTCCGCCGTAAACCAAGAACATCTCCTTAGTCCTCCTCAGGTACTTGAGAATGTTCTTTACTGCTATCCAGTGTTTCTCCCCTGGGTCTGACTGATACCGGCTCACCACGCTTAGTGCGTAAGCTACATCTGGTCTGGTACACAACATCGCATACATTATAGAGCCTACCGCAGAAGCGTAGGGTATAATAGACATGCGTTCCCTTTCCAAATCAGTTTTGGGAGACATCTCTTTGGATAGGGTGATTCCGTGACAAGCCGGTAGATTACCGCGCTTAGAATCTTCCATACTGAATCTCTTCAGTACAGTGTCGATATACCTGGACTGCGAAAGTCCCAACATCCTCTTGGATCTATCACGATAGATCCGGATCCCCAGAATGTAAGAGGCATCACCCAGGTCTTTCATAGAGAACCTGTGTGACAAGAATCCTTTGACAGATTGTAGCATAGGAATGTCATTTCCTATCAATAGAATGTCATCCACGTACAAGACGAGGAATACGACACTTCTGGCCACAACTTTACTATATATGCACGGTTCATCTGGATTTTTGATAAAGTCATATTCTTTGACTGTCTCATCAAAACAGATGTTCCAACTCCGCGATGCCTGCTTTAGTCCATAAATAGACTTGAGCAGCTTGCATACTTTCCCGCTGCTCCCACTCTGATTGAAACCCTCTGGCTGATCCATATAGACGCTCTCTTCTAAATTTCCATTCAGAAAAGCCGTCTTTATGTCCATCTGCCAGATTTCATAATCATGGAAGGCAGCAATAGCAAGAAGGACCCGAATGGATTTGAACATAGCCACTGGAGAAAAAGTTTCGTCATAGTCCAAACCAGGTCTTTGACGAAAACCCTTTACAACAAGTCTAGCCTTATAGGTTTCCACCTGTCCATCTACACCAATCTTTTTCTTGAAGATCCATTTGCATCCTATGGGTTTTACCCCATCTGGAGCAAAGTCCAAAGTCCATACTTTGTTGGTGTACATGGACTCCATTTCGGTCCGCATTGCATCTAGCCATCGTACCGAGTCGCCGCTCTGGATGGCCTGCTGGAAGTCAGTAGGTTCATCATCTTCTATGATGCAATCCTCTCTATCCCCGTCTATGAGAAAACCGTAGTATCTCTCAGGCGGATGAGACGGCCTACTACTCCTGCGGAGGGGTGCGGGAATGTCCTGTTCTTCTTGAACTTCCGGTTCTACCAAACTTTCAGTAGCAGTTTGTGGTTCTGGAATTTCTTCCAGTTCTATTTCGCTCCCACTTGATTCCTTTTCTAAAAACTGATGTTCTAGAAAATGGGCATTATGAGAAACAAATACCTTTTGTTCCTCTGCGTAATAGAATAGATATCCCCTGGAGTGCTTTGGATATCCCACAAACAAACACTTTACTGATCGTGCCTCGAGCTTGTCCACATGCTGCTTTTTAACAAAAGCTGGACATCCCCAAATCTTTATATACTGTAGATGGGGTTTCTTCCCACTCCACATCTGATATGGAGTGGTAGGCACAGTCTTGGTAGGTACCATGTTCAAAAGATATGCCGCTGATTCTAGCGCATGTCCCCAGAAAGATCGCGGTAACTCAGCATTACTCATCATGGATCGTACCATATCCAATAGGGTTCGATTCCGTCTCTCCGATACACCGTTATGCTGTGGAGTGTACGGAGGAGTAAGCTGAGAGAGAATTCCTTTCTCTTTTAGGTAACCTAGGAACTCGGCACTCAAGTATTCACCACCTCGATCAGATCTAAGTGTCTTTATACTTTTTCCGGTTTGGTTTTCTACTTCATTCTTATACTCTTGGAATTTCTCAAAAGCCTCGGATTTATGTTTCATCAGATAAATGAATCCGTATCTTGAGTAATCATCCGTGAAAGTAATGAAATAGGAAAAACCACCTCTTGCATGTGTAGACATTGGACCACATACATCGCTGTGTATGAGTCCTAAGAGCTCGCTCGCTCTTACTCCTTGTCCAGTAAATGGAGTCTTTGTCATCTTTCCTTTGAGACAAGATTGACAAGTGTTATAAGATTGATATTCGAACGAGTCCAAATATCCTTCTCTATGCAACTTAGTCAACCTTCTCTCATTGATGTGACCCAGTCTACAATGCCATAAGAAAGCTTTATTTAAATCTGGAGACTTTCTTTTTAGTGTGTTCTGGACATTGAAAATTTGGAGTTGGTTTAAAACATATATTCCGTTATTTAATGTACCGGACCCAATCAAACCATGATTAAGGTGGATGTTGACAACATCTCTTACAAACGTGAAATCATAACCTTTATTTGATAACAAGGAAACTGATATGATATTACACGTTAAGCTTGGTACAAAATAACAGTTATGTAAAACCAAAATGTGTCCACTCGTCAATCCTAGGTGATAATCCCCGACGGACGCAGCTCCCACGCTAGCTCCGTTAGCAACCCTGAGGATCATATCACCTTCCTTCAGCACTCTACGGTTTCTCAGTGCCTGCAATGAATTGCAAATATGAGATCCTGATCCGGTATCCAATACCCAGGAAGTAGAGTTGATCGACAGACAATTCTCAATTACAAACACACCTGAAGTCGAAGCCACAGCTTGCTTCGGTTCCTGGTTCTTGGCGTTCCACGCCTTGCAATCCTTCTTCCAGTGCCCTTTCCTGTGACAATGGAAGCACTCATCCTGGCCAACTATCGGTACTGCTTTCTTTTTCTTTCCCTTCCCTCCCACCTTACTAACACCTCCTCTAGGTCTGGGTGCAGCCTTCTTCTTCCTTCCTTTGGCCCTAGCCTTGGACCCGGAAGAAGATGAACCGCCAACAAACATAGCGGGTGTTTCCCTTGATGTCTTCAAGGTGCCCTCTGCACTCCTTAACATGTTCAGGAGTTCCGGAAGTTCAACTTCTTTTCTTTGAAGGTTGAAGTTCAGGATAAACTGGGCGTAGGTGTGAGGAAGGGACTGGAGAATAAGGTCTGTATAGAGCTCATTATCCAAAGTCGTCCCAAGGTCTGCGAGCTCTTCAATATAGCCGATCATCTGTAGGATATGTTCACCTACCGATGACCCGACAGCCAACCTCGCTCGAAACAAGTTCTTAGAGGTCTCGTATCTTGCTATACGAGATTGCTCTCCATAAAGTTCCTTTGTATGGAGAAATATGCCATCTAGGGACATATCCTCGTGCCTCCTCTGATGTTCATTGTTCATCGAGGAAAGCACGATGCACTTGGCTCTCGCGCAATCTAAATCCCAGGTTTTGCGGATTTCCTTATCCGCATTGCTGGATTTGGGACCAGGGACAGCAGGTGCCGTAGCGGTGAGGACGTACCCCAGTTTGTCATAGGTCAAAGCCATTTTGACATTCCGCAGCCAATCTTTATAGTTTGGCCCTGTCAGTATATTTTTCTCTAAAAGTAACTTAAGTCCAGTCATTTTCAGGGTCGCTGCAATTAGGAGAGAGAGAAGAAAACTCTTTAGCATGATGCTCTTGCAAGTTTAGAGTGGTTTTTAGTTTATCTAAACTGGATGGCTCCCACTATTTCTCGAATCCTTCCTCAAACCATAAAAGAAGAATTAGTCAAGACTATTCTCACCGTACAATACTTGCTTAACCGTTCAGCCAGGCTGGTGTCGGTACTTCGAGGGAGGTTTTCCAACGCTTTCGCGAAGTTCCTTAATTAAATAACCTCTTTTCTCTGGGGGCGTAACCCCGCTGACACTTTTCTGGACACCTACTAGGTTTATAGCATTGATCGTTAAGTGACGAATATCCTGATAAGTAGCATATACTCACAGTAGGATCGGGATCCAAATATCATCGTCTGATAATGTTGTAGGAATGCTACCAACATTCATCAAACTCAAAATGGTATGCATCTCTTTGCAAATTTCAGTTTCTTTAGAAATTCCCGATATAAGTTTTTGCCCCATGCTCTTATGACCTTGGCGTTAGGTCAAAATGTCATAAGTCACATGTCAAGTTCTACCCATCATTATCTTGTCAATTTGAACCCATCCGTATATATCCTTGACGTTCGGCCAAAATGATAATACGACTGTCCCAAACTAACTCATCTATCTATGCAACAAATGAATATCCAGCAGCTACCAAACACTATGCCTTGGCGTTAGGTCAAAATACATAGCTTGAATACTACTGAATACCCAGATGAAATGACGGAGGGCTACGACTGGTTTTGGCGAAACCGTGAACGTAGTGAACTTGATATAACCGAAGGAACCTGATAGCTTTTAAAAGGAGTGGTTAAAGTTCCGCATTTAAAAATATCTGTTTTAAAAATAACCGAGTGGTTTCTTTTAAATTGTTCCAACGATTAAAACTTTGGTTTATTTTCTTTGCATTATAGATAATGCGTCCCATCATTAACCTATCATTGCAGAAAACAACGAAAATACAACGTCCTCTTATGCCATCCGCATTTGCCACGGGGTCCCGTCATCACCCGTTAGGTTACTTAACTAACGACAGAGCGGGGGCTGGGCTAGCGCGGGTGTAAAACATAAGTGACGTCTAAATAGCTACAATATATATAGATATTTTACATTCGTCTGACGCAATGATATTCATTCCAGAACACAGATAAACAATATTGGATTTGCAAGCAATCTGTATTTCTTTTGAGCCTGCAAGAAAAGACAGATTACACAGTTGTGATGAATAGCCGTTACCCCACCCTCGACCCCTACGGGTACGGCAAACTACCCACCCGGCAGTTTGTGTACCCCACCTTGGGTCAGTCCTAGGAGCAAAAACAGTAAAATGAAATAATACAACGGTGGCTACAACCGCAACCTGGATGTGCCCCGCAAAATAATATTACAACAAATTACATTTACAACAAATGAATTAAACAATAACCCATTGCTAAACCCCGGCTATACACCACAACAGTCCAATACAGTTTATATGCACAAACAGATATAACCATTTCAGAAATGTGCAACCCCCTGCCAACTGACATACTAGCAGTTAGGGGAGGTTTACGAACACATTAAACAATCACAGATATAATCCAATATGCAAATACTGTACAATTTCGATCGATTAAACATCTTTAATATTGCTCCAAAATCTGCTCTGTATACTGGAAACCTGAGCAAAATTAAAATATTCCAGAAAACCCCTAATTACACAGAGAAGCAACAGAAGAAAAATTAGTTCCTGACTCGCCAACTCGGCGGCGGAACCGCGGCGACTCAGTAGGGTGAGGCCGCGGTTCCGCGGCAAGTTAGACGATTCAGGCGACTGTTTTTCTTGGGTGTTCTACTGGTGTCCTTTCAAGCTCTCTGAACACACCTGAAAAATTTTTGGACTTCATTTTAAGTTCGACAGAAACTGAACAGATTTAGGGTTTTCCGGCTTCGTTTTTCCGTTCGAAATTCGTACAAATTTGCAATTAAGTTATTTAGTGTTTAGCGAGGCTCTGATACCACTGTAAGTCGATGTAGTACACCCCAGTACTTGTGGGGAGGCGGAATTTACAAAAACGATCATGTTTAAGGAACGAACATCGACTAACCGCTTAAATCGAAGCTAAACTATAAATAACCGTACACAAAGAGTTTCATATCAATTGTGTTTAGGGATTATACCTAATGAAACCGGTCCTTCGTCTTTGTGTCCTCTTTTGTTCTCCTCGACCTTCTCTAGGTAGTAGACGATCCACCCGAGAGCAAAACACCAAGCTACACCTCTAACTTGAGGTAACTAATCTACTTTGATTGCTAATCAAAGAAGAAAGGATGATATAGAGTGAAGGTAATGGATGTTTAAGTCTAACTAATCCTTTGATCTCAACACATGAGGATTAAGGATTAGTCTCTTGAAGATGAGAGCTTGAGGAGAGAGAATGTGAGATGAGTGAATGAGATGAGATTGAGTGTATCATAATATATTATGAAGCATTCTTATTTTTAGAATAATCAATAATAGAAATGAATAAGCATGCTTCATAAATGAAAAGAGGTGATTCATTAACATGAGTCATTAAGCATTTATGGTGCTTTAATGACCATGATGAATCACCCTCATGACTCACTAATCTTATCCAAAGCTTATGTCACCTTAACCTCCTTAGTCACATCTTCTAGAAGCTTCTCGTATAATTACGAGAACGCCCCTCCAATCCGCAAAAATACGGAAAAACTTTTAGACTGTAAAATCCAATAACCGGATACCAATAACTGGCTTAAACCAAAGCCGACTGGTAAAAACTGTCCGAAAGTCGTACGTGCGTAAACGCACGTATGCGTCCGAACCCTTTGTCGCAAAACCATGCGACCTCTATATCGTTTCGCCTGGAGTAGGAAACTCTCTGTGTGGGACTCTAGAGACTCGACTACTACGCTGGCAGTGGGTTTAACCACAGACCGCAAGCGGCACTAGCTGTACGTAACGGTCCCTAGGTAGTTGTCGATAAGAAGGCCGATGAGAAAACCCATCCGAACTCCTACTGAGTCTGATATGACAATCTCCATACAGTCCGGTCCGTTCGTCCAAGACTATCGCATATCGGGCCTAGGGGGGCGGCAAGCGTCAGTCCCCTAATAGCGGTATAAGTCGTGTCGGAGGGAAGCCCATTATACCCTGAGAAACTACTGGAACCTACCAGCAAATCTCGCTTGCCCTGGCCAGGGACTTTGCGTAATGGCTCTCTGACACAGCACGATATCTACTCCCAATACCGGGAGGGACGAATCCTTTCTAACCGCCACTGCCTCCAAGTGCTCGGGACTGCACCCAACTGCTACCTGTTTGCACGACTCCTTTGAGCCGTGGTAGGGTAGCAATCTAAGAACAGTGGGACACACTCGAGGCGAAGTAGCAGTGTCAAGTCTGCGGACTACGCTGTACTCATGTCACCTGGGAACTGTTCACTGACGACTGGTATCAAACCAACCAACAGTTCCCTGTGAGTCCTGTCCGGTGTACCCGTAACCTAACGAGCACCTGCATACTGTCTCCAGTACGACGTACTGATGGCTGTGGGACAGACCATCTCCCCAACTGGGATGAGAAGCGTACACATTAGTCTACTCCAGAGTATCGATGCTCTGTCTCGATAATCCATGACCAGGGACCTGAATAAGGATGTGCTTGCAGACTACCCAGCCCCCACTAGTGTGACTGCCATCACAACGCTGGTAGACAAGCAAGATCCTAAGAGCTCTATCAATACATACACTCACATATTAAGATAGAAAAACCAAGTAGCATACTACCATGTTTAGCAAGACTGTTATATACATGTGAATATCCCAAGCTTCCATTAAGTAATATACAAACTAGTATGATACAGTAATGGCCTTCTAGGGCATAAACACTAACAGACTTGTCATGGAGCGACTAGTATTTAGATTCATGGTTGGTGTTTAATGTAGACCACGAGGTGTGGGGTAGTTTGAGTGTGAGTTCGATCAACGGAATCTCAGGAGTCCTACTGCCGGCTTATGTAGTGATTTCGGGAGTTGTGATGATAGTGATTCTGATTCTTACTGATAGTGATTCGGGCCTGTGTTTCCTTACCCCTGGGGCTTACCCTTGAGTTGGGGATACTTTTGCGGTGGTTGACGCTCACACTTGGATTGATGATAAGTTTAGTGACCTGGACATTGAGACTTAGAGACTGATAGTTATAGTGACATGGACATTGCATTGATTACTGATCTGATACACTTACATTATAGTTACATGTACCGGTTATTTCATGCTCGCGTCATTGCTCTATGTTACTGCTTCATGTTTATCATCATTGCACATATTACATATTCATATATATTGCTATTGTGTCGCTCTAACGACCTGAGTATGCATGCTCAGAGTGAGAAGTGGACTTAACTCGGATCAGGATCCGTCTTACCTCGAGAATACTGCGGACATCTAGATTAGCGACGTCAGCGTTATCCTTCCCTTTTACTCTATCTGGTTAGTTTTACATCTGTTTTGATAGCATTAGTGACTGTGTTTCTCATTACTTGCGCTGTGATTACTGATTACTACATAATGCTAGAAGCCGAAGTATGACTACAGCAGGATATTTCCTTGACTGTAGGAGCATGACTGGCCTTTTCACTCCTCATATTCCGTATTTTGGGAAGTGGGCGTGACAATATTTTTCCTCTCTCAAATTCAATGGTTTCTAACATGGTATCGGAGCTTACCTTACCACTGACTGCTGCTATCATCGATGATTGCTCCTTTCCACTACCTCGTTTTATCATCTTCTCGTCTCTTCGATCGCCACATCTTCTCATCGTCAAATCCCTCTCCATCTGATGCCTCCGACACCACCGTCGATCTATTTCTATTTCTCCTCTCATTCGAACCTAAATTTCTCCTTGCTTTTCGTTTCTTGCTTATTTACCACAATTTGATACTTCACATCAAAATCATGATCGTCATATGAAATCGCAAAATCAGAATCTGATGAATCCGAATACTCTTATGTTCTTCTCTTCCTTCTTACTTTCGATTTTCCCATCTTATTCACCTTCTTTCTATCTTTTCCGCGATTACCAATAACAACAAAATCATTCTCAATAAAATCATTATCATAGGCATCTAAAAATCTATTCATCCTCATCTTCTTACTCTTCTTTTCTCACTTATCCACACGAACATGATACTCCATATCAAAATCATCATTGCCGTCCTCATCTTCCGAAACCTCCATCGGCGATTTCTAGATACTCTTAATAACACGTCTCTCTACCGTCGAAGTCACATTCTTCCCTTTCTACTTTTTCATCTGCCTCTACGTCTTTATGGTTACTGTAATACCCAGCCCTTTTTATACGCCTACATTCGTATTTCTTTTCATCTATAAAATTTATTTATAATTATTTATATATTTTCGAAACTTCACTAAACCCAAAACCATTTTGCTTCCAAAGTATTTAAATCTCCCCTCCGGCCCAAGCACATTTTTCCCAGCCTAGAATCACATTGTAAATTTCTCTGGCCGAGCCCATAGTTTCATTTCCATTTTTAATTAATTCCTTTAAACATTTCCTCAGCCCATCTCAGCCGGCCCACTCCATTCATATTTTTCCCAATTCATTTCCTATTAAATTATCAAGCCCAGCACCATTTTCCTAAGCCCGGCCCCATCCTCTTTCTCATTTATTTTCTGATTTTTTCATTCAAATCCCCGGCCCACACTTTCTCCAGCCCACGAGATCAAAAGGGAAATTCTTTTATTTTTCGGCCGGCCCAGCCCAACTTGTTCAAGCCCACGCCTCCTCAGCATCGCGCCGCTTCACCCAGACCCGACCCGATCCCTCCTATTTCCCCTTCTCCCCCAACGGCTACCCATTTTCCTGCTCCTCATTCATTCACGATCCGCTTCCTCCGCCGCAGTTCACGCCCACGCCCACGCCCTGCTCGTGCGCCGTTACCCCCACGACGCGCGCCTCGTCTCACTTCCTCTCTCCCTCACTCCCATCGCCTTCCCTCAACCCTCACTCTCGCAACCCTCACGAGACCCACTGCAAATCGTCCCGCGACCGAACTCAGCCATCGTCATCGTCCTTCTGGAACTCACCTCCCTCACCTCCACCCTCGATCACGAGCACCCCACTTCCTCTCCTCCCATCACCACTTCACTTTCCCCCACCTCGCCTGCACAACCGAGCCGGAACCCAACCTACTCGCCGAGCCTCCCCTGCACACCCTCTCGCCGCCGACGATCACCTGATCCCATCGCACCGCCGGCCACCTCGTCGACGCCTCTGCATCATCATCACCTCCTCCAAAACCCGAGCCCCCACGACCTCACTCCCTCGCTGCAACCCACACCAAGCTCCAAGCACCCGAGCCTCGAACCCTCGCCGGAGCTAACTCCGCCGACCACCGCCGGAGCTACCTCCGCCGACCACCGCCGACCCCAGCACACTCTCAGGAGATCCACACATCCCCTACATCCACACCTGAGCACCACCATTGCTTCCGCTGCGCTAAAACCACACAAAACCCATTTTTCCTTTACAAGCACTTCGCTGTGCACGTTGCCGGAGCGACGCCGTCGACCGTCGTCAACCCCAGTACACTCGCAGAGGATCATCAAGTACCCCTCAACCTCCAGTAACCGTGCAACGACTCCGGACAACTCCGACGCAAAATCCGCATCTCGATCCAAGCTCGCGCAAATCCGTTTCACGGCGTACATCACGTGTTCGTGACGCCGCTGCTACCGTGCGACCCCGAGGCGTTCCTAGGCAAGTTTTATACTTGCTACATGCTAATTAGTATTTGTTACAAACTATAATCTTATAAATTTTATACTAAACATCCTCGATAAATTACACGATGCAACCGTTCGATGTGTGATCCCAATGAAATTACTTGTCTAATTTGACGGAACTAGATTTTTCTTGTTGGCCCTTGGTGTGATGAATATCTTGTGCAAATTTCGTTTGATAATATGACTGCTAATGACCAAAACGACTACCCCCAAGTTTAATCGTAAAACTGTAATTTTATTGTACCTGAAAATCGTTAAATTCACCATAAATCATATATATACTCGAATGGTGCGTTCGAGGGCTCAAATCGAAGCCGACTCGACGAACTTTAACCCTATACTGGCTTCCTGGTATTCCTGTACTTAAATCATGATGATATTTGGATCGGAGTGCGACTCTGGACTGCAGTCCAGAGCGACTCCAGTTGTTGCTTGCTGTTCCGTAATGGGTACCACAAGATCTCCTTAACTTGTAGATTGCGGAACTCCACTGCTTATTATAGGTAAATCTGTTAGCTAGACAACACAATTGGTTTCATTCTGTTCCGTTACCGTTTGATATTTAATCTGTAATTTAATAGATCGGGACGCATAACAGTCCCAGCAGAATCAGAACTGACATATTGGTATTGAATAGTGTATATCTCCTGACGTACAGATGCGATCGAAGATCCGTCTATTACGTTGAAAACCTTACTGAAAACCCTAGATTTCATCCAACTGTAGCGTCGCTAAAATCTGATCCCAACTAGGATTAAAATGCGTTGCGAAATGGATTTCTGATTCTGAAACCGGATTTCCAGCCGCGAGCGCTTAAAATGAAATGGTTATAATTAATGATCCTGGAACCCGATTGGCTTGAAACTAAATTCGATGGATAGATAACTGAACATAATAATTACTACCTGTTTATCATTTCGCTAAATTATATACGTACGTTTCATGATAAATCGTGCAAGTGATAGAATACTGTTTTTATGACACCGTAATCGTGCTTCATATACTGTTTACGCATCATATCATACTCATATCATCGCAGTGATTACCTAGTGATATCATGCATTTACCCAGTGTTAGATTTTAGTGATGATTGTGGCAAGTACGTCAGTGTTCGTGTATCCGTGATTAAGTGAAAGTGATACGTACTTGTACACAATCAGTGACCCTATTATTCTATTGCATTGTCGACGTCTGTGGGATGCGTGTACGTGTGACTATAAGTGGTATGGGACACTTATGGAAGCGCTTGCATGGGTGTCACAGATAAGGCACCAGACACTGCCATTTATCTTAGGTATTAGTCGGGACATGCTTGATGGAGGTCCTGCCTCCAGTTCTCGCGCAGACTTGTCACGGATCGATTAGTATTTAGGGTTATGGTTAGCGTTTGATGTAGACCACGGGGTGTGGGGTAGTTTAAGTGTGAGTTCAACAGAATCTCGGGAGTCCCATGCCGGGCTTATATATTTAGGGAGTTATATGAAGATTTACAGGGTATGTGATATACACTGTGATATACATGTTACATGTTGGGCTCGTGGTCCCTTGCCCTTGGGTTCTACCCTTGGGTGGAGGACACTCGCGAGTGGTTGACTCTCACATTTGGACTGACGATAGGCTTAGTGACCTGTACAGTGAGACTTAGAGACTGATAGGGATACTGGCATTTATATACCTTATATACTGTGTTGACATACGTGACATATCGTTCTACTGCCTTACTGCTCCGCTGCATTGATTACTGCACATTCATATTCATGCTGTCATTGATTTACTATTATTCATATCTATTACCACTGTTAGAACTGTCACTTGATTTTATATATATTATATTGCTATTTTGTCGCTCTGACGACCTGAGTATGCATGCTCAGCGTGAGGAGTAGATTTAGCCGGGACCAGAACTAGACGTGCATCACAGACTTCTTGACTTGCTATTCAGAGTTATATCTTTTGTTTTCCATCAGGTCAGTTCATTTTACTGTTTTATTCCAGTTACTGCATTTCTCATTACCTGCGCATTATTTACTGTTTACCATGATAAACTAGAAGCCGAAGTGTGACTACGGTGGGACATTTCCTTGACCGTAGGAGCATGACTGACCTTGTCTACCCCTCGTATTCCGTATTTTGGGAAGCGGGGCGTGACAGTTACAATCACCTCCTTCTTTTGGTGGTTCTTCTTCTTCTTCTACCTCTCTATAGACCGTGTCATCTTCCTTTTTTTTCGTCTTCCTCTTCTGCAATTATAAAGTTGGCAATTGCTTCACTTTGTTCTTCAATTTCTTCTATTTTGATGGTGATATCATCTTCTCCTTTTTCTTCTTCTACCTTCAATGTGGGCAATGTCCTCTCATTCTCTTTCTTTTCCTTCCTATTTTAGTATTTCTACTTCAGTATGAGCAATATCATTTGTTTCTCTGTCGTATTTTTTTTTTCTATTAACCATTCTTCTTCTTCTTGTGATTTTATTTTTATCTTTCTTCTTCTTCTTAGTCTTTTTTCCCTCTTAATCTAACTTCATCTTGATCCTTTGATCTTGATATAACTTTTTCTTGATTCTTTTTTATCTTCTTATTTTCTTGATAGGATCTCTTCTTGATCTTTTGATATTTTTAATCCTTTGTGGGACCTCTTCTTGATCTTTTGATCATTTTTATTCTTTTGTGTAAGCTCTTTTTGATTTTTTGATCATTTTTATTCCTTTGCGGAACTTCTTCATGATCTTTTGCCATTTTTATTCCTTTGCGGAACTTCTTCCTGATCTTGGCTCAATACCATATCAAGTCCAAACAACTATTTTTTATGATGCTTTCTAGTAACATGAACTTCTTCCTTTAAGCATTTCCAGCGAAAGAGACTGCAGGTTATTCAGTCCACCATGCAATTCGCGAAAGAGACTAAAGGGTATTAGTCCGCCAAGCTCGATGCTTTAGATCTGCTGTTCTTCTCCGTCGTTTTAGAAGTTGCATATTTTGGTTCAAGATATTATCCAAACTCTCGGTTATCCACCGTGAGTTTGAGAGAGGCTGTTAGATTATAAGATATTTGAATATAATTGTATTAGATATTATGGACATTTGCGCTATTTTTTGGGGATCGAAATTGCTTACTTTTCCCGTGACTATCTTTTGTCACAGCAAAAGTACTGTTCACCGCCGAAAACAGAGACGAACCGAGATGGATCGTCTTGCCTAAATTTAGGGGCATATACTATTTGGATTTATCCGTCCACCTCTCCGAAAATACCAAGTTGATTTATGGCACCATATATCGGAGGTTTAGACAGACACGACCGTCGTAGCAGACTTTAACAGATTCCCCCTCATTTTATGAGGGTTTTTTGATTGTGGGGACGCTCTTCCCTGCAGGCGCAAGCCCCTGGAGTTAATTACGTTACCGCATTGCGATAACCACTTTCTCTTACCCCGGAAGTTCACTTCGTGTTGCGTGTATTTTTGTTTATTTTGGTTGCTCGTGGACTGTATACGGATACAAGTTTGTGTCGTCGCCTGTAGGGCACGGATTAGTCCAAATCCGTATATTTAAGATTTGGCTTTAGGTCAAGGATTTGCTTGGCGGGGTTTACATTGGTACCTTGGTTTGCCAACGGGAATGAACTTAGGACGCATTTCTCACATTTGTGAGGTCCATCCGTTCATAAGATATTTGAGTTTGATCTAAGGATCGTTAGTCATATTTGAGACTAAGATTGACTTATGAACAGTGAGCATATATGCTCAACTGATCAATAGATCATATATGAATAGCCCATAGATAGTATACAGTAGTCTATATGAAGACAGTCCGCAGGGCAAAACATATTAGTTTAAGGACGTCGCGGTCCAACATTCTCTGTTTGGGACGAATGTTAGTTTAAGGACATTTCGGTCCAACATTCCCGTTTTGGGGACGAATGTTAGTTTAAGAACATTTCGGTCCATTATCGCCGTGTTTTGGGCGAATATTAGTTTAAGGACATTTCGGTCCAACATTCCCATTTTGGGGACGGATATTAGTTTAAGGATATTTCGGTCCAACATTCCCATTTTGAGGACGAATATTATTTTAAGGACATTTTCATTTGATAGTTGCGTCCGCATCCTGCTAAAATGTAGGGAACATCGAGATAGTCTCTAGGTTGTATATGAACCGTCAAGACTTGGAGTTAGGATTTTACCGTGACTCCAATTTTGCTTTGACCCTTGGGTCTTTTGTTGACGTTGCATCTGCATTCTGCTGGCATGAGAAGCACGTCGAGCTGGAATTAGGATTTTGCCGTCACTCCTTTTTGATTTGGCTCCTTGGAGCTTTTATTGACGTCGCACCTGCACCGAGAAGGAATGTCGAGCTGGAGCTAGGATTTTGCCATTACTCCTTTTTTGTTTGACCTTTGGGCCTTTGATGACGTTGCGTTTACATCCTGCTGGCATGAGAAGCACGTCGAGTTGGAGTTAGGATTTTGCCTTCATTGCTTTTTGATTTGGCTGCTTGAAGACTTTGTTGACGCCGCATCTGCATCGAGAAGAAACGTCGAGTTGGAGATGAGATTTTGCCATTACTCCTTTTTTTTTTGACCCTTAGGTCTTTGATGACGTTGCGTCTACATCCTGCTGGCATGAGAAGCACGTCGAGCTGGAGTTAGGATTTTACCGTCACTCCTTTTTGATTTGGCTCCTTGGAGCCTTTGTTGACGTTGCATCTGCATCCTGCTGGCATGAGAAGCACGTCGAGCTGGAGTTAGGATTTTTCCATCAATCCTTTTTTTGTTTTGGCCCTTGGGTATTTTGTTGACGTTGCGTTTGCACTGAGAAGGAACTTCGAACTGGAGCTAGGAATATGCCGTTGCTCCACTTTATTTTGGTGATGTCATACCGATTCTTTGCTGAAGTTGGGTAGACATCCAAATGACCTTTATGCTGTATGTATCGACATCAAGGTCCAGAGCTAGGAATATACTATTGCTCCAATTTCATTTGACAGTTACGCCCGCACCTTGCTGGAATGAGAAGAATGTCGAGCTGGAGGTAGGATTTTTGCCATCACTCCACTTTTGTTTGCGGACGTTGCGTCTGCACCGAAAAGGAACGTCGAGTTTGAGTTGGGATTTTGCCATTATTCCTTTTTGATTTGGCTCATTGGAGCTTTGCTGACATCACGTCTGCACCCTGTTGGAATGAGAAGAGCGTCGAGCTGATCTTTAGGACGTAGATGTCGCCATTGAGGTCTGGTTCTCCCTTTGACGGAGCCTGGTGGGAAAATATGGTTCTCTTTCTTTCATTTGTGTCCATGTATCGTATACAAGAGTCAATATGGACATACTTGCAGGGTAGAGGAAATTTTATTTTATTTTATTTTTTATTGCCGCGATACTCTATCTTTTCAGCTTTTCATATTATGACAGTCGCGATTGCCCAATCATTTCAACTTTTTATCAGCGGTGCCTAATCATTTCGGCTATTTTTTTTTATATTTTTACCCGCTGCTTTTTATTGCCAGTTGTCCAAACATTTCGGCTGTTTTTATATGCATATTTTTTGCTCGCTGATTTTTATTGTGAGTTGCCCTATCATTTCGGCTATTTCATATGCATTTTTTTGCTACTCGCTGCTGTTTTTATTGCGAGTTTGGAATCTGATACCAACCTTGGTATTAGCATTGCTACGATTGGGATATTGCCAGGAGAGAATCATCATTTGCTGTGAAAGGACTTGGAGTTTAACACCTGTTTAGACATCAGCATCGCTGCAAGTGGGATATTTCCAGGAGCGAATCATCATTTGCCTTGAGAGGACTTGAAGTTTGATACCTTTTTAGGCATCAGCATCACTACGACTGGAATATTGTCAGGAGCGACTCATCATTTGTCTTTGTTGATTTGAACAAAGGTGGCTTAGCAAACAAGGTTAGGATCCTGTCGACTAAGACTTTTTGACTTTATGAGTCAAAAGAATCTCATAATGGTATTTCTCCCTACGAGTCGTGAGGATCTTGTAGGTGTATTTTCTCCTCAGGAATCGTGGGAATTCCTAAGTATGTTGTTCCTTTGTGAGTCGTAAGGACCTCACGCAGTTTTTTTCCTCATAAGGTCAAAAGGACCTTGCAAGTGCACATGAATTTTTTTATTTTATGAGTTTGCGTCCTTTTCGGGTTTTCACAAACTCGCCGGTAGTCCTGCTGTTTTTTACTCACGGCGCCCTTTCGGGTTTTCATCCGTGCCCATTTTATTTGTGGACATACCGTTTTTTACGAGATTGCGTCTTTTCGGGTTTTCACAAACTCGCCGGCAGTCCTGCTGTTTTTACTCACGGCACCCTTTCGGGTTTTCATCCGTGCCCATTTCGCTTTTGGACATACCATTTTTTGTGAGCGATGGAACTCTCAAAAGTAGTTTCGTTACAGGTGACCCATTTATTTACTGGTTGGACTTAGGGGTAGTTTCACCACTGGAGTAGCTATGTAGCCGGTAGGAATTGAGTTGCAATTTTTGCCATTGGGACTTCGATTGCAATATAGATCTCAAGAGAGCATATCACCGTATTTGAGGCGACGCGCTAGTTTAGGGACATTCCGGTCCATTATCGCCATGTTTGAGGCGAATATTTAGTTTAGGGACTTTTCGGTCCAATGTCGCCATATTTGAGGCGAGGTTCTAATTTAGGGACATCTCAGTCCGTTGTTAGTTTAGGGACTTCTCGGTCCGATGTCTTCATATTTGAGGCGAGGTTAATTAGTTTTGGGACATCTCAGTCCGTTGTTAGTTTAAGGACTTCTCGGTCCGATATTGCCATATTTGAGGCGAGGTTAATTAGTTTAGGGACATCTCAGTCCGTTGTTAGTTTAGGGACTTCTCGGTCTGATATCGCCATATTTGTGGCGAGGTTCTAGTTTAGGGACATCTCGGTCCGTTATTAGTTTAGGGAATTCTCGGTCCGATATCGCCATATTTGAGGCGAGATTAATTAGTTTAAGGACATCTTGGTCCGTTGTTAGTTTAGGGACTTCTCGGTCTGATGTCGCCATATTTGAGACGAGGTTAATTAGTTTAGGGATATCTCGGTACGTTGTTAGTTTAGGGACTTCTCAGTCTCGGTCCGTTGTTAGTTTAGGGATTTCTCAGTCCGATGTTAGTTTAAGGACATCTCGTTTCGTTCTTTTTCATTCGGTCGGGACGTTACATAACTCATCCCTTCCGACTCTTGTTTGCTGAGGCGCTGCTGCTTGTCCTTTGTATGTATGGACACTTCACACCTTAAGCTCTTTTCACCCTTTTGGACTGCTTCTTTTATTATCACAACAATCAGGTTTATTTGTGTGGGAAATACAGGGTATTTTACACGGCACATGCCCCCTGCTCATCAATGTCGCTTTCTGATACTGATCGAGTATCTTCTTCATATACGAAGGAACGAGATACCACGTCATTCTTTCTGTCGAGTCTTCCTCTTTCTTGGAAGAATGGACTTGACTTGGGGTTTTTTTTCCTCTCATCGTCTGATTCAGAGTGGAACATGGATTTCACATCCCTCCCATAATTTTTTTAGTTCAAGCGGGATATTCCACTTGATTGCAGGACCTGCTTATAGGTCCCTTGATATCCTTTCTATTTTTTGAGAAGAAGGGACCATCCTACATAGAGTTTCTTCCGCCAGTGAGAAATACCCCCTGTGTATATCTCGGGGGGAGTGAGTACCCACGCCGTCGCTATTTTGACAATAGGTTGCTTCAGAGCCGCTCATTTTTTTTGTTGAGCGTTGGCGACAAACGCCACCTTCCCTTCGCTTTTCATTCATCTTCATCGGATGATGAAGGGTCTTGACCCATCTGAACCAATCAAGTCATTTTATCCATAAGCTCTTGAAAGGTCGTTGGCTTGAAGATGGCCATAAATGGGAACACTTTTGAATTTGGGTCAAGGGTGGCTATAAACATTCCCACGGCTGCAGCCTCTTCGATGCGTTGCTCGCATTTTGACCAGAGATTTCGCCATCGGGTAACATATTGAACCCAGGTTTCATTCAGTCCAACTCTTTCGTTGACCAACGCCGCTACAGTAGTGTGTTCATTCTCACTAGCAAATCTCTGACAAAAGAGCATATCCATCTCGTCGAAGGTCTTCACGGAATCATTCGAGAGTTCCGCATACCATTCGAAGGCGATGCCCGCCAGACTGCTGACGAACTGTTGGAGGAGCAGTATATCATTTCCTCCAGTATTGCCGCATATGGATTTAAATCGTGCAATGTGCTGGCGAGGATTCCCAGTTTCTTTGTACATGTATAACGTTGGAAATGTGTACTCTAGTGGGTACTGTATTTGATCGTACCTGGCCGGATATGGTCGATCAGTCTTGATTGACCTATTTGCAGCTTTGCTGACATAGTGAGATTTGATTTGCTGAGCGATATATTTGTCAAGCTTTGTTTTTGGAATCATTTCCTCTTCGGCCGTTGATGAGACTTACAGAGAATTTGAAATATCACCCTTGTCTTTAAGAGCAACTACCGACGGTTCATCTGCCAGTGGTTCCGATCGAACCATCATTCCAGCCATATTCTAGATCAGAAGGGCCATCTGGTTTATTTTAACGGACATTTCTGCCGCTTCTTCATCTCTCTTTTTGAGAGCGCGCTTTAGGAAGTCAATATCCGACTCCTGCTCTGTTCTTTCTTCAGGTGCGTCTTTGGGACTTGCCTTAGACGATGGATTAGCGAGTGCTGCCACCTGAGCAAGCACCTACTGCAGCTTTTCACATTGCAGTTGAGCCTTTGTCAGGGACCGAGTATGCGGTTCGTGGCTAGTAGAAGCTTGAACTTCGTCTTTGGAGTTTACCATGTGGATTGTATGAACTACCATGCCCCCAGGCTTGGGGTGTTTGGAGTTTTGACCTTTGAATTTTGCCTCGGGCGCTTTAGCCTTATTAGACCTCTCTTTTTTGTGAGAAGCCGCTTTGGCTTCGGGAGGAACCGTTGTAGCAGGAACCGCCTTAAGATGAGTCCCCTTGTATTTGAAAGGGGATTTGTCAGAATTTGGCTGACGTTTAGGGGAAGAGCTGCAGGTGACGACTGAGTCCTTCACCTGCTTCCACACCTTATATATAGATGAGGAAAGTTCTTTTGGGGAGCGAACTGCTCTTTGCTCGCATCGGATCTCCACAGGATGCAGAGATTTCTTCAATATTGCGGTGTGAGAATTTTGTCTGACCCTTCGCAACAGTTCGAAACTGTTCCTGGTTGAAACAATATCATTCACCACTGGGGTTGAAACATGACTATACGAAGAACTGCCCCCAACTTATTTTGTATGACACCGATATCGACGTCGACCATTTCTTACGGCCGGAATTTGATTAGCCTCAGGATTTTGCTGAGCCTGCCCCCTGTTTTCTTCAAGAACTTGAGTATTCTGCCTCCTGCGTCGACTAAGGCCTTTGGAAGGTACCAGTTTTTTGGAGACCGATTCCATCGGCAAAGCAGAAACTTGAGGAGCCAGCCTGTGGAAGACAGACTTCTTCTGGGATTCCTCCATCGGCGTTGAGGTACCGAGGGTGGGAGGTGGGAGCATAAACCCAAAGAGAAGCCCATTGATTTCTTGAAGAGCCAGATTGCAGAGATTTGAGACTGCAAGTGGCCCATACTTGACTCCACCAGATGTGACAGAGCCTGAGTTGCGGTGAGTGGAAGCAAACGCCTTTCTGCATAGAGACAAAATGCCGGCTTCAGTATCTCATCACCCAAAGGCAACTACAAACATGTATACCGCAATTATTTGATCGCGGAAAAAAACACGACACACGAAGTGTGAAGTGGAAAGAAGAAGAAATCCCACCGGGCATGCCGAAATCTGTTCATCGCCGAAAATAGAGACGAACCGGGATGGATCGTCTTGCCTGAATTTAAGGGCAGATGCTATTTGGATTTATCTGTCCACCTCTCCGAAGATACCAATTTGATTTATGGCACCATATATCGGAGGTTTGGACAGACGCGACCGTTGTAGCAGACTTTATCAGATTCCCCTTCATTTTATGAGGGGTTTTTGATTGTGGGGACGCTCTTTCCTGTAGGCGCAAGCCTCTGCAAGTAATTACGTTACCACATTGTGATAACCACTTTTTCCTGCTCCGGAAGTTCACTTCATGTCATGTGTGTTTTTGTTTGTTTTGGTTGCCTGTGGATTGTATACAGAGACTAGTTTGTGTCGTCGCCCGTATGGTGCGGATTAGTTCAAATCCGTATATTTAAAATTTGGGTTTGGGTCAAGAATTTGCTTGACGGGGTCCACGTTGGACGCATTTCTCACATTTGTGAGGTCCATCCGTTCATAGGATATTTGAGTTTGATCTAAGGATCGTTAGTCATATTTGAGACTAAGATTGACTTATGAACAATGAGCATATGGGCTCAACTGATCATTAGATCATATATGAATAGCCCATTGATAGTATACGGCAGTCATTATGGAGACAACCCGCAAGGCAAAACATATTAGTTTAAGGACATCGCGGTCCAACATTCTCTGTTTGGGACGAATGTTAGTTTAAGGACATTTCGGTCCAACATTCCCGTTTTGGGGACGAATGTTAGTTTAAGAAAATTTCGGTCCATTATCGCCGTATTTGGGGCAATTATTAGTTTAAGGACATTTCGGTCCAGCATTCCTATTTTGGGGACGAATATTAGTTTAATGACATTTCGGTCCAACATTCCCATTTTGAGGATGAATATTAGTTTAAGGACATTTCGGTCCGGCATTTAACCTGCGCGCACGTGTATTTGTTACATGGCGGAGTGAATGATGGTGACATGGGATGCGCCCAATTTGGGGTGCGATCCGATTTGAGGTGTGCACGTCAGTTTGGAAGCGCATCAATTTGGGGTATATAATTCCCAATCTTGATGAAATTTTACATCACGTTGGGACGAGGAGTTGTTGTTGGTTGTCGGGATCCTCCACCTCTTTGAAGACGTTGAGGAATTACAACGGCATATATCAGAGTTGTGAAGATACGTACCCTCAAACTAAATCCCGTATTTGAGGGAAAAGATGGTGATGGACCTAAGAATCGTTAGTCATATTTGAGATTAAGATTAACTTAGGAGATATTTTGGATATCATCGATGAGAGATCATTAGTCATGTTTGAGACTAAGATCAGTTTTGAATATCAATTTGGATATCATAAATATATGCTTAGCCAATTTGGGCTAAGATTGGGTTTCTGTAACACCCAGCAGTGCTAAGCACTCAGTTATACAGCACCCACGTGTGTTTCACGTGAGGCGCTGAAATAGTGCTAAGCACTAGTTTTTTGTGGCGCCCACCTGTGTTTCACGTGAAGCGCTCCAATAGTGCTAAGCATTAACTTTTACCGGCGCTCACGTGTGTTTCACGTGAGGCGCTATATAACTTGGCCTTGAGCGCTCACGTGCTTTTCACGTGAGGCGTTGACCTTTTGGAGATTTAATCTCTGTTGATATTTTTAGAGAATTTAAATCATTGTTAATGGTATTTTGACCATAAACGATCATGAAGATCATTATTTTGAGGATCCGGGATCATGTTCTTTAAGAACTAAGTTCTTGATTTTAACGAACTAAGTTCCTGGAGTATTATGAACTCCATGTTTTCAATGTTCATGTTTTCAGAGATGTTAAATCTCTTTTAATGGTGTTTTGACCATTAAGAATCACCAAGACCACTATTTTGAAGATCTGGGATCAGGTTCTTTTAAGAACTAAGTTATTGATTTGAAGGAACTAAGTTCCCAGAGTATTATGAAGTCCATCTTTTTCATGTTCTTGTATCCATGTTCTCACCTGAATTTTTGATTCTTAAGAACAAGATCTTCCCGATGAGAACTAAATTCTCAACTTGTGGGAACTTGTTTTGTGGATCTCAGATCCAGTGAAAGAACTAAGTTCTTTGAGAAGGGTTAAATCCTTAGGTATGGTATGTCAGGTAAAGGAGATATTTTGATTTCTTCTTTTTTTCTTTACCTAGGGCTTTTAGGAGGGAGATATTCTTCGAGAGAATTAAATTCTCTATTGATTTTAGACTCTTCTGTCTTTTTACAGAAGCTTATGGGGGTCTCCTCTTTTCTTTTCTTTTTATCAATTCCTCCCTCTCCTTGTTCTCCTTTTTTTGATTAATCTCTTTGCTCCTATTTATAGGAGAAGAGAAAAATCAATTTGTTGAGAAAATCTCTCATTGAGAGATCATGATTGATTTCATGATCAATCAAAATGATTTCTTAGATCAATCGGTGAATTTTATTCACCGTTGGATTTTTAATCCAAAGGCTCTCTGTTTGACCGAGAAGATTTCTTGTTTGTTTAACAAGGTTAGGAAATATTTTCCTAAGATAGAATTTTATTCTATCATATGAATATCTTGTTAGTTTAACAAGATTAGAAATTTATTCTATCATATGAATATCTTGTTAGTTTAACAAGATTAGTAATATATTTTCCTAATATAGAATTTAATTCTGCTATATGAATATCTTATTAATTTAACAAGGTTAGAAATTTATTCCTACATAGAATTTAATTCTACGTCATATGAATATCTTGTTAGTTTAACAAGATTAGAATTTTATTCTATCATATGAATATCTTGTTAGTTTAACAAGTTTAGGAATTTATTTTCTTAACATAGAATTTAATTCTGGTATTTGAATATCTTATTAGTTTAACAAGATTATGAAAATATTTTCCTAAACTAGAATTTTATTCTATCAGATAATCACCGTTGGATCTTTGATCCAAGGGTCCTCTATTTAACAGAGAAGATTTTTCTAGTTTGAGCAAGATCAGGAAAATATTTTCTATATAGAATTTAATTCTACCAGAAGGTTTAATTGGTGATATTTTATCACCATTGGATTTTAAATCCAAGATTCTCTGTTAATGAAAGATCTTTCCTTATTAGAAAGATCAGGGAAAATATTTTCCAAATAGAATTTAATTATATTACATATAATTTAATTCTATCAGATGGGAGCATTTTAAATTGGGGCGCTCACGTGCTTTGCATGTGAGCGCTGCCAAATAATGCAGCACGAGAACTCACGTGTTTAACACATGACCCCTAGTGTGGGTTTTAGCCTGTTTATTTTCAGCGCTCATATTCTTTGCATATAAGCGCTCACATGTTTAACATGTAAGGTGTAGCGTCTTGAAAAGTCGTTTTGATGTTTTCCTGAAATTCGGTGAAAATTCGGTATTTTTCCGAAAACCGTCTTTCTCGATATTTTGCAGTTTAGGGCTAATTATACCTTAAATGGATAGGTAATTACTTGTTTTTAGTGACTAATGAGTTAATTATGAAATTTTGGTCATTTAAAAATTTTTCCTTATTTTTCAATTTTTTAATATTATTTTAAGCCGGTAAGAAAATACATTAAATAAGCGATAAATACAAATTTTTCCGGGCTAATTTTAATCTCTAAAATTATGATAATTATAATCTAGTGATAACATGAATTTTTAGTAATTTATTTTGATTTTTAACAAATTTTTATGTTATGAAACGAATTTATTGAATTTTTGAGCTAAAACTTGCAATTTTTGAGTTGTAGGGGGCCTTTTTGTATAAAATTTCTTTTGTAAAACCCCTCTCTCATTTCCCTCAGCCCTAGGACAGCCCAACCATGACCAAGTCCAGAAATTTCTGGCCTCTTTTCTTTAGTTGTTTCTTGAGTTGATTTAAGGGGTTTTTTTGGGTTTATTTTAATTTAAATGAATAAAGTATGATACATTGACTTGGAGACTTGACCCATGACCTTCCCCACTTACCCACACCCTCCCCCATCCCTCTTCTGGCCGAGAATTTCCAGCAGCCCTCCCCCTTCACCTTCCTCTTTTCATTTCCTCCAAAATTTCATCAAAATTGCTACAAAAATCCATATAAATCCACAAATTTGTTTACAAAACCAAAACAAATCCTTGTGCTACCTCTTCTCAAACCTAATATAGTTGAAAACATGTGGAAAGGAGGCATTTTTGGAGCAAATTTTCTTGCTTGATCCATAGATCAAGAGGTATAATTCCATCAAAGTTACTTTCTTTGTTGCAAATTCCTTTAAATGCATGGTTTAGTGTTAATTTTAGTGTTAATCCTAATATAGTTTCTTTTAGTTAATGGTTGATATTAAGCTAGGGTTTTAGAAACCATGTATTAGTTAATTAAATTTATTTTGCTAGCTAGTGTTTTGCTAACCTTAATCTAAGTGGTTAACTTGCTTATTAGGCTAAAATCTAGTGTTAAATTAAGGTTTTTCATATATAGTTTGGTTTATGTTTGCTAATTACAAAAAATCAAGAGAAGGTTTTGTTTATGGAAATTAGGTTTTTAAGCTTAGTTAATGGTTTAAAATTAGTGTATTGGCTAGCTATTTGGTTAGTTTGGATGTTGGTGTTGGATGGTGTTAACTTTGTCGCTAGATTGTCGATGTTTGCATCAAATTGCAATTTCTAGCTTGCTAGCTTATGATTCAAGAAATGGTTGTTTATGGAAATAGGATTGGAATCATTGCTATTGTGTTATAATTAGTGTTCGTAGATTGATTGTAGTATGCTTGGGTAATTATGCTTTATTGTAGTCGATTTGTCGCAAATCGGCGATTTTTGCACCGATTTTGGGACGCTATGCTTACTAGATTTTTATATAAATTATGTGATGGATTATTTTTGATATCTTGATGATTGTAATGGCTTGTCCTACGACTTTTAGGATGCGTGAGTGCGGTTTTTTTGGGTAGTCGGGTTTTAGTTTTGCCGGGCGACCAAATCGGCGTTTTTCGGCAGTTTTTGCGATTTTCGCGTGTGTCCGCGCACTTTGTGCATGTTGTACCTAGCTAGCGAACTTTAGTAGTTTCGTTGGGGTTTTGCGTCGTTCTTGATATGTAACCTTATGTTGGGTATTGATGTAAATTCCAGGTTCGGTCGCGGAGACGTCAGACGCGGCGCGAAAATGAAAGGCGGTGATTGGACACAGCTAGCCAGGGATTCCTGTGAGTAGATTTAACATCTACGGGGGACGATCGTTTGGATGGCGCAAGTCGCCCGATAGATTTAGTAAACTGGAAAATAGTAAATTGGATAATCACTTGTGACATTAGAATAATAATACTGGCATGATAATTGCTGCAATTAGATCAATATGTTATATCCATTTACGCAAACTCAATTGTAGGACACATGCACCATTACCAGGTTTTTATATGCAGCACGAGCACTATTCATGTTTATACACACACCCTGGTAATTGCCATGCCACCACACTAGATAACCTTTAATTTAAACCTTTTACTAATTGATACTTAAATTGTGCTATTTCCTTAAAATGAAACAGTAGGATTGCTATTCATGTGCATGTACTTCATCATATTCATTGTTCATGCTTAATACATTAATCATACATCGTAACTTGATTATTGATATCATACGCATTCATTATCATTGATATATGCACTTATTAGGATTTCTTGAGATTTTATGATATTGCTGGATTTCGGGGGAAAACCGCAAAATTTCCAAACTTATGATATTTTTAAAACATGTAAATTGCGGTTTTCTAGTGGTGTAAGTGTCGTCCACCATGAGTTTGCTGTGGTTTTTGGAGACCCATTTCGAGGGGTTGGATGAACCGTTTCGGGTACATGGTGGGCCCGGTAGGGTACCCCGGGGCAAGAAGCTCGTGGTGTTGACGATGAGCCTGGCAGGGGACGGATTACCTACCGGTGACTTCATTGGGCACGGCGGATATCTAGAGGATACCGACCGGGGCCGCGAGAGGATGATATATTGATACTGAGATGGGTCAGCCGGATGGCTGAGGCCAGAGACACTATGACATGGATTTATGAGATTTGAGACAGCTTTTGGGTGTCGTTGCTGGACACCGATTTTCGTCGATTCATTGACATTATGCTGGCATTCTAAAAGAGTTTCAAAAACAAAAGAAGATAAAATATTTCTTATATATGCCTATTGAGACCTCAGATTTCCATGTTGCATACATATTAGCACACTGATGTTGTATACACACCTGCTAGTGCATCCAGTCATACCTGTATTTTAGATGCTAGGATGCTTGTGTGCATGCATACGATAGCCTTTGTAGATGTTATTTATTACTCACGAGTTGGCAACTCACCCCCGTTGTGCCACAGTCTTTTGCAGGTCCGCTCCGTCAGTTCAGTAGCGGCGGGCGCACTTGTTCTTTTGCCTCTGTTGCCTGAGCTCGAGATTTGCTCATAGGTGGGTTATGTTATTATTTTGTACCACCTTGTATATTCTTTGTATCTAGACACTCCATCTACTGTTCTACCAGATTATTGTATATTGACCTAGAGATGAGACTGTGAGGTTTGTGGATTTTATGCTGTATTTTGGGGTCGAGCTCACTTGAGCCGACATGCTACTTTTCTCATGCTTCCTTATGCTTTATTATGATTATTATGCTTGCTGTCATTTACATTGCGTGGGATTTGTGACCGCCTTATGGCGAAGAGCTAGCTCCCGCTTGGGGATGCCCTATTTTGTTGGTTTTACATATATTCTTGTTGTACCCATTTTTGGGGGCCAGTATTTACAAAGGAGACTCTGCCGAAATTTTCGGAAAAATTAGTATTGTCTTTAAAAAGGGTTTTACATGACTTATTGGATAACTCGCTTTCAATTGATTGGGTTTTCTTCACTCTTTTGCTTCATTGGTTTTGTTTTCTGGGCTTTGGCTTACTTATTTTACGGACGCCTTTAGACGTTTCGTAAACTTAAGTGCCAGTCACGTTCCGTACCTTGCGGGTCGTGACAAAGTTGGTATCAGAGCGATAGGTTTTACCTTTGTGAGTGTAGGATGACCCTTGGTAGATGGAGTAAGTGACTTAAGCAGGGTAACGCAGCGTGCGTATGTCCGCGGCATACTTACTATACGGTACTCCGCCTAAGTGACTTTAGGATATACTTGCTTGAAAAATTCCTTCTTCAATTCCGTGTATCCTATAATCCTATTGCACTGTCCTTACTATCCGTTTTCCTGTAACAGCCACTATGCCGCCGAAGGCTACGAGGGCACAGAGGGCTGCCGCCAGAGACGAGATTCGAGCTGGCTCGTCCGAGACTAGGACTGAATAGGGTGGTATGCCTACGCCGCAGGGACAGACCGATCCACCTTCCCCAGGCCGTATGGATAGGCTCGAGACCGGTATGGAGGAGTTGCGACAGATGATGGGAGGCATGCAGGAGCTGCGTCAGATGGTAGGATCCTTAGTTGCAGCCAGTCGTACACCGAGGCCGGATGACGTACCTATTACATCACAGACGACCATGATACCTGCTCCTACTACTACCACCGTGGCCATTCCGGTTTCACTACAGGATTTCATGAGGCTGAGACCTCCAGTATTCACCGGCACCGAGGCAGCGGAGGACCCACAGACGTTCCTTGACAGTTTAGCCAGGATCTGCCGTTCGCTGAGATGTTCGGATGATCGATGGGTAGAGCTTGCGAGTTTCCGACAAGAGGGTCTCGCGCAGACATGGTGGGAGTCAGTCTTGAGAGGTCGAGCTGCAGGTCTACCGCCTATGACTTGGGCCGAGTTTACAGCGGTCTTTCTAGCCCGTTTCCTTCCAGAGAGCGTTCGTGACGCCAGAGCTCGTAGCTTCGAGGCCTTAGTCAAGACACCTGGGATGACGGTGTCTGAGTATGATATCCAGTTTACACAGTTATCCCGATATGCTCAGTATTTGGTGGATACCGAAGAGAAGATGGTGAAGAGGTTCGTACAGGGACTTGATGCCCAGCTATATCTTGCCATTGGCGCCCAGCACTACGACACTTATTCAGCTGCTATGGATAAGGCATTGCGGATGGAGGCACGCATATCACGGACTTCGGCCGTTTCTGGGCCGAAGAGGATGCGCACCGATGTACCGCCTCAGAGGCAGCGTGCCAGATTCTTTCCGAGAGATAGGCCTGGCAGAGGATTTGGGCGGGGACAGTTATATGGTTCTTATCCCCAGGGGCAGCAGCCGTCGCCAGGATGTTTTGGGTGCGGGAGTCTGCACCATCTTGTCAGAGACTGTCCAGTGAGACGACAGGGAGCAGCGACAGTTCCGCATGTGACCCTACCACCATCACCACCCCCTCCTCAGAGAGCCCTACTTCCTACCCCAGGCGATGCTCCACGCCAGTTAGGTGCACCGAGAGGCCGTGGACGCGGCGGTCCTGTTCAGAGAGGACGAGGAGGCAGAAGCCGAGGTCGAGGTCAGCCCGCTATCGGTGGAGGACAGGCCCGAGTTTTTGCGTTGACACCGCAGGATGCGCAGGCATCCAATGCCGTCGTGACAGGTACCTTGCCAGTTTGTTCTTTCGACGCACGGGTATTATTCGACCCAGGTTCCACACATTCGTACGTCTCTACACACTTTGCACCGATGTTGGGCTGTGAGTCGTCGTCGTTAGATCAGCCGCTTGTTGTTGTTACTCCGGTAGGCGAGTCGTTTGTCGCTCGGTTTGTATTTCGTTTGTGTTCCGTTCGTATCGGGGATAGGGATTCATCAGTTGATTTGATACTCCTCGATATGTTGGACTTTGATGTGCTTCTGGGCATGGATTGGCTAGCCACTTGTTATGCTTCGGTGGACTGCCGTGAGAAGGCAGTCAGATTTAGCTTTCCGGGAGAGCCAGTCCTTGTTATTCAGGGAGACCGCAGTGTCACCCTTCCCAGCTTAATTTCGTCTCTTCGCGCTGGTCAGCTCTTGCGGAAGGGATGTCAGGGATTCTTAGCGTTTGTTTGTGATACGCGAGCTGCAGAGGTTCCGTTGGACCGGGTCCCGGTAGTTTGTGAGTTCCCTGATGTTTTCCCTGATGAGCTACCTGGGCTACCGCCTGAGCGCGATGTTGAGTTCTGCATTGATTTGATTCCCGGTTCGGGGCCTATTTCTATACCGCCTTATCGGATGGCCCCGGCAGAGCTTCGAGAGCTGAAGGATCAGTTGCAGGATTTGTTGGATAAGGGGCTTATTCGACCGAGTGTTTCTCCGTGGGGTGCTCCAGTCCTGTTTGTCAAGAAGAAGGATGGAAGTTTGCGCTTATGTATCGACTACCGCCAGCTGAACAAAGTTACCGTTCGGAACAGATATCCGTTGCCTCGCATTGATGATTTGTTCGACCAGCTTCAGGGTGCGGGGTATTTTTCGAGGATCGACTTGCGATCAAGATACCATCAGCTGCGAGTTCGACAGGAGGATATACCGAGGACAGCTTTCCGTACACGCTATGGCCACTACGAGTTTTTGGTGATGTCGTTCGGACTCACCAACGCCCCAGCAGCATTTATGGATTTGATGAACCGTACATTCAGGCCGTATCTTGACTTGTTCATCATCGTGTTTATCGACGATATCTTGGTGTACTCCCGGAGCAGAGAGGAGCACGAGCAGCACTTGCGGATTACGTTACAGACTCTGAGGGAGCACCAGCTGTTCGCGAAGTTCTCCAAGTGTGCTTTCTGGCTGGACAGCGTCGGATTCTTGGGTCACGTGGTTACGAGAGACGGCATTTGTGTGGACCCGAAGAAGATTGAGGCTGTTCAGCAGTGGCCCCGACCTACATCGGTTACTGAGATCCGTAGTTTTCTAGGCTTGGCGGGCTACTACAGGCGTTTTGTTCAGGACTTCTCCCGTATAGCTGCACCGTTGACCGGTTTGACCCGGAAGGGAGTTCCTTTCGTCTGGACAGAGGAGTGCGAGCGCAGTTTTCAGCAGCTACGGACTTGTTTGACTACGGCGCCGGTATTATCTTTGCCTTCGGGATCAGGCGGATTTGTTGTCTACTGTGATGCTTCGCGAGTGGGATTAGGATGCGTTTTGATGCAGCATGGCCGGGTGATCGCTTATGCTTCTCGGCAGTTGAAGAAGCATGAACAGAACTACCCCACTCATGATTTGGAGATGGCTGCAGTGGTCTTTGCACTGAAGATTTGGCGACATTACCTATACAGCGGGTCGTGTCAGATATTCACCGATCACAAGAGCTTAAAGTACATATTTCAGTAGCGAGACCTGAACCTCAGACAGCGTCGTTGGATGGAGTTGGTGAAAGACTACGACTGCGAGATCTTATATCACCCAGGCAAGGCGAATGTGGTGGCAGATGCGTTGAGTAGGAGGCCCGGGGGTAGTCTATCCTTTTTGCGCGCAGTGCAGAGGCAGTCGTCAGCAGATTGGCAGATGTTATGCGACAGCCGAGTTGAGTTCGAGTTCACTCAGACAGGGGGACAGCTCGCGCATGTTCGTGCACGCCCACAGTTGCTTGACCGTATATATGAGGCACAGCGCAGTGACGACCGTTGCTCAGAGATCATGGCACAGATGGGACATGGCAGATTTTCCGAGTTCGTGGTTGACGATCAGGGGATTTTACGATATGGATCTAGACTGTGCGTACCAGAGGCCGATGGATTGCGGCGCGACATTCTTGAGGAGGCACACCGATCAGTGTATAGTGTCCACCCCGGTTCCACCAAGATGTACCATGATATGAGAGAGACCTACTGGTGGGACGGGATGAAGAGGGACATTGCGGAGTTCGTTTCGAGATGCCTGACTTGTCAGCAAGTCAAGGCCGAGCACCAGAGGCCCGCAGGAGAGCTACAGCCGTTACCCATTCCAGAGTGGAAATGGGAGCAGATTGCGATGGATTTCGTTGTGGGTCTACCCAGGACCAGTCGAGGGTACGACTCCATCTGGGTGATCGTGGATAGATTGATGAAAGCGGCTCACTTCCTTCCAGTGAAGACGACTTTCAGCTTCGCTCAGTATGCTCAGCTCTATATTGACGAGATCGTGCGACTACATGGCGTACCGACTTGTATCGTGTCAGATCGAGGCACTCAGTTCACCAGCCGACTTTGGCAGAGACTTCAGGAGGCTTTGGACACTCGTTTGAGCTTCAGCACAGCGTTTCATCCGCAGACAGACGGACAGTCAGAACGGACCATTCAGACTCTCGAGGACATGCTCAGAGCGTGCGTTTTAGACTTTGGTGGTAGCTGGGATCGTCATTTACCTCTAGTGGAGTTCTCCTACAACAATAGCTTCCAGGATACTATTCAGATGGCACCTTTCGAGGCATTGTATAGGAGGAGATGCAGATCGCCCGTTTGTTGGACAGAGCTCAGCGAGAGCAGCATTTTGGGGCCGCAGCTTGTTGAGGAGACGACATCGAAGATCCAGTTGATCCGAGACCGGATGAGAGCGGCTCAGGGCAGGCAGAAATCCTATGCAGACAGACGCTGTCGCAGATTAGAGTTCGCAGTTGGCGACCATGTTTTTCTGAAAGTCTCTCCGATGAAGGGCGTGATGCGTTTTGGGCGAAAGGGAAAGCTTAGCCCTAGATTCGTAGGTCCCTTCGAGATCCTCGAGCGTGTTGGCGCTGTTGCATATCGTTTGGCTCTTCCTCCCAGCTTTCCCGATGTTCACCCCGTCTTCCATGTTTCGATGCTCCGCAAGTACCTTCACGACCCTTCGCATGCGATTCAGCACCCGACAGTCCAGCTAGAGAGCGACCTTTCTTTTGCAGAGCAGCCGGTGGCCATCCTGGATCGGCAGGTGAAGAAGTTGAGGTCGAAGATTATACCAACTGTCAAGGTCCTTTGGCGTAGCCCGAGCAGCGAGGAGGTTACCTGGGAGACCGAGGGCGAGATGAGGAAGAAATATCCCCATCTCTTCGAAGGTACGCGTAGCTATATTTTTAAATTCGGGGACCGAATTTCTTTAAGGGGGGAAGATTGTAGCGTCTTGAAAAGTCGTTTTGATGTTTTCCTGAAATTCGGTGAAAATTCGGTATTTTTCCGAAAACCGTCTTTCTCGATATTTTGCAGTTTAGGGCTAATTATACCTTAAATGGATAGGTAATTACTTGTTTTTAGTGACTAATGAGTTAATTATGAAATTTTGGTCATTTAATTTTTCCCTATTTTTCAATTTTTTAATATTATTTTAAGCCGGTAAGAAAATACATTAAATAAGCGATAAATACAAATTTTTCCGGGCTAATTTTAATCTCTAAAATTATGATAATTATAATCTAGTGATAACATAATTTTTTAGTAATTTATTTTGATTTTTAACAAATTTTTATGTTATGAAACGAATTTATTGAATTTTTGAGCTAAAACTTGCAATTTTTGAGTTGTAGGGGGCCTTTTTGCATAAAATTTCTTTTGTAAAACCCCTCTCTCATTTCCCTCAGCCCTAGGACAGCCCAACCATGACCAAGTCCAAAAATTTCTGGCCTCTTTTCTTTAGTTGTTTCTTGAGTTGATTTAAGGGGTTTTTTTGGGTTTATTTTAATTTAAATGAATAAAGTATGTTACATTGACTTGGAGACTTGACCCATGACCTTCCCCACTTACCCACACCCTCCCCCATCCCTCTTCTGGCCGAGAATTTCCAGCAGCCCTCCCCCTTCACCTTCCTCTTTTCATTTCCTCCAAAATTTCATCAAAATTGCTACAAAAATCCATATAAATCCACAAATTTGTTTACAAAACCAAAACAAATCCTTGTGCTACCTCTTCTCAAGCCTAATATAGTTGAAAACATGTGGAAAGGAGGCATTTTTGGAGCAAATTTTCTTGCTTGATCCATAGATCAAGAGGTATAATTCCATCAAAGTTACTTTCTTTGTTGCAAATTCCTTTAAATGCATGGTTTAGTGTTAATTTTAGTGTTAATCCTAATATAGTTTCTTTTAGTTAATGGTTGATATTAAGCTAGGGTTTTAGAAACCATGTATTAGTTAATTAAATTTATTTTGCTAGCTAGTGTTTTGCTAACCTTAATCTAAGTGGTTAACTTGCTTATTAGGCTAAAATCTAGTGTTAAATTAAGGTTTTTCATATATAGTTTGGTTTATGTTTGCTAATTACAAAAAATCAAGAGAAGGTTTTGTTTATGGAAATTAGGTTTTTAAGCTTAGTTAATGGTTTAAAATTAGTGTATTGGCTAGCTATTTGGTTAGTTTGGATGTTGGTGTTGGATGGTGTTAACTTTGTCGCTAGATTGTCGATGTTTGCATCAAATTGCAATTTCTAGCTTGCTAGCTTATGATTCAAGAAATGGTTGTTTATGGAAATAGGATTGGAATCATTGCTATTGTGTTATAATTAGTGTTCGTAGATTGATTGTAGTATGCTTGGGTAATTATGCTTTATTGTAGTCGATTTGTCGCAAATCGGCGATTTTTGCACCGATTTTGGGACGCTATGCTTACTAGATTTTTATATAAATTATGTGATGGATTATTTTTGATATCTTGATGATTGTAATGGCTTGTCCTACGACTTTTAGGATGCGTGAGTGCGGTTTTTTTGGGTAGTCGGGTTTTAGTTTTGCCGGGCGACCAAATCGGCGTTTTTCGGCAGTTTTTGCGATTTTCGCGTGTGTCCGCGCACTTTGTGCATGTTGTACCTAGCTAGCGAACTTTAGTAGTTTCGTTGGGGTTTTGCGTCGTTCTTGATATGTAACCTTATGTTGGGTATTGATGTAAATTCCAGGTTCGGTCGCGGAGACGTCAGACGCGGCGCGAAAATGAAAGGCGGTGATTGGACACAGCTAGCCAGGGATTCCTGTGAGTAGATTTAACATCTACGGGGGACGATCGTTTGGATGGCGCAAGTCGCCCGATAGATTTAGTAAACTGGAAAATAGTAAATTGGATAATCACTTGTGACATTAGAGTAATAATACTGGCATGATAATTGCTGCAATTAGATCAATATGTTATATCCATTTACGCAAACTCAATTGTAGGACACATGCACCATTACCAGGTTTTTATATGCAGCACGAGCACTATTCATGTTTATACACACACCCTGGTAATTGCCATGCCACCACACTAGATAACCTTTAATTTAAACCTTTTACTAATTGATACTTAAATTGTGCTATTTTCTTAAAATGAAACCGTAGGATTGCTATTCATGTGCATGTACTTCATCATATTCATTATTCATGCTTAATACATTAATCACACATCGTAACTTGATTATTGATATCAAACGCATTCATTATCATTGATATATGCACTTATGAGGATTTCTTGAGATTTTATGATATTGCTGGATTTCGGGGGAAAGCCGCAAAATTTCCAAACTTATGATATTTTTAAAACATGTAAATTGCGGTTTTCTAGTGGTGTAAGTGTCGTCCACCATGAGTTTGCTGTGGTTTTTGGAGACCCGTTTCGAGGAGTTGGATGAACCGTTTCGGGTACATGGTGAGCCCGGTAGGGTACCCCGGGGCAAGAAGCTCGTGGTGTTGACGATGAGCCTGGCAGGGGACGGATTACCTACCGGTGACTTCATTGGGCACGGCGGATATCCAGAGGATACCGACCGGGGCCGCGAGAGGATGATATATTGATACTGAGATGGGTCAGCCGGATGGCTAAGGCCAGAGACACTATGACATGGATTTATGAGATTTGAGACAGCTTTTGGGTGTCGTTGCTGGACACCGATTTTCGTCGATTCATTGACATTATGCTGGCATTCTAAAAGAGTTTCAAAAACAAAAGTAGATAAAATATTTCTTATATATGCCTATTGAGACCTCAGATTTCCATGTTGCATACATATTAGCACACTGATGTTGTATACACACCTGCTAGTGCATCTAGTCATACCTGTATTTTAGATGCTAGGATGCTTGTGTGCATGCATACGATAGCCTTTGTAGATGTTATTTATTACTCACGAGTTGGCAACTCACCCCCGTTGTGCCACAGTCTTTTGCAGGTCCGCTCCGTCAGTTCAGTAGCGGCGGGCGCACTTGTTCTTTTGCCTCTGTTGCCTGAGCTCGAGATTTGCTCATAGGTGGGTTATGTTATTATTTTGTACCACCTTGTATATTCTTTGTATCTAGACACTCCATCTACTGTTCTACCAGATTATTGTATATTGACCTAGAGATGAGACTGTGAGGTTTGTGGATTTTATGCTGTATTTTGGGGTCGAGCTCACTTGAGCCGACATGCTACTTTTCTCATGCTTCCTTATGCTTTATTATGATTATTATGCTTGCTGTCATTTACATTGCGTGGGATTTGTGACCGCCTTATGGCGAAGAGCTAGCTCCCGCTTGGGGATGCCCTATTTTGTTGGTTTTACATATATTCTTGTTGTACCCATTTTTGGGGGCCAGTATTTACAAAGGAGACTCTGCCGAAATTTTCGGAAAAATTAGTATTGTTTTTAAAAAGGGTTTTACATGACTTATTGGATAACTCGCTTTCAATTGATTGGGTTTTCTTCACTCTTTTGCTTCATTGGTTTTGTTTTCTGGGCTTTGGCTTACTTATTTTACGGACGCCTTTAGACGTTTCGTAAACTTAAGTGCCAATCACGTTCCGTACCTTGCGGGTCGTGACATAAGGTCTGTTTGGCCATTGGTTATTTATGTTCATCGCTCATATACTTTGCATATGAGTGCTCACGTGTTTAACACGTGAGGCCAGTTTGGCCTTTAGGTTTATTTTATTAAGCGCTCATATGCTTTGCATATGAGCGCCCATGTGTTTAACACGTGAGGCCAGTTTGATCCTTAGTTATTTGTTTTCAGCGTTTATATGCTTTGCATATGAGCGCTCATGTGTTTAACACGTGATACCAAACTGTGAGAATTATTTTTCTCTTTCTTTTTTCTCCCCTTTTTTCATAAGGGAACAAATAGCTCTTTGCCAAAATTTTTGGCGGGAACAAGTACATTTGTGATCTTCTTGCATGATCCACGGTTGAAAATTCTACTATTACTGACAGTACTTTTACAACTACGTCGATAAAGCTTCATCTGAAGTTTCGTCAAGCAGATGGAGCGACTTTACCAACATCCATTCCACAGATTAAGTGGCCGGTCTCTTTACGATATCTCAAACACGTACCTAACTTTTGCATTTCTTGTCCAAACTCTCGGTTTATGATCCACCGAGAGTTTGAAGGGGGTTGTTAAGATATTCATATCTTTTATATCATTTTGTATTTATCCTTTTATTGGGGTTTACGTGTATTATACGTATATTACGTATTAGGGTTTCATTTTATGGGCTATATATAAAGAGGCATATTGTACACTGTATTTTGATCAATCGTTAACAATATTTTTCCTCTCTCAAATTCAATGGTTTCTAACATCTAATAATAGATTTTTAATCCATTATGACTCTTTCCCCGTTGCAGGATGGACAATAAATTCTGATTTCATAGTGGAACATGCAACGCATGTTTGCTTCTTTGAAGCCCAAGATATTGTACCCCTACATATGGTGTATATCCATCTAGAAGTAGATTTATTATCTTCCATACACATAATCCAACTTCATCAGCTCAACGGTTTACGAAAACTCATCGTAAAACAATCCTAGTTCTTTGGTCCTTTTAAGGTAACAAAGAACCTTAGCAATTGCTTAACAATGACTTGTATTTGGGCTACTAGTATACTTGCTAAGTCTACACATCGCATATGCAATATCTGGTCTGGTACAATGTGTAGCATACATTAAACTGCCGATAGCACTGGAATACTCAAGTTATGCTAGTGGTCTATTGGTCTTTGTTAGTAATTATATACCGGAATCAAAAGGAGTCGACTATTCCTTATTGTTGGTATTAGGCCAAGTCAGACCGGCCCAATGGCCCGTCCAATCGAGTGGGTGGGTCTAAGGGGTCGGATGACCCGACCCGTTATAGGAAGCCGAGTCCAAATCGGACTCGAGCTCCATGATGGGGTCAACCTAGAAGGTGATCAAACCCTATTAAGGGTCTCGGGCTCGATACAATTTCAACCGTCTGTTTGCCCCTTTATCTATATATACAATAGGTAAAGACTAGGGTTTGCAACTAGGATGTACATATATATTGATAGAGAGAAATTCATGAGAGTATGCAACCTATCGAGAACTATGGTTCCAAGGTTTGAGATTGTCTTCCTCAAAGTCACTAGCATCCGCGGTGGATTAGGGGACTTTTCGAGTAACACCATGATTGATTCTCACACGGCTATTAGAAGACAAGCATAGAGAACGGATCAGTGGTCCATCAGTATTTAAGGTGATCTACTACCCTACAAAGGTATGCAGATCTTAATACTTGTAAGATACTAATTAATATTTTCCGATATATTATGAGATTCTCTTGCGTATCAGATTTGCATGAGTTGATCGTATTGGATATAGGTGCCCTCAAGACAATTATCGTAGTTGCAGGAGTGCAATTACTGAATTCAAGGAGGGCCTATACCAAGAACAGTCTTACTCGAGACGATAGTATGTTATCTAATTTGCATTTATCATTCATAAGTATACGTTTTACTTGTTATAACGTATTACTTAAAACCCATAAGATCTTTGCTTGACTACCGGGATTATGATAGGGATTATACTGGTGGTGCCTCGGTAGTCTATAAGCACATTCTTAAAAGTCACTAGTCATAGGAGTATCGAGACTGGGTGTAATACCCTAGTTCATTTATACCAGTTCTAGTTCATGTATTTCTTTATTTATGGTATTTTCCTGATTTATTGTGTTTTAGGTGCGAATAGTGTATTTGACATTTGTATTTGCATCCGACCCGACCCGCATGCTTGAAACCAGTCTTGATTCATGTTTATGATTTATCCTGACCTGTTACATGGACTCGTGCACTTTCATTTATTTGTACATTGCATACTCGCATTTTATCTAGCATCTGCATTTTAATATAACATTTTAAGTCACATAAAATATTTTAAAAATACATTGCATGGCCTGCATGATACCCCTAACCCTGTGGTAGCATCCGCGCATCTTGTTCTCGTCCCGTCCAGTGAAACAGACTTGTTTGGATGACTACGTTAACGTGCGTGCATCCGTTCTTGGGGGTATGCATTTTTTCGTTACCCGGATATCCAACTTTAATTTTGGTCAACATGTATATTTTTCGTATTTTAAAACTGAAATTTTAGATTTGACCCGGGCGTGTTTTGGAATATTTTTGTATCCCGCCAAAATTCAAATTTATTAAATATTTAAAATTTATTTAACCATTTAAAATTTCGTTTAACAGTTCAAATTTTATTTAAACTAACTAACTAAAATATTCTATCAATTTTATCCTAACAATATTAACAAACACTCTCTCTCTTTCCTTCTCTGCTCGTGGCCCCCACACAGCAGAACCACGCTCTCTCTCTCCTCTTTCTTTCTCTCCTTCTCTATCTTCCCTCGCAGTCTCTCTCTTTCTCTCTCCCTACTAGCCGACGATTTTCTTTCTCCTCCCTCTCTCTCTCCTCTCGCGCATCTCTCTCTCTCCCCCCTCGAAGATACTGTAGGCTCCTCGGATGTGGTCACCGCCTACGTGATCACGTCACCTCCCTTAACAACCTCCTACACTTTCTCCTTCTTCTTCTTATTTAAACCCAGGCCTCCATGACGAGAACCCATCACCACAACTCCCATGATCTCTCAACCCTCACCCTAAAAAAAAATCATTGCCTCCTCCTCCTCGTCCCCATCTCTTCCTCCTTCGCCATCTTCTTCATCCCCCGAGCTCCCCTGCACACACCCTGCACCCATCGAAACCAGCACCACCACCTCACCTCATCGCCGACGACCTCTCGCCGTCGCCTCCTCATTCTTCTCCTCTCCTTCCTCTCCTCTGTGCTTCTTATACACCAATCCCTGCACCCCAACAGACAACACCCCAACCAACACCACTCGGCCCAAACCCTAACAGCAAACCCTAGATCGCCGGAGCTCCGTTCACCACCGTTAACACCTTCACCCCCTCTCTGCAAACATAGTGCACAACCACAGTAAGCTCTTCTTCTTCTTCTTCTTCTCCTCTTCTTTCTTTTCTTTTTCTTCATTCTTGGTTTCTGTATTTCCAGCGTTCGCCAGAGCCGGGATCAACGCCGACGATCCAGACGACGTACCTTTCCTGCGTGATCACCCTCTTGCGTTACTTGGACCCGTTCCGTGTACCGTGCGTGCGTCGCGACATTTTGCCGACGTCGGACGTACCGTACGTATCCGTTTCGTGATCCATCTAGGCAAGTTAATCTTGCTACATGCTATGTGACTCATTATACATCTATTTAAATAAGTATAACACCTGTATTTTAAATCATGCACCCCATGTTTAGTTTTACAGCTTTTCGATGTCCGTTTACATTCGTATAATACATTTCAGATCTAGGGCATGCAAGTCAATCTTACTACATGCTACATTACTTTATATACATCTATTTTAACAAGTATAATACTTGAATTTCAAATCGTGCATCCCAAGTACTCGTTTTCAATTTTACGATGTCCGTATGCATCCGTTCATATCATTTCAGATCTAGGGCATGAAAACCTATCTTGTTACATACTATACTACAATATACTGCATCCAATTGAATATAACAGTTCATATTGTTTAAATTGTACATTCCGTAATTACCAGTTTATCATTTTGCGGTTATATGATATCCGTTTGCATCTATATCATATAGAATACATATAACTGCATCTACAGATCTCATTATTAACATAATATTGTTATTTTAACAACCCATGTTTAATAAATTGCATCCTAATTAGTATTAGAACTATTAAAGGTAACCCTAATCGATAGTGTGCATCCATGTCATTGATTTTGTATCTATTTGCATACCATTCATATTATTTCATTTTATTAGTACTTCATACTTGATTTTTTGCACCCATACTTACTACAGTTTGATTATGAGCACCCGCTTGATACCTGTGCATTACTTGACATGACTTGATACATGTAGACTACTTGCCATGTGTTCATATCAGAATTTTGCATTATTATATTCCCCATTCTTAATCACATTGCAAATAAATAGGTGCTTTTGATCCATGTCTGCTAAATAGTTGTAGGTTACAGGTTCTTAGAACAATACAGTGAAATTCAGGAAAAGACACTACAAATGTGAGACTATGACCAACAAGTAGATGAATCTGTTTGATGCCGCCTACCGGTTTAATGAACAAATAACGATCAATGAACAGTTCAATGCACAAAGTAAGAGGGCAGCACAAGATTCAAGACTTCAATGCGAAGCTTACGGTAAAAGTCCACAAATTCTGCACTGTTGGTAATCTGGAAGAAAGTAGAAAAGATTCTGAAGAACCAAGAGAAGAAAACATAAGGAAATAGCAACATGAAGCAACCCTGAGAAGTTGAGCCAGGATCCCTCAAGATGGCCGCGGATCCGTGGCTAAACATGGCATTCCGCCGCGGATCCACGGCCGTGCAGTGCACGTGTCGGTGGGTGTCGGTGCTTTGACCCGGCTTTTTTAGGGTAGTCTTGTAATTTCAAATGTGGATCAGATGTAAACCCTAGGGTTTCTCATATCTATAAATAGGAAAGCCTACAGCCTCTTTTGGGGCATGCCTCTTTTAATTTCTAGATTAAATTTTCAATTCCATTGTAATCGTCAAGAGGTATCAATAAAGTAAGTTTTTTTTATCTTGCAATTTTCCATTCTAATTTTATTTCTGCAATTTTTTTATTTGCATTTATTTATCTGCAAGTTAATTAGGTTATTAAAACAAAATTATAAAAAATGAATTTTGTCGCAATTTTGCTAATGAGTGAGTAATTCCTCACTTGTTAGGGTTAGGATTGGGTAGGTTTGAGAGATGGACATCTCTCACTCCTTTCTTCCCCGTATAATACTTTAAATTAGGACTCTATGTGAATCAAACACACACCGCTCACTACGGCACCCTATCCTACGAGATAGCGGTGATTCCCTAGTTAGACCGGTTGTGGTTGATTTACATAGAGGTTAGGGCTAAGAGTTAAGAAAGGACGGATAAGGACCAAAAGGAAGAAACTACGTTTCTTCATAGTCGTGCTAATCCCTTTTGTTGACTATTACCCTAACACCTATGTTCTTAATTAAGGCAAAGGAAGCAGTGAGTAGAGTAATTTTTCCAAACTAATCTAATCCTGACCCTAGCAAGGCTTTAATCCTAATTAAATTCAATCTTAGTTTTTATAAAAATCAAAACCTACCAAAAATAGGACTTAACTCGTTAGAACAATTAGAAGAGAACACGTTTTCCCTGTGGACCGACCCGTACTCAATCGGCTAGCTACCAAGCGACACTGTTATTGATTGCGGTATTCTTTAAACTTTAAAACGCACGTACAAAACATCTAACAATCAAATGGCGCCGTTGCCTGGGATAACGGTAGTTATTTTCTTTTTGTAATTTCGGGTTAATTAAAAATTGAAAAAATCATAAAAACTGAAAAAAAAATCATCTTATTATTTTTTTATCTGCTTTTGTGCGAATTGTGCAGGAACGGAAAGACGAACTGATTCAGATCTGGAGCAGACCCAGTGAACAAATCAGCAAACAGAGGATCCGAACAGGCAGAGGAGAACCATAACAGCAAACAGGAAAATTTTGGAGATCCAAACTAACAGAACCACCACGGAACCGCGGCGGATATAGGCGGTTGACCGCGGAACCGCGGTCAACCCGTGACGTCATCTCCCCAAAAGTTTTCTGTGAGTATTTTATTCTCTCTTCTACCCTCTGTGCTCCTCTAAAAAAATTTCCTGCAGGGTTCTTTGCGCAAAACTTCTTCTCCCTCTCCAATAAATCAATTTTGTGCCGCAAATAAAAAATTAATTTTGGCAAGTGTTTTAGATTTTTGTGTGTTTACTGCTTTGCATTTTTAAAATGGACTTTTAAGGGGCTATAACACCAATCCAGATTGGGTGGGTATTTCATTACCCTTCCTAGGACCCAAAAAATCACAAAAAGCATATGCATCAACTCTCGAGTTAATTAAAAAATATCTAGACTCAGCCAATTAAGGACTGTCGCGCTCATTAGGACAGAGGAAGGTTGTGGGCAATCGGTCGTTTATCTAAACCTGGCTTTGTGGTGCTTAGGCTAGACAAGTGAGAAATGTAATTTTAAAAGGCCCGTTTCATGGTGATTCGTGAGCGGATCCCTCCTTTCTTCACTTGTGCTTACCTGGCCACAATTGGCGGTGAAGAGGCGATTTGAGGGATATCTCACAACTTGTCGCTTTGGACCAGTTAGGAGCAGTCTAGTTGACTTAGGAGACCCTAGCTCTAGGCTTGATTGTGCATGTTCAAATTGTGAGTGCTTGAAAGTGTGTCATAGTTCCGTATAAAATCTTTTGCAAAACTCTTTATAAAAAAAACCCACAAAACAAAACTTTTTACAAAAACTTGCCATTTGTCGCTAGAAATCCATTGCACCCAACTTTCACCCACATTTTCTCCATTGACGTTTTCTTACCCCCACCTTCCACGTTTGACTACACTACACCTCATTTAGTGTATGTCCAGTTGGACTAGGGACACTAGCGCCCGTTTAGTCCGTGTCTCGTTAATGCCTACTGACGACGCGTTCGACTCCGAAGTCGAAATTCTCTCCACTTCTTTACCTTCATCTTCAAATTCATCATCTTCTAAGGAGATGCCAGGATTCAATTCTAACAACCCCTTACCTACTTCGGGACAGATTCCATCTCAACTGGGTGCGAATAACCCACAACACCCTCCTGTTGAAGCACCCCAACGAATCGCGCTCCAGGAACTTTTCTATCCAACCCGCACCGCACTTCCTACTTGTCTTTCACTTCCACCGGCTAATGGGGATAATTTCGAAATTAAGCCCCACTTCATCAATATGTTACCCAAATTTCACGGACTGGAATCCGAAGATGCCTATATCTTCATTAACAAATTCCAGAATGTTTGTGCAATGATGAAAACGACCCAACTTTCCGATGATGCTATAAGGCCATGTGTCATTCCCTTCACTTTATGTGACCTACCTGAAAAGTGGCTATATATTACAGCATCGCATTCCATAAAAAGTTGGGAAGAGTTTGTTAAGGCTTTTCTTATAAAGTTATACCCACACCACAAGACCGCTAGAATTAGAAATGAAATTAATCAATTTTCCCAGCTTCCTTCCGAACCTTTTTGGAAGTGATTCGAACGATTTAAGGACCTTCTTGTTCAGTGCCCTCACCACGGTATCGAGAGATGGCAACTTTGCCAAACTTTATACGAAGGACTGAACCCAGCATCTAAGCAGTTGCTGGAAACCATTTGTCAAGGTCACTTTCTTACAAAATATGACGGGAAAGCTTGGCAATTTCTTGATGATCTTGCTGAACAAACGCTTCAGTGGGAAAGCACTAGACAGACCGCTTCGTCCACTTCATCTACTTCATCCGGTCAGTCTAGGGCAGGTGTTCATCAACTTGACATGTCAATTGCAATGAAAGCCGAAATGCCCGCAATTACACGAAAATTAGAAGCAATTGAGAGCAAATTCTTATCGCCTTCTCCTGTCCCCGCTTTACCCCCTCGCACTATATGCGCTTGTTGTTCAGATCCATCCCATTTGACCGAAGAGTGTCCTTACAACCCACCTGCTCAAGGACTTGCTGAACAAACGCTTCAGTGGGAAAGCACTAGACAGACCGCTTCGTCCACTTCATCTACTTCATCCGGTCAGTCTAGGGCAGGTGTTCATCAACTTGACATGTCAATTGCAATGAAAGCCGAAATGCCCGCAATTACACGAAAATTAGAAGCAATTGAGAGTAAATTCTCATCGCCTTCTCCTGTCCTCGCTTTACCCCCTCGCACTATATGCGCTTGTTGTTCAGATCCATCCCATTTGACCGAAGAGTGTCCTTACAACCCACCTGCTCAAGGACAGGATCAAGTCAATGCTTCCTTTCAGCAGAGACAAAGAAATGATCCATACTCTTCAACTTATAATCCTGGTTGGAGGAACCACCCCAATTTTGCTTGGAATCAAAATCAACAACAATTCCAAGGCAATAACAATTTCCAAAGGCCTCCTACACAACAACAAACTCCTCAACAAACTCAATATCAGCAACCTTTCCAACCCAACCTTGCCAAAATCAAATGAACAATTTTGCACCAAACAACTCTTTTCCTCAAAACAATTTTGTTCAACCAAATAACGATAAGGTTTCCTCGCTAGAACGAAGTCTGGATGCGTTTATAAAATAATCTACTCAATCCTCAGCCAACATCCAGTCTTCCATTCAGTCTTTGGTGTAACATACTGCATCACATGGGCAAAGCATCAAAACCATTGAAGCCCAAATTGCATAACTGAATGCTTCTCTAAGCGAGCGAGAGAAAGGGAAATTTCCATCTCAACCACTGCCAAATCCTGGTCACACACAAAATGCACATGTTGCTCATGAATAACAAAATCATAATGTGAGTGCCGTGACTACATTGAGATCTGGAAAGGTATTGCACAACAACATTGGCAATAATAATGACACCCCGGCCGCTTCTTCTTCAGAGCCTGTTCTTCATTCTTCACAAGGCTCTACTTCTTATACTAATTCGAACGGACCCACATCTCACTCCACGAAAACACCAACACTGGGATCCGTTCCAACTCCGCAATCTATTCCACAAACATTGGACTCAACAAATTTTCAAAATATTTCATTTCCAAACAGGTTGAGATCCAATAAACAAACTCCATAAATGGAGAAGATTGTGGAGTTATTTAAACAGGTTAGCATTAACATCCCTCTTTTGGATGCAATCCAACAAGTCCCTTCTTACGCTAAAATCTTGAAGGACTAATGCACCAAGAAGAGGAAGTCGCAGATACCTAAGAAAGTTTTCTTGGCTAGTGCAGTAAGTGATGCTCTTACCCAACCTTTACCTCAAAAACGAAAGGACCCTGGCTGTCCTACAATTTCAATAACTAATGGGGATAAGAACATCAACCGCGAACTTTTAGATCTTGGTGCCAGTGTTAATTTGCTTCCTTATTCAGTATATGAACAATTAAGCGTTGGAGAGTTGAACCCCACGCATTGTACTCTCCAAATGGCCGACCGATCCATCACCCATTCTAGGGGTGAGTTAGAGGATGTGTTGATTAAAGTAGGGGACTTCATATTCCCCGTTGATTTCATTGTTATGGACACACAGCCTTCAGCTAACTCCCGGAGTCAAATTCCTGTGATACTCGGTCGACCATTCCTTGCAACTTCTAATGCGGTGATCAATTGTCGAAATGGTTCAATGAACCTATCTTTTGGAAACATGACAATTGAATTCAACATTTTTAAGTTGGGGAATCAGCCCTCCGAACCTAATGCTAATATACTTGATATTTGCTCGATCCAAGAGATCACTCAAGAGGACCGTGAGCTCGAAAAATTTCTGTTCGATCACAGCAATTTTGACGCCACTAGTGCGTTCCTCCTTGAATCTGACACTGCTTTAACAACCGATAATGATTATGAGTGTTTCACCTTTTCGAACGATTTTGAAGAATCACCACCCGGGTTTGAATCCTTTGAATTTTCGGATGAGTTAGCTGAACCATCCGACTCGGTTGCTTACACTCGCTTTGAACCTTTGTTGGAATCCTTCGAGTTTGAAACAGTTTCACCAATTTAACCTTCAATTGTTTCGCCTCCAAAGCTCGAACTCAAGCTATTGCCGTCTCACCTTAAATATGCTTACTTAGGTGAGAATGAGACCCTTCCTGTTATCATCTCGGCCTCTCTAGCCCCCGAGCAAGAGAAAGCCCTTTTAACGGTCTTACAAAACAATCGGCAAGCTTTTGGCTGGACTATGGCGGACATCAAGGGGATTAGTCCCCTAATAGTTGAACATCATATTCATATGATGGATGATGCCAAGCCAGCAAGGGATCCACAGAGACGTCTAAACCCTCTAATGAAAGAGGCTGTTAAAAAGAAGATTGTAAAATGTCTTGATAGTGTTATCATTTACCCTATCTCTGATAGCCAGTGGGTTAGCCCCGTTCACGTTCTCCCAAAGAAATCGGGCATAACGGTCATAACTAATGAAGTGAATGAGTTAATACCTACTCGCACCCAAACTGGGTGGCGAGTTTGCATCGATTATAGAAAACTCAACGCCGCGACACGGAAAGACCACTTTCCATTACCTTTTATTGACCAAATGCTAGAACGATTGGCTGGGCATGAATTTTACTGCTTTTTGGATGGCTACTACGTCTATAATCAAGTTCCCATCGCCGAAAAGGACCAAGACAAGACCATATTCACTTGTCCTTTCGGTATGTTTGCTTACCGTCGCATGCCCTTTGGGTTATGCAATGCAACCGCTACTTTCCAGCGGTGTATGATGGGCATTTTTTCAGACATGGTGGAAAAATTCTTGGAGATTTTTATGGATGATTTCTCCATTTTTGGCGACTCCTTTAATGAGTGTTTGCTACATTTAGACGCAGTTCTTACCCGGTGTAAGGATAAGAACCTTACTTTAAATTGGGAGAAATGCCACTTTATGGTACGAGAAGGTATTGTCTTAGGACATATTATCTCGCAAAATGGCATTGAGGTAGATAAAGCTAAGATTGAAGTCATTTCAAATCTCCCTCCTCCCAAATGCGTCCGAGACATTCGAGCCTTCCTTGGCCATGCCGATTTCTATAGACGGATCATCAAGGATTTTAGCAAGATAGCTAGACCCTTGAATCTTTTGTTGGCCAAGGACACCACATTTGATTTCGACTCAAACTGTATGAAAACGTTCGATTCATTGAAAAACTCACTTACTTCCGCTCCCATTCTTTCATCTCCTGACTGGACGCATCCATTTGAGATTATGTGCGATGCATCTGATTTCGCCATTGGTGCTGTCCTTGGACAGCACATTAATAAAATGCCGCATGTAATTTATTACGCTAGCCGAACCTTAAACGAGGCCCAATTAAATTACACAACAACTGAAAAAGAATTCTTAACTGTTGTGTTTGCATTAGAAAAGTTCAGGCCGTATTTAATCGGCTCTCCAGTCATCGTTTACACGGACCACTCAGCTCTTCGCCATCTTTTCGCGAAGAAGTTTGCTAAATATCGGCTGATACGTTGGATCCTCTTACTACAAGAGTTTGACCTTGTCATCAGAGACCAGAGAGGATGCGAAAACGTAGTCGCCGACCATCTTTCACGCCTTCCTTCTTCGCCTACACTTCAAATTCCTATTAAAGACGTTTTTCCAGATGAGCAGCTCTTGACCGTGTCATGCGAACCTTGGTTCGCAGATATCGTAAATTATTTGGCCACCGGACTTATACCAAACGAATAGTCGAATCAGGACAGACTCGGATTTCTATCTCAGGTAAAACATTTTTACTGGGATGAACCGTATCTATTCAAATACTGTCCCAACCAAATTATTCGTCGGTGTGTCCCCGACAATGAGTTTAAGAGTGTGATGTCATTCTGCCACGATCAAGCGTGTGGCGGGCATTTTGGCCCTAAAAAGACAGCAGAATAGGTCTTGCAGTGTGGCTTCTACTGTCCACAACTTTTTAAAGACGCACATGATTACTATAAGACATGCTCCCGGTGCCAACATTTGGGCCGGATATCTAGGAGAAATGAAATGCCGCTCCAACCAATTTTGGTTGTTGAAATTTTTGATGTTTGGGGGATAGACTTTATGGGACCATTTCCCAATTCCTTTGGGAACATGTATATTCTACTCGCTATTGACTATGTTTCAAAGTGGGTCGAGGCTGTGCCCAGCCGAACTAATGACAACAAGGTTGTCGTTAGATTTCTCAAAGAAAACATTTTTTTTCTCGGTTTGGGCATCCTCGAGCAATTATCGGCGATAATAGATCTCATTTTTGTAATAGGACTTTCGAGTCCTTAATGCGGAAATATTCCATTACTTACAAGCTATCAACGCCCTATCATCCCCAAACTTGTGGGCAAGCCGAGATTTCAAATCGGCAAATTAAACAGATATTGGAGAAAACGGTTTCCAAAAACCGTAAAGATTGGTCGTCAAAACTTATTGATGCCCTTTGGGCATTCCGAACTGCCTATAAGACCGATCTTGGCATGTCTCCATATAGGCTTGTTTATGGAAATGCTTGCCACCTTCCATTTGAAATAGAGCATAGAGCATTTTGGGCAATAAAAGAGTTGAATCTATCTCTGGGAGATGCGGGCAACAATAGAAAGCTGCAGTTGAACGAATTGAACGAGCTTCGAGATGAAGCTTACAAGAACGCAATGATCGTCAAAACTGAACGAAGGTGTTCCACGATAAAAACCTTATGTGCAAAACTTTCAAACTTGGTCAACATGTTTTACTTTACGACACTCGGTTACATTTCTATCCCGGCAAGCTCAGATCTCGATGGAAAGGGCCATTTTTTGTGCGCACCGTATATCCGCACGGTGCGGTCGATTTAGAAAATCCAGAGGACGGTTCACTATTTAAAGTGAACGGACTTAGACTTAAACCATTCTTCACTGCGGACCATTCGGAGGAGCTCTTGTTTTTGCAGGAGCCGATCTATATTGACTAATCTTCCTCCATCTACCCCAAAATTTCGATTATCTAGCCAAAACACTGTTTCAAACAAGTTTGGGGGTATGTATCACTTATAATTATATAAAAACAAAATAAAAATAAATTTTTTTGAGAATAAAAAAAAATGGTTTTTGGGTATTTTTGTAAATTTCCAGTTTTAATAAATAAATAAAAATTTTATTTATAAATAATTTCCTCTTTTTAAGAGGGGCTTTTTGCAAATAACCAAACCACCATCCCCTATAAATACAGCCCGACCCCTCTGCGGTTTTCATAACCCTAAATTTTCATTTCCTCAAACCCTAGCCGCCGCTCCAACTTCTGTAGAGAGATCCCTTCTAGCCGCCGCGCTTCCGCCGCCAGAACCCTCCTTCGGCCGCCGATCCGCCGCTCTCTGGTGTATTCTCTCTCTGAAAAATTCAGAGGTGGTTCGATCTCTATACTCTTCTCTGCTAAATTACAAATTCTGCAATTTAATTCTCTGAATGGCACCAACCATGCAATTAGAACGAGATTTTTCACAAATCTTTGCACACACAATTTACGGGAGTTATTTTGGTGATGAGATCACACGGCGAGGGTGGAACTTTTTATTTTTCAATCATCCCAATGCCTACGCTCTTCCAGATCCAGTCACTCGTTTTTACGAGTGCATGGAGGAAGGTTGCCTATCACAATACGGTTTTATTAAATTACTTTGGGGCGATAGGGAAATAATTATTGATAGGGACTTCATCCATGAAGTAACTTTAATTCCTAGATTACTTGTTCACGGCCAACCCTTTCAATTTGAAGACCACTTACCTTTAATGGGTAATGACTGTTCGAGAGAACCTAGGAAGTGTATACAGGCTAGAACCCTCTTCGCTAATGTATTAACCGTGTGCCGTTGGGCACAAAACAACATTTTTGGCAGTTCACATAATACAACATTTTTCACCCCATCTTTTCATATCATGCACACCTTAATGACTAGGAACCCTAGATTTGACATGTGCACGGTTTTACTTAATTCAATTGGTGCTGGCAAAAGGGCTGCAAATTACTCATGCCCTATGTTAGTGACACAACTGTGTTGCTATTTCCTCTCTGTGGAGGAATTTGAATTTTACATGCATGGAGGTATACCCATCATGCCTCTTATTGAGAGCGTATCCACGTCCTATACCTGCCTGAATGATGTATGGTCGCGAACAGAACCGGCCGAACATGTACCAGCCAGAACACCCAGCTCCAACTCGACCGCGAGCGAAGAAGAGCTTACCCCCACAGAACATGCACGTCTGCTTAGAAGAGCCACTAGGGAGATTGATAGCTTGGTAGGGATGGTGACCAACTTGGATCACCGGGTGATAGAGATTGAACATGGTGTATCTACGCTGCTGGCGAGAGAGGAACGTTCCCGTTCACGTTCAAGGGGATGGTGAGGACATGAGCAGTGAGGGCACTGCTTTTGGTAAGTTTGGGGGAGGAGGTGGTTTGTAAATAGTTATCATTGCATTACATATTTTAATTTTTGTACATATTTTTTCTTTTCTTTCTTTGCATGTTTAATTCTGCATTGCATCTTTATAAAAAAAATTATAAAAATGAAAAAAATGAAAAAAAAAACATATAAAAGAAAATCAAATAAAAAATTGAAAAAATTAAAAAGAATTTTTTTTTCAACTTGCCCATATTCGACTTAAGTTTAACAAGACGATTAACTAACTAGGAAAAACTAGATCCTAAACTTAGTAAATTAAAAACCCTAAAAATAACCTTTCTTAAAGTTTAACGGTAGAAAATATATGTCCTTGTAGTTTATTTAGAAATAGGCAAATTTTGAGTTCAGTTCTTGGGCAAAGTCAAAATAAGGGAAGATTATTGAAATTTTTATTGAAGTGTAAGTTTGAAAAATAATTCCGAACCTTTAGTCTAAATTCTGAAAAGATATACCCTACAATTTGCACAAACACGCACCTTGAAACTTGGGATAGTAGAGGATACTTTGAATTGCTCTTGTCTAAAATCCTTAGTATGAGGAAAAAAATGAAAGTATAAGTGTGAAATGAGAGATATAAAAGAAAAAAAATGAACACTGATTTTGTAATTACTTAAGGCTGCGTAAAAATAAAAAAAAATTATAGCGAGGGTGCTTTATCACCTAGTGCCTTAGACCAACTAGTTTGGGAGTCACTGCTAAAAAGCCATAGGTATTATAAGACGAGGAATTACGCCTAATTGCGCGAACACATTTTTTTAATCGGTCGTTAGTACCTCAAGAAGTATTAACGGTCGCATGAAGGATGTGTGAGCAATTTCATCTAAAATTCACCAACTAAAAGTACTTTGGACGATGGACAAGAGTATGTTAGTTTGAATTGAATTTCCAAGTGTAGGGGTGATACATACACACACGTAGGGGTATATGATTGTGGTTTGGATGAGAGATAGGAATGAAAAATAGGACTTATATCTTCAGTAGAGATGATAAAAATTCCTAAGTTGAGATGGAACCGTAGAAGAAAAATTCAAAAGATACTAAAAGCTAAATAAATTTACAGAACATATACGATCTTAAGTTAAATGATAAGTGAGTGTGAAAAATACGGGTTGATGATTCCTAAGTTGAAGATAATAGAATTTCTTGCTAGAACACCAAATTGAAGAATGAAAGTCAATATGCCAAATTGATCGGATTTTATGGGTAGTATCCGCTGAAAACCCTCAGGAGACAACACTCCTCCCAGTAGGGACACCTAGAGGTTTAATGGCTTGTTGCACGAGCTAAGTGCAATCGCGATTCCCTGCGAAAGTGAGGTTAGGATTTTTTCGAGAATAAAAATAGTTTTGCTCGGGATGAGCAAAACATAAGTTTGGGGGTATTTGTTCATATCAGAATTTTGCATTATTATATTCCCTATTCTTAATCACATTGCAAATAAATAGGTGCTTTTGATCCATATCTGCTAAATAGTTGTAGGTTACAGGTTCTCAGAACAATACAGTGGAATTCAGGAAAAGACGCTACAAATGTGAGACTACGACCAACAGGTAGATGAATCTGTATGATGCAGCCTACCAGTTTAAGGAACAAACAACGATCAATGAACAGTTCAATGCACAAAGTAAGAGGGCAGCACAAGATTCAAGACTTCAACGCGAAGCTTACGGTAAAAGTACAAATTCTGCACTGTTGGAAATCTGGAAGAAAGTAGAAAAGATTCTGAAGAACCAAGAGAAGAAAACAGAAGGAACCAACAACATGAAGCAACCCTGAGAAGTTGAGCCAGAGATCCCTCAAGATGGCTGTGGATCCGCGGCCAAACATGGCATTCCGCCGCGGATCCGCGGCCGTGCAGTGCACGTGTCAGTGCACGTGTCGGTGGGTGTCGGTGCTTTGACCCGGCTTTCTTAGGGTAGTCTTGTAATTTTAAATGTGGATCAGATGTAAACCCTAGGGTTTCTCCTATCTATAAATAGGAAAGCCTACAGCCTCTTTTGGGGCATGCCTCTTTTAATTTCTAGATTAAATTTTCAATTCCATTTTAATTGTCAAGAGGTGTCAATAAAGTAAGTTTTTTTTATCTTGCAATTTTCCATTCTAATTTTATTTCTGCAATTTTTTTATCTGCATTTATTTATCTGCAAGTTAATTAGGTTATTAAAGCAAAATTATAAAAAATGAATTTTATCGCAATTTTCCTAATGAGTGAGTAATTCCTCACTTGTTAGGGTTAGGATTGGATAGGTTTGAGAGACGGACATCTCTCACTCCTTTCTTCCCCGTATAATACTTTATCAAACACACACCGCTCACTACGGCACCCTATCCTACGAGATAGCGGTGATTCCCTAGTTAGACCGGTTGTGGTTGATTTACATAGAGTTACATAGAGGTTAGGGCTAAGAGTTTAGAAAGGGCGGACAAGGACCAAAAGGAAGAAACTATGTTTCTTCCTAGTCGTGCTAATCCCCTTTGTTGACTATTACCCTAACACCTATGTTTTTAATTAGGGCAAAGGAAGCAGAGAGTAGAGTAATTTTTCCAAACTAATCTAATCCTAACCCTAGCAAGGCTTTAATCCTAATTAAATTCAATCTTAGTTTTTATAAAAATCAAAATCTACCAAAAATAGGACTTAACTCGTTAGAACAATTAGAAGAGAACATGTTTTCCCTGTGGACCGACCTGTACTCAATCGGCTAGCTACCAAGCGACACCGTTATTGATTGCGGTATTCTTTAAACTTTAAAACGCACGTACAAAACATCTAACAATCACCATGACCTAATACACCATTACTTAACCTGACTTGATACTTGTATACTACCTGACATGACCTGATATATTACTACTTGACTTGTTACCTGATCTCGTTACTAATGCCAACAATCTTGACCTGTTGTCCCTACGGACATATCCTGTTGTCTATTTAGACAGACCTGTGCCTACTTGATCCTGTGTTGGTATTAGCCCCAGATTTATCAATACCTGACTTACACACATAACCTTGGGGGTATGGGGAAATCAATGATGCAACCTGACTTGTAACTCGACAGTTCGATGCCTTTACTGACCAGTCTTACGGGCTAGGCCAGCCCCGGGATGATGCTACTGACATCATTCATCTTTATATGCTACCTTTTTACTACCTAGCAACACGTCTCGGTTTCAGCCCGAGAATCCTTGACCGTGGTCCCGGGCACGCACGGGATACTATTGAGTTACATCGATGATTCATTAAATTGATTTCAAAGACTTGAGAGTAGATAACCCTATAGCACAGTTTAGATTACTCACTGCACGTCATATGTGCCTTTACCCTTCACTGTTCATATTTATGTTACTGTTATACCTTATTTACTGTTCATACTTGTGCCTGCATGTCTTGGTACTCCTTGATTATATTATTGTGATATTACGACGCACTGACGTCTGGGTTTTGCATGGCCCAGATCCTTTACCTTTGACGCAGGCCGAGTAGGAATATTTTGATCAACAGGCCGAGCAGTGAAGACCTGTCATTAGTTTAGTTTAGTTTTCTTTCAGTATTTTATTCCTGATGTGAGCCCGTATTATGGGATGTACATTCCAGATTATTGTACTTGGATCTTTTGCTTCCGCATTATTTTATTTCATGACTCTTTATTCTGGCTTATGGACATGTTTTAGATAGTTGTTTATTATTCTTGATATCTCTACTGCCATAATGTGACTGTGGAAGGATATTTCCTATCCACAGGTAGCATGGTTGGCTCTGTCACGTGCCGATCTTAGCGCACTCTGGGAAGTGCGGCGTGACAGGGTTTGTTTGGTATCAGAGCCATAGGATTTAGGATTATTCGGGTTTGATTCTTTGTAGTTGGGTATTGAACCCAATACACGAATCAGAATACTCATAACTAGGAGCATGTCCTGCCTTACTACCATCTTGCCATCCTTGAATCCATAACTATCTTGCTTCTTGTATCCTGTTTATTGAATCTTGTTCATCTTGCTAATCTTCTTCGGTGTTTGTCTTCAGAATCATGGCGGACAGAAACCTGAAGACGTACCAGAGGCGTGTGGATGATGCCGCCTTACTCGGAGTGATTCGTGGCATGCTGGAGGAACAGAAACGGCAGACCAGACCGAACCAGCAGCAGGCCGAAGCTTTTCAGGAAGGTTTATGGACCGTCCAGCAGTCTGTGAACAATGTTGCGGCTAGACCAGTTGAACGTGTGGGTACCGTGGCGGATTTCAGGAGACTGGGTCCGTCCGTCTTCACTGGTTTGGAAGAACCGTTGCCAGCAGAGCAGTGACTGGTTGATACGGAGAATTTACTTGTCGCGACGCAGATTCCAGAAGATAAGAGAGTGGATGTAGTGCGCATCCAACTGGTGGACTATGCCCGTGAATGGTGGCTCGTAGAGAAGACCTGTTTGCCCAAGTCGATCAGTTGGTCAACGTTCTCGCAGAGCTTCTTGGAGAAGTTCTTCCCGCAGACAGCACGGGAGGAAATGGAAGAAAAATTTAGCGGCTTGAAGCAGAACGGCGCACCCGTGTATGTACATGCAGCGGAGTGGACCCGGGTGAGTAGATTCGCTGGACCTTTGGTTGCAAATTATGTTGACAGGGCAAGGAGGTTCATGCGCAGTTTGGACGTGGACATCCAGAGGCAAATTATATCTCTGGGTTTGACCACTTTTTCACAAGTACTTACAGCAGCCCGAGAGCAGCAGAGCCTATTAATGAAGACTGGGGATACGCAGCAGCAAGTAGTTGCAATACGAAAGCCGGCGTTTATACCAAACCGAGCGCATACACGCAGAGGTATTCCGGTGAATCGACGTGGCGTAGTACCGATGAAGAAGCCCGTTGTTGCTGATCAGAAAAGGAGCGTGATTTGTGACTAATGCCATTTACCTGGACACGTGCAAAGGGATTGTCGAAGGATGCGGGGACTCTGTTTGGTTTGCGGATCAGCAGATCATACTATCAACGCTTGTCCATCAAAGCTTCATACGAAGGATGATGTTTAGAAGCCACCGCAGAGACAATTTCAGGGGCAGAAGCAGTTGACTCAGGGACCCAATCAAGCTCGAGCATTTACCCTGATGGCTAAAGAGGCCAAGGCTTCAGAGGAAGTCGTTTCAGGTATCCTACTTGTTCATGGTTTTCCCGCATTAGTGCTATTCGATTCTGGTGCATCCCATTGTTTTATGTCGTCCAAGTTTATTGCTACACACTCGATTTCTTGCACGACCTTGTCTAGTTGTTGGGATATACACACTGGAAATAAGAACCTCATAGCTAGTAGAGAATGTAAGGATTGTTCAGTTGTTATTTGTGGACGGGAGTTATTTGCAGATTTCTTGGTGATCGATACTGGCAGCTATGAAGTTGTCTTGGGAATGGATTTTCTCGGCACTTTCCACGCTCACATTGATTGTAGGATAAAGAAAGTGATTTTTCAGATTCCCGGACATCCGGAGTTTATCTTTACTGGAGGAAGCAGTTCTGTCGGGCCAGTCGAGTTTAGGGCTAGGCTGACAAATAATGTTCTTTCGTCGATGGAAGTTGATAAGGAAGAAGCGCCAGCTGTAGTTCGAGATTTCATGGACGTGTTCGAGGACATTTCAGGTTTACCACCGAAACGAGATATGGAGTTTGCGATCGATCTTGTTCCTGGCGCAGCGCCAGTCTCAAAGGCGTACTAGCTAATGGCACCAGTGGAGTTGGAATAAGTCAAGAAGCAGGTTACCGAATTACTTGAGAAGGGTTGGATTCGCAGCAACAATTCACCTTGGGGAGCTCTAGTTCTTCTAGTCAAGAAGAAAGATGGCACAAGAAGGATGTGAATCGATTATCGAAAATAAAACCGGGTGACTATTAAGAACAAGTACCCGATCCCTCGCATTGGCGAATTGTTCGAGCAGCTTAGTGGCGCAAGGGTATTCTCAAAGCTGGATTTGCGATCTGGATATCATCAGGTTCGAGTTAAATCATAGGATATTTGCAAGACTGCGTTCCGAACTTGATATGGACATTACGAGTATTTAGTGATGCCATTCGGAGTCACGAATGCACCGGCGATATTTATGGACTTGATGAACCGAATCTTTTCACCGTTCTTGGACCAGTTTATTATGGTATTCATCGATGATATTCTGGTCTACTCGAGGAGCATTGAAGAGCATGCATAACACTTGAAGATCACACTGCAGACATTGGGGCAAGAAAGATTATATGCAAAGATGAACAAGTGCAAGTTTTGGCTTGAAGAAGTGAAGTTTTTGGGGCACGTCGTATCCGGAGATGGAATCACCGTTGATCCCGAGAAGATTGCAACAGTTCAAGATTGGCCGATTCCGAAGAACGTAGCAGAGATCAGAAGTTTTCTTGGACTTGCCGGGTATTACAGAAGGTTCGTTGAGAATTTTGCTCGTTTGGCTGAGCCTTTGACCCAGCTTACGTGAAAGGAGGTACTGTTTGTATGGACGGAGAGTTGTGCATCAGCTTTTGAAGCGTTGAAGCAAAGATTGATAACCGCTCCTATTTTGACCGTACCAGACGGTTCCGGAGGATTGGCGATTCATAGCGACACATCTGGGAAAGGTTTGGGATGTGTTTTAATGCAGCATGGGAAGGTTATAGCTTATGCATCATGACAGTTGAAGACCCATGAGAAGAATTACCCAACTCATGATTTGGAGCTTGCAGCAGTGGTTTTTGCTTTGAAAATTTGGAGACACTACTTACTGGGCGAAAGGGTCGAAGTATTCACCGATCACAAAAGCCTAAAGTATGTGTTCACACAGAAAGAGCTTAACATAAGGCAACGTAGATGGTTGGAGCTGATGGCTGACTATGATCTTGATCTTAAGTACCATCCGGGGAAAGTTAATGTTGTGCCGGATGCGCTTAGTCGGTTGCCAGCAATTCGGACGTTGACTACACAGAAGGAGCTTATAGAGGATTTTCGGAGATTCGAGTTGGAGATTGTGCTACTGCATTCTTCGGGACAGTTGATGCAGCTGCAAGTACGGTCGTTGTTGATCGAGAATATTAAAGCAGCACAGTCACAGGACCCAAGATTGCAAAAGTTTCGAGAATAAGTTGAAGCGGGAGTTCGAATGGACTTGTTGATTCATGAAGATGGTTCGTTGCGTTATGGTAGCCTTTTGTGTGTGCTAAAGGGAGACATTCGTGAAGAAGTCATAAAGGAGGCGCACAGTTCAGCATATTCCATACATCCAGGAGGCACGAAGATGTACCGTGATCTACGACAGCATTTTTGGTGGGAAGGCATGAAAAGGGAGATTTCCCATTTTGTTGCGAAGTGCTTGGTGTGTCAGCAAGTTAAGGCTGAACATCAAAGGGTTGCTGGTTTTATGCAACCACTTCCGATTCCTCAATGGAAGTGGGAACATATAACTATGGATTTCGTGACAGCTTTACCGCGGAGTCCAAAGGGCAATAATGCAGTTTGGGTGATTGTTGATCGATTGACCAAGGCAGCTCATTTCATACCATTTCGAGTTGGCCAGTCAACGGAAACGTTAGCAGAACGGTATATGCAGGAGATTGTAAGATTGCATGGAGTACCTATGAGCATCGTTTCTGATCATGATATCCGATTCATATCACACTTCTGGAGGAGTTTACAGGAAAGTTTGGGGATGCGATTGAAGTTTAGTACAGCTTATCATCCTCAGACAGATGGCCAGTCGGAGAGAACGATCCAAACTCTTGAAGACATGTTGAGAGCTTGCATGTTAGACTTCAGGGGTTCTTGGGAGGATCATCTACACTTGGTGGAGTTTTCGTACAACAACAATTTTCAGGCGACTATTCAGATTGCTCCATTCGAAGGTTTGTATGGTCGCAAGTGTCGTTCACCTGTTTGTTGGGACGATATTGGAGAGCGAAGATTGTTGGGACCGGATTTGATCGTGCAAACAGTTGAGAAGGTTAATACTATCCGGAATCATATGAAGGCAGCGCAGGATCGGCAGAAGAGTTGGGCCGACACATCGAGAAGACCTCTAGAGTTCGCGGTTGGTGATTTGGTATTCTTGAAGATATCACTGACTAGAGGAGTGATTCGTTTTGGGAGTCGAGCCAAGCTTAGTCCTCGATTCGTAGGGCCTTTCGAGATTTTGGAGCGTGTTGGAGAAGTGGCTTATCGATTGGCTTTACCACAATCTTTGGCGAATGTTCATGACGTGTTTCATGTATCTCAACTCCGTAAGTATGTTCGAGATGAAACACACATGCTGGATCATTCGGAGCTGGATGTAAGGGAGGATTTAACCTTTGAGGAACGACCGATGTCGATTGTTGATCGAAGAGAAAAGGTCCTTAAGAATAAGGTTGTCCCTCTCGTACTTGTTTTTTGGGGAAATCGATCTCACGGAGAATCGACTTGAGAACAAGAAGACGAGATTTGATAGAAGTTTCCACACCTGTTCTTGTAGATTCTTGGTTGTTCATCTTTTCTTGTTTTGGGAATTTCGAGGACGAAATTCTTTTTGTAGTTGGGTATAATATAATACCCTAGTTTATTTATAGCAGTTCTAGTTCATGTATTTCTTTATTTATGGTATTTTCCTGATTTATTGTGTTTTGGGTGCGAATAGTGTATTTGACATTTGTATTTGCATCCGACCCGACCCGCATGCTTGAAACCAGTCTTGATTCATGTTTATGATTTATCCTGACCTGTTATATGGACTCGTGCACTTTCATTTATTTGTACATTGCATACTCGCATTTTATCTAGCATCTGCATTTTAATATACCATTTTAAGTCACATAAAATATTTTAAAAATACATTTCATGGCCTGCATGACACCCCTAACCCTGTGGTAGCATCCATGCATCTTGTTCTCGTCCCGTTCAGTGAAACGGACTTGTTTGGATGACTACGTGAACGTGCGTGCATCCGTTCTTGGGGGTATGCATTTTTTCATTACCCGGATGTCCAACTTTAATTTTGGTCGACATGCATATTTTCGTATTTTAAAACTGAAATTTTAGACTTGACCCGGGCGTGTTTAGGAATATTTTTGTATTCCGCCGAAATTCAAATTTATTAAATATTTAAAATTTATTTAACCATTTAAAATTTCGTTTAACAGTTCAAATTTTATTTAAACTAACTAACTAAAATATTCTATCAATTTTATCCTAATAATATTAACAAACACTCTCTCTCTTTCCTTCTCTGCTCGTGGCCCCCACACAGCAGAACCACGCTCTCTCTCTCTCCTCTTTCTTTCTCTCCTTCTCTCTCTTCCCTCGCAGTCTTTCTCTTTCTCTCTCCCTACTAGCCGACGATTTTCTTTCTCGTCCCTCTCTCCCCCTCTCCTCGCGCACAGCTCTCTCTCCTCTCGAAGATACTGTAGGCTCCTCGGATGTGGTCACCGCCTTCGTGATCGCGTCACCTCCCTTAACAACCTCCTACACTTTCTCCTTCTTCTTATTTAAAACCAGGCCTCCATGACGAGAACCCATCACCACAACTCCTCTTCTCTCTCAACCCTAACCCTAAAAAAAAATCATTGCCTCCTCCTCCTCGTCACCATCTCTTCCTCCTTCGCCATCTTCTTCATACCCCGAGCTCCCCTGCACACACCCTGCACCCATCGAAACCAGCACCACCACCTCACCTCGTCGGCGATGACCTCTCGCCATCGCCTCCTCATTCTTCTCCTCTCCTTCCTCTCCTCTGTGCTTCTCATACACCAATCCCTGCACCCCAACAGACAACACCCCAGCCAACACCACTCGGCCCAAACCCTAACAGCAAACCCTAGATCGCCGGAGCTCCGTTCACCGCCGTTGACACCATCACCCCCTCTCTGCAAACATAGTGCACAACCACAGTAAGATCTTCTTCTTCTTCCTCCTCCTCTTCTTTCTTGTCTTTTTCTTCATTCTTGGTTTCTGTATTTCCAGCGTTCGCCGGAGCCGGGATCGACGCCGACGATCCAGACGACGTACCTTACCTACGTGATCACCCTCTTGCATTACTTGGACCCGTTCCGTGTGCCGTGCGTGAGTCGCGACATTTTGCCGACGTCGGACGTACCGTACGTATCCGTTTCGTGATCCGTCTAGGCAAGTTAATCTTGCTACACGCTATATGACTTATTATACATCTATTTAAATAAGTATAACACATGTATTTTAAATCATGCACCCCATGTTTAGTTTTATAGCTTTTCGATGTCCGTTTACATCCGTATAATACATTTCAGATCTAGGGCATGCAAGTCAATCTTACTACATGCTACATTGCTTTATATACATCTATTTTAACAAGTATAATACTTGAATTTCAAATCGTGCATCCCAAGTACTCGTTTTCAATTTTACGATGTCCGTATGCATCCGTTCATATCATTTCAGATCTAGGGCATGAAAACCTATCTTGTTACATACTATACTACAATATACTGCATCCAATTGAATATAACAGTTCATATTGTTTAAATTGTACATTCCGTAATTACCAGTTTATCATTTTACGGTTATATGATATCCGTTTGCATCCATATCATATAGAATAAATATAGCTGCATCTGCAGATCTCATTATTAACATAATACTGTTATTTTAACACCCCATGTTTAATAAATTGCATCCTAATTAGTATTAGAACTATTAAAGGTAACCCTAATCGATAGTGTGCATCCATGTCATTGATTTTGTATCTATTTGCATACCATTCATATTATTTCATTTTATTAGTACTTCATACTTGATTTTATGCACCCATACTTACTACAGTTTGATTATGAGCACCCGCTTGATACCTGTGTATTACTTGACATGACTTGATACATGTAGACTACTTGCCATGATCTAATACACCATTACTTGACCTGACTTGATACTTGCATACTACCTGACATGACATGATATATTACTACTTGACTTGTTACCTGATCCTGTTACTAATGCCAACAATCTTGACCTGTTATCCCTACGGACATATCCTGTAGTCTATTTAGACAGACCTGCGCCTACTTGATCCTGTGTTGGCATTAGCCCTAGATTTATCAATACCTGACTTACACACATAACCTTGGGGGTATGGGGAAATCAATGATGCAACCTGACTTGTAACTCGACAGTTTGATGCCTTTACTGATCAGTCTTACGGGCTAAGCCAGCCCCGGGATGATGCTGCTGACATCATTCATCTTTATATGCTACCTTTTTACTGCCTAGCGGCACGTCTCGGTTTCAGCCCGAGAATCTTTGACCGTGGTCCCGGGCACGCACGGGATACTATTGAGTTACATCGATGATTCATTAAATTGATTTCAAAGACTTGAGAGTAGATAACCCTATAACACTATTTAGATTACTCACTGCACGTCACATATGCCTTTACCCTTCACTGTTCATATTTATGTTACTGTTATACCTTATTTACTGTTCATACTTATGCCTGCATGTCTTGCTACTCCTTGATTATATTATTGTGATATTACGACGCACTGACGTCTGGGTTTTGCATGGCCCAGATCCTTTACCTTTGATGCAGGCCAAACAAGAATATTTTGATCAACATGCCGAGCAGTGAAGACCTGTCATTAGTTTAGTTTAGTTTTCTTTCAGTATTTTATTCCTGATGTGAGCCCGTATTATGGGACGTACATTCCAGATTATTATACTTGGATCTTTTGCTTCCGTATTATTTTATTTCATGACTCTTTATTCTGGCTTATGGACATGTTTTAGATAGTTGTTTATTATTCTTGATATCTCTACAGCCATAATGTGACTGTGGAAGGATATTTCCTATCCACAGGTAGCATGGTTGGCTCTGTCACGTGCCGATCTTAGCGCACTCTGGGAAGCGGGGCGTGACACTGGGTATCGGTACTCCATTTTAGACTAGTGTATACGTTTTTTGACCCCGTAAGGGACGATAGTTGATCCCATAGCCATTGGTGTTTGGCACCGAAAATTGTATACATATGCTCATTGGATGAGTTACACTGTACGGACTCGCAGAGAACTCCTAGATGGTATGATACCAATCGCCAGATAGCAGTTCTCTGATAATATGAGTGCAGGGTAGTCCCCAGATCCAAGATTTCTATAGTGTCTTATATGTGTTCCCACTGTACTTTGATTACTACCTTACCACGACTTTAAAGCGCTGTGCAAACAGGTTTTAGTTGGGTAAAGTCTCGAAGCATATGGAGGCAGTGTGCGGCCGAGGGAATTTATCTTTCCCGGTATAGGGAGTTGATATCGCACAGTGCACAACTGGTTATGACCTTAAGTTCTTGGCCAAGGTAGTCGAGATTTACTGATAAGTGTTATCAGAGGTTTCTCATATGGTCATGAGTTTGACGTCAGCACGATTTATCGAGTTATTGGGAGTTTGACGGTTTCCACCTCTCAGATCCGGTATGCGAGAATCTTAGACGAAAATACTGGACTGTACGGTGAATGTCACTGATAGACTCTAGCAGGGTACGGACGAGCTTTCTTGTCGACCGGTTTTTTGTTCAATACATGGGTAGCCATTACGTACAGTTAGTACCGCTGACGTACTCTTAGGTAAACCTGATGTGGATTGATATGAAAGTGTTTCAAATCTATCGGATGTGATCTTGACCTACTGCCGGCGTATTGTCGAGTCTTTTGAGTCCCCACACAGAGGGTTTTCCGGATCTAGCAAAATGATGTAGTGCACGTACGGCGATGCGTGTTGGGGGTCCAATTAAGCATGTGTATGTAATATTACATGTATTAATTAGACGGTTCATAATACTAGCCTACTTATAATTAAGCCAGGTCATTAAATCAAGTTTTTATTTAATGATATTACATATATATGATGGTACATATATATAATAGTATTATATGTGCTATCTCTCTCTCTCTCTTGTTATGTTACATAACATGTTTGGTTACATGGCATATTCATTTATGTGTATAATTTTAGTTGTATATATATTCAAACATACATGTATTATATTTTCTTCTTTATTTATTTTTGCATGAGACATGAAAATGAGGTGGAGGTTTATTAGCATACACACTCATTTTTCATGACACATGTAGAGAGAGAAAGGGAAATGTGTTCGATGAGAAGAGTCTCCACTCCATTCTCAACATACTAGTTCATTTGTATATTTTCTCTTCTCTCTCATGAAAAAGATAAGAAGAGAGGAAATAAAGAGAGAGTGAAAAAGGAAATAGCCATGGTTATCTACATCTCTCTCAACTCTTATCTAGCAAGCATGAAGTGAAAGTTTCTTCAAGTTCTTGAAGATAAAGCAAGAATCGGAAGCTCTCGAGGTGAAACATTTCGACGAAACTGATCGGAGACCAAGCGCGATCCAGAGCGTCTCCGAACCTAGCAAGGAGTCCAAGATTATCCATTGAAGCATATGAAGGTGTTTCAAAGGTTGTATCTCCTTATTCTATCTTCTAGTTTACAAGTTGTGTCTATGGTGTAGATTCTAGGTTTAAGGATGGTTTGCTCACTTGGAATTTTCGTTTTTCGCTTCCGCAACGTTTTAAAAACTCGTCCAGCGAGCACGACTACCTTATAGATCGGCGATATGGGGATCGCTCCACCATAAAACTACATTGGTATTAGAGCCATTAGGGTCGTCTGATTTATTTTATGTAAGTTTTGATTATCTTTAGTTAATTCTGACCATAAAAATTTTATTTTTATTTGAACTGCTATTGTAAAAGACTTTAAGCATTTAGATCTAGAAAAAATTAAAATTTTATTAGATCTATAGAAAGCGCATAATGAAGACACATGCTTCTCGTAGATCGTTTGCTTAAAACTGATTTAGGGATTAAAGTTTATATTTTTAATTTGGAAAACATATTTTTTGGCTATAAAATTTAATTTTTGTATGTGATGATGACGCCGCAATGAAGTAGCGTAGGCGGTGGCCACCATCTTTGTGTTCGTGTCGTCGCAAAGAGGAAATGGGGACGATGATCGCAACATCCTAACCATAATTTTTTTAGTTTTAAAAAATATTTAGATTTTTGCAAATTGTGTGCAAAAGTCAAGGGATTTTTCTGAAGATTTTCAAAAAACATTTTGCAAGAGATTTTTCTGAAAATATAAATGCTAATTTAAAAAAAAAGATTTTAGGAAACATTCTGGAATTTTCTAAAAGGTTTAATCGAATCTTCCAAGATTTAATATAGATTTTCTTATTTTTTAAAGATTTATTAAACCTTTATGGATTTAATAAATATATTTTCTTTTATAAAAAATTTTAAAAAATTAATTTTTGTTCGGCTTGGCTCGAGCCTGAGCCGCCAGCTCGGGCAGGAGCCGACCTCGGCTTAGCTCGAGTTGGAGCCCGCTGGCTCGGCTTGAGCTGGGGCCGGCTCGGGCTGCTAGGGTCCAGGCCTAAGGGGCTTGGCCTTTCTCATTTCTCAGTTTTAAAATCGTGAATAATTCAGAAAAATGCAAAAAAATAAAGTAAAAAGTTACAGAAATATCAAAAAAATTATTTTGAAAATTCAAAAATTATTTCAAGGATTTTGGGACATATTATGGCTAATATGAGCCAAATAAAATTAATTTATAATGCCGAAAATAATATTTATTTTAATCCTAAACTATCTAGGATTGTATGTGATAGTCAGTTTCAGTGGGAACACACATATGTGCGAGTCGATCCGAGAATATAGTTAACGTCTTAAATTTAGAATTTAAGGTAGTTAAATCATGATAGTGAAATAATTAGTGTTAGATGTCCCAACACTGAAGATTTCAAGTAGGAGATTTCGGGTGAAGTAATAGACGTAACTACCCATTTAACCTTATCTTTGAGATCTAAATTCCATATCTTTAAAAGTTACTTATAGAACATTTTTATTTTTATATCTTATGGAATATAGTTTTAGAATCGACTCGTTTCTCTTTTCTTAATTATGAAAATAGATTGGTTGTTATTACCTTTTGTTAAATGATGGAATTGAATTATTTTTTGCAATTACTCCAAAGTAGAAATGCTTAGAATCTTAACGAATCTATTGAATGTCTAAATAGATAGTTATTTGTTGATAGTGTTTCATGGACAAGTTGAAGTACTATATGCTAGTGATGAGGTGACAGCGCTTTATGACGCAGCACCGTCTGAGATGCAGCAACCTTCAGATGTTCGGCGCATCAAAAGGCATTTTATAGAACAAAGTTATTACTAGTTGTTGGATTCTTTTCTTGATTGCTAACCTAACACGGTGTACGAGTGCGATCGACATACGATTATCTACGCACCAAACGACTGCGTGATGTGTGGAGCGATATGTTATGCACTAGATATTTTGTTATCTAGGCGCTAAGCAAATTGCGCGATGTGTCGTGTAGTAACAATGCATCAGTTGTTTGTTTCCCAATTTAAGTAGATCACTTATAGTTTACATCTCCAGTTTGTCTATTGAGCATACTATGCTACTCCAGTTTGTCTGTTGAGTGAATCATATTGTTCTAGTGTCTGTGTTGAGCAGGTGTGCTGCTCCAGTCTATCTATCAAGCAACATTATTAGGCGGTTATGTATGTTTTTCTATCAAAACAGTTTGTTATCTGGAAAGTGATTGTAATGACGTTTGCCAGTACGTTTGGATAACTGAAGCGTATGGTTACGCCATTGAGGGTGATAAACCAAGAGCGCTGCTCATGTGCCGGTGAAGTAATCAGTGCGTAAGGACTTGAGTCCTAAACGCACATGCACTTTATTCGAATTAAGAAAAATAGAAAATAACGTGCTGAAAGTTTATTGATCTTATATTGGGAAACAAGATGAAAATAATGAAAAGACCAAGTCACAAATTGTTTTGACTCTGGGAGTATGAACATTTTCTCTCGTCATTAGATTAAGTGGATGCAGTCAGTCGCTACGAGCAATTATGTTTATGGAAGCAATTCGTGTGTCGGTTACATATGAGTTTGGTTCTGCATTTAGATGTAGATGGATGTCTATTAAATAACTTCCTTATCAGTTAAAACAGTTTTGTTATAGATTTAGGATGGTTGGTTAGTGTTCTCTTATAAAAAAAGAAAGAGAAGAAAAGAAAAGATGAAACGAAACCCTCTCACGTTCTTAACATGTGAGCACTCACATGCAAAATATGTGACCTCCGGCTTCAAGGAGGATTAAATCTTATGATATGACTTCTACATGTTGAACACGTGAGCGCTCACATGCAAAGCATGTGAGTGCTGAATTCAGATAAAACTAAAACCCATACGGGCCCCACGTGTTAAACACATGGGCGCTCATATGCAAAGCACATGAACGCTGCTGCTATATATATGTCAACCCTCACGTGAAATCCACATGAGCGCATCAGTTTGAAGTGCTTGCTTAAGATAGAATTAAATTTTATTTAGAACTAAATTCTATTTAGGAAATATTTTCCCATGATCTTTCTAATACTAGAAAGATTTTCTCTATTTAACAGAGAACTTCTGAATTCAAAATCCAACGATAATTATAATATCACCGAGATTTTTGAGATCAATCAGATCAATCAGATCAATCGAGATCTCTCAATGAAAGATTCTCTCAAACTAATTGATATTTTCCCTCTTTTATATAAAGGACCCGAGACTTCAAGTCTCATGGAGAGAAAACCCTCTATAAATTTCTGCAAGAGAGAAAATCCCCTCCGCAGATTTCCACAAAAACAATCGAGAATTTAATTCTTTTTTTGAAGAAGATCATCGTTTTGTTCAAACCCTAGGTAAAAATAGAGATAAAAATATCTACCTTATACTTATCTTCATGTATGAAATATGGGTTTAACCTTCTAAAAAAAACTCAGTTTTTCTTCTGGATCTGGGATCCATAAGACAAATCTCCCACAAGATGAGAATTTAATTCTCATCAGGAAGATCTTGTTCTTCAGACTCAAGATCTAGGGAAAAACTATGATGTTTTATCACCCTCCATAAAAACAGAAGAAAAAAACACTAAAAAAAGAAAAAAAAATGGAATTTATATTTCAGGAACTTAGTTCCTTCAAGATATGTTTTTATCTAAAGATAGATTTTTTTATCCCACCAAGAACATAGTTCTCACATAAAAAAGAACTTAGTTCTTGCAGTTGATCTCTACATAAATATGGTAGAGTCTCACATGAAAGAAACATGAACACCCTAGAAAATAAAGTCTCACGTGAAAGACATGTGAAAACCCAAGAAAACAACGATTCGTGAGAAAGGCACGTGAGCACTCAAAAGGAAAATATGAATAAGCGCCTTACGTGATATCTACATGAGTGCTCCAAAGAAGCCATCTGAGACTTAAAATCTCACGGGAAAAGCATGTGAGCACTAAGAAGTAAAGCAAATAGAAGTGCATCACAAGCCAAAAACATGTGCGTCACGTGATATCCACGTGAGCGCTTGAGGCTAAAACGAAAGTGCGCATCATGTGAAAAGCACGTGAGTGCCTGAATCTAAACAGAGAGTGCACATCACGTGATACCTACGTGAGCGCTGTATGAACGAGTGCTTAGCACTACTCACGTGAAAAGCACATGAACACCAAGAGGCATAGCTACTCACGTGATAGCATGTGAACGTCAAAGAAACCAAAGTACTCACGTGATATTCATGTGAACACCGAAGCGGGAAGGATATTATATCTTATGTTGAAGCTTAAGCTTCTGGGTCCTGTGCTTAGCACTGTTGGGTTATATAAAGCCTAAAGAAAAATGTATGACCTATTGCTTAGCACTTTTGGGTAACAGAAAGCCCGAAATTTAGTCTAAAATAGACTAACTCCCAGAAGTTTTAAACTTCTTCGATTTTAAAAAGAAAATCAATAAAACTCATATATTTTAAGAAGATCTTTGTCTAAAAAATATCAACGGTCCTTAACCATATTTTAAGTTGATTTTAATCTAAAACATGATTAACGATCCTTAAACCCCTGAACTTATGGAACATACGATCTAGGTTCAAACCCAAGTTTGATATGTACGGATTCAGACTAATCCATGCCCTTCGGGTGATGACATAAATTAGTCTCTGTATACAATCCACGGGCAACCTAAAAAAACAATATGACACAACACGAGGTGATATGCTTGGAGCAGATGAAAGTTTTTATCGCAATGCGATAACATAATTAACTGCAGTGGCTTGCACCTGCAGGAAAGAGCGTCCCCACAATCAAAAACCCCTCAAAGAGGGGGAATCTGATAAATCACACTAAATCGGTCGCATCTGTCCAAAGCTCCGATATACGGTGTCATAAATTAACTTGGCATCTTTGGAGAGGTGGATAAATATGTTCCAAATAGTATCTGCCCCCAAATTCAGGCAAGACATTCTATCCTAGTTCGTCTCTGTTTTCGGCGGTAAACATATTCTGGTATGCCCGGTGGGATCTCTTTTTCTTTCCACTTCACACTTCGTGTATCGTGTTTCGCTAACAAAATCGTGGTTTGCTATGTTTATGGTTGGCCTTAGAGTTTGAGATAATAAAAGTTGGTGTTTCACCTCCGTGCAGACTCAATGGCCTTCAACTGCACTTCCTGTAATAGCAACTCTCACTCCATCCCATCCGGAAGAGTCACTTACGGGCCCAATGCGGCCTTCATATTTTCCATGCCAGCAGGACAGGTCTCCTAAGCGACCACTGTTCTTTGGGACCAAGCTCCCACCACTGAACTTTGGCGCCCCAAAGCCTAAAGAAAAAGCTCCACGGAAGTTGGTTTTCAATTGGATAGCTACCGCAACGGCCCTTACTGACAAGACGTCCAACTCTGAAGTTTCAGGCTTCAATAAGCTGAAGAAAAGCTCTATGGGCCCTACGAGGAAGGCCATGATCCCTAAGGGGGTTTCCTCTAAATGGCTGGCCCTCCCCACTCCTACTCTGCGTGAAGCAAACAAGAGTGCTTCACCACCAAAACAATCGGTCTTCAACAGATTGACTGATCTTGCTCCGGCTCAACCGAGGATGTCAGTCTTTCATAGGCTGACAATAGGAGAAACCCCCAAGCAACACCGGGGGTATGATGAGAGAGCCTCTGATGCTGAGACGGTTCCTATTGCAAAACATGCTCGATGTCGCCATTAGCGTCGAGCGAAACAAGCTAGGTCCAGTTCCCCTTCCGGACTTACCCCACCAGCTCTTGTGGTGGCTGTTAATGCTGCTGTTCTAACCGGGAACATCTTCGAACCGCTTAAAAGGGTTCGCAAAAACTCCTCCACTACGGTATTGAACGCCTTCTCCTGCAGAAGCTCCAATGCAGCCAAAGCCGGAGCAGTCTTATCAGCGACTCTTTTCACAAATTCATAGAGTCTGGAGTGTTAGTTATGTATATGCCCTAGAGGCCATTGTTGTACATATGATGTATATTATAGTGGATGTTTGGATATATATAGAGAGGACTTTCTTGCTCGATATGATAGTATGCTATCTGGTTTTACTTTGTCTTAACATGTTGACTCGTATTGATTTACTGTCTTGCTCTCACATGTTGATAAAGCCCTTAGGATATGTACTCGACTATTGGGACTATGATGCAGATCATACCAGTAGGGCCAGGGTAGTCCAACAGTACATCCTATAACTGACAGGGTATCGATACTCCAGAGTAGACTAGCGTATATGCTTCTCGACCCATATAATGGGCGATGAATGATCCCATATCCATTGGTGTTTAAAATTAGAGAAGGTATACGGGTGCTCAGTGGAGACTGGGTACACTGAACGGACTCGCCTAGAACTCCTAGATGGTATTATACCTATCGTCAGATAGCAGTTCTCCGGTGATACTGGTACAGGTTAGTCTGTAGGTCCGAGATCGTCATAGAGTCTTGTGTGATTCCCACTGTGCTTTGATTTCCACCTTACCACGTCCAAGAGGGCGTGCAAAACGGTGGCTTTTGGGTATAGTCCCGAATCATATGGAGGCAATGAGCAATATGAGGGGTTTCATCTCTCCCGTTATAGGGAGTTGATATTGTGCTGTGTTCGATTGGCTATAACTGGAAGTTCCTGACCAAGGCTAATATGGAGTGCTGCTGGTAAGAGTTATCAGTAGTTTCTCGACCCGTTATGAGCCTCACATCGACACGACTTATCGGTTACTGGGGTCTGACGTTTACCACCCCTAGACTTAATATGCGACACACCAGACGAAGAGACCGGACTGTACGGTAGTGTTACTGATTGGATTCACAGGAGAATGTACAGGCTTGCTTGTTGATCTTCTGATCGCTCAATACCTGGGTGGCTGTTACGTTTAGCTGACTACTTGCAGCTTGTGGATGTTTGATATGATCATCACCTACTGCCGGCGTATTGACGATTCTTTAGAGTCCTACACAGAGGTTTCCTGGCTCAGGCTAAACGGAGTAGGAGCACATATGTGATATGTGCGGGACCGAGACTAATACGATATAAGATACCATATTCTATTCTCGCGATATGAGATATCGGCCGGGTATATGTGATATAGCCGGGTTATCGGATCAAGTGTTGATTCAATGAAAGGTTACTTGTTATATTAGTCGGTTATATGTAATATAGCCGGATTATTGGATCAAGTGTTGATTCGATAATTTAATGTATAATTATATATGTGATATATTACGTTACATTAACTAATATAAGCTCGCTTTATTGATTCTTTTTCTCACTCGGATAATACATTGATGTATATGAGATATATGTTAATTGTATTATTTTATTTTGTTACATTATATATTATATATGTGATATATAATATTGTAAAATGTTAGGGTTACAAATGCAACAAAGGTTTTAAGATTTAACCAAGTTAGGGTTTGGATTAGGGTTAAGTGTTTGGATGAGGTTTGTGGAAGCTTCAAGATGGTTTGACTTTGTCCATTTTTCTTTGATATTTTGGAAAGATATTTGTTAACCCAACCCAAACCTTAACCCATGGTAAAGTCTCTACAAGGGTTAAGCATGTCACGCTTAACCCTAGGTTGCAATTCTAACCTTAACAATAATTCATTATTCATCACAAAAGGATTTCTTCTTCTTCTTCCTCTTGAAAAAGCTTTCTAGCTTTTTGTTTGTGGTGATTTAAAAGTGAGATCAAGAAAACAAAAGAGAGCAAAAATTCCTACTTCATCATCCTCATCTATTCTTGCCACTTAGATTAGGGTGTTCACTTCACTAATACTTCATTAGAGAAGTGTAAGCTTGGGTTTGAGATTCTTCACAGTAGATCATCTTTGAAAAGGAAGACTTCAAGTAAGATGCCTCATTCACCTCATGGAGCCTCTCTAGAGTCCGGGTTCATGATGATCGCAGAGAAGGGAGCTCAACACGGAGCTTATGAAGCGAAGGAATGGACTACAAAGGTTGTAATCCCTAACTCTTAGAAGTAAAGTTGTTTGCTTCGATGTTTTGGTTTGATTCTCTAGTTAAACATCCTAAGTTTAGGGTTATCTATAATGGAGAAATTTAAACTTGGCATGTGTGATGCCTCCCGAAACCTTGCTGCCGTTGTAGGTATCCCAACAGTGGTATCAGAGCCTAGCTAGAGAATTGAACGGATAAGTGTAGAATTACGAAACCGAAACGACTCCGAAACACCCGATATCAAACCCAAGTTTTTGTCTATTTTAAAATGGATTCTAAAATTTTTTCAAACAGCTGCAGAATCATGTATGGGACAAATAATGAACATAGCCAAAACCTGGACCCCTGTGCTCGGATTTTGGTCGAGCACAATAGGGAAAAATCCGAGCAGGCCGGCCTGTTAGTGGGTTTTGGGCTTCAGGTTTTGGTCATGTTCTGGTCTCTGGGGTTTGGTACTTCAAGTGTTGTTTGTTTTTGCTAAATTTGCATATGATGTTATCTTTTTCCAGAGGAAAATTTGGAGTGTTTCGTATTCGTAATTCTAGCTTTTGTTTCGGTTATTTTTAGACGGTATTAAAAAGTTCGATCGGATATCAAATACCCACTTTAACCCTTACCAGAAAATTTTTCAAGAGTTAGATCTTTTTCATAGTTAAAGAACATTCAAATAGCATGCAAGTGATGTAGTGAACCCTCTAGAAGAACAAAACCTTAACTCGATTTTGTGACAGTCAAAACCGCCTCTAAACCTTAGGGTTTGTGGCAGTTTAGCGGTGCCATAAGTGAGTCATTGGTTGACCCTTCTATGGCTGGTTCACTACTACTGTGGCATGCGATGGATACTTCTAAACTACGCTCAAGTGTTGAGCATTTTGGGAAATTTTGGGTGTTTATTGATTCGATCGGAATGTTTAACATCGCTTAACTTTTTCTGTAATGTGATACAATATGTGGAATTCATATAGTTAGGCATGAAATCCGTAATATGTGATATTTCGGGTTTACGAAGTCTAAGTAGATTGTGGATTCCAAATGTTGTAGTTTTATACTTTCTTTTCTGCGACCGTAAGTGTAATATGTGGTATATCGCCGTTTTCGTTTCTATATGTCAACGACAATCGTGATAGGCATATTTACTTACGTTGATGACATGTGATGTTATCTGTTGCTGTGATATATTATATTGGATCGTCGTGTTCTGAATAGCTGGGGTTTTATGTGAGATGAGGGTTTTCATTTTCATTCATGTAAAATTCATTCTATGTAATATTCTTTTATTTGGGCACTTCCGGGTTGTAGATGATGTCACCATTGTATATTATTTACTTTTCCGTATTAGGATAGACCCAAGGAGGGGAGCACAAGTAACCGGGTTCTAGGGTCCAGTGGGATGCCATCTCGAGGAGTCGAGACCGGGTTTCCTAACCCTAGAATTGGCAGGGTTACTTGCCGCTATCGTAGGGGTCTAGGGATGTGGGTTTGGCTATTTATCACGACCGTGGAATCTGTGTTTTATACAGGCTCAAAATAAAACACGGACAACCTAGTATATCCAATATTTCATATGTTTTTTCTGCTGCTGATATGCTGTGATGTGATCATATTATATGCGTGAGACGAATGCTTTATTATTGTATATATGATATATAATATACGTTGATTATGTTTTACATCCGCGCTAGTCCCGCCCCGGTATGCCGTTAGTTAAGTAACCTAATGGTGCATAATGGGACACTGTAGCGAATGCGGATGGCATAAGCGTACGTTGTATTTTCGTTTCTTCTATGATACTTAGGAAGCTTAAATGATGGGATTCATTAATGAGATTAATGAAAGAAAAGAAATCCAAAATATGTTGTAGAATCAAATTTATAAAAGGGTAGCTCTAGTTTTGCTTTGCGTAGCGGTATTCCTTGTAGAATATCCAACACCTTATTCGATAAGGAAAGAGCCGAGATATCTTCACCGGGAGTGACCTCTTTAGCAATACTAGAAGATGCTACAAACTCACGGTTTAGTTTTTGATTGCTTCTATAGTTGTTGCTTTGCACAACGGTATTTGTGAAATATCCTGCACCTTATTCGATAAGGAAAGAGCCGAGATCTCTTCACCGGGAGTGACCTCTTTAGAAAAACTATAAAAACCTCAAAAACACTCTTTTTCAAAATCACTTGTTTCTACAACGATATCAAGTTCATTACGCTCATGATTTTCTGAAAAACCTACGTAGCCCTCCGTCATTTCAGATAAAGATTATTTAGTATTCGTGCTGCGTTTGTTGACCTATGTCAAGACGTAGTGTGCGGTAGCTAATTAGTACTTATCTGTAAATCATGAGATGAGATTTGATTAGGGTAGTCGTACGACCTTGTTGACCTCTGTCAAGGGTCGTGCGTGTGGGTTTGATTCAATCAAGAAATGACGGGTTGAACTTGACCAGTGCACTATGGTTTGTTGACCTCTGTCAAGGTCATAGCACGCTAGGGGTAAAAGTATTATCGGGAGTTTCAACTGTTGAAATTTGCAATGAGATTGCATACCTCCTATGAGATAGTTGGATCCTGATACCCACTGCGAGTAAGAGTTACTCCTGGGAGAGTTTTACACATGACAATTAGCCGATCAAGTAGGTGTCTAGAAAGGTGTTAACCCTTTGGGAAAACGAGGTTTATTCTAATTAGGTCCGTACGAAAGCACGGGGAACCTCCCTCAAAGTACCAACACTGACCTGGCTGAAAGATTGGTGAACTTGTAAGGTGTAATTAATCCCGGCCAGTCTTACCTTTTAGGGTTTTAAGGAAGATTTGATAAAAATCAGTGGGAGCCATCCTGATTAGATAAGATAATAACCAATCTAATCTTGCAAGAGCATACGTTAAAGTGTTTTCTTCTCTCTCTCTCCAGGTAGCGACCATGTCAGGCCTTAATCAAGATAATAATATGGATGTATTGACCGAACCCGCTTATTATACTGAGGAGGGGAACGTTGGTCCCATTCTTTCTTTTAAATGTTATAAGACTGAACAGAAAATAGGAGAATATCCAGCTTCTCATGCTACCCAAACGAAGAACAAACATGCTGATGCATCTTCTTCGGGTGTGTTAGTTATTGAGAACTGTTTCTCAGTCTACTCTACGTTCTGGATATTAGATACCGAATCAGGATCCCATATATGTAATATGTTACATGGGCTACGTAAAGGTAGAGAACCGGGAGAGGGTGATCATTCCATAAGAGTAGGGAATGGTGCAAATGTTGCAGCCAAAGCAGTTGGCAAATATCACCTTTTGTTACCAAATGGTAATACATTGGTTCTGAACGAATGCTATTACATTCCGACCATGATATGCAATCTTATATCAGTTTCTTTATTGAGTAAAGAAGGGTATAATTTTGTAGTACAGGATAATGTTATGAACATCTTCTTGAATCAAAAGTTGATTGGATCAGGCTCGTTAAATAATGGCATATACGTTCTCAATCAAACTACAGTACTTAATGTGCAAAACACACACAAGAGGAAGAGTTCAGAAATGAACCAATCCTTCTTGTGGCATTGTAGACTAGGTCATATCAATGCGACACGACTAGCTAAGTTACATAAGGATGGATATTTGAATCCGTTCGAATTTTCATCTTATGACACTTGCCAGTCATGTCTCAAAGGCAAAATGACCAAAACTCCGTTTAGTGGACACGGAGAAAGAGTTACAAAGCTCTTGGGACTGATACATAGTGATGTATGCGGTCCCATGTCTACACATGCCAGGAATGGTTCTTCATACTTCATTACATTCACTGACGATCTCTCTCAAGATACGGACATGTGTTCCTGTTGAAACACAAGTCTGAAGCTTTTGAGAAATTCAGAGAATATAAGAACGAAGTAGAGAACCAAACAGGTAAAAATATTAAGCTCCTTCGATCTGATCGAGAAGGAGAATACTTGAGCAATGAGTTCCTGGACTATCTAAAAGAGAATGGGATTCTCTCTCAGCTTACTCCTCCTTATACACCACAGCACAACGGTGTATCGGAGCTGAGGAATCGCACCCTATTAGATATGGTACGCTCTATGATGAGAACTGCTAAGTTGCCTATTTCCTTTTGGGGCTATGCGCTTGAGACAATAGCATATCTATTGAATAGTATTCCCACCAAATCAGTGCCTACCACTCTATATGAGATATGGAATGGGAAGAGGCCATGTCTTAATTTTATTCAGATATGGGGTTGTCTGGCCTATGTAAAAACACAAAATCCGGACAAGCTCGAGGCAAGGTCTGTTCTGTGCAAGTTTATTGGATATCCCAAACATTCACGAGGGTATATCTTCTACCATTCCGAGGAACAAAAGGTGTTTGTTTCTCGACATGCCACCTTTTTAGAAAAGGGTTTTCTTATGAAAGAAATTAGTGGCGAGGAGGTATAACTGGAAGAAGTTCCAGCTACACAAACTGCAACAGAAGATTTGGTGGAACCAGAGGATTCAGTAGTTCCCGAAGAGCCCCAGCCTCTCCGCCGATCTAGTAGGGTTCCTCATCCACCTGAGAGATACTGCGGTTTTCTCATAGACGGTGTGAGCGAGGATTGCATCATGGAAGATGATGACCCAACTAGCTTCGAGCAGGCCATCACGAGTGGGGACTCTGTGAAGTGGCTGGATTCAATGCGATATGAGATGGAATCCATGTACACCAACAAAGTATGGACTTTGGAAGTTGCTCCTGAAGGGGTAAAACCCATTGGGAGCAAGTGGATCTTTAAGAAGAAACTTGGTGTAGATGGAAAAGTGGAGACTTTCAAAGCTAGACTTGTTGCAAAGGGTTTTCGTTAAAGACCAGGTGTGGATTATGATGAAACCTTTTCTCCAGTGGCTATGCTTAAGTCCATCCGGATCTTACTTGCCATTGCTGCATACCATGACTACGAAATCTGGCAAATGGATGTTAAGACCGCCTTTCTAAATGGTGATTTAGAGGAGTGCGTGTACATGACTCAGCCAGAGGGCTTCATAGATAGTGGGAGCAGCGGAAAGGTGTGCAAGCTGCTTAAATCCATCTACGGGTTAAAGCAAGTATCGCGGAGTTGGAATATCTGCTTTGATGTGGTAGTCAAAGAGTTTGACGTCATCAAGAACGTAGATGAACCATATATATACAAGAAGGTTGCAGAGAGTAAGGTTGTCTTCCTCGTATTGTACGTGGATGACATACTCTTGATAGGAAATGATGTTCTTATGCTGCACTCGGTCAAGCTCTTCTTATCACATAGATTCTCAATGAAAGATCTAGGTGATGCCTCCTGCATTTTGTGGATTAAGATCTATAGAGATAGATCTAAACGGATATTGGGATTGTCCCAATCCAGGTACATTGACACCATACTAAAGAGGTTTAGTATGGAAGAATCCAAGCGTGGGAACCAACCCACGATCTCTGGACTCACTCTCTCCAAAGAGATGTCTCCTAAGACTGATTTGGAGAGAGCTCGCATGCAAGGGATACCCTATGCTTCGGCAGTAGGCTCTATCATGTATGCGATGCTATGTACCAGACCCGATGTAGCATACTCACTAAGTGTAGTGAGTAGGTATCAAGCAGATCCAGGAGAGAGTCACTGGACAGCTGTGAAGAACATTCTCAAGTACTTGAGAAGGACTAAAGAGATGTTCTTGGTGTATAGTAATGGAGAACTCCAGGTGGAGTCCTTTACCGATTCGAGCTTCCAAAGTGATAAGGATGACTCTAAGTCACACTCGGGATTTGTCTTCACCCTCAATAGAGGGGCGGTTTGTTGGAAGAGTTCCAAACAGGAAACCGTGGCAGACTCGACGATGGAGGCTGAATACATCATTGCCAACGATGCTGCCAAAGAGGCTGTCTGGATGAAGAAGTTCATCACTAAACTTGGTGTGGTTCCATCCATTGAGCATCCAATACCTTTGTATTGTGATAATAATGGAGCTGTGGCTTTGGCCAAGGAATCCAGGTCCTATCAGAGATCCAGACATATTCTGAGGCGGTATCACCTGATCCGGGAGATAGTTGATCGTCGAGAGATCGAGGTCAGGAGATTTGACACGAAGGACAACACTGCGGATCCATTCACGAAGGCCATACCCCAGATACAATTTGAGAGACTCTTCGGAATGTTGGGTATGAGATACTACAACAGCTGGCCTTAGTGCAAGTGAGAGATTGTTAGTTATGTATATGCCCTAGAGGCCATTGTTGTACATATGATGTATATTATAGTGGATGCTTGGATATATATAGAGAGGACTTTCTTGCTAGATATGATAGTATGCTATCTGGTTTTACTTTGTCTTAACATGTTGACTCGTATTGGTTTACTGTTTTGCTCTCACATGTTGATAAAGCCCTTAGGATATGTACTCGACTACTGGGACTATGATGCAGATCATACCAGTGGGGCCAGGATAGTCTAAGAGTACATCCTATAACTGTTCCTAGTCGAGGGAGTATCGAGACAGGGCATCGATACTCCAGAGTAGACTAGAGTATACGCTTCTCAACCCATATGATGGGGGATGGATGATCCCATATCCATTGGTGTTTAAAATCAGAGAAGGTATACGGGTGCTCAGTGGAGACTGAGTACACTGAACGGACTCGCCGAGAACTCCTAGATGGTATTATACCTATCGTCAGATAGCAGTTCTCCGGTGACACTGGTACAGGTTAGTCTGTAGACCCGAGATCGTTATAGAGTCTTGTGTGATTCCCACTGTGCTTTGATTTCCACCTTACCACGTCCAAGAGGGCATGAAAAACGGTGTCTTTTGGGTACAGTCCCGAATCACATGGAGGCAATGAGCGATAGGAGGGGTTTCATCTCTCCCGGTATAAGGAGTTGATGTTGTGCTGTGTTCGATTGGCTATAACTGGAAGTTCCTGACCAGGGCTGATATGGAGTGCTGCTGGTAAGAGTTATCAGTAGTTTTCTCGACCCGTTATGAGCCTCACATCGACACGACTTATCGGTTACTGAGGTCTGACGTTTACCACCCCTAGACTTGATATGCGACATACCAGACGAAGAGACCGGACTGTACGGTAGTGTTACTGATTGGATTCACAGGAGAATGTACAGGCTTGCTTGTTGATCTTCTGATCGCTCAATACCTGGGTGGCTGTTACGTTTAGCTGACCGCTTACAGCTTGTGGGTGTTTGATATGATCATCACCTACTGCCGGCGTATTGACGATTCTTTAGAGTCCTACACAGAGGTTTCCTGGCTCAGGCAAAACGGAGTAGGAGCATATATGTGATATGTGCGGGACCGAGACTAATACGTTATGAGATACCGTATTCTATTCTCGCGATATGAGATATCGGCCGGGTATATGTGATATAGCCGGGTTATCGGATCAAGTGTTGATTCGATGAAATGTTACTTTTTATATTAGTCAGTTATATGTAATATAACCGGATTATCGGATCAAGTGTTGATTCGATAATTTAATGTATAATTATATATGTGATATATTACGTTACATTAACTAATATAAGCTCGCTTTATTGATTCTTTTTCTCACTCGGATAATACATTGATGTATATGAGATATATGTTAATTGTATTATTTTATTTTGTTACATTATATATTATATATGTGATATATAATATAGTAACATGTTAGGGTTACAAATACAACAAAGGTTTTGAGATTTAACCAAGTTAGGGTTTGGATTAGGGTTAAGTGTTTGGATGAGGTTTGTGGAAGCTTTAAGATGGTTTGACTTTGTCCATTTTTCTTTGATATTTTGGAGAGATATTTGTTAACCAAATCCAAACCTTAACCCATGGTAAAGTCTCTACAAGGGTTAAGCATGTCATGCTTAACCCTAGGTTGCAATTCTAACCTTAACAATAATTCATTATTCATCACAAAAGGATTTCTTCTTCTTCTTCCTCTTGAAAAAGCTTTCTAGCTTTTTGTTTGTGGTGATTTAAAAGTGAGATCAAGAAAACAAAAGAGAGCAAAATTCCTACTTCATCATCCTCATCTATTCTTGCCACTTAGATTAGGGTGTTCACTTCACTAATACTTCATTAGGGAAGTGTAAGCTTGGGTTTGAGATTCTTCAAGGTAGATCATCTTTGAAAAGGAAGACTTCAAGCAAGATGCCTCATTCACCTCTTGGAGCCTCTCTAGAGTCCGAGTTCATGATGATCGCAGTGAAGGGACCTCAACACGGAGCTTATGAAGTGAAGGAACAGACTACAAAGGTTGCAATCCCTAACTCTTAGAAGTAAAGTTGTTTGCTTCGATGTTTTGGTTTGATTCTCTAGTTAAACATCCAATGTTTAGGGTTATTTATAATAGAGAAATTTAAACTTGGCATGTGTGATGCCTCCCGAAACCTTGCTGCCGTTGTAGGTATCCCAACATGGAGGAAAGTCCAGGACTTCGTTCTCGACGAAAACAATTCTCGTCAACTGAAGAAATCCAAGGTTCAACAAGAGAATGATCATTCCTCTGCCATACAATGGAGGACTTCTCAAAAGGAGGTACACGTCATAGCGGTTCCTCCTATTGCGGCTTCCCACAAAAGAGTGAAGCTAGAGAAAGTTCTAGTGCCGGAAGCAAAATCCAGAGGAGAGAGCTCCAAATGCCCTAAATCTGGGGGCATAACCATACACACAGTCATATATTAAGAAGGAGAGCCGTGCTTTCATTAGTCATAGACCGCAAACTCGGTCACTGACGAAAGCACGGGAGCAATAACAGAAGCTCCAAGATATGCTTGCCAAGATGGCAGTGCTTACCAGACCTAAAGAAAATCTGGATAAAGAAACGAAAGAGCGCCCGGAACAGGAAACTGTTACCGAGTTCTTGCGACGGATGCTTGAAATGAAGGACAGGGAAGCGGCAGAGAAGGCTGCTAATATAAAGCAGTTGGCTCTTCTATTTCAAAACATGGTCAGAATGATGATCCAACCAGAACCACCGACTGAAGAACCACCGATGATTATCGAATACGATAAAAGGGAAATGTCAAATCCTCCTCAGGCCCTATCAACGGCCAAGGAAGAAATAATCTCGAAGGAAGCATTAGACGACTATATCTGTCACGCCCCGCTTCACAGTAGACATAAACGATGGCGTGGCAGGCCGCAACGTATTTACTAAAATATAGATACGTTAAGCGTAATTAAGCAATATATAAAATGAACAAGAATGACAAAATAAACAGCAACTTTATTTACATTCAACTTTACATACAACTATTTGAAATGAAAAGATACAATGATATAAACAAATGCCTAAACAATGGCATACAGAAAATAAGTGCAAGAAGAACTAGTAGTCCGGCTGATCTATAAACTGGTCAAAGTCCTCTTAGCTCAGCTCTGTCTCCTCAAAGTTCGGTCCTCCTTATGAACATTCCAAAAAAAGGGAATGTCATCAGCGAACTAATGTCCGGTAAGTCCCAAAAGAAGAAAGAGAAGATAGTATATTAAGTAAAATGAACGGTAATGTGTACATGACTGATTACTGGTATATGATAGTTATTATAACGTAGTTGTTTGTAGTTTGGTAAAGAATATATTCATGTATACGAGAGGAGTCCATCTTACCCCGTGGACTATGGTAACATGTAGTACAAGGCCCCGTCATAACCCACGGGGCAACGACACGAGAATTCATGTAGGTGTCTTTTAAGTGACCTCCCATGCCACCATATACGTTCCGTACCAATCTACTCCTTTATCCCCGCATAATGTAGATTATATTTACAAGTCTTACCGAAACCATGGATACAAAATGTTCAAGTATTCATGTTCAGGATGTAATCAAGTGGTCATGTCAAGTTTAGGTCAAGTTATAACTATGGTTAGGTCAAGTTAAGTCAAGTATACATGTTTGATATTGATGTTTGAATTCTAGTATTCATGTTCATGATCAAGTAGTCGTGTTTGATTTTGGATTCAGGTTTGAGTTTAGACTCAGACCGAGTCAGACACTTGTAAACTGATTTAAACTCTTGAATTCTTAGGTTCGGAAATTATCGGCAACTACTGCATATAGACGGTAGGATTTGTGTCTTTTTTGAAGACAATTGCCATTGATAACCCTGTTAAGTTTTCTAACCTGAATAGGTAAGCACCCACTTTCTCCGGCTCCCTGGGGCTCAAGAGAATTGATCCCGCTTAAACCTATATTTTCTAAAGTCCTTAAAATATTGTTTTGTATATCTCGAAGGGGTTTTATAAAAAATATTTTAATATAGTTAAAAATAAAATCTCGAGAGTGATTTGTATTACTTAGGGTTTCCATGAGGATGTGTTTTAAGTATTGAGGTATTTTAATGATAAATACCCAGCCTTCAAAAGTTTATGGTATTTTAGTGAAAACTAGTCTTTTTTTAGTAACTTGATGGTATTTTATTGATATTTTTAATCTTTCATTTAAAAAAATATAATATATGAAAATATGTAATTTTAATTTTATATAATTTTTAATTTTTAAAAAAATAGTTTTATTTAGAAAATTTGTTTTTCTTAAAAACCGTATTTATATCCTTTCGAGATCGAATACTCCGTGAGGAGTGCTGCATCTTGCTCTACTATTCACAGGATGTGCGATAATCTGCACTATCTATTAGCGGGTCCCCTAACAAGGGTTTTATATGCATAATTGCAAAGAAATACGAAATACTGTTTAAAAGAAACCCGGTTTTAAAGTATGTGGTATTTTATTGTAAGATCATTCTTCGGGACACAATACATACAAAGAGGCATCGTGCTATGAAACCAAAGTGTATGTGTGGGGTAGGTCATTACACCATGAACTTTTTCCCTAAAGGTATAGTTTTAATGAAAATGAAAAGAGTGATATTAAAGTTCAAGGTATTTTAATGAAAAAATTTAATTATGGTTGTTTCACATGAGATTCTTGGTTAAACTTGATTCTAAACATTGGTATTTAAGGTTACAAGTAATGTGTAAGTATTTGGTTGAATAACATATAAGAAAAAGGGAGTTTCTAGGGTTTAGAAAAAGGATATCGGTAATAACTCCATTTACCGATATAAGTTTTAAGGTTGTATTTCAATGAAGAAAAAGATAGATTGGGAGGGACTTACTATTTGAAAAACTTAAGAAGAGGGTGAGGAAGGGAAGAGTGTCGTCGTGGCGTCGCGGGAGCTCCAGAATTGGCTTCGATCTTCGGCGGAAGAAGCTTGCTTGCTAACTCTACTTAACTTCACTTTCACTTAGAAACTTTTGAGAGAGTTTTTGCTAGAATTTTCAGAATGGTGAAGAGCTAGGGTATGGGGTGGTATTTATAGTGGAGAATTAGGGTTTGGGAATTAAAAATGTGGATTAAAAAGCATTAAAATGATGTTAATTGGTGAATTGAAGGGTCTCTGTTTGATGTTTGATTGCAGGGAAATCAAACAATGCAGAGGAGTTGAGACGAGTTAAAAAGGTGTGTATGAAAAGCACGGATCCAGTTGGACCCAATCCGACTGTCCCCGCCAGTTGATCTTGAGGCAATTGCCTCAAGATTCGTGCCACCAGATAAACTCTGTATTTACACCATTTTCCACATGTTTGATTTTTCTGAACTTTTCATTTCCCCGTGTATTGAACGTGCAATCTTTTAGGCTTCTAAAAAGTTAAAAAGAAAAATCAGAATTTTTTTCTGTCTGATGGGAATTGAACACACGGCTACGTCACAGCATTGCAAAGGCTTTACCAGTGAGCTACAAGTAATTTCTTGCTTTTATTTAACAAAAGTGACTTATAACTCAAGCTCAGACCGTAATACTCTTTTCTTGTATATTAACAGAAAATATACGTACAGAGATTTCAGAGTCGTTATAATATCACTCAACAAATCAAAGCCTATCAAACCAATGAAGCTGCAAATCAGCTCGTCAAAACTGGTTGACCATATCCGACCTGGCACGACCAGATGAAATACCCATCGGGATATACGATCCCGAAGTTCCATGTATATAAAGGAATTGGTAACCCTCATCAACATGTTTCATAGTTCAAATCTTTGTGTGGCAATACAGGAGGCGATGATAAATTGCTTCTTCGCCAATTCGTCGGAAGCTTATCAGAGACGGCTTCGAATGGTACTCGGAGCTCCCAAATGACTCCGTAAAGACCTTCTCTGAGATGGAACTGCTATTCACTCAAAGGTTTTCTAGTGCGAGTGAGCGCACTCCAATAACTGTGCTGATCAATTCCAGGTTCAAGCCAGAGAAAACATGGGTCCAATACGCGATCTGATGGTGGAACTTGTGGTCCAAATGTGAACAACACATTGAAGAGTCCCCAGCTGTGGGGATGTCCATTGGAACCATCGATCCTCAATCGACCGTATCCCAATTTATGACCTTCTTAAAGCCCACCACATTCCAGGCGCTGATTGATAAACTGGCCCAAATGGATCAGATGGGCCATGGTTCTTCCTCCTCGGGCAATGATCCATGGAATAATAAGTGCAAGGGAAAAGCAGTCTTTATCGCCAATACACAGCAACAGCCGAGCGGTCCGAAAGCAGTCGTCCTCCAAAACAACAACCGTACACATCCGACCTTCGAAGAAAGGATGGGACATGAATATTCATTCCCTCACGATAAGACAAGGAGATTTTTCGAGCTAGATATGCGAAACAATCTGATAATATTACCAGAATCGCGGTGACCTGCATAAGCTGGTGATGTCAACCACTCTAGCTGCTGCCCCTATCATCGGGTAGTAAGCCATCCAATTGAGGGCTGCCATGTCTTCAAAAACTGGGTATAGGACCAAAACCAACAGGGAAAATTTGCACTTTAAGACAATTGGAGGGTAGATTCGCCTCAAAAGTATGCCCCCAAGAAAGTTGATACGCAGGGGCATCCTGTTTGCTCATGGAGGTTGCTCCATGGGAAGTATTTCTTTCAGCAAAAACTAAAAGAATACTGAAAGATCTACAAACATAATCGGCGATCAAGTGGAAAAGCCCGCTTGAGCCCAAGATTATAGAAGGGATGTTGAAACCGCGCCTCGCACTGAAAATCGCTGACAGAGGGAAAAGTCCCCAAGTCAAGCCTTCGAAGTCTTCTAAGAAAAAAGAAGAAGACTAAGAAGTCTGTGCAGTCCGCTGAGTATGTCGATAGGCATATGGACATCCAAAAGTATATAGACGTGCTAGAAGAGTACAATCAGAAAGAGCGAACGCCGGTCACACTTGAAGAGTTCCTCCGGCATATTCTCGAGGACAAGGACAATGACGATGATGAGAAAAATGAGGCATCAGAGGAAGCGGAAGAACGTGTGGAAAGCTGCCATATGCTCTCTCATTCATCACTATATGATGAAGAATCCCTGCCAGCGTCGAAAAGCGACATGGACGAACTGGAGACATAATCGTCATCTAAACTCCTGGAAGTGCCAGAGGAAGACCCAATTAAAAGGCTATTGAAAGAAGCTTTTCAAAAGAGCAAAGATAATCAGGAACGCAAGATGACCATATGAAAAGGCCAGACGATAGCGTTTGAACAAAGAAGCTGCAGCAAGGACGAGTCATAAAGCTCTTCGACCAAACCAAGGCATGCCTGCAAAGAATAAGAGTATGACTAAAGCTGAGAAGCAGTTTTCCAAGGCCCTATCAATAGGGATGAGGCTACCACCTCTCATGATGTACACTCCTGGAGTTCCATACTTCGATGGTGGAGAAGTACATCCAAAATACCACTCGTATCATCGAAGGACCGCTCATCCCATCAAAGAATGCAACGCCTTCAAGAAGCGATGGCAAGGATATGTTGCCCATAGAAAACGCTTCAAAAAGGAGAAGCACGAAGCTCACACTCGTCGATATGAGAGCAGAAAGACGACGGTGTACAAAGAAGCAACTAGCAGCTGTCATATGGTTGGTACTGGTTCAAAAGGGGGAAAATCTCGGGTTCTCACGTTCGGGAGTGATTCTGAGGATGAAATGCCCCTCAACTCTCTCTTTAAAAGCACCGTCTTGGAAAAAGAAGAGGTGGAAAAGGATTGCGAGAATATCTAGTTGCGCAACAGCACTCTGCGTGAAAAGAGCCTCGGACCCACAAACAAAGGCTCGAATAAAAAAGATAAAGGGAAGGGGAAAATGCTTAAAGAGATCGCCCTTGTTGAAAATGTGTCCAAAGAGCTCATCACAAAGGACATGCCTAAGAAAACCAAGGTGGACTGTAACGTCCTTGTGCATTTGAGAAAGATAGCCTCATAATTGAGCATATTGGATGCCCTTCTCTTATCTAAATAAGCACGGGACTCCTTGATCAAGACCTTACAAGAACCTAATCAGTTCTACGCCTTCCTCTTGGAAGAGAAAATGAAGGATGAAATTGCAGAGGTCTACACGGTTGATATTACCTTCAGCTAAGAAGATTTACTCCTCGGTACATGCGAGCATAATCGACTGCTATATGTTACTGGGTATTACCACGACTTCAAGATAGGTAAAATACTTGTCGATAACGGATCTTCCGTCAACCTTCTCAACGTGAGAGTGCTGAAGGAGATATGTATGAATGCTCAGTATCTTGCTTGAGACAAAATTATTATCTTGGGGTTCAACTCGCAGTCGTCACGGACGCTTGGGTCCGTAATATTTACGCTCCGCTTTGGGCAACTCGTCACTGACATCAAATTCCATTTCATTGATACCAAGACCTATTATAATGGATGAGCAAGAGACCAAGAGGGTCACTTGTACCCATATTACATATTATCTTAATACATTTACCATTTCACATTCGTATGAGAAGTTGGGCCCTTGAGATAACTTGAAAGGACATGTATTTGTAAGCTAATACGTTTAGACGGTGGCTGCAATAGGTCGTGCGAAGTTGAGTTCCTCAAAAGGAACCACCACAAAAGATGAAAGTAGGTGTAGTTTTAGGTTCTTACGAGGCATATAGACTTCTTAGTCCACTTTCCCAGGATGATTATGTTTTCTTCCAACGGTTGGAAGCAGCGGGAACCCTATTAATCAACTAACACAGGAGAAATGGTTTTCTCTAGTGATTGGGGACTTTAGGAACTTCCTTTGTTTCATAGAGTATAAAAAATTAGTTTTCTCTGGCAGTTAAGGGCAGTGGAAGCTTTTGTCGGTTAACACAAAAGAAATCGGTTTTTCTCTAGCAGTTAAGGATAACAGTGGCGAGATTCTTGTTGATAGCTTTAAGCCAATCACAGAAACTCGAAACCTCATAATACCTATGGAATAGCATCTCATAGATATTTTAATATCAAATAGGAAGCATTCATGAAGGTATCACATGTGTTGCGGAACCCAAGTCAAGTAACGACGTTACTTAAGGGTCTATTGCTAAGGGAGTGAATAATAGCGATGGATAGGAGAAAAAATCAATGTAGAGAATCAAGTATGGGACTTGATCGACTTTCCTGTTAGATGGAAGACTTTGTTGATAATTAGTTTTTTCGAAGTCATGCGAAAGAAGGATGTTGTCGAAAGATGCATGGCATAATTTGTGGTGAAAAGTTCTCTTCAAGTGTGGGCAGACTAGAAGTAGACATTCTTGCTTGAACCGATGATTGCGTCTATTCATCTTTCCTAATGAATCGTTACATTTAAAGATCTTGAACCGGTCTAAGTGTACTTAGACTGTATTTCTCGTTGGAGACTTGGATAAAGAGATCTATGAGATCTGCATGCGGTTTTTTGAAACTAATTTATGGATTAAAATAGTTATCTAAGTGGTTGAATCTTCGATATTGTCTATCTGTATATATAGTTATGGATTAACGATATTGAATGCGACAACTATAAGTTCTGAGATCTTATTATGTGAACGATATTAGAATGACCAAAAGTGACTTAGAGACAAAATACCACTTTGGGATGCGGTCGTCCTCCACTGTTGTGTTTAAGGATATAAGAGTTAGATCATGCTTGGAAATCTAATTTTCCAGTAAACAGCTCTAGAACATTCTGTGTTTGTTTTCATAGACTTACGTGTATGAGTCTTAAGACAGTTTGACCCACACTACCACTCTCTTATTCATGTCTCAGTAGTCAATGGTCATATTTATAGCCTTGATCTTTTCTTTAAAGATTCTTGATCAGTAGAGATAAAATATTATTGGTTTCATTTTGCATGGTCATTTGTTTTGTGTGTTTTGTATATACTTGACACAACACGTCCTTTGTTGTTGGACTTGATATCCGTTATATACTTGTCTAGTTAGGATGAAGTGAAGGGATCTTACAGTACGTGGGATGACTTACAAGACCTTGTGCTATAAAGGATCAAATGTCTGCTCATGATTGCCGCTGAAAACTGGAGACGACCGATGTCGGAACGTCTTGTCTGAATTTGGGGGCAGATGCATAGGTTTGATCCATCCATATTTTCAAAGACACTAAGTTAATTTATAATTCCATATATCAAAGGTTTGGATAGATGCGACCGATGTAGTTGACTTCATATTCCCTCTCAGAGTGAGGTTTATTGATTATGGGGACGCATTTTCCTACAGGAGTAAGCCCCGGTATTTAATTCCTGTTGGCTATAGTGCCCTAAAGGCAATTATTGTTATTGCAGGTATGCGATTATGATAATTGAAGGAGGTCCTATATGGGTAGAACAATCTTACTCGAGATAATAGTATGCTATCTGATTTGTCTTTATCATCATGTATAGTTATTATGTGGTATTACGAATCACTATTACATATTGATAGAGCCCATAGGATTCTTGCTTGACTACCAAGGTTATGATGGCAATCATATAGGTGAGGCCTGGGTAGTACATATGCAAATCCTTAAATATCCCTGGTCGTAGGAGTATCGAGACTGGGCATTGATATTCCAGAGTAGACTAGTATATATGTTTCTTGACCCCGACGAGAGGCAATGACCGATCTAACAGCCATTGGTGTCAGTTAGTCACCAAAGATTGTATACAGGAGCTTATTGGGTTATGAGTTACACTGGATGGACTCGCAGGAACATGCTAGATGGTATTATACCTATCGTCAAGTAGCAGTTCTCTGGTGACATGAGTACAAGTTAGTATATCGACCCGAGATCATCATTTGTCTCATGTAAGTTCCCACTGTACTTTGATTGCTACCCTACCACGGCTCTACTGAGTCGTGCAAACAGGTTTTAGTTGGGTACAGTATCGAGCCATATGGAGACAGTGAGCGGATTGTTGGGGATTCGTCTCTTCCGGTATTGGGGGTAGATGTCGCGCTGTATTTGGTCGGCTATCACCATAAATCTCTGGCCAGAGTGGATGGGATTTACTGATTGCAAAATCGGCAGTTTCTCTGCAAGTGATGAGCTTGACACTAACACGACTTATCGGGTTATTAAGGGTCTGACGTTTACCAACCTCCCAGACTCGGTATGCGATACTCTTTGACGAACAAACCGGACTGTATGGAGACTGTCACTTATAGGCTCAGTTGGCGTTTTGACGAGCTTGCTTGTTGATCTTCCTTTCTCTCAATACCTGAGTAGCCATTACATACAGTTAGTGTCGCTGACGTGCTTGTGGTTAAACCCACTGCCAGCATATTGTCGAGTCTTTAGAGTCCTACATGGAGGTTTTTCCGACTCTAGCGATATGATGTAGATGTGCATATTGGATGCGTATCAAGGTTTGATTAAAATTAGTGTATTAGATACACCGACGGTAATCCGACATTTGGATATACTGGCAGGTCTTTTGGAAAGACGGATATTAAATTAAGTGTTGATTTAATATATTAATACATGAATTATATATATGTATTTACTAGTATATTGTCACTATTTATTTATGTCTCATACATATATTTATAATACATATAGAAATTACACACACACACATACATATATTATATTATATAACACACACACATATTGTTTTTTCCTTTTTTCCTCTAATTCACTTTTAGTTAAATTGTGCTAAGGGTTTAGCACATGCCTAGCCACTCTCATAGGGTGGACATGTGGAGAGGAGAGAAGAGGGTGGAAACTTGGCTTAAGATGAGAATTCTAATGGTGGTGATTCATTTGCATTATGATAAATGTTAGCAACCATTTTAGAAAATGAGTCAAGTTATTTCATTTGCCCTTTTTCTCATTTCCTAGCTCAAGTTTCTCTCCTCCTCTTCTTCTTCCTCAAAATTAAAAGAGAATTAAAAAGGAAAAGGATTTAATGAGACAAAAATGAGTGCAACATACTACATCCCTTAGTTGATTAGCCTACCAAACTAGTCAAGTAAGTTTATTCACATTTGCTTAGAGTATGAAGTGGTAATGAAGCTAGAGAAGGATTTTCTCAAGTGGATCATCTATGACAAAGGGAGGTCTTCACCAAGCTTATTCCTTCATCTTAGATGCCTAGCTAGAGTCCAACACAAATTGAAACATATGAAGATACTATAAATGTTGTATTGCTCTCTACCTTGTATGGAAACTCATATGTATTTAGTTGCTTGTTCAATTCTTTAGTTTAAAGTTCCTAGTTTGTAGACTTAAGTTCTCTAGAAATTTTAAAACCTTTTTGTGCTTGTTCTAAAATCCTAGTATAGTACCCAAGGTCTACCTACATGCTATCATAGCCTACCTAAAGACTTGAACTTGGTAAACGACGTCGTGGTTTCAAATGAAAAAAATTCCGTTAACTTCAAAACCCTAGAACCCCAGTTTATGTCCAATTTTAACTGGCCTCTAAGTTTTTTTATAAGTAATGCAATGGGATGTAAACACTTTGAAAAATAGCCCATAGGAAATCGAGCCAGAGCAGAGTAGCTCTGGCCGCTGGAATTGTCCTTTTGGCCGCTTACGGCGGCCAGACCAGCTCCGTCTGGTCTCGTCTTCCTATGGGTGCTTAGTATTAAGGATTTAGGATTTTTAGGGTATTTGTTTTTGTCCAAGTTTTGTTGTCACGCCCCGCTTCCCAGAGTACGCTAAGATGGGCATGTGACATAGCCAACCATACTACCTGCGGATAGGAAGTATCCATCCACAGTCACATTACGGCTGTAGAGATATCAAGAACAAAATAAAACTATCTAAACATGTCCATAATCCAAGATAACATGAGTCAAGAATAATAAAATACGGAAGCAAAAAATCCAATACAAAAATAACTGGAATGTATGTCCCATAATGCGGGCTCACATCAGGAATAAAAATGCAGGAAAGAAAGAACTAACTACTGCTGACACTCAAAGCTCAGCCTGTTGGCTGAAGTACTCCTGCTCAGGCTGCAACAGCGGTACGGAATCTGGACCATGCAAAACCCAGACGTCAGCGCGTCATATCATCAAGTAATAAAATGTAAACGGGGTAACAGGCAATGCAATATAAACATGAATGAAAAGCAGGTGTAACAGTAATGTAAGTCAGGGCAGTGTAGGATAGTGTGCACTGAGTAAACTAAACTGTTCTATCAGGTTTTCTGTTCTAAAGACTTTGAAATCAAATTGATAAATCATCGATGTAACTCAATAGTATCCCGTGCATACCCGGGACCACGGTCCAGATTCTCGGGCTGAAACCGAGACATGCCGCTAGGCACTAAACAGGAATGTGTACAGATGAATGATGTCAGCAGCATCATTCGAAGGCTGGCCCAGCCTCTAAAACTGATCAGAACAAGTAGCGAACTGTTGAGTTACAAGTCAGGTTTCACCTTTGATTTCCCCATACCCCCAAGTTATATGTGTATGTCGAGTCAGGTATTCAGTAATCAAGAACTAATGCTAACACAGGATCAGGTAAGCAGGTTTGTCTGAATAGACAACAGGAACGGTCCATGAGGACTACATGTCAGATTTGTTGGCACTAGACACAAGATCAGGTAACGGGTCAAGTCATGGTACACCAGGTCAAGTCAAGCAGTATACGGTACCATGTCGGGTCAATCAATATGTATGTAGCAAGTCATGTCAAGATGTAAACGATATTATAGGTGTGCTCATAATCAGTTACATAATCAAGTATGGTTATCAACAACATGATCTAAGCAATGAATTAAGCAATAAGCAGATTCACTTAATTAGCAGTACAGTTATCAGTTGTGTCACAGAGATGATTTCAACATTATAAGAATACAGTATGACAATTATGGCCGTTAAATCATGTTAACAAGTTTAAGAATTTTAGGGGTGCAATAATTTATATATAGGTTCAAAGGATGAAATTACAGCTATTACAGGTTAAATGCACACGAGTGTCCGAAAGGAGTAAAACTATAGAGAGAATGCCATAGGCTATGTCAATAGTGAAAATGTGATTAAACATGTAAATGTGGTTATTAGGTTTAATAAAGTAAATGCAAAAGGTAGGTTTCAAGCTTGGAAGATAAAATGATATAACACGACATTGAACACGAAAAAGGGGAAATTATGGTACTAAAGTTAAACTGCAGGTCTAGGGTGCTATCAATGTATATGTAAATATTATTTAACATGTAGCAAGGTGTACTTGCCTCGACGGGTTGCGAAACAGAAGACGGAACGTCACGCGTCGGCGGGGAAAAAGGCCGTGACGCACGCACGGTGCACGGAATAGGTCCGAACGACAAATAGTGGAACCACACAGGTCAGAGTACCTCGCTGGATCGTCGGGACACATCGCCGGCACAGCCGGATTCTGGCGAACCCAAAAACAGTGAATCTACAATATTCAAGAATGCATGAACGACAAAAGACGAATCAAGAAGAGAGAAGAGAAGGAGGATAGAGAAGAGGGTGCTCACGAGGATCTGTGGAGGTGTTTGATTGCCGACCACGTCGACGGAGCTCCGGGGCACGCCCTGCAAAGAACCACCGGGGGTTAAAAACAGCCGAGCATGGGGAAAAGAAGGAACAAAAGAAGAAGAAGAAGAAGAAGAAGAAGAAGAAGAAGAAGAAGAAGAAGAAGAAGAAGAAGACCACTCACCGAGGGATGCACGAGGCCAGGGAACGGATCCAGATCGCCGGCGGCGATTCCACGAGGTGCAGACGTGTGCAGGGGTGCACAGCTTCTCGTGCAGGGTGCTCGGGGAGATGATGAGGGAGGAAGAAGAGGTGAGGGTGACGAGCTGTGACGAACGGCGATGGTCGCGTCGGCGTTGGGGCAACGGTGAGGGAAAAACGAGGCGGCTAGGGTTACCAGGGAGTTGGGTTCTGTTGGGTTGAGGAAAGAAATTTAAAGAAGAAGCGAGAGGGAGAGAGAGAGAAGACGCGGAGGGAGAGAGAGAGAGAGATTTGCGAGAGGAGAGAGGAAATTCGCGAGAGGAGAGAGAGAGAAAGTAACAATGAGGAGAGATAATATTGGATTTATTCGCAGAGAGAGAAAGAGAGAAGAGAGAGAAAGAGAAGGAGAAAGCGAGAGAGAGAGAGACTGCGGAGGAGAGAGAGAAGGAGAAAAGAGAAGGAGAGAGAGAAGGTGGGGCCCCCGGGGGTGAAAGAATGATGGGGATTGGCTGGGATGGGAAAATTATAAAAGATTTTAGGAAAAGGAAAAATATTCTGGGGGGTTCATAGTATATTAGTTGGTTAAAGAAAATATTATATTCGACGGTAAAAATTTAGAAATTAGGATTTGGCGCAAATGTAAAATATTTCCGAATTGCGCCCGGGTCGGGTCTAAAAATTTAAAATTGAAATAAGGAAATTATAGGCAGGATCCAAAATTTAAAATGAAGTATTTTACAATCAAAAAGCATACCCCCAAAACGGACACACGTACGTGCGCGTAGCCGTCCAAACTCGTCCGTTTCATTGAACGGGACGAGAACACGATGCAAGGACGCTACCACAGGGTTAGGGGTGTCAAGCATGCCATGTCAAATATTTTTAATTTCATTTTAGATGCCTTAGGTTGTTATATGCAGAAATGAATTGTCGGGTAAAATTTATACTAGCAACAGTTAATTAGGATCAATGAAATAAATACCATACACCATTCATACGGTAACAGAAACTAGTAGCATTAGGCTCGGTTGTTACATTATACCCAACTACAAAGAGAATTTCGTCCTCGAAATTCCAAGAATACAAAGATAGACGATAAACAACTACAAGAAAAAATGAGGAAACTTCTGCCGGATTTCATCTTCTCGTTCCCAAGTGGACTCTCCATGCGAGCGATTACCCCAAGAAACGAGTACAAGAGGGATAATCTTGTTCTTAAGAACCTTTTCCCTTCGATCCACAATTTCAACCGGTCGCTCCTCAAAAGTCAAATCTTCTCGTACCGTCAGCTCCGAATGATCCAATACATGCGTTTCATCCCGAATATACTTACGGAGTTGAGATACGTGAAACACATCGTGCACATTCGCCAAGGACTGCGGTAACGCCAAACGATACACTACCTCACCAACACGCTCCAAGATCTTAAAGGGTCCAACGAATCGAGGACTGAGCTTTCCTCGACTTCCAAAACGAATCACCCCTCTAGTCGGTGATATCTTCAAGAATACCAAATCACCCACGGCGAACTCTAGAGGTCTTCTCGACGTATCTGCCCAACTCTTCTGTCTGTCTTGAGCTGCTTTCATATGATTCCTGATAGTGTTAACTTTCTCAACTGTCTGCACAACCAAATCTGGTTCCAACAATCTTCGTTCACCGATATCGTCCCAACAAACAGGTGAACGGCATTTACGACCATACAAAGCTTCAAACGGAGCCATCTGAATAGTCGCCTGGAAACTGTTGTTGTAAGAAAACTCCACCAAATGTAGATGATCCTCCCAAGAACCCTTGAAGTCCAACAAGCATGTTCTCAACATATCTTCAAGAGTTTGGATCGTTCTCTCCGACTGACCATCAGTTTGAGGATGATAAGCTGTGCTAAACTTCAATCGAGTCCCCAAACTTTCTTGTAAACTCTTCCAGAAGTGTGATAAGAACCGAGTGTCTCGATCGGACACAATGCTCACCGGTACTCCATGCAATCTTACAATCTCCTGCATGTACCGCTCCGCCAAAGTTTCTGTTGATTGACCAACCCGGAAAGGAATAAAATGAGCTGTCTTGGTCAAACGATCAACAATCACCCATACTGCATTGTTTCCTTTTGGACTCCGCAGTAGAGCTGTCACGAAATCCATGGTTATATGTTCCCACTTCCACTGAGGAATCGGAAGTGGTTGCAATAAACCAGCAACCCTTTGATGTTCAGCCTTAACTTGCTGACACACCAAGCACTTTGCTACAAAGCGAGCAATCTCCCGTTTCATGCCTTCCCACCAGAAATGTTGTCGAATATCTCTGTACATCTTCGTGCCTCCTAGATGTACGGAATAAGCTGAATTGTGTGCCTCCTTCATAAGCTCTTCACGAATATCTCCCTTTGGCACACACAAACGGCTACCATACCTCAACGAACCATCTTCGTGGATCAATAAATCTGTTCGTAGTCCGGCTTCAACCTGTTCTCGAAACTTTTGCAGTCTAGGATCCTGCGATTGATGCTTTAATACTCTCGATCAACGACGAATGTACTTGCAGCTGCATCAACTGTCCCGAAGAATGCGGCAGCACAACCTCCAAATCAAATCTTCGAAAGTCTTCAACGAGCACCTTCTGCGTAGTCAACAACTGAATTGCTGGTAACCGACTGAGCGCATCCGGCACGACATTAAACTTCCCCGGATGGTACTTAAGATCAAGATCGTAGTCAGCCATCAGCTCTAACCATCTACGTTGCCTCATATTAAGCTCCTTCTACGTGAACACATACTTCAAACTCTTATGATCAGTAAAAACTTCGACCCTTTCGCCCAAAAGGTAGTGTCTCCAAATCTTCAACGCGAAGATCACAGCCGCAAGCTCCAAATCGTGAGTTGGGTAATTCTTCTCATGGGTCTTCAACTGCCTTGATGCGTACGCTACAACATTCCCATGCTGCATCAAAACACATCCCAATCCTTTCCCAGATGCGTCGCTGTGAATCACCAATCCTCCGGAATTGTCTGGCACGGTCAGAATAGGGGCAGTTATCAATTTCTGCTTCAACGTCTCAAAAGCTGACGCACATTGTCACGACCCGAGTATTTTGACTCGTGACCGGCACTTAACCACGCTACGTCTACAGGCGTAACGCGACTAAGTAAGCCGAACCCAGAAATCAAAACCATTTAAAATAGTGAGTGTTGAAAACATTTAGTTAAAACATTTAGAAAACCTTAAATAATTCAATAAGTTCTTTAAAAGTTACTTAATCGTTTAAATAATTTTGGCAGCATTTCCTTTGTAAAAGTAGCCCCGAGACCGGGTATAAAAGAGGATACGAGTAAAAATGAGATATAATGAAACAAAACATTCCCAAACGGGAGCAATCACGCCCAACGGCAGAAACCATCATCACAAGAGTAATATACGACGCCGTAGCGAAGAATGAGCAATAAGTAAACATCACAGAAAATAACTGCATATAAAAACAGTCGGCTCCCACGAGCTCGACACCAGAATACAAAATATACATCATCGTCCTCACACAGTATCTAAGTCCAGTACATAAATGGTAGATGGAGAGTACTAGATACAAAAAGAGATACAATAACAGTAGTCAGATACCACAACCCACCTAAATGCAAAACAGCTCTCGCCGCAACTGTGGTGGTATCTATAGCCAAAAGATGCAAAAGACAGCCTGCCGCGACTATGCTGAGGGCAACCTGCAAATACTGTGGCACAACGGGGGTGAGTTGCCAACTCGTGAATAGAGATAACATATAAAGGTAATCGCGAGCATGCACGTACTGCGCTACTCTAACAAATGCCAGCAGATGATATCAATGCGTGATAAGCAGTATGTGCAATAATCATGCAGATGCTCTGTCAGGTAAAACAACTACAGGATGAGATATATGGTAATCAATGCTGAGCATGGGATAAACAACATATACACGGAATATCAACGTGGAAAACAATCGGTGCCCACAACTGCACCCAAATCCCAAATAACTCAGGCGCCGGCACACCCATCGGCCCTCAAATCCTGTAAATCTCTGAGAAATCACGAGTGCCCAACATCGGCACCCAAAACATCATAAAATACTCGTGTCCAGCATCGACACGCAAATCCTCATATATCGGGCTCCGTCAGTCCGGATCAGCCCACGGGCTCCGTCTGCGGTATCGGCCCTCGGCCCTGGCAGTACGGATCATCCCGCATCCATCTCTCGACTCTGGTCGGTATCCTCCGGATAACCGCCAGGTCCAACCAATCACCGGTAGGTACTCGCCACCCTGCCAGGCTCATCGTCTACTCCACGAAAAACATTTCTCGTCCCGGGGAACCATACCGGGTCCACCACGAACCCGCAAACGGATCATCCATCTCATCGAATCGGGTTTCAAGCACACGTCTCAGCACCGAGAAAACGCGTGGTGGACGCACCAAAATATCATATCATGAGGAACCGGGTTTTTAAATAGTGCATCTTTTCTTAAAAATCCCACGGTCCTCAAAACCAGAAATCTCATGAAAATCCAACACCAAGAAGAAAATCCAATGCGATGTGCTACGTACGTCAATCCATGATATAGGTATAATGGAAAACCGCTTTTAAAATTAGTTTCCGTTTTTAAAGATATCATGCGGCTCCCAATTTCCATGAAAGTCATATCGAATCATATATGAAATGAACTACAGCAATATAATCATGGCAGTTCTACAGTGAGTGTGTCATGGCAATTACTAACGGTGTGTGTGTAGCATGCAGATTAGTGCTCGTGCAACATGAACCGTTAGTAATAGTGCGGTGTTCTATCAATTCTAAGCATACATACAGCAGGGAATGCAATATGCAATGACAGTCCATGAGGTAAATGCAACATATAATAATAAGGTCCTATCAGCCCTGACGCGTAACGCCATGCGGGCGATATCCCCGTAGATGTTAAATCTACTCACCGAAGTCTCGCGCTAAGTGTAGCCGACGACTTGCTTGCCCTTCTTCGCAGCGTCCGTCTCACTCGCCGGCGAACCTAGAATCACATAACATATATCACACATAAGCTCAATTTCACAAAACGTGATATTACGATACAGTTAGAAACCCGTGTCATAAACCAATCGCGCGTGTACGCGATATGCTAAAACGTGTGATCACGCGCCTGAAACTACCCTGACGCGTCGCGATACGCAGAAACCCCAAACCCACACCCGTATCACGCGTGTCGCGGAGGTTTAAAATACGAGAAATAGGTATATAGTTCCAGATTTTTATACAGAACTTAATTTACAAAAATATATATACCATAACACTACACACAGCAGAAGACACCCAAAGGACGAAACCCAACCCAAACCCTACCCATCTGGCCGCAAATTGCGGCTAGATCGAATATTTCGGCGGCCACTGTACGGAGTTTGAGGGTCGGGTTATACCTGGGGTATCAACACCTAACAAGTATACTGCAGTCTTCTCAAAATTAATCTGAACTCATCGGGTCGATAGCAGTTTCCAGAAACTCAAATTTTGCTTTAAAACGACGAATTGCATCAAACAGGGATCTGGCGGTAATTTAGTGCAATTGGGGGCTAAGCTGGGTTGAAATGGCCTTAACAACACTCTATCAACCTACTGAAACCAAATCACACATCACTTGCTCAAGGTTCCTGCTAAACACCTCATATCGCACTAAATCGCATCAATAACCACTAACCGAAGCAAAACTACACTAAACAAGTAAACTAGGGAGTAAGTTTAGGAAATATACCCCACACTCGACCCTAGGGAGATGGAGGAAGAAGAAGAAGTGAAGGGAAGGGGCTGCAGCTGGAGTTGGGGCAGTTGCTGCTGCTACTGGTGCTGTTGCTGAGATGCTTGCTGCTGCTGCTGTGAAGTCTGCTGTTGCTGCTGTGGATGCTTGCTGCTGCATCTACTGAGAGGTAAGTGTGTGTGTGTGTGAGAGAGAGAGGGTGAGGTTGAGAGAAAGGAACAAAACAAAATGAGAGGAAAATCATCACCCCAATGTCAACCCCTCCTCTCTCTCTCCTTATTAATTGCAAGCATGGCTTAAGCCATGATGCACTCTCTCTCTCTCACCAAGTCAACCCCCAAAGGAATTCAAATTAAAGCAACTATTAATTAACTAATTAAACCCAATTAAAACCCAAAAGACTTAATCCCCATGATTAAACCCACCATGGTTGCTAATCCTTGTATTAACTCTTTTAAAAACCCTAGTTTACATGCACATGTGTGTGCAAACCTAGGAAAATTTTAGAAAAATATTTATTAAATTAGGAAAAATATTTAAAACCCAATTTGGTAAACTTCTTATTAAAAACCCATTATTTAAATATAATTAGTCACTAAACACATCCTAAGGTGTTACACACATCTATCCGTCCACACAAAAGGTACCCCCTTACGCGTAAGCTTGGTCAACGGTTCCGCCAGACGAGCAAAGTTCTCTACAAATTTCCTGTAGTATCCGGCCAGTCCAAGGAAACTTCTTATCTCAGCAACATTCTTTGGAATCGGCCAATCTCGAACTGCTACAATCTTTTCTGGATCGACGGCGATTCCATCGCCAGACACAACATGCCCCAAAAACTTTACTTCCTCCAGCCAAAACTCGCACTTACTCATCTTCGCATACAACTTCTCCTGTCTCAACGTCTGCAGTGCGATCTTCAAATGCTCAGCATGCTCTTCAAAACTCTTCGAGTAAACCAGAATATCGTCAATGAACACCACAATAAACTGGTCCAAGAATGGTGAAAAGATTCGGTTCATCAAGTCCATGAATATCGCCGGTGCATTCGTTACTCCGAAGGGCATCACTAAGTATTCGTAATGTCCATACCGAGTTCGGAACGCCGTCTTGCCAATATCTTCTGCTTTCACCCAGACCTGATGATATCCGGATCGCAAATCCATCTTCGAGAATACCCTCGCGCCACTAAGCTGCTCAAAAAGTTCGCCAATGCGAGGGATCGGGTACTTATTCTTAATAGTCACCCGGTTTAATTCTCGATAGTCGATGCACATCCTTCTCGTGCCATCTTTCTTCTTTACTAGAAGAACTGGAGCTCCCCAAGGCGAGTTACTGCTTCGAATCCAACTCTTCTCAAGCAGCTTCGCAACCTGCTTCTTGACTTCTTCCAACTCCACTGGTGCCATTGGGTAATACGCTTTAGATACTGGCGTTGCACCAGGAATAAGATCAATTGCGAACTCCACGTCTCGCTTCGGCGGTAATCCCGATATATCTTCAAACACGTCCATAAAATCATGAACAACAGCTGGCTCCTCACTTTTATCAACTTCCATTGATGCAAGAATATTATTTGTCGGCCTAGCCCTAAACTCGACTGGCCCGACAGAACTGCTTCCTCCAGTGAAGCTAAACTCGGGATGTCCGGGAATCTGGAAAATTACCTTCCTTGCCCTATAATCAATGTGAGCGTGGAAAGTGCCAAGGAAATCCATTCCCAAGACGACTTCGTAGCTGCTCGTATCAATTACTAAGAAATCTGCAAAAAGCTCCCGTCCGCAAACAACAACTGTACAATCTTTACATTCCCTACTAGATATGATTTTCCCATTCCCAGTGTGTATGTCCCAGAAACTAGACAGGGTCGTGCAGGTAATCGAGTGTGTATCTATAAACTTGGACGACATAAAACAATGGGATGCACCGGAATCAAATAACGCTAATGCGGAAAAACCATGAACGAATAGAGTACCCGAAACAACTTCTCCTGACGCCTTAGCTTCTTCAGCTGTCAAGGTAAAAGCTCGAGCCTGATTAGGTCCTTGAGTCAGCTGCTTTTGTCCCTGGAACGGTCTATGCGGAGGCCTTTGAATATCATCCCTCGTACGAAGTTTCGACGGACAAGCGCTGACAGCGTGATCTGCCGCTCCACAAACTAGACAGAGTCCCAGCCTCCTTCGACAATCCTTTTGCACGTGACCAGGTAAATTGCAGTAGTTACAAGTCACGCTCTTTCTCTGGTCAACCACAGCATGCTTCTTCATTGGTGCTACGCCACGACGGTCCACTGGAATACCTCTGCGACCATGAGCTCGTTTTGGTACAAATGCCGGCTTCCTTACCGCAACTGCTGTCTGCTGCAAACTCCCAGTTTTTCCTGATAGGCTCTGCTGTTCTCGAGCTGCCGTAAGAACCTGTGAGAAAGTGGTCAAACCCAGGGAGACAATCTGCCTCTGGATGTCCACATCCAAGCTGCGCATGAACCTCCGTGCCCTGTCTGCATCGTTGGCAACAAAGGTCCAGCGAATCTACTGAGCCGTGTCCACTCAGCTACGTGTACATCCACGGCCGCACCATTCTGCTTCAGACTAATGAATTTCTCTTCAATTTCCTCCCGTGCAGTCCGCGGGAAGAACTTCTCCAGGAAACTCTTCGAAAAATCCGCCCACTTGATCGGCTTGGTCAAGCGGGTCTCCTCCACAAGCCACCATTCACGGGCGTAATCCACTAACTGAATGCGCACTACATCAAATCTTTTATCGTCTGGAATCTGTGCCGCAATAAGTAAATTCTCCATGTCAACTAGCCACTGCTCTGCTGGCAACGGCTCCTCCAAACCAGTAAAGACAGACGGACCCAAACGCCTGAAATCTGCTACGGTCCCTACTCGATCAACTAGTTTAGCTTCAACCTTGTCTACGGTCTGCTGAACGGTCTGCAAACCTTCCTGAAACGATTCAGCTTGCTGCTGGATCAGCTCGGTCTGCCCCTTTTGATTCTCCAGCATTCCCCGAATTACTCCAAGCATGGCGGCTTCGTCAACATGCCTTTGGTACGTCTTCAGATTCTTGCCTGCCATACTCCTGAAATCAAAACACCCAAGATTAGCACGATAACAAATTTACAATATAGATCAAGGCTAGAACTCCAAGTTACTTAAATAGAGTGCCGCATTGTAACTATGCCGCGGTATCATAGCCACAATTACATAACTCCACCCAAGTCGCCTAAGTCCTAGAGATAACAAGGAATCAGGTTTCGAGTCGATATGCAAAGGAAGTTTGCACATCGTAAAAGATATAATCAGGAAGAATTTGATTCAAGAACGGTAAAACGGCAAGGTGGCAGGACATGTTTCCTAAACACGGGTTTCCTGATTCGCGTATTGGGTACCATACCCAACTACAAAAGAATCAACCCGACTATCCTATGTCTCTGATACCAAAAGAACCATGTCATGCCCCGCTTCCCAGAGTACGCTAAGATGGGCACGTGACATAGCCAACCATGCTACCTGCGGGTAGGAAGTATCCATCCACAGTCACATTACGGCTGTAGAGATATCAAGAACAAAATAAAACTATCTAAACATGTCCATAATCCAAGATAACATGAGTCAAGAATAATAAAATGCGGAAGCAAAAGATCCAATACAAAAATAACTGGAATGTATGTCCCATAATGCGGGCTCACATCAGGAATAAAAATGCAGGAAAGAAAGAACTAACTACTGCTGACACTCACAGCTCAGCCTGTTGGCTGAAGTACTCCTGCTCAGGCTGCAACAACGGTACGGAATCTGGGCCATGCAAAATCCAGACGTCAGCGCGTCATATCATCAAGTAATAAAATGTAAACGGGGTAACAGGCAATGAAATATAAACATGAATGAAAAGCAGGTGTAACAATAATGTAAGTCAGGGCAGTGTAGGGTAGTGTGCACTGAGTAAACTAAACTGTTCTATCAGGTTTTCTGTTCTAAAGACTTTGAAATCAAATTGATGAATCATCGATGTAACTCAATAGTATCCCGTGCATACCCGGGACCACAGTCCAGATTCTCGGGCTGAAACCGAGACATGCCGCTAGGCACTAAACAGGAATGTGTACAGATGAATGATGTCAGCAGCATCATTCCAAGGCTGGCCCAGCCTCTAAAACTGATCAGAACAAGCAGCAAACTGTTGAGTTACAAGTCAGGTTTCACCTTTGATTTCCCCATACCCCCAAGTTATATGTGTATGTCGAGTCAGGTATTCAGTAATCAAGAACTAATGCCAACACAGGATCAGGTAAGCAGGTTTGTCTGAATAGACAACAGGAATGGTCCATGAGGACTACATGTCAGGTTTGTTGGCACTAGACACAAGATCAGGTAACGGGTCAAGTCATGGTACACCAGGTCAAGTCAAGCAGTATACGGTACCATGTCGGGTCAATCAATATGTATGTAGCAAGTCATGTCAAGATGTAAACGATATTATAGGTGTGCTCATAATCAGTTACATAATCAAGCATGGTTATCAACAACATGATCTAAGCAATGAATTAAGCAATAAGCAGATTCACTTAATTAGCAGTACAGTTATCAGTTGTGTCACAGAGATGATTTCAACATTATAAGAATACAGTATGACAATTATGGCCGTTAAATCATGTTAACAAGTTTAAGAATTTTAGGGGTGCAATGATTTATATATAGGTTCAAAGGATGAAATCACAGCTATTACAGGTTAAATGCACACGAGTGTCCGAAAGGAGTAAAACTATAGAGAGAATTCCATAGGCTATGTCAATAGTGAAAATGTGATTAAACATATAAATGTGGTTATTAGGTTTAATAAAGTAAATGCAAACGGTAGGTTTCAAGCTTGGAAGATAAAATGATATAACACGACATTGAACACGAAAAAGGGGAAATTATGGTACTAAAGTTAAACTGCAGGTTTAGGGTGCTATCAATGTATATGTAAATATTATTTAGCATGTAGCAAGGTGTACTTGCCTCGACGGGTTGCGAAACAGAAGACGGAACATCACGCGTCGGTGGGGAAAAAGGTCGCGACGCGCGCACGGTGCACGGAATAGGTCCGAACGACAAATAGTGGAACCACACAGGTCAGAGTACCTCGCTGGATCGTCGGGACACGTCGCCGGCACAGCCGGATTTCGGCGAACCCAAAAACAGTGAATCTACAATATTCAAGAATGCATGAACAACAAAAGACGAATCAAGAAGAGAGAAGAGAAGGAGGATAGAGAAGAGGGTGCTCACGAGGATCTGTGGAGGGGTGTGATCGCCGACCATGTCGACGGAGCTCCGGGGCACGCCCTGCAAAGAACCACCGGCGGTTAAAAACAGCCAAGCATGGGGAAAAGAAGGAATAGAAGAAGAAGAAGAAGAAGAAGAAGAAGAAGACCACTCACCGAGGGATGCACGAGGCCGGGGAACGGATCGAGATCGCTGGCGGCGATTCCACGAGGTGCAGACGTGTGCAGGGGTGCACAGCTTCTCATGCAGGGTGCTCGGGGAGATGATGAGGGAGGAAGAAGAGGTTAGGGTGACGAGCTATGACGAACGGCGATGGTCGCGTCGGCGTTGGGGCAACGGTGAGGGAAAAACGAGACGGCTAGGGTTACCAGGGGGTTGGGTTCTGTTGGGTTGAGGAAAGAAATTTAAAGAAGAAGCGAGAGGGGGAGAGAGAGAGAAGACGCGGAGAGAGAGAGAGATTTGCGAGAGGAGAGAGGAAATTCGCGAGAGGAGAGAGAGAGAGAGAGTAACAGTGAGGAGAGATAATATTGGATTTATTCGCAGAGAGAGAAAGAGAGAAGAGAGAGAAAAAGAAGGAGAAAGCGAGAGAGAGAGACTGCGGAGGAGAGAGAGAAGGAGAAAAGAGAAAGAGAGAAGGTGGGGCCCCCGGGGGTGAAAGAATGATGGGGATTGGCTGGGATGGGAAAATTATAAAAGATTTTAGGAAAAGGAAAAATATTCTGGGGGGGTTCATAGTATATTAGTTGGTTAAAGAAAATATTATATTCGACGGTAAAAATTTAGAAATTAGGATTTGGCGCAAATGTAAAATATTTCCGAATTGCGTCCGGGTCGGGTCTAAAAATTTGAAATTGAAATAAGGAAATTATAGGCGGGATCCAAAATTTAAAATGAACTATTTTACAATCAAAAAGCATACCCCCAAAACGGACACACGTACGTGCGCGTAGCCGTCCAAACTCGTCCGTTTCACTGAACGGGACGAGAACACGATGCAAGGACGCTACCACAGGGTTAGGAGTGTCAAGCATGCCATGTCAAATATTTTTAATTTCATTTTAGATGCCTTAGATTGTTATATGCAGAAATGAATTGTCGGGTAAAATTTATACTAGCAACAGTCAATTTGGATCAATGAAATAAATACCATACACCATTCATACGGTAACAGAAACTAGTAGCATTGGGCTCGGTTGTTACATTTGTTATGTGCTGTTAATGCATTGGGAAACTTTTTAATCGAAACTAAAGCATCGTTTTCGTTCCGCATTTGTTTTCTGCGACTGTGAGTATCATAACGTATGGTAAACCGTCGTTTAATTGCTATAGGTATTATTTAGACATGGTTATGAAATTAATACTCGCATCGATATTCTGTGATGACGTTGTTTTGATTAGAATAGTTGCGGTCGTCGTGGTGGATAGGTAGGTTTTTTTTTGTGAGATAAGAGTTTTATATTTTATTTGTATATTCATTTTCGGGGCGAGCGTCCAACATTGTGGTCGTCGTTTCCGCGTTTGTATATTCTTTTGAGGGGCACTTCCGGGTTGAGCTTGTGTCGCTTTTGTATTATATATTTGCTTTATCTCTTGTATCTAGGATAGATCCAGAAGGAGTGCTCAAGTAGCCGGGTGTTGGCTATAGTGCCATCAAGGCAATTATTGTAATCGCAAGCAGGCGATTATGATAATTGAGGGAGGACCTATACAGTTAAAATAATCTTACTCGAGATGATAGTATGCTATATGCTTTGACTTTATCATTATTTAAATGTCTTTTGTGGTATAGCATATCACTATTATATATTGATAGAGCCCATAAGATTCATGCTTGACGACCTGGGTTATGATGGAGATCACGCTTGTGAGAACTGGGTAGTCTATATGCGCATCTTTAAATGTCCCTAATCATGGGAATATCGAGAATGGGTATCGATATTCTAAAGTAGACTAGTGTATGCATTTCTTGACCCTGATGAAAGGTGATGGCCGGTCTTACAGCTATTGGTGTTAGTAAGTCACCAAAGATTGTATACAGGTGCTCATTAGATTATGAGTTACATTGGACGGACTCGCCGAGAACATGTTAGATGGTATTATACCTATTGTCAGACAGCAGTTCTCAGGTGAGATTAGTACAACGTAGTTTATTGACCCGAAATCGTCATTTGTCTCGAGTGTGTTTCCACTGTACTTTGATTGCTACCCTACCACGACTTTAAAGAGTCGTGTAAATAGGTAGCTTTTGGGTGCAGTCCCAAAGCACTTGAAGGGAGTGAGCGATTGAGGGGATTCGTCTCTCCCGGTATTGGTAGTTGATATCGCGCAGTGTACGGTTGGTCATCACCATAAGACCTAGGACTAGCCGGATGGGATTTACTGATTGCGATCAGTAGTTTCTCGATTGGTGATAGGGCTTGACATCGACACGACTTATCAGGTTATTAGGAGTCTGACGTTATCTACCTCCTAGACCGGATATGCGATACTCTCAGACGAACAGACTAGACTGTATGGTACATATCGATGATAGGCTCAGTAGGGTTTCAGACGAGCTTGCTTGTCGATATCCTTTTCGACAATACATGGGTAGCCGTTACGTACAGTTAGTGCTGCTGACGTGCTTGTGGTTAAATCCACTGCCAGCGTATTGTCGAGTCTTTAGAGTCCCACACAGAGGGTTTCCGATTTTGGCCAAATGTTGTAGTTGCGGTACATTGGTACGCGCTTGGGTTCGATTAAAACTAGTGTATTTTATACACGGGCGGTTGTAATACTAGCCGATCTTTTTAGAAAGACGGATATTAAATTGGGTGCCGCATCAATATATTAATACATATTTTTATAGTATGTATTTACTAGTATTATGTCACTATTAATTTATCTCTCTTTTATGTATTTTAAATACCTTGGATAACAATTACAAGTATATGTATTTAGTATGTTTTATTACATACATACATACATGCATATATACATACATACATGCATATATACATACATACATGCATATATATATATATATATATATATATATATATATATTGTTTTTGTTTATTCTTTTCCTTCTATTTTCCTAAGCTTATGTTCTTTGGCATAACATATCCTAGCCATATTGTAGTATGGTGATATGTGTAATCAAGAGGAGGTTGTGGACACATAGATGGTTGGTTTAATCCAAGGGTTTGGATTGTTTTGGAGAAAATATATTAGTAACCATTTCTTTAGAAATGGTTAATGATTTATTTCATTCTCACTCTTTTTTCATGAGAGCTCCCATCTCCTTCTTCCTCCTCTCTTTATACTAAGGAAAAGAAAAAAGAAAAAGGGAATAAAAAGAGAGAAAATTAGTAGTGAGTTTTTACTACAACCCTAACTAGTTAGCTTAGCACACTAGCTACTTAGGTTATCACTTGAGCTTGGAGCCAAATTTCTTGAGCATTCGAGGTGGATCTTCTTCCATAGAGGTGGCGGGCTTGCAAGCATATTTTATGGAGCTTCAAGGATCCTACAATAGAGTCCAACACAGTTTGGAAGCAATTTAAAATGCTACAAAGGTTGTAGTCTTAATCTAGTAGCTAGTTTGCTCTTTTTTTTTGTTACAAGTTATAATCTTTAGCTTAGATCCTTGTGGTGGGACTAATTGCTCTCTAGGTTTTTTAAACCCTAGGATATCATCTTTTAAAATTGCATTTTAGAGTGCACTAGTTTCTTCAAGTCCGGGTTCTAGAATCCAACGGGTGTCCATCTCAAGGCGTCGAGATAAGGTCACATAATTCTTGAATTAGCGGGACTACTTGCCGTACTCGTAGAGGTCTAGGGGCTAGGGTTATGTCTATTCACACGACCGTGGAATGCATGTTTCATTCATGGATAAAATAAAACAAGGAATTCCTAGTATACCCTCTATTTCATTGTGTTTGCTTCTGCTACTTTGTTAATGTTTTCATGCCTGAGACGAATGGATATATATTTATATATGTTGGATATGTATGCCCTAGAGGCCATTATTGTATTTATATACATGTGGATTCTTGGACATATATATGTACAGGACAATCTTGCTCGATATGATAGTATATTATCTGGTTTGTCTTTATCTTAACATGTGCGTATATTTTACTTGTTATTACATATCATTTATACATGTTGATAAAGCCCGTAGGATCATTACTTGACTACCTGTGTTGTGATGGCGATCATACTTGTGGGAGCTGGGTAGTCGATAAGCACATCCTTAAAAGGTCCCTAGTCATAGAAGTATCGAGACTGGGCATCGATATTCCGGAGTAGACTAGTGTATACATTTTCTAGACCCCGACGAGGGGCGATGGTTGGTCCTGCAGCCATTGGTCTTTTGCACCTAAGATCGTATACAGGTGCTCACTGGGGGTGAGTACACTGGACGGACTCGCCGAGAACTTCTAGATGATACAATACCTATCGTCAGATAGCATTTCTCAGGTGACATGAGTACGGGTTAGTCTTCAGACATGAGATCATCATTTGTCTCGTGTGAGTTCCCACTGTACTTTGATCACTACGGCTTTACTGAGTCTTGCAAACAGGTTTTGGTTGGGTGCAGTCCCGAGCCACTTGGAGGCAATGGGCGATTGTTGGGGATTCGTCTCTCTCGGTATAGGGAGTCGATATCGCAATATGTTCGATTGGCAAGGACCGTAATAACTTGGCCAAGGCAGTTAAGATTTACTGATAGGTTGATCGATAGTTTCTCGGATTGGTCCTGAGCCGCATCAGCATGAATTATCGGGTTATTAGGGTTTGACGTTTACCACTCCTAGACCCGGTATGCGATACTCTCAGACGAAGAGACCGGACTGTACGGAGATTGTCACAGATATGCTCAGTAGGGTTCCGGATGAGTTTGCTCGTCGGCCTTCCTTTTCGACAGGTACCCGGGTAGCCGTTATGTACAGCTAATGCAGCTGACGTGCTTGTGGTTATGGATTTATCCAGTAACTCACTGTCGGCGTACTGTCGAGTCTTTAGAGTCCCACACAAAGGGTTTCCCTGAATCAAGAGAAATGATGTAGTAGTCGTATTGGATACGTGCAGGGTTCCGATCGATTGATTGTACTATGTACCTGGACTATCGATCAGACAGTTGATAATACTAGCCGGCTCGGGATTGAGCCGGATTATTAAATCAGGTATTGATTTAATAATTTATATATATGTATTTCGATATTTATATTCTAGTATTATGTTCTTTGTGTTATTCTATCTCTTTGGGTATTCGTATTTTGATACGAATACAGGTATGTATATACAGTAGAATGTAATCCGTATTTATACGGAAAACATTCTACAAAGTGGACACCTCATTTTAGTTATTATCCATTTATCTTAAATGGAAAATGAGGTGTAAAGCAAGGTGAGGGGAGTATGGTGAGAACCATGCCTCAATAGTATTGACAAATGAATTTTCAATTCATTTGTGCTAACTATTGAAGCGTGGTTGGATTTTTATATTGTAAAAATTAATTTACAAAACTATGGTGAGGATTTTCTCTCACATGGTTCCTTCATTATTTTCATGCTCACCATTTTTCTTCACTCTCCTCTCTTATTCTTGAGCTTCTCTACCTTCATTTTCAACCCTCCTCTCTACACTCTCATGTGTTGAGAATCAAGAGAGGAAGTGAGATAGAAACACACATTGAACATTACACTACATTCTAGATTCCTTAGACTAGCAATCTAAGGCCTCTAGTTGCTCCACTTGACACTTAGTGTGGAGCTAGAGCCATGGATTACATCCCTCGGGTGGATCATCTTCGACGGAGGAAGACCGGCCATCAAGCTCGATCCAGGAGAACTGAAGGAGCAAGCAAAGACGAACAAGCTCGATCAAGGAGACTATAAGGAGCACATGAAGAGGATAGAAGACCGAAGGACACAGATCTTTAGGTGAGACAATTCTATCATAGTAGATAGATATCCTTTCGTGATAGCTAGTTTAGGTTTATGGTAGATTCGACATCGGGTTATTCTAGCGCCAGTTTTTAAACCTTAGAAAAAATTTTGTTCCGCAAATGGCCACGATAGATGGTCAGGGCACTAGTATAGCCCAATATGGTATTAGAGCCAGCCCATAAACCCATACTAGCTAGTTTAGAAGTATTTAAAACATCGATCGACAAAATTTTATCCAAATCACATTTTCAATTCAAATACTTTCTGTTGATTTTTAAATGTGTTCAAAAAATTATTTAGAGTGCCTTAAAAATACATGCAGGGTATTTTAGAGATCCACAAGAAATCTGAGCACATGAGCTCTCTATTCTGCTGTGGAAGCGCCGCAAAACATGCTTGTTTGCGGCAGTTCCGCGGTCGGAGTGGGGCCACTGTACACAAAATTTCTTCTGGAGCTCTAATGTATAGAAATGTGATTTTTGAGATGTATATTTTTGGCCCAAATTTGTTTGAGTACTGGTTAGCACTTGGGGCCTATACGGGAAAGTTTTTTTTAATCAAAATTTTAAATACGTGTTTTATCAGTACATATGTTTCTATCTATGACCATGAATATCATTGAGCGGTAAGACCTGACTAATTGCTATATGTTCTATTAGACCGGTTTACGAACATGATATTCACGTTGATGTTCTATAATGTACTGATATTGTGGTTAGATTGTCGTGGTGGATAGTCGATGTTGCAATGGCAGTAGTACAATTCAGATTCATTTGTATATTTGTTATTGCGGGGCAAGCGTCCGACATGTGGACAGCCGCTTCTGTCGGATTGTATATTATTTGCGTGGGGCACGACCGGGTTGAGGTCGATATCACCATTGTACATAAATATTTTTTTCTTTTCTGTACTAGGATTACCCCGCGGTGGAGTGCTCGAATAGTCGGGTTCTAGAGGGCAACATGCCCGCATCTCATGGCGTTGAGACGGATAGGGCCTTACTCTAGAATTGGCGGGCTATTCGCCGCACTCATAAAGGGTATAGGTGTCACGCCCCGCTTCCCAAAATACGGAATACGAGGGGTAGACAAGGCCAGCCATGCTCCTACGGTCAAGGAAATGTCCTGCCGTAGTCACACTTCGGCTTCTAGTTTATCATGGTAAACAGTAAATGATGCGCAGGTAATGAGAAATGCAGTAACTGAAAGAAACAATAATATAAACTGACCTGAAGTGGAACAAACGAATGAATCTCGGAAAGGCAAGTCAAGAGGTCTGTGATGCACGTCTAGTTCTGATCCAGGCTAAATCTTCTCCTCACACTGAGCATGCATACTCAGGTCGTCAGAGCGACACAATAGCAATATAATATATATAAAATCAATTGACAGTTCTAACAGTAGTAATGGATATGAATCACAGTAAATCAATGACAGCATGTATATGAATGTGCAGAAATCGACGCAGCGGAACAGTAAATCAGTATAACGATATGTCACGTATGCCACACAGTATATAAGGAATAGAAATGCCAGTATCCCTATCAGTCTCTAAGTCTCACTGTACAGGTCACTAAGCCTATCGTCAGTCCAAGTGTGAGAGTCAACCACTCGCGAGTGTCCTCCACCCAAGGGTAGAACCCAAGGGCAAGGGACCACGGGCCCAACATGTAACAAGAGTATCACGGTGTATATATCACGTACCCTGTAAATCTCCATATAACTCCCTAAATATATAAGCCGGCATGGGACTCCCGAGATTCTGTTGGACTCACACTTAAACTACCCCACACCCCGTGGTCTACATCAAACGCTAACCATCACCCTAAATACTAATCGATCCGTGACAAGTCTGCGCGAGAACTGGAGGCAGGACCTCCATCAAGCACGTCCCGACTAATACCTAAGATAAATGGCAGTGTCGGATGCCTTATCTGTGGCACCCGTGCAAGCGCTTCCATAAGTGTCCCATACCACTTATAGTCACACGTACACGCATCCCACAGACGTCTACAATGCAACAGAATAATAGGGTCACTGATTGTGTACAAGTACGTATCACTTTCACTTAATCACGAATACACGAACACTGACGTACTTGCCGCAATCATCACTAAAATCTAACACTGGGTGAATGCACGATATCACTAGGTTATCACTACGATGATATGGGTATGATATGATGCGTGAACAGTATATAAGCACGATTAAGGTGTCATAAAAACAATAGTCTATCACTTGCACGATTTATCATGAAACATATGTATATAATTTAACGAAACGATAAATAGGTAGTAATTAATATGTTCAGTTATCCATCCATAGAATTTTGTTTCAAGCTAATCGGGTTCCAGAATCATTAGTTATAACTATTTCATTTTAAGCGCACGCGGCTGGAAATCCGGTTTCAGAATCAGAAATCCATTTCGTAACGCATTTTAACCCCAGTTGGGATCATAATTTAGCGACACTACAGTTGAATGAATTCTAGGGTTTTCAGTAAAGTTTTCAACGCAACAAACGGATCTTCAATCGCATCTTTACGTTAGGAGTTATAATCTGTTTAATATCAACATGTCAATTCTGATTCTGCTGGGACTGTTATGTGTCCCGATCTTCTAAATTACAGATTAAATAGTAAATGATAACGAAACAGGATGAAACTAATTGTGTTGTCTAGCTAACAGAGTTACCTACAATAAACAGCGGAGTTCCGCAACCTACGAGTTAAGGAAAACCTATGGTATCCATTACGAAACAGCAAACACGACTGAAGTCGCTCTGGACTGCAGTCTAGAGTCGCACTCCGATCCGAATATCGTCATAGTTTAAATGCAGAAATGTCTGGAAACTGGTATAGGGTTAAAGGTCATCGAGACGGCTTCGATTTGAGCCCTCGAACGCACCATTCTACTAAGTATATGATTTACGGTGGATTTAACGGTTTTCAGACACAATAGAATTCCAGTTTTACGGTTAAACTTGGGGGTAATTGTTTTAGTCATTATCGATTACATCATCCAACAAAATTCACACACTATGTTCACAGCCCTACGGGCCAACCTACACCATTGAGTTCCGTCAAATTTGGTAATGTTTTCCTAAGGGAACAAGCATCGAACAGTTACGGCACATAATAGTTTTAAACTTGTAACATTATAATTCATGTATTTAACGATTGTAACTTAGATAAATAGCATGTAAGCAAGTAGAATACTTGCCTGGAAGAAGTCTCGGGGCCGCAAGGCAGCAACGTCATCACGAACGCGTGATATACGACGTGGAACCGATTCGCGCGAGCTTGGGTCGAGATGCGGATCTCGCGTCGTTTTGTCCGGAGTCGTCTTGTGCTTGCCGGGAGTATAGAGTGGTGCTCAGTGGGTCTCCTGGGGTGTGTTGGGGTCGGCGTCGGTGCTCCGGCAATTGACAGCAGCGGGGGTCGAAACTTTTAGGGATAAATGGGTGTGGGTTATGGAGAGAGAGAGGGGCAGTGTAGAGAGAGGGGTATAGAGAGAAAGAGCTGGAAGAGAAGGAGAGAGCTAGGGAGAGTTACAGAGTGAGGGAACGAGAGAGATAGAGGGAGAGAGTTACAGAGAGATAGAGAGTGAGAAAGAGGGAAAACTGAGAGAGAGAGAAATAGAGAGAAAACAGAGAGATGAAGGAGAGGGTGAAGGCTCGGGTGAGCGAGGATCTCGTGGAGGATGAAGGAGGGATCTCGGGGTGCTGGAAGTGAGGGAGAAGGAAGTGGCCGGAAGCGCTGGTCGACGACGAAGGGAGTGGACGTCGGCGACAGAGCAGGCGAGGGCGTGGCTAGGACAGAGGAGGTGGGTGCGTGGGTGGAGAAAGGCCTCGGCTCGTGATGCGAGGGGGTGAAGGGAAATGGGGACGAGGCGGTCGCTGGCGGAGGTGATGAGGGAATGTGAATCGTCTGTCGTCGTCGTCGTCGGGAAAACAATGGGGTGCCGGGACTCGAGAGTGTGAGGGTGAGAGAGTGTGGGAAATGGTGACGGAGGCGATTGAGGGTGGTCGGAGACGATAGTGATAGTCGACGGTGAAGGGAGGAGGTCGGTGATGGGTGCGTGGGTCGGGGGTGTAGCGAGAAGAGGAGGAAAATGAGAACGGGGAAGTGAGCGAGCGAGGAAGAGGGGGTAGAGGGTTGAGGAGAGAGGGTCGTGGGGGAAAACGCGCGCGTCGTGGGTAACGCTCGCGCGAGCGAGGGCGACGGCGGAGTAGGCGGGTCGCACGCGAGAGTTTGGAGAGTTACCGTTGGGAATTTGAAGAAGATGCACAGTAGTGGGGAGTCGGGTCGGGTGAGGAAGAAGCGGGCGTGGCTGAAGGAGAGAGGGCCTGGGCCGGGCCGACGAGAAAAAAAAGAATTCCTATTATTTAAATGTGAGGAGCCGGGCCAAGAAACTGGGCCAACAGAAATTAAATTAAAAAGGGAAAAAAAGAGAAGACGCGGGCCGGGCCAGTGAAGGAATTTAAGATTAAATAGAAAAAGAATTTGGGGCTGGGCTTGGAATTTAAATGGGGAATTAGATTAGTGATTTATTAGAAATGTGTGGGCTGAGTCGGAGAATGGGCCAGCTAAAATTATTTAAAGGATTTTAAAACTAAGTGGCTGAAGGAATTTTTGGTAAGAATTAATTTAAGAAAATTGGGAGTGGGCTTTGAGAAAATAGATTAGGAAATTATTTAAAATGTGTGTGTGTGGCTGTTTAGGGAACGGGTCAAGGAAAATTAATATAAAAGGGAAAATGGAGACGGCCGAGCCAGTGGGGTTTGTTAAAGAAAAGGAATGGGCTGGGTTAAAATAAATATAGTTTGGGTTTGGGTGTAGGAAAGAAAATGGGTTTAATTTCAATGAAAGGAAAACGGCTTAGGCCGAGGGGGGGGGAATGAAAGTTAAGATCTGGGTTTGATAGGATTTTGAAAATAAATAATTAATTATAAATAAATTTTATATGTAAAAGAAAATTCGGCGTAGACGTACAAAAAGGTGCTGGGTATTACATCATACCACCCTTACAAAAATTTCGTCCTCGAAATTTAAAATAAATGATAAATTATACAAACATAAGTGAAAGCTATTAGATTGTACATTAACACAAAAGATTTATTAGCAGTACGTGGACGAAGAAATTTGAAAATATGTATATAAGTAAAAACAACATACGTAAGGGTAGATCTAATAGGTATAAGGCAGGAACAACTATAAGGGTAAATACATGTATACGAGAATTTAGATAACAATAGCGAATAATAATACTCAAGGCTTGTTCGATAGAATCGAACCCAAATATGTGCTCATAAAAGCATATCAAAAGTATGAAGGTAGAAATAATAAGTATAAGACGCAATCATTTATAATAGTAAACATAGGCACAACACCCGAAACTATAGTGACGACAATGAGGTAGTGAAAGCTTAGACGGTAGATTAAAACATTTTAGGATAACGTATCGAAAATAGGTTTAAAATGATTTAGAAAACTTGTATAGTGAATTTAAGAAACATGGAACAAAATTTGCGCGGTGTATGGGTTACGCCACTGAAAACGAGATTACTAATAGTGTACCTAAAATACATAAAATAGAGTAATCAACAACACACACTCTTTGATAAATTTAAAATAATGAAAACTAAATTTTGAATAATAAGGTCCCAAAATATATTTATAGTAAAAGGAAACACAAAAAATATATATAGGGCTAGATAGGGCAGGGATTTCAAGGATGTATGGCTCAATTAGAAAGTCGGAGTGTGGCGGCTTTAGGCTGAATGTTAAGAAGATTGGGATAGGGTCAGCACAGGAAGTAAGGATGAGCAACAAAGGAATACCAAAGGAAAAGTGTGAGGGAAACAACAGTCGGCACAACCCACGAATCAAAATTGAAGAGTTAGTGAACTCGGAAGTTTCATAGGAACTGTTCTCCTCCCAGAAGGATTCTCAACGGGGTACAGACGAGGGATGAAGGGTGGCTCATTCCAAGGATCAGGATGCGGTACTTTCTAATCGAAACGAGGGTGAAAACTATACAATGGGTAGGGGTGGACAGTCAGGGAACTCAGCAGAAAAATAAATGAATATATGCAACAAACAAGTATCAAGCGAACCAATAATCAAAAGGTTTACGAATTCAGAAGATTTATTTCATTCAAGAAAATTTGAAACAAGACATTCTCAAAGACGAAAAGTGGCCCTAAACTATACACAGTTTTATTTGGCCGGAACAAACAACATCTAAAAGAAATCTCGTCAGTCGCGGTTGTGGGGATTCGGTAGGTTGCGATAGGCTCGCGCACTCAGGTAGGGACGTCCATTTCTATAGCGTCTCGCGGGGACCGCTAAAGGAAGTTCTTCCATGGCAGGGTATTGATCTCCTGGTCCTTCATCCTCGGATAGAACTTCTTCATCGAGATCCGATTCCATGTGATCTTCTTCTTCTGGATTTTCTTCCACGGGGTTTTCCTCCGTTGGATTTTCTTCTATCGGGTCTTCATCGGGATCTTCTTCTTCGTCGGAATCAGTTATCACGTTAAACTCTGGGGCGGCTACTCCCTCGTCCTCTGAATCGTTGTTTTCAAAATTGACCTGGGGACCGTTGATCTCATCGTCGGAAACCATCAGTGTGCGGTCTAAGGAAACGCATGACTGTGCATCCTCGTCTAAATGCGGCGCTGCTCCGGGGTGGGCCATGGCCTGAAAAGAAAGAGTTATGATTATGCAATGGGACACATCAAGGAAATAGCTCAGGGAACGAGGTATAGGAAAATATACGGTTGCAGGAATTGAAAGATCAGGATTAAAATACTGTGATAATGAATGGAATTAGATAAAGAGAAAGCAAGAGAATGACACATATATTACGATTCAAATTTTTATTGCATTCAAACGAAAGTTCAGCGGATACAAGATTTCAAATAGAACGAAATATTCATAAAAAGATGACAACTTTATTACTGAAAGTAGATAACATGAAAATCCTTCTTCGACTACTATAACGTTGCATTCTCATCGCGTGAGTTGAATCCTGCGTTAGGTCCGCCTCATCGTCGAAGTTCGAACTACGCGGTAATCCTCACTTGGCAGAAGTGGGGAGTGTGGATGAATTTCCTCCTTGTAGCTCCTTCCTTTCTGGGCAACCGTTGATGAAATGTTCTTTGGATCCACAAATCAGACATTTCCCTTGGGCGCGGCGACAATCCCTTTGAAGATGTCCTGGCCTCCTACAGTACCCACAACATGGGGTCTTCTGCTTCTTCTGTCGCGGAGAAACAAATTGGCGCTTCATCTTCTTCTCTTTTCCTCGTCTAACGGGGATCCCTTTATGATTGGAGACTCCCGCTGGTGCCTGATTCACCTTCCTTCTCAGTCCTTCAGCCAACAAGTCGTTTGTTCTCTCCTGAGCTTCCTTTAGACCTTGCAGTACACTCAAAATCTCAACAGTCTGATTCTGGGGAGTGGGAATAGAGGAAGAGTCGTTGAAAGGCATGATCTTGAAACAACAATTTTTTGAGGATGATATAAGTCACAAGCTATTCGAATCAATATATAGCAAGGATAGGGCAAAGATTCAAGAATATCAGAGGTGATGAATTTATTACAAGTGGAGAATCAACTGTATGACTTTAAGTCACCTAAACAGAATACGGTAGTGCAATTGCAACCACGTAATCTTGCCAGGTCACCCGAAACCATAGCGAGTGGATAGCTGAACACACGATGTGAATATGGATCAAGAATGACAAGTTTACAATCTAGACCGAGGGATGTCTTTGATTGCCAAACTATACACAGAAAACTGCAATCCCAATCGATGCAAAACCTGGACTCTGATACCAACTAAACCATGTCACGCCCCGCTTTCCAAAATACGGAATACGAGGGGTAGACAAGGCCAGCCATGCTCCTACGGTCAAGGAAATGTCCTGCCGTAGTCACACTTCGGCTTCTAGTTTAGGTAAACAGTAAATGATGCGCAGGTAATGAGAAATGCAGTAACTGAAAGAAACAATAATATAAACTGACCTGAAGTGGAACAAACGAATGAATCTCGGAAAGGCAAGTCAAGAGGTCTGTGATGCACGTCTAGTTCTGATCCAGGCTAAATCTTCTCCTCACACTGAGCATGCATACTCAGGTCGTCAGAGCGACACAATAGCAATATAATATATATAAAATCAATTGACAGTTCTAACAGTAGTAATGGATATGAATCACAGTAAATCAATGACAGCATGTATATGAATGTGCAGAAATCGACGCAGCGGAACAGTAAATCAGTATAACGATATGTCATGTATGCCACACAGTATATAAGGAATAGAAATGCCAGTATCCCTATCAGTCTCTAAGTCTCACTGTACAGGTCACTAAGCCTATCGTCAGTCCAAGTGTGAGAGTCAACCACTCACGAGTGTCCTCCACCCAAGGGTAGAACCCAAGGGCAAGGGACCACGGGCCCAACATGTAACAAGAGTATCACGGTGTATATATCACGTACCCTGTAAATCTTCATATAACTCCCTAAATATATAAGCCGGCATGGGACTCCCGAGATTCTGTTGGACTCACACTTAAACTACCCCACACCCCGTGGTCTACATCAAACGCTAACCATCACCCTAAATACTAATCGATCCGTGACAAGTCTGCGCGAGAACTGGAGGCAGGACCTCCATCAAGCACGTCCCGACTAATACCTAAGATAAATGGCAGTGTCGGATGCCTTATCTGTGGCACCCGTGCAAGCGCTTCCATAAGTGTCCCATACCACTTATAGTCACACGTACACGCATCCCACAGACGTCTACAATGCAACAGAATAATAGGGTCACTGATTGTGTACAAGTACGTATCACTTTCACTTAATCACGAATACACGAACACTGACGTACTTGCCGCAATCATCACTAAAATCTAACACTGGGTGAATGCACGATATCACTAGGTTATCACTACGATGATATGGGTATGATATGATGCGTGAACAGTATATAAGCACGATTAAGGTGTCATAAAAACAATAGTCTATCACTTGCACGATTTATCATGAAACATATGTATATAATTTAACGAAATGATAAACAGGTAGTAATTAATATGTTCATTTATCCATCCATAGAATTTTATTTCAAGCTAATCGGGTTCCAGAATCATTAGTTATAACTATTTCATTTTAAGCGCACGCGGCTGGAAATCCGGTTTCAGAATCAGAAATCCATTTCTCAACGCATTTTAACCCTAGTTGGGATCATAATTTAGCGACGCTACAGTTGAATGAATTCTAGGGTTTTCAGTAAAGTTTTCAACTCAACAAACGTATCTTCAATCGTGTCTGTACGTTAGGAGTTATAATCTGTTTAATATCAACATGTCAATTCTGATTCTGCTGGGACTGTTATGTGTCCCGATCTTCTAAATTACAGATTAAATAGTAAATGATAACGAAACAGGATGAAACTAATTGTGTTGTCTAGCTAACAGAGTTACCTACAATAAACAGCGGAGTTCCGCAACCGACGAGTTAAGGAAAACCTATGGTATCCATTACGAAACTGCAAACACGACTGAAGTCGCTCTGGACTGCAGTCCAGAGTCGCACTCCGATCCGAATATCGTCATAGTTTGAATACAGAAATGTCTGGAAACTGGTATAGGGTTAAAGTTCATCGAGACGGCTTCGATTTGAGCCCTCGAACGTACCATTCTACTAAGTATATGATTTACGGTGGATTTAACGGTTTTCAGACACAATAGAATTCCAGTTTTACGGTTAAACTTGGGGGTAATTGTTTTAGTCATTATCGATTACATCATCCAACAAAATTCACACACTATGTTCACAGCCCTACGGGCCAACCTACACCATTGAGTTCCGTCAAATTTGGTAATGTTTTCCTAAGGGAACAAGCATCGAACAGTTACGACACATAATAGTTTTAAACTTGTAACATTATAATTCATGTATTTAACGATTGTAACTTAGATAAATAGCATGTAAGCAAGTAGAATACTTGCCTGGAAGAAGTCTCGGGGCCGCAAGGCAGCAACGTCGTCACGAACGCGTGATATACGCCGTGGAACCGATTCGCGCGAGCTTGGGTCGAGATGCGGATCTCGCGTCGTTTTGTCCGGAGTCGTCTTGTGCTTGCCGGGAGTATAGAGTGGTGCTCAGTGGGTCTCCCGGGGTGTGTTGGGGTCGGCGTCGGTGCTCCGGCAATTGACAGCAGCGGGGGTCGAAACTTTTAGGGATCAATGGGTGTGGGTTATGGAGAGAGAGAGGGGCAGTGTAGAGAGAGAGGGGTATAGAGAGAAAGAGCTGGAAGAGAAGGAGAGAGCTAGGGAGAGTTACAGAGGGAGGGAACGAGAGAGATAGAGGGAGAGAGTTACAGAGAGATAGAGAGTGAGAAAGAGGGAAAACTGAGAGAGAGAGAAAGAGAGAGAAAACAGAGAGATGAAGGAGAGGGTGAAGGCTCGGGTGAGCGAGGATCTCGTGGAGGATGAAGGAGGGATCTCGGGGTGCTGGAAGTGAGGGAGAAGGAGGTGGCCGGAGCGCTGGTCGACGACGAAGGGAGTGGACGTCGGCGACAGAGCAGGCGAGGGCGTGGCTAGGACAGAGGAGGTGGGTGCGTGGGTGGAGAAAGGCCTCGGCTCGTGATGCGAGGGGGTGAAGGGAAATGGGGACGAGGCGGTCGCTGGCGGAGGTGATGAGGGAATGTGAATCGTCTGTCGTCGTCGTCGTCGGGAAAACAATGGGGTGCCGGGACTCGAGAGTGTGGGGGTGAGAGAGTGTGGGAAATGGTGACGGAGGCGATTGAGGGTGGTCGGAGACGAGAGTGATAGTCGACGGTGAAGGGAGGAGGTCGGTGATGGGTGCGTGGGTCGGGGGTGTAGTGAGAAGAGGAGGAAAATGAGAACGGGGAAGTGAGCGAGCGAGGAAGAGGGGGTAGAGGGTTGAGGAGAGAGGGTCGTGGGGGAAAACGCGCGCGTCGTGGGTAACGCTCGCGCGAGCGAGGGCGACGGCGGAGTAGGCGGGTCGCGCGTGAGAGTTTGGAGAGTTACCGTTGGGAATTTGAAGAAGATGCACAGTAGTGGGGAGTCGGGTCGGGTGAGGAAGAAGCGGGCGTGGCTGAAGGAAAGAGGGCCTGGGCCGGGCCGACGAGAAAAAAAAGAATTCCTATTAATTAAATGTGAGGAGCCGGGCCAAGAAACTGGGCCAACAGAAATTAAATTAAAAAGGGAAAAAAAGAGAAGACGCGGGCCGGGCCAGTGAAGGAATTTAAGATTAAATAGAAAAAGAATTTGGGGCTGGGCTTGGAATTTAAATGGGGAATTAGATTAGTGATTTATTAGAAATGTGTGGGCTGAGTAGGAGAATGGGCCAGCTAAAATTATTTAAAGGATTTTAAAACTAAGTGGCTGAAAGAATTTTTGGTAAGAATTGATTTAAGAAAATTGGGAGTGGGCTTTGAGAAAATAGATTAGGAAATTATTTAAAATGTGTGTGTGTGGCTGTTTGGGGAACGGGTCAAGGAAAATTAATATAAAAGGGAAAATGGAGAAGGCCGAGCCAGTGGGGATTTGTTAAAGAAAAGGAATGGGCTGGGTTAAAATAAATATAGTTTGGGTTTGGGTGTAGGAAAGAAAATGGGTTTAATTTCAATGAAAGGAAAACGGCTTAGGCCGGGGGGGGGGGGAATGAAAGTTAAGATCTGGGTTTGATAGGATTTTGAAAATAAATAATTAATTATAAATAAATTTTATATGTAAAAGAAAATGCGGCGTAGACGTACAAAAAGGTTCTGGGTATTACAATTGGATGACTCATGGAGGGGCTCTTAAGTTACCGGATCCCATAAAGTGCTGGGTGGCCCATTTACTTTGTTGATTGGGGTTGCCTCACTTCTGCGATTGGCGGGTAACTTTCCGCGCTCGTAGGGGTCCATGTTTTCATTGCACGGGCTATCCACATGACCGGGAATGTCGGGTTTTATTTGCGGCTCAAATTAAACCGAGGCTCCAATATTATCCATCATTCTGTGTTACTTGATGTTGATATGTGATGTTGCTTATATCATGCCTGGGATGAATGTTACACACACACACACACACACACACACTAGTAGATGTTGTATATGTTTTGCACCCGCGCTAGTCCAGCCCCCGCCCTGCCGTTAGTTAAGTAACCTAACGGTGCATGATGGAGCCTCATGGCAAATGCAGATGGCATATACGTACATTGTATTTTCGTTCTTTTCTGGTGTGATAGGTTAATTGATGGGACCGCATTAATTTTGATTAATGCAAGAAAATAAACCTAAAAGATGTTGTTGGAATAAATTTCGAAAAACTATAGTTATATTCTTTCGCTTTGCATAGTGGTATTCGGTCATGAATATCCAGCACCACATTCTAAGAGGCAAGAGCCTAGATCCCTTCATGGGGAGTGACCTCTTGAGCGATAGTTTATACTGTAGATTACTCGGTTTTCTTCAAATCACTAGTTTTCAAAAGCGGAGCCTAAACCACTTCTTTTCAAAACTACTCAGTTCCGTCAACGATATCAAGTTCATTACGTTAACAATTTTTCGCCAAAAACCAGCCGTAGCCCTCCGTCATTTCCTATAAGTAACACTCAGTATTCGTGCTACGTTTGTTGACCGTGTCAAGGCGTAGTGAGCGGTAGCTGGGTACTACTTATTTGTAGCATACGATACGATTGGTTAGGACAGTCGTGTAACCTTGTTGACTGTGTCAAGGGTTATACGGGTGGGTTTAATGCAATCAAGATAATGACGGGTTGAACTTGACTAGGACTTTTTGATTTGTTGACTGTGTTAAGGTCACTAAGGTCCTAGGGGAAAAAACCACATCGGAAGTTTCAAATATACAAGAAACTTGCTAGTGCTGGATACCTTCCGGAGTGTGATGACTAGAGTGGCTTCCATCTAGTTTATCACGCAATGATAGTTGGATCCTGATCCCACTGATGAGTAGGATTACTCTTGGAAGATATTTTTCACTTCATAATTAGCTAACCTATTAGGTATCTAGAAAAGTGTTAACGGGGCTACGCCTCTGCGGAAACGATGTTTATTTTAATTGGGTCCGTGTGAGAGCACGGGGAACCTCCTTCGGAGTACTAATGCTCACCTGGCTGAACGGTTAGCAAACTTGTAAGGTGTTTATAATCCCAGCTAGTTCTCCTTTTAGGGTTTGAAGGAGAATTCGAGGAAACAGTAGGAGCCATCCTGATTAGATAAACTAATAATCAATCTAATTTTGCAAGAGCACACGCTGAGTGTTTCTTTTCTCTCTCTCTCCAGGTAGCAACCAATTCATGCCCTAATCAAGATAATAAAATGTATCACTTGACCGATCCGAATTCTTATTCGGTGCTGGGAAATGTCGGTTTGGCTCTAACTTATGACAACTGTCATGAGTATGAGCAGAGGAAAGAGGATTGCATGAATTCCTTGATGACCCCAACGAAAAAGAAGCATACTATTGTATCTCCTTCAGGTGTTCTTGTTATTGAGAACTGTTTTCCGGTCAGTCCTACTTCCTGGGTATTAGATACCGGATCATGATCTCATATCTATAATTTATTGCAGGGACTGAGAAAAAGTAGGATGGTTGGACCTGGTGATATGTCCCTCAGATTAGGGAACGAAGCACAAGTTGATGTTTCTGCCGTCGGTGTATATCACCTAGCATTGCCAAATAGCAATATTATAATTTTGAAAAATTGCTACTATGTACTTTCCATGGTTTGCAACATCATATCAGTTCTTTAATTGATAAAGATGGATATAAGTTTGTTCTTGATAGAAATATCATGAACATTTACCTTAATCAGGTACTGGTTGCAAGGTACACTGTGTAATGGTATCTATGTCCTAAATCAAAACACAGTTTTCAATATACAAAACACACGCAAGAGAAAGAGTTCAGAAGTGAACGAATCCTACTTATGGTATTGTAGACTTGGTAATATCGAAGAGAAAGGACTAAGTAAGTTGCATAAAGATAGATATTTGAATGCGTTCGAATTTTCATCTTATAAAACCTGTCAGTCTTGTCTCAAGGGAAAGATGACCAAATCTCCATCCACCGGACATGGAGAAAGAGCAGCAGAGCTCTTGGGACTTATACACAGTGATGTATGTGGTCCGATGTCTATACATGCAAGGGGTGGGTTTTTCCTACTTCATTACATTCACCGACGATCTCTCAAGATTCGAATATGTATATCTCATGAAACACAAATCTGAAACTTTTGAGAAATTCAAAGAATATAGAAACGAAGTGGAGAACCAGACTGGCAAAAGTATCAAGATCCTCAGTGTCACGACCCGAAGGTACGGAACGTGACTGGCACTTAGGATACAAGACGTCTAAAAGCGTAACGTAAACTAAGTCAGCCATAGCCCAGAAAATCTAAACCAAAATCAATAAGAGTGAAGGAAACCTTTCATGAAAACGACTTTAAAATCAATTAAGTTGCATTAACTCTTTTTTAAAAGCATCAAAAATTTCCGAAAATTTCGGCAGAGTCTTCTTTGTAAATTCTATCCCCCAAAATGGGTACAAAAAATATATAAACTTGTAATAACAAAATGGCATCCCCAAGAGAGAGCTAGCTCTTCGCCCAAGGATGATCACAACCACACGCAATATATATGTAATATCAAGCAAATGAGCATAAAGAAATGCAAAATATAAGAAAACACAACGTCGGCTCAAGTGAGCTCGACCCCAAAGAAACCACATATACACAAATCTCTCAATCTCATCACTAGGTCGCATATACAAATAAGAAGTGGTAGATGGAGAATACTAGATACAATGATAGTACAAAAGAGATAAAGTGTCCTCGCAAACTCACCTACGAGTAGTGTCGCGAGTCTGAGCAAAAGGAGCAAATGATAAGATAAGCCCGCCTCTACAAGGCTGACGGGTCCGACCTGCAAGTCACTGTGGCACAACGGGGGTGAGTTGCCTGCTCGTGAGTAGAATATAACATCTAATAAGGCTATCGTAAGAATGCACGCAAATGCGTCACAACATGTATGTCTAGATGTGATGTAATGCCACTAGTATGTATGCACATGTATGCAACATCAATACGAAATCTTTAAGTGTTTAAAATACTATAAGCTCTGCATTCTTAACTTAGAAAAAAGAATATCTGTGCAATAGCTAAAGTACCATCAATGAATTCATCTGAAAACCGTGTCAAGCATCGACACCAAATATGGAAATATATCTGTCTCAATGTCTCACTATATCAATGTCTCAATACATCGGGCTCCGTAAGTCCGGATCGGCCCATATCATCAAATCTCACGACAACGGTCGGTATCCTCCGGATATCCGCTGCGCCAGACATCACCGGTAGATAGTCTTTCCCTGCCAGGCTCATCGTCTACAACTCGATCTTCTTACCCCGGGTACCATACCGGGCCCACCATGTACCTGAGACGGTTCATCCATTCCTCAAATTGGGTCTCGAAATCCAACAGAAAACATGAAAACTCATGGTGGAAGACACATACATCACGAGAAAACCGCAACTTTATTTTAAAATGATAATAAAATGTTTTTGTTAAATTCTTGCGGTTTTCCCCAAAATCCAGAAATCTCATCAATACTGAAATCCTCAAGAAAAATCATAATACCCAACATGTTGTATATGATAAATGATTATGGTATTAACGGTATGCAATGTGATTTGTGGCTAGAAATCTATATAAGCATGATGATAATGCGAGGTATATACATGCTATGTAATTCAATATATCATGTATGATGCAAGCGGTGATACTAAACTAAGCACGATCTAAAGTGCTCGTGACATGTCAATTACCAAGGCGTGCGAGTTCACATGAATAGTGCACGTGCAACATGATCCAATGGTAATGGTGTAAGTGTCCTAAGAAGTGATATCACACATGTGTATATGGATAACCATGCAATGCTAGCAGACGAATAGTTATAAAGGTATGCATATGAATGAGAGGGTTAACAACTAACAATGCATATAGTTGTGAGTAATAAAGTAAACCTAACTATGGGGCGTCTCGCGCCATCCAGACGATTCCCCCATATATGTATACATCTACTCACCTGGACGCCTCGCTAATCAGATCCAGCCACCGCTTTGCCTTTGCGCACCGCGTCCGATATTTCCGCAACCGATCCTAAAATTGCATAACACACAACATAAGATTACACCTCATGAAACAACGCATGTCACCATATGAAAACATCAACGCTCATAAATTAGGTACAACGTGCACTCGGTGCGCGGAAAACACACGAAAATCGCTAAAACTTTAACTAAAATCGTCGTTTCGGGGCAACCGCCAAAACTAAAACCCGACTAGACCAAACTCCGCATTCGCACACCCTACAAGTCATAGTAGATGCTAGTGATATCGTCACGATAACGCAATTAAATCACTTTCTAATAATTTAGAAAACCTAGTAAGCATTCGCGTAAAAATTCCGATGCAAACCTCGCGGATTAACAACTTAGCGATCGCAATATCGCACAAATTTCCAAACTAACCCACTTGATGGCCACAACACTAACCTTAACCCATTTACAAAACTTCAAACCCTAATTAAAATTCCAAACCTAATCTAGAATTTCATTAAAAAAGGAATTATAAACAAAATAACACTTTAAAATTCAAAATCAGCTTATTTAAACTACAAATTTAACAACTTGTTTAGAACTTATACCTCCCAAGTGTTGATTCCTTTGCACTAATCCTCCAAAGAGGTCTCCTTTCACCTTGTCTTAGACCAATTTGGGCTTTAGAAGGGATAGCATAAGGGTTAGGTTTGAATTAATGAAGAAAAGTGTGTATTTTGTGGATTTTTGATGGATTTTTCAAGAGTTTTTGAAGCAAGAAAATGAGGAAAATGGGGGGGGGGGTTTGCTGCAGGTTGCACGGCCTGAGGAGGAAGGGCAAGGGAAAGAGGGAATTGTGTAGAAAATTCTACACAAAAACTATCTTCTAAGGTCATTTAATGAATGTTACATCAAACTTTTACAAAAAAACCCATTTTCATTCATTTTCAAACCATTTTAAACCATAAAACAACTAGACTTGAAATATTTTGATAAAATTTTTGTTACACTAAATTTTAGTTTATAATGGTTCCTAATTATGTAATTTATCCATTTAAATTTGTATTTATCACTAATTTAATGTATTTTTAAAAGCTTAAAATAATATAAAAAAATAATTAATTAAGGAAAATTTTAATTAACTAGAAATTTTTAAGTGACAATTTAGTGACCAAATTCTAGCAATATCTTATCTAAATTTTGTATAATTAGGCCTATATTTAAAAATACTTATTTTGACCTTTTTACGGAAAAGACCGATTATTTTGCCGATTATCGAAAAACTGCCTAAACGATTTTCGAAGCGTTACAATCTTCCCCCCTTTAAAGAAATCCGGTCCCCGAATTTAGAATTTAACTACGCGTACCTTCAAAAAGATGGGGATATTTCTTCCTCATCTCATCTTCGGTCTCCCAGGTGACCTCCTCGCTGTTCGGGCCACGCCAAAGAACCTTGACGGACGGTATAACCTTCGACCTCAATTTCTTCACCTACCGATCCAAAATGACCACCGACTGCTCGGTGAATGAAAGATCGAGCTCTAACTGGATTGTCTGGTGCTAAATCGCATGGGAAGGGTCATGAAGGTACTTGCGGAGCATCGAAACATGGAACACGGGGTGAACATCGGGGAAGCTGGGCGGAAGACCTAACCGATAAGCCACTGAACTGACACGCTCTAGGATCTCGAAGGGACCAACATATCTAGGACTAAGCTTCCCTTTCCGCCCAAATCTCATCACACCCTTCATCGGAGAGACCCTCAGGAAAACATGATCGCCAACAGCGAACTCGAGTCGGTGACGGCGCCTGTCAGCATATGATTTATGCCTACTCTGTGTTGCTCTCATCCTGTCCCGAATCAGCTGTATCTTTTCGGTCATCTCCTGTACGATCTGCGGACCCAAAACACTGCTCTCCCTGAGCTCTGTCCAACATACAGGTGATCGACATCTCCTCCTATACAAAGCCTCGAAAGGTGCCATCTGAATCGTTTCCTAGAAGCTATTATTGTAGGAGAACTCGATCAAGGGCAAATAACGATCCCAGCTACCACCGAAATCTAAAACATAAGCTCTGAGCATGTCCTCAAGAGTCTGAATAGTATGCTCTGACTGACCGTCAGTCTGCGGATGAAAAGCTGTGCTAAAACTCAATCGGGTGCCCAAAACCTCCTGAAGTTTCTGCCATAATCGGTTGGTAAACTGGGTGCCCCGGTCGGACACAATGCAAGTCGGGATGCCATGCAGTCGCACGATCTCATCAATATAAACCTGGGCGTACTGAGCAAATCCAAAAGTGGTCTTCACAGGCAGGAAGTGAGCCGCTTTCGTCAGTCGATCCACAATCACCCAAATAGAGTCATACCCTCGACTGGTCCTGGGTAGACCCACAATGAAGTCCATAGAGACCTGTTCCCACTTCCACTTAGGGATGGACAAGGGCTGTAACTCGCCGGCTGGCCTCTGGTGCTCGGCCTTGACTTGCTGACAAGTCAGGCATCTCGATATAAAGTCTGTAACATCCTTCTTCATCCCGTCCCACCAGTAAACCTCTCTCAAATCACGGTACATCCTTATGGAACCCGGATGCACACTGTACACTGATCTATGTGCCTCCTCAAGAATATCACGCCTCAGTCCCTCAGAATCTGGTACGCACAGTCGAGTCCCAAATCGAAGTATCCCCTGATCATCAATCACAAACTCGGAAACTCTGCCCTGTCGAATCTACTCGATAATCTCTAAAATACGGGCATCGCCGGACTGTGCCTCACGGATACGGTCAAGTAACTGTGGGCGTGCTCTGAAATGGGCCAGCTGTCCCCCTGTAGGAGTAAACTCAAACTGCACTCTGCTGTCACATAAAACCTGCCAATCCACCGTCGACTGCATCTGTACTGCACTCAAACAAGATAAGCTACCTCCGGGCCTCCTACTCAAAGCATCTGCCACCACATTAGCCTTACCCGAATGGTATAGAATCTCGCAGTCATAATATTTCACTAAATCCATCCAACGGCGCTGTCTCAGATTCAGATCTCGCTGCTGAAAAATATACTTCAAGCTCTTGTGGTCAGTGAATATCTGGCATGACTCGCCGTATAGGTAATGTTTCCAGATCTTGAGTGCAAATACCACTACAACCATCTCTAAATCATGAGTGGGGTAGTTCTGTTCGTGTTTCCTCAACTGCCGAGAAGCATACGCGATAACTCTGTCGTGCTGCATCAATACACAGCCCAGCCCCACTCGAGAAGCATCACAATATACCACGAAACCGCCCGATCCTGAAGGTAATGATAACACTGGTGCAGTAGTCAGACGAGTTTTCAACTGCTGGAAACTATCCTCACATGCCTCGGTCCAATTAATAGGAACCCCCTTCCGGGTCAACCCGGTCAACGGTGCAGCAATACGGGAGAAATCCTGGACAAAATGTCGATAATAGCCGGCCGGACCTAGAAAGCTGCGAACCTCTGTAACTAATACCGGTCTGGGCTGCACTGCCTCGATCTTCTTCGGGTCCACACAAATACCATCTCTCGTCACCACATGACCCAAGAAGTCGACACTGTCTAGCCAGAATGCGCACTTGGAAAATTTGGCGAACAACTGATACTCTCTTAAAGTCTGCAATGTGATACGCAAGTGCTGCTCATGCTCCTCCCTGCTCCGAGAATAAACCAAGATGTCATCAATCAAAACAATGATGAACTGATCAAGATAAGGCCTGAATACATGGTTCATCAAGTCCATAAATACTACCAGGGCATTGGTGAGCCCGAACGACATCACCAAGAACTCATAATGACCATATCGAGTACGGAAAGCGGTCTTCGGAATATCCTCCTTCCGAACCCGCAACTGGTGATAACCTGACCGTAAATCAACCTTCGAGAAAAACCTTGCACCCTGGAGCTGATCAAATAAGTTGTCAATGCGGGGTAGGGGATATCTGTTCCGCACAGTAACCCGGTTCAGCTGACGATAATCAATGCATAAGCGCATACTACCGTCCTTTTTCTTAACAAACAGGACGGGAGCACCCCAAGGTGACACACTCGGTCGGATAAGCCCTTTATCCAGCAAGTTCTGTAACTGATCCTTCAGCTCTCTAAGCTCCGCCGGGGCCATCCGATAAGGCGGTATAGAGATAGGCCCCGTGCCGGGGATCAAGTCAATGCAGAACTCAATCTCGCGCTCTGGTGGAAGACCAGGCAGCTCGTCAGGGAATACATCAGGAAACTCTCTCACAACAGGGACCTGGTCCAACGGAACCTCTGTGGCGCTAGTATCACAAACATAGGCTAAGAATCCCTGACACCCTTTCCGCAAGAGCTGACCAACGCGAAGAGAAGAAATCAAGCTGGGAAGGGTAGCGCTATGACCTCCCTGAATAACAAGTACCGGCTCACCAGGAAAGCTGAATCTGACTGCCTTTTCACGGCAGTCCATAGATACATAATAGGTGGCTAGCCAGTCCATACCAAGAAGAACGTCGAAGTCTAGCATATCAAGGATAATCAAATCAACTGAAGAATCTTTCTCCCCGATACGAACGGGACACGATCGGTACACAAAACGGGCAACAAACGACTCGCCTACCGGAGTAATAATGACAAGCGGTTAATCTAACAAGGAAGACTCCAGGCCCAACCTCGGTGCAAAGTATGTGGATACATAAGAATGTGTGGAGCCTGGATCAAATAATACTCGTGCATCAAAAGAACATACTGGCAGAGTACCTGTCACGACGGCATTGGATGCCTGCGCATCCTGAGGAGTCAACACGAACACTTGGGCCTGTCCACCACTAATAGCTGGCTGTCCTCTGCCTCTACCTCGGCCTTTGCCTCTGTCGCCTCGTCCTCTCTGAACAGGACCTCCACGCCTACGACCTCTAGGAGCATCTGCCTGGCGTGGAGCCTCATCAGGGGTAGGAAGTAGAGCTCTCTGAGGAGGTGGTGAAGGTGGTAAGGTCACATGTGGGACTTTCGCCGCGCCCTGGCGCCCCATTGTACAGTCTCTGATACGGTGGTACTGACTCCCGCACCGAAAACATCCTGGAGACGACTGCTGGGTCTGTGGATATGAACCAAATAACTGGCCTCATCTCAATCCTCTGCCGCCACCATCTCCTGGAAAGAATCTATCACGGTGTCTACCCATCTGCCGCTGGGCTGGCGTATCAGTACGGATCCTCTTCTCCCTAAAAACGACTGGAGTCTCAGAAATGCGCTCCTCTAAAAGTAAGGCCGCATCCATCGCGGACGCGTACGTGTCAAAGTGCTGGGTGCCGATGGCAAGGAATAGCTGTGTGTCAAGCCCTCGCACAAACCTCTTTATTCTCTTCTTTTCCGTGTCTACTAGGTACGGAGCATATCGAGACAACTGGGTAAACTGTATATCATACCCAGACACTGTCATCCCAGGAGTCTTGCGCAAAGACTCAAAACTACGGGCTCGAGCGTCTCGGACACTCTCCGGAAGAAAACGGGCAAGAAAGGCAGCTGTAAACTCGTCCCAGGTCATAGGAGGTAGGCCTGCAGCTTGGCCTCTCTCTACTGAATCGTACTACGTCTGGGCAAGGCCCTCCAGACGAAAACTCGCGAACTCTTCGCATCTATCATCAGAACACCTCAACGAACGGCAAATCCTAGCCATCCTATCAAGAAATGCTTGTGGGTCCTCTGTCGTATCCGTACCGGTAAAAGCTGGAGGTCTCAATCTCATAAACTCCTGTAGTGAAACATGGATAGTCGCAATAGTAGCAGGAGTAACCGTCTGGGCAACAGGTACAATCGTGATCTGTGCGGTGGAAGGAACGTCCTCGGATCTCTGTGCCCGACTGGACTCAACTAACGATCCCATCATCTGTCGCAACTCATGCATACCGTCCTCTAATATGGCAATACGATCTGGAGATGGCGGATCAATTTGACCCTGAGGGGTAGGCGTATCATCCCGCTCGATCGTCGCCTTAGACGAGCACGCTCGAAGCTCATCCCTAGCGGCAGCCCGCTGAGCTCTCGTAGTCTTTGGCGGCATTGAAGCTGGAATAAGAAATAGGAGCGATAAGGGCATTGCAATTGAATCAAGGGATGCAAGGAATCAAGAAAGGAAATACAAGCAATTATGTCCTAAGGTCACTTAGGCGGAGTACCGTATCGTAAGTATGCCGCGGAACATACCCACGCTACGCCACTCTGCTTAAGTCACCTACTCCATCTACCAAGGGTCGTCCTACACTCAGAAAGGTAAAACCAATGCTCTGATACCAACTTTGTCACGACCCGAAGGTACGGAACATGACTGGCACTTAGACTACGAGATGTCTAAAGGCGTAACGTAAACTAAGTCAGCCAAAGCCCAGAAAATCTAAACCAAAATCAATAAGAGTGAAGGAAACCTTTCATGAAAACGACTTTAAAATCAATTAAGTTGCATTAACTCCCTTTTAAAAGCATCAAAAATTTCCGAAAATTTCGGCAGAGTCTCCTTTGTAAATTCTATCCCCCAAAATGGGTACAACAAATATATAAACCTGTAATAACAAAATGGCATCCCCAAGCGGGAGCTAGCTCTTCGCCCAAGGCGGATCACAACCACACGCAATATATATGTAATATCAAGCAAATGAGCATAAAGAAATGCAAAATATAAGAAAACACAACGTCGGCTCAAGTGAGCACGACCCTAAAGAAACCATATATACACAAATCTCTCAATCTCATCACTAGGTCGCATATACAAATAAGAAGTGGTGGATGGAGAATACTAGATACAATGATAGTACAAAAGAGATAAAGTGTCCTCGTAAACTCACCTATGAGCAGTGTCACGAGTCTGAGCAAAAGGAGCCAATGATAAGATAAGCCTGCCGCTACAAGGCTGACGGGTCCGACCTGCAAGACACTGTGGCACAACGGGGGTGAGTTGCCAGCTCATGAGTAGAATATAACATCTAATAAGGCTATCGTAAGAATGCACGCAAATGCGTCACAACATGTATGTCTAGATATGATGTAATGCCACTAGTATGTATGCACATGTATGCAACATCAATACGAAATCTTTAAGTGTTTAAAATACTATAAGCTCTGCATTCTTAACTTAGAAAAAAGAATATATGTGCAATAGCTAAAGTACCATCAATGAAATCATCTGAAAACCGTGTCAAGCATCGACACCAAATATGGAAATATATCTGTCTCAATGTCTCACTATATCAATGTCTGAATACATCGGGCTCCGTAAGTCCGGATCGGCCCATATCATGAAATCTCACGACAACGGTCGGTATCCTCCGGATATCCGCCGCGCCAGACATCACCGGTAGGCAGTCTTCCCCTGCCAGGTTCATCGTCTACAACTCGATCTTCTTGCCCCGGGGTACCATACCGGGCCCACCATGTACCCGAGACGGTTCATCCACTCCTCGAACCGGGTCTCGAAATCTAACAGAAAACATGAAAACTCATGGTGGACGACACATACATCACGAGAAAACCGCAACTTTATTTTAAAATGATAACAATAAGCTTTTGTTAATTCCTGCGGTTTTCTCCAAAATCCAGAAATCCCATCAATACTGAAATCCTCAAGAAAAATCATAATACCCAACATGTTGTATATGATAAATGCTTATGGTATTAACGGTATGCAATGTGATTTGTGGCTAGAAATCTATATAAGCATGATGATAATGCGAGGTATATACATGCTATGCAATTCAATATATCATGTATGATGCAAGCGGTGATACTAAACTAAGCAGGTTCTAAAGTGCTCGTGACATGTCAATTACCAAGGCGTGTGTGTTCACATGAATAGTGCGTGTGCAACATGAGCCAATGGTAATAGTGTACGTGTCCTAAGAGGTGATATCACGCATGTGTATATGGATAACTATGCAATGCTAGCAGACGAATAGTTATAAAGGTATGCATATGAATGAGAGGGTTAACTAACTAACAATGCATATAGTTGTGAGTAATAAAGTAAACCTAACTATGGGGCGCCTCGCGCCATCCATACGATTCCCTCATAGATGTATACATCTACTCACCTGGACGCCTCGCTAATCAGATCCTGCCACCACTTTGCCTTTGCGCGCCGCATCCGATGTTTCCGCAACCGATCCTAAAATTGCATGACACACAACATAAGATTACACCTCATGAAACAACGCATGTCACCATATGAAAAGATCAATGCTCATAAATTAGGCACAACGTGCACTCGGTGCGCGGAAAACACACGAAAATCGCTAAAACCTTAACTAAAATCGTCGTTTCGGGGCAACCGCCAAAACTAAAACCCGACTAGACCAAACTCCGCATTCGCACACCCTACAAGTCGTAGTAGATGCTAGTGATATCGTCATGATAATGCAATTAAATCACTTTCTAATAATTTAGAAAACCTAGTAAGCATTCATGTAAAAATTCCGATGCAAACCTCGCGGATTAACGACTTAGCGATTGCAATATCGCACAAATTTCCAAACTAACCCCCTAGATGGCCACAACACTAACCTTAACCCATTTACAAAACTTCAAACCCTAATTAAAATTCCAAACCTAATCTAGAATTTCATTAAACAAGGAATTATAAACAAAATAACACTTTAAAATTCAAAATTAGCTTATTTAAACTACAAATTTAACAACTTGTTTAGAACTTATACCTCCCAAGTGTTGATTCTTTTGCACTAAGCCTCCAAAGAGGTCTCCTTTCTCCTTGTCTTAGACCAATTTGGGCTTGAGAAGGGATAGCATAAGGGTTAGGTTTGAATTAGTGAAGAAAAGTGTGTATTTTGTGGATTTTTGATGGATTTTTCAAGAGTTTTTGAAGCAAGAAAATGAGGAAAATGGGGGGGGGGGGGGGGTTTGCTGTAGGTTGCTCGGCCTGAGGAGGAAGGGAAAGGGAGAGAGGGAATTGTGTAGAAAATTCTACATAAAAACTATCTTCTAAGGTCATTTAATGAATGTTACATCAAACTTTTACAAAAAAACCCATTTTCATTCATTTTCAAACCATTTTAAACCATAAAACAACTAGACTTGAAATGTTTTGATAAAAATTTTGTTACACTAAATTTTAGTTTATAATGGTTCTTAATTATGTAATTTACCCATTTAAATTTGTATTTATTACTAATTTAATGTATTTTTAAAAGCATAAAATAATATAAAAAAATAATTAATTAAAGAAATTTTTTAATTAACTAGAAATTTTAAGTGACAATTTAGTGACCAAATTCTAGCAATATCTTATCTAAATTTTGTATAATTAGGCCTATATTGAAAAATACTTATTTTGACCTTTTAACGGAAAAGACCGATTATTTTGCCGATTATCGAAATACTGCCTAAATGATTTTCGAAGCGTTACACTCAGAACTGATAGAGGAGGGGAGTACTTAAGCACATAATTCCTAGAATACCTAAAAGAGAATGGAATTCGCTCTCAGCTTACTTCTCCGTATACACCACAGAACAACAGTGTATCGGAGCGGAGGAATCGTACCCTATTGGATATGGTTCGCTCCATGATGAGTAGTATTGAATTGCCTCTTTCATTCTGGGGATATGCGCTTCAGCCAGCGGCGTATCTTTTGAATTAAGTTCCATCTAAATCCGTGCCTAAAACTTCGTATGAAATATGGAGTGGAAAGAGTTTGTATCTTAAAAGTGTTAAGATTTGGGGTTGCCCTGCTTATGTTAAAAAGGAGAACCCAGACAAACTTGAGGCACGATCTGTTTTGTGTAAGTTTGTGGGATACCCAAAGGATTCTAATGGACATCTATTCTACCATACAGAGGAACAAAGAATTATTGTTTCTAAGAACGCCACATTTTTGGAAAAAGAATTTCTTGCAAAAATATTAATGACAACGTGGTAGAACTGGATGAAGTTCCAGAAACACAAACTATAATTGAAGATTTGGTGGAACCGCTAGCTTAAGTAATACCCGACAAACCTTAGCCACTTCGCAGATCTAGTAGGATTTCTCATCCACCTGAGAGATACTACGGTTTTCTCATAGACGGGGATCGAGAGGATTGCATCTTGGAAGAAAATGATCCTACTAGTTTCAAGCAGACCATTATCAGTAGGGATTCTGATAAGTGGCTGGATACTATGCGATCCGAAATGGAGTCCATGTATGCCAATAAAGTGTGGACCTTGGATATTGCTCCACAAGGGGTAAAACCCGTTGGATGCAAATGGATCAACAAAAGGAAATTTGGTGTAGATGGACAGGTGGAAACCTATAAGGCTAGACTTGTTGCAAAAGATTTTCGTCAAAGACCAGGTGTGAACTATGACGAAACCTTTTCTCCAGTGGCTATGCTCAAATCCATTCGAATCCTACTTGCTATTGCTGCCTTCCATGACTATAAAATCTGGCAGATGGACGTAAAAACGGCTTTTCTAAACGGAAGTTTGGAAGAGTGCATTTATATGGATCAACCGGAGGGTTTTGTAGACAGTGGGAGCAGCGGGAAGGTGTGCAAGTTGCTTAAATCCATTTATAGATTAAAACAGTCATCACGGAGCTGGAACATCTATTTTGATGAAACAGTCAAAGAATTTGACTTCATCAAGAATGAGGATGAGCCTTGTATATATAAAAAGATTGTAGGATGAACTATCGTATTCCTAGTCTTGTACGTGGACAACATTCTTTTGATAGGAAATAATATTCTTATGCTACATTCGGTCAAGCTGTTCTTATCACAAAGGTTCTCCATGAAGGACCTGGGTGATGCCTCGTACATTCTGCGGATCAAGATCTACAGAGATAGATCCAAGAGATTATTGGGACTTTCGCAGTCCAGGTACATAGAGACCGTACTAAAGAGATTTAGTATAGAAGATTCCAAGCGCGGTAACACACCCGCATTGCACGGAATCACCCTCTCCAAAGAGATGTCTTCCAAGACTGATGAGGAGAAGGTTCGCATGAGCACTATACCCTACACTTTGGCGGTAGGATCTATAATGTATGCGATGCTATGTATCAGACTAGATGTAGCTTATGCGCTTAGCGTGGTGAGCCGGTATCAGTCAAACCCAGGTGAGAACCACTGGACAGTAGTGAAGAACATTCTTAAGTACCTGAGAAGGACTAAAGAACTATTCCTGGTTTTCGGTAATGGGGACCTCCAGGTGGAGTCTTTTACCGATTTGAGTTTCTAGAGTGACAAGGATGACATCAAGTCTGTCTCGGATTTTTTGTTTACCCTCAACGGAGGGGCGGTCTGTTGGAAGAGCTCCAAACAGGACACCGTTGCAGACTCGACGATGGAGGCTGAATATATTGCTGCAAACGATGCCGCAAAAGAAGCGGTCTGGATGAAGAAGTTCATTGCTGAACTTGAGGTGGTTCCGTCCATTGTTAATCCGATACTTTTGTATTGTGATAACAATAGGGCTACAGCTTGAGGCGGTATCACCTGATCAGGAAGATCGTTGATCGCCGGGAGATCGAGGTGCGGAGAGTGAACACAAAAGACAACATGACGGATCCATTCACGAAGGCCCTTCCTCAAGCACAGTTCGAGAGAGTTTTTGAGATGTTGGATATGCGATACGCCAACAACTGGCCCTAATGCAGACGTTGGGTACTCGGTACGCCAATATATGTCCTTAGTGCAAGTCGGAGATTGTTGGATATGTATTCCCTAGAGGTCATTATTGTATATGTATACATGTGGATGCTTGGACATATATATGTACAGGACAATCTTGCTCGATATGATAATATGCTATCTGGTTTGTCTTTATCTTAACTTATGCATATATTTTACTTGTTATTACATATCATTTATACATGTTGATAAAGCCCATAGGATCATTGCTTGACTACCTGTGTTGTGATGGCGATCATACTTATGGGAGCTGGGTAGTTGATAATCATGTCTTTAAAAGGTCCCAAGTCGTGGGAGTATCAAGACTGGGTATTGATATTCCGGAGTAGACTAGTGTATACGTTTTCTAGACCCTAAAGAGGGGCGATGGTTGGTCCCGCAGCCATTGGTCTTTTGCACCTAAGATCGTATACATGTGCTCACTGGGGGTGAGTACACTGGACGGACTCGCCGAGAACTTCTATATGGTACTATACCTTGAAAGGTTCCTGGGCACCCTATAGTGGTCTCACATGGCATCGAACATGCCAATTTAAAAAAAATGGTGCCGAGAAACCCTAGACTACGGATCTTAGACTAGATGTTTAGGCGAAATGAAAACTTAGTTAACTACTTAACTAAAGGAAGAGAGCTACAACCTTTGTAGATCCGGATATCCACTTCCTTAGCTCCACGTAATGGTCCTCTCGCTGTCCCTTTCCAATCCTAGACTCGTTCATCGGCTTCATCGGGAAAGCGAGCGGAATAGGTCGTCGGCTTCATGTCAAAGACGATCTACGTCGAGGCATCACAAGTTCAAGCTCCGACTTCACCAAGTTGTGAAACTTGTGAAGTAAACACCCAAAACAACTTGGCAAGAGGTAGAGGATGAAGAAATAGGAGGTGGGTAGACTTTAGAATTGGATTTATCTCACTTTTTCTCATGTTGCCATTGATGGCAACTAGTTTTCTCTCCTGAAGAAGAAAGAAGAGTTCAAGCTAGAATATGATAAGTTAATCTTATAATAGAAAAATAAATCAATCCTTATCATATCTTAACCAAGGTTAAGTGTAGAGAAAAGACCATGGTAAATGAGAAGGGTTAGGGTTAAGCTAGAAGACAAAATGGTTTCTTTAGTCAAAGCTTCATGAAGCTTCAATAAGCTTCATGATAAAAGAAACCATTATGTTTTCATTTATCCATTTATATAAATAAAGAATGGATAAATAAATGAGAGAATAAATCAAAACCCTAATTATCTACTTAACCATGGTTTAATTCTTTACACTTAACCAAATGAACAAGTATCATCAAACATGATACAAAAAATGTGCACAAAAGCATATCACATATACAATGTGCATCAAGTGAGAAAAATCCGTTTAAAGTGAACCAATACTAGTTAATGTAAAGTAATATATCAAATATATAATTATACATTAAATCATTAAATCAACATTTGATTCAATGATCCGGTCATGTCCCACATAACCGACTAGTATTCAATGTATCGATTTATCGAATCAATGATTCGATAACTAGGTCATATCGAATACAACCAATCGAAACATTTATCGCGAGAATGAAATGCGGTATCACATACACGCATTATTCTCGGTCCTGCACATATCTCATATGCGCTCCTATTTCGTTTCGCTTGAGCCAGGAAACCTCTGTGTAGGACTCTAAAGACTCGTCAATACGCCGGTAGCAGATGATGATCATATCAAGCACCCACAAGCCGCAAGCGGTCTGCTAAACGTAGCGGCCACCCGGGTATTGAGCGATCAGAAGATCGACGAGCTAGCCCGCTCACACTCCTGTGAATCCAACCAGTAACACTTACCGTACAGTCCGGTCTGTTCGTCTGATACGTCGCATATCAAGTCTAGGGGTGGTAAACGTCAGACCCCAATACTCGATAAGTCGTGCCGATGTGAGGCTCATAACGGGTTGAGAAACTACTGGTAACACTTACCAGCAAATCTCTGATCAGCCCTGGCCAGGGACTTCCCTGTTACGGCCAATCGAGCACAGCGCAACATCAACCCCCAATACCGGGAGAGACGAAACCCCTCCTATCGCTCATTGCCTCCATGTGACTCGGGACTGTACCCAAAGACCACCGTTTTGCACGCCCTCATGGACGTGGTAAGGTGGAGATCAAAGTACAGTGGGAATCACACAAGACTCTATGACGATCTCGGGTCTGCAGACTAACCTGCACAAGTGTCACCTGAGAACTGCCATCTGACGTGAGGTATAATACCATCTGGGAGTTCTCGGCGAGTCCGTCCAGTGTACCCAGTCTCCACTGAGCACCCGCATACCATCTCTGATGTCAAACACCAATGGATATGGGATCATCCATCGCCCATCTCATGGGTCGAGAAGCGTATACGCTAGTCTACTCTGGTATATCGATGCCCCGTCTCGATACACCCACGACTAGGGACCTTGAAGGATGTACTTATGGACTACCATGTCCCCACTAGTATGATCTGCATCATAGTCCAGGCAGTCAAGTACACATCCTAAGGGCTTTACCAACATGTAACCATAAGACAGTTTAAAGAGACTAGTGTACATGTTAAGATAAAGAGTAGCCAGATAGCATACTATCATATCGAGCAAGAAAGTCATCTCTATATATGTCCAAGAATCCAATATAATATACAATATCTGTACAATACTGGCCTCTAGGGCATACATACAACTAACAATCTCCCACTTGCACTAGGGCCAGCTGCTGTAGTATCGCATACCGAGCATCCCGAAGAGTCTCTCAAACTGTATCTGGGGAATGGCCTTCGTGAGTGGATCCGCCGTGTTGTTCTTCGTGTCAACCCTCCTGACCTCGATCTCCCGGCGATCAACTATCTCCCGGATCAGGTGATACCGCCTCAGAATATGCCTGGATCGCTGATGGGACCTGGGTTCCTTGGCCAAAGCCACCGCTCCATTGTTATCGCAATACAAAGGTATTGGACGCCCAATGGATGGAACCACTCCAAGTTCAGTAATGAACTTCTTGATCCAGACAGCCTCTTTGGCAGCATCGTTGGCAGCGATATATTCAGCCTCCATTGTCGAGTCTGCCACGGTTTCCTACTTGGAACTCTTCCAGCTAACCGCCCCTCCGTAAAGGGTAAAGACAAAGCCCGACTGCGACTTAGAGTCGTCCTTATCACTCTGGAAGCTCGAATCGGTAAAGGACTCCACTTGGAGTTCTCCGTTACCATACACCAAGAACATATCTCTAGTCCTTCGCAAATACTTGAGAATGCTCTTCACAGCTGTCCAGTGACTCTCTCCAGGATCAGCTTGATACCTGCTCACTATACTTAGTGAGTATGCTACATCGGGTCTGGTACATAGCATCGCATACATGATAGAGCCTACTGCCGAAGCATAGGGTATCCCTTGCATGCGAGCTCTCTCCAAATCAGTCTTGGGAGACATCTCTTTGGAGAGAGTGACTCCAGAGATCGTGGGCATGTTCCCACGCTTGGACTCTTCCATACTAAACCTCTTTAGTATGGTGTCAATGTACCTGGATTGGGACAATCCCAAAATCCGTTTGGATCTATCTCTATAGATCCTGATTCCCAGTATGCAGGAGGCATCACCAAGATCTTTCATTGAGAATCTTTGTGATAAGAAGAGCTTGACCGATTGCAGCATAGGAATATCATTTCCTATGAAGAGTATGTCGTCCACGTACAATACGAGGAAGACAACCTTACTCTCTGCCACCTTCTTGTAGATACAAGGTTCATCTGGATTTTTGACGAAATCAAACTCTTTGATAACGACGTCAAAACAGATGTTCCAACTCCGCGATGCTTGCTTTAATCCATAAATGGATTTAAGCAGCTTGCACACCTTCCCGCTGCTCCCACTGTCTACGAAGCCCTCTGGCTGAGTCATGTACACGCACTCTTCTAAATCACCATTTAGAAAGGCGGTCTTAACATTCATTTGCCAGATTTCGTAATCATGATAAGCAGCGATGGCAAGCATGATCCGGATGGATTTAAGCATACCCACTGGAGAAAAGGTCTCGTCATAGTCCACACCTGGTCTTTGACGAAAACCCTTTGCTACAAGTCTAGCTTTGAAAGTCTCCACTTTCCCATCTACACCAAGTTTCTTCTTGAAGATCCACTTGCTCCCAATGGGTTTTACCCCTTCAGGAGCAACGTCCAAAGTCCATACTTTGTTGGTGTGCATGGAATCCATCTCAGACCGCATAGCATCCAGCCATTTCACTGAGTCCCCACTCGTGATGGCCTGCTCGAAGCTAGTTGGGTCATCATCCTCCATGATGCAATCCTCACTCCCACCATCCATGAGAAAACCGTAGTATCTCTCAGGTTGGCGAGGAACCCTACTAGATCGGCGGAGAGGCTGAGGTTCATTGGGAGCTACTGAATCTTCTGGTTCCACTAAATCTTCAGTTACGGTTTATGTATCTGGAACCTCTTCCAGCTCTACCACTTTGCCACTAATTTCTTTTTCAAGGAATTCCTTTTCTAAAAAGGTGGCATGTTGAGCAACAAACACTTTTTGTTCCTCACTGTGGTAGAAAAAATACCCATAAGAATTCTTTGGATATCCCACAAACTTGCAGAGAACTGACCGTGCCTCGAGCTTGTCCGGATTTTGCCTTTTGACATAGGCCGGACAACCCCATATCTTAACTCGTTTAAAATATGGTCTCTTCCCACTCCATATCTCATATGGTGTGGTAGGTACAGATTTAGATGGAACTTGATTCAATAGGTATGTCGCTGTTTCCAGCACATAACCCCAGAAGGAAATAGGTAACTCAGCTGTGCTCATCATAGAGCGCACCATATCTAATAGGGTGCGATTCCTTCGTTCAGATACACCGTTGTGCTGTGGTGTATATGGAGGAGTCAGCTGAGAGAGAATCCCATTCTCTTTTAGGAAGTCCAGGAATTCATTGCTCAAGTATTCACCTCCTCGATCAAATCGTAGGATTTTAATACTTTTTCCGGTTTGGTTCTCAACTTCTTGTTTATATTCCCTAAATTTCTCAAAAGCTTCTGATTTGTGTTTCATCAGGAACACATACCCGAACCTAGAGAGATCGTCAGTGAATGTAATGAAGTATGAAGAACCATCCCTGGCATGTGTAGACATGGGACCGCATACATCACTATGTATAAGTCCCAAGAGTTCGGTAACTCTTTCTCCGTGTCCCGTAAACGGAGTTTTGGTCATCTTGCCTTTGAGACATGACTGGCAAGTGTCATAAGATGAAAATTCGAAAGGTTTCAAATATCCATCCTTATGCAACTTAGCCAGTCGTGTCACATTGATGTGACCCAGTCTACAATGCCACAAGAAGGATTCGTTCAGTTCTGAACTCTTCCTCTTGTGTGTGTTTGTTATGCTCAGAACTGTTGATTGATTTAGAACATAAATGCCATTGCACAACGTGCCTGATCCAACCAACTTTTGGTTACGGAAAATGTTCATAACATTGTCCTGTAATACAAAATTATATCCCTCTTTACTTAATAAAGAAACCGATATAATGTTGCATATCAGGTTCGGCATGTAATAGCATTCGTTCAGAACCAATGTATTACCAGTTGGTAATACAAGGTGATATTCCCCGACAGTCTTAGCTGCAACAATTGCACCATTTCCAACTCTAATGTCTTTATCTCCTTCTCCAAGTTCTCTACCTTTCCTTAGCCCATGTAACTGATTACATATATGGGATCCCGACCCGGTATCTAATACCCAGGACGTAGAGCAAATAGAGAAACAGTTCTCAGTAACGAACACACCCGAAGAAAATGCATCAACATGTACTTTCTTCATTCGGGTGGCATGGGAATCCTGGTATTCCCTTATATCCTGTTCATTCCTATAACTCTTATAGGAAAGAACGGAACCAACGTTCCCCAGCACAGTATAACATGCGGGTTCGGTCAATACATCCATATTATTATCTTCATTAGGGCATGAAATGGTCGCTACCTGGAGAGAGAGAGAAGAAAACACTTTAGCGTATGCTCGTGCAAGATCAGATTGGTTATTATCTTATCTAATCAGGATGGCTCCCACTGCTTTTTATCAAATCTTCCTTCAAACCCTAAAAGGAAAGACTAGCCGGGATTAATTACATACTACAAGTTCGCCAATCTTTCAGCCAGGCCAGTGTCGGTACTTTGAGGGAGGTCCCCCGTGCTTTCGTACGAACCTAATTAATGTAAACCTCGTTTTCCCAGAGGCGTAACCCCGTTGACACCTTTCTAGACACCTACTTGATCAGCTAATTGCAATGTGTAAAACTCTTCCAGGAGTAACTCTTACTCGCAGTGGGTATCGGGATCCAACTATCTCATAGAAGGTATGCAATCTCATTGCAAATTTCAACACTTGAAATTCCCGATAATGCTTTTGCCCCGAACGATCTATGACCTTGACAAGGTCAACAAGCCATAGACCGCAAGTCAAGTTCAACCCGTCATTTCTTGATTGAATCAAACCCACCCGCACGACCCTTGACAAGGTCAACAAGGCCGTACGACTACCCTAACCCAATCTGCATCATTTGCATAAGCAGACAAATACTGGTTAGCTACCGCACACTGCGCCTTGACAAGGTCAACAAACGCAGCACGAATACTAAACAGGATTTATCTGAAATGACGGAGGGCTACGCCAGGTTTTTCTGAAAACCATGAGCGTAATGAACTTGATATCGTTGTAGAATCAAATGAAGTTTTGAAATGGAGTGATTTTGAGGCTTTTCTAGTTCTGCTAAAGGAGTCACTCCCGGCGAAGGGATCTCGGTCCTTTCCTCGTCGAATGAGGTGCGGGATATATCATATATATCACTGTGCAAAGCAAAAACTCTTAAAAGCAATCAAAACCAAACCGAGTGTGTAGCATCTGCCAGTTACTGCTAAAGGAGTCACTCCCGGTGAAGGGATCTCGGTCCTTTCCTCATCGAATAAGGTGCAGGGTATATCATATATACCGCTGTGCAAAGCAAGAACTGTAGCTACCTGTTTTATTTTAAAATTCGATTCCACAACATCTTAGGTTTCTTATCTTTCATTAATCACATTAATGAAGTCCCATCATTTAAATACCTAAACATCACAGATAGATATGACGTACACTTATGCCATCCGCATTCGCCTCGATGTCCCATCGTGCACCGTTAGGTTAGGTAACTAACGACAGAGCAGGGCAGGGCTAGCGCGGGTGTAAAACATAAGTAACGTCTATATAATATATCATATATACTATATACTATATCCATCACAGAGTCACAACACAGATATCGCAGCAGAATAAACATATGAAATATTGGATATACTAGGACGTCCGTGTTTTCAATACGAGCCAGTATAAAACACGGATTCCACGGTCGTGATGAATAGCCAATCCCACACTCCTAGACCCCTACGAGAGCGGCAAGCAACCCTGCCAATTCTAGGGTTAGGAGACCCGGACTCGACTCCTCGAGTTGGTCTCCCACTGGACCCCAGAACCCGGTTACTTGTGCTCCCCTCCTTGGGTCTATCCTAATGTGGAAAAGTAAATAATATACAAAAGGTGACATCTTCCGCTACCTGGAAGTGCCCCAAATAAAAGAATATTACATACAAGTTTTTACATGAATGAAAATGAAAGACACTCATCTCACATAAAAAACCCCGGCTATTCGAACACGACAATCCAATATAACATATCCAGCAACACATAACATCACATGCCATCAACGTAAGTAAGTATGCGTACCCCAATTGTCGTTGACGTATAGCAACGAAACCGGCGATATGAATATACTACACTTACGGTCACAGAAAAGAAAGTGTAAAACTACAACAATTGGAATCCGCAACTTCTTTAGACATCACATGCCTAATCAAATGAAATACTTAGACATCACATGCCTAACAGATATAAATCCCGCATTTTAGTCTCATTATCGAAAACTCTTTTCAATATCATGTGGGACTAAACTGCCAGATTTATAACATTCATTCAGTTATCTCATAACTGTTTGTGAATTCCAATTATTGTATCACATTCCAGATAAACAGAAAATGTTAAACTTTCCGATCGAACAGTCGAATACCCAAGTTTTCCCGATACAGTCCAACACATGAAATAAGCCTAACAACATTCAGTTCGTGCCTCAGTACCGACGGTCCAGCCGTAGAAGGGTCAAGCCAACGCCTCACATGTGGCACGCCGTACTGCCCCAAACCCGAAGGTTCAAAGGGCAGTTCAAGACGGTCACATAATCGAGTTAAGGTTTGTTGTCTTCTAGAGGGTCCATCGCATTACTTGCACTACTTAGAACGTCGTTAAACTTCGGAAAAATCCAACACTTGGAAATTTCCCGACAGGGAAAAATTTGGTATTTATATCCGGTCGAACTTTTAAACATATTCTAAAATTTATCCGGAAAATCCACACTGACAAAATTTGATAATCCGATCGAATCATTGATTCCCTATACAACCCCAGAATACTCTTCTGTAGAGTCACAATAAAAAATACCCCAGAAAATACAGCATTATATTATATGAGTTACTGTGCAGAAAATATTAAACAAGGGAACAGTAAGGCCGCGGAACCGCCGCATCATGCATAGCACGTGCCGCGGTTCAGCGGTGGAAAAGTTGTTCAGGCCCTCGTATTTTACAGTAATTCAAATAACACCCTGCTTGATTTTCTGCATATTTTTAATTGACAAAAATCCTATTTTTTAGAAAAAATCCAGAGAACATTTTAGGGTTTTGGGTTTCGGTTCGATCGGGTTTCAAACGTCGTCTAGACTTCGCCTAAGGCTCTAGCTAGTCTCTGATACCAGTGAAAGGTTCCTGGACACCCTATAGTGGTCTCACATGGCATCGAACATGCCAATTTAAAAAAAATGGTGCCGAGAAACCCTAGACTACGGATCTTAGACTAGATGTTTAGGCGAAATGAAAACTTAGTTAACTACTTAACTAAAGGAAGAGAGCTACAACCTTTGTAGATCCGGATATCCACTTCCTTAGCTCCACGTAGTGGTCCTCTCGCTGTCCCTTTCCAATCCTAGACTCGTTCATCGGCTTCATCGGGAAAGCGAGCGGAATAGGTCGTCGGCTTCGTGTCAAAGACGATCTACGTCGAGGCATCACAAGTTCAAGCTCCGACTTCACCAAGTTGTGAAACTTGTGAAGTAAACACCCAAAACAACTTGGCAAGAGGTAGAGGGTGAAGAAATAGGAGGTGGGTAGACTTTAGAATTGGATTTATCTCACTTTTTCTCATGTTGCCATTGATGGCAACTAGTTTTCTCTCTTGAAGAAGAAGGAAGAGCTCAAGCTAGAATATGATAAGTTAATCTTATAATAGAAAAATAAATCAATCCTTATCATATCTTAACCAAGGTTAAGTGTAGAGAAAAGACCATGGTAAATGAGAAGGGTTAGGGTTAAGCTAGAAGACAAAATGGTTTCTTTAGTCAAAGCTTCATGAAGCTTCAATAAGCTTCATGATAAAAGAAACCATTATGTTTTCATTTATCCATTTATATAAATAAAGAATGGATAAATAAATGAGAGAATAAATCAAAACCCTAATTATCTACTTAACCATGGTTTAATTCTTTACACTTAACCAAATGAACAAGTATCATCAAACATGATACAAAAAATGTGTACAAAAGCATATCACATATACAATGTGCATCAAGTGAGAAAAATCCGTTTAAAGTGAACCAATACTAGTTAATGCAAAGTAATATATCAAATATATAATTATACATTAAATCATTAAATCAACATTTGATTCAATGATCCGGTCATGTCGCACATAACCGACTAGTATTCAATGTATCGATTTATCGAATCAATGATTCGATAACTAGGTCATATCGAATACAACCAATCGAAACATTTATCGCGAGAATGAAATGCGGTATCACATACACGCATTATTCTCGGTCCTGCACATATCTCATATGCGCTCCTATTTCGTTTCGCTTGAGCCAGGAAACCTCTGTGTAGGACTCTAAAGACTCGTCAATACGCCGGTAGAAGATGATGATCATATCAAGCACCCACAAGCCGCAAGCGGTCTGCTAAACGTAGCGGCCACCCGGGTATTGAGCGATCAGAAGATCGACGAGCTAGCCCGCTCACACTCCTGTGAATCCAACCAGTAACACTTACCGTACAGTCCGGTCTGTTCGTCTGATACGTCGCATATCAAGTCTAGGGGTGGTAAACGTCAGACCCCAATACTCGATAAGTCGTGCCGATGTGAGGCTCATAACGGGTCGAGAAACTACTGGTAACACTTACCAGCAAATCTCTGATCAGCCCTGGCCAGGGACTTCCCTGTTACGGCCAATCGAGCACAGCGCAACATCAACCCCCAATACCGGGAGAGACGAAACCCCTCCTATCGCTCATTGCCTCCATGTGACTCGGGACTGTACCCAAAGACCACCGTTTTGCACGCCCTCATGGACGTGGTAAGGTGGAGATCAAAGTACAGTAGGAATCACACAAGACTCTATGACGATCTCGGGTCTGCAGACTAACCTGCACAAGTGTCACCTGAGAACTGCCATCTGACGTGAGGTATAATACCATCTGGGAGTTCTCGGCGAGTCCGTCCAGTGTACCCAGTCTCCACTGAGCACCCTCATACCATCTCTGATGTCAAACACCAATGGATATGGGATCATCCATCGCCCATCTCATGGGTCGAGAAGCGTATACGCTAGTCTACTCTGGTATATCGATGCCCCGTCTCGATACACCCACGACTAGAGACCTTGAAGGATGTACTTATGGACTACCATGTCCCCACTAGTATGATCTGCATCATAGTCCAGGCAGTCAAGTACACATCCTAAGGGCTTTACCAACATGTAACCATAAGACAGTTTAAAGAGACTAGTGTACATGTTAAGATAAAGAGTAACCAGATAGCATACTATCATATCGAGCAAGAAAGTCATCTCTATATATGTCCAAGCATCTAATATAATATACAATATCTGTACAATACTGGCCTCTAGGGCATACATACAACTAACATACCTATCGTCAGATAGGAGTTCTCAGGTAACATGAGTACAGGTTAGTCTTCAGACCTGAGATTGTCATTTGTCTCGTGTGTGTTCCTACTGTACTTTGATCACTACCCTACCAACTCTGCTGAGTCGTGCAAACAGGTTTTGGTTGGGTGCAGTCTCGAGCCACATGGAGGCAATAAGTGATTGTTGGGGATTCGTCTCTCCCAGTATATGGAGTCGATATCGCACTGTGTTCGATTGGCAAGGACCATAAGACCTTGGCCAAGGCAGTTGGGATTTACTGATAGGTTGATCAGTAGTTTCCCGGATAGGTCCTGAGCTGCATCAGCATGAATTATCGGGTTATTAGGGTCTGACATTTACCACCCTAGACCCGGTATGTGATACTCTCAGACGAAGAGACCGGACTATACGGAGATTGTCACAGATAGGCTCAGTAGAGATCCAGATGAGTTTGCTCGTCAGTCTTCCTTTTCTACAGGTGCCCGAGTAGCCATTTCGTACAGGTAGTGTCGCTGACGTGTTTGTGGTTATGGATTTATCCAGTAACTCACTGCCGGCGTACTGTCGAGTCTTTAGAGTCCCACACAAATGGTTTCCCTGGTTCAAGCGAAATTATGTAGTAGCCATATTGGATACATGTAGGGTTCTGTTCGATTGATTGTACCATATACCCGGACTTTCGATCGGACAGTTGATAATACTAGCTGACTCGGGATTGAGCTGGATTATTAAATCAGGTATTTATTTAATAATTTACATATATGTATTTCGATATGTATATTCTAGTATTATATTCTTTGTGTTATTCTATCTTTTTGGGTATTCGTATTTCGATACGAATGCAGGTATGTATATATAGTAGAATGTAATCCGTATTTATGCGGAAAACATTCTAGAAGGTGGACACCTCATTTTAGTTATTATCCATTTATCTTAAATGGAAAATGAGGTGTAAAGTAAGGTGAGGGGAGTATGGTGAGAACTATGATTCAATAGTATTGACAAATGAATTTTCAATTCATTTGTGCTAACTATTAAAGTATGGTTGGATTTTTATATTGTAAAAATTGTTTTACAAAACTATGGTATGGATTTTCTCTCGCATGGTTCCTTCATTATTTTCATGCTCACCATTTTTCTTCACTCTCCTCTCTTGTTCTTGAACTCCTCCACCTTCATCTTCAACCCTCCTCTTTACACTCTCATGTGTTGAGAATTAAGAGAGGAGGTGAGATAGAAACACACATTGAAGCTTACACTACATCCAATATTCCTTAGACTAGCAATCTAAGGCCTCTAGTTGCTCCACTTGAAACTTAGTGTAGAGCTAGAGCCATGGATTACATCCCTCGGGTAGATCATCTTCGACGGAGGAAGACCAGCCATCAAGCTCGATCCAGGAGAACCGAAGGAGTAAGCAAAGACGAACAAGCTCGATCAAGGAGATCACAAGGAGCACATGAAGAGGATAGAAGACCGAAGGACATGGATCTTTGGGTGAGAAAATTCTATCATAGTAGATAGATATCCTCTCATGATAGCTAGTTTAGGTTTATGGTAGATCCGACATCGGGTTATTATAGCGCCAGTTTTTAAACCCTAGAAAATAATTTGTTCCGCAAACAGCCACGGTAGATGGTCAGGGCACTAATATAACCCAACAATATATTAGATGCATATGTTTTGCATCTACGCCAGCCATGTCTATGCACTATCGTAAGTTAAGTAACCTTACGGTGAAGTCCATGGACCCTGTGGTGAATACGGATGTCATATACGTACATTCTATTTTCGTTTCTTGTGGCGTGATAGGTTTGATTGATGGGACTGCATTATATGTTTAATGCAAGAAAAAAAACCTAAATTGATGTTGTAGGAACCAAATTTTGAAAAACTATAGGCGTGCTCTTTTGCTTTGCATAGCAGTATTCGGTTAGGAATATCCCGCATCTCATTCGATGAGGGAAAAGCTTTATTCCCTTCACGAGGAAATCGATTTTAAGCAAAGGTTTATGTGACTATAAACTACTCAGTTTTCTTCAAAACCACTCGTTTTAAATGCGGAGCCTAACCACTCCTTTTCAAAACTACTCGGTTCCTTCAATGATATCAAGTTCATTACGTTAAAGGCATTTTACCAAAAACCAGCCGTATCTCTTTGTCATTTCCTACAGATAGTATTTAGTATTCGTGCTTCGTTTGTTGACTCCGTCAAGGCGTAGTGTGCTGTAACCAAGTGGTGCTTATTTGTAGCATTAGATGTGACTGGTTATGACAGTCGTATGGTTTGTTGATTTCGAAAAAAGCTCGTGCGGATGGGTTTAATACAATCAAGATAATGATGGGTTGAACTTGAATAGGACCCTTTGATTTATTGACTCTGTCAAGGTCACTTGGGTCTTAGGGACAAAAACCTTATCAGGAGTTTCAAACGAAAGGAAAACTTTCCAGGCATGCGCATACCTTTTGAAGTGTGGTGACTTGAATGGCTTTCGTCAGGTTATCACATGATGATAGTTGGTTCCTGATACCCACTGATGAGTAGGCATTACTCCTCGGGTTATCCCGACTATTTCTCCTTTTAGGGTTTGAAGGAGGATTCGAGGAAACAGTGGGAGCCATCCTGATTAGATAAAGTAATTAACCAATATAATCTTGTTAGAGTGCACGCCGAGTGTTTCTTTTCTCTCTCTGGAAGATACCATGACCCGCCTTGAACTAAAACTCATGACCTAGTAAACCGACCTTTTTACCTCCGGCTTTGGATTGTCACGATTCACGACAAAGTCGCATATATCCCTGCCGCTCTTACTTCCCTTTTGCATTTCCTTAGAACATACCATATCACTACGAAGATCCATTTTATTTGGATAAAACCATCTCGTATAGTTATATACGAACTTGAACAAAGATGATTAAGTTCAAGAATGGCCATTGGTTCTGGAGAAATTGAGTTGTATAATTCTGATGTTCCCCTCCTTCACCTTTTCTCAAGCTGCGAGCTTTTTTTTATTAGAAAGTACACTAGTTACGCTTGTTGGATAGTCTTCTTTCAAAACTTAGGCAGGTGCTAAAAGGTAGGGATGGAAGAAAACCAGCTAGCCTAAATATGTTGTACAAAAGGTAAGTTGTGGAGACATATAAAGGGGTTGAAGTGAGGGTAAAGGAAATTGTGATGACTGTCATAAGTCTGGAATTGGAAGAGACATTACTAGGAATACCCGGCCGACCCCATGAAACATTCTTATGTTTCATTTTTCTATATAATAGTTATTAAAAACTGTTTTCCCAATTAATTTTGACTCCAGGATATGTATATATCGGATTTGGGTCTCATATCTGTATGGGGTTACAAATTCTGAGTGGAAGTAGAATATTGTGAATGTGGTGATCATATCCTCAATTTATGAATTCGTTGGAATTGGTGGTATTTGAGGAAATCATATGGTTTTGCCTAACGATAAATTTTTGGTCTTGAATAGCCGTTGTTATGTACTATTTTTAAAATGAAATATCTGTATTTTTATTTTATAAAGTGAGATAAGAATTTTGAAAATACGTCTTAGACATTTAACTTTATTAGTTGAGGATAAGATAAGGTATATTGAATAACGGTATAAACATTCTTGACCAAAATACAGTTTTCAACTGACGACACACAGAGTTTGAGTTAGTAAAACTCTTGGGACTTATACCTTATAATGTATGTTGTCCAGTGTCCTTTTAGACAAGGGGTTGGTACTCGTACTATATTCCGTTTACTTATGACTTATCTGGTTTTAGACAGGCATTTCGTTGAAATATAAGGTCCAAAATTTTGAGAAGTTCATTGGTACAAGAATTAAATAGAGAACCATACGTTGCAAGTATCAGGATTTTTCGAGGTTATTGAAGATGTAGATAGTTATGCTAGGTATTCCGTCATAAGTAATTTTGAGAATAAGATTATCTCTCAGATTACTCATCTGTGGGTGCGCTCCTTGATGAGTAATGCTATATGACTTTTTTCCATTTAATGGATATGCACTGGAAACAACTGCATAATATTTGAATCTGGTGCATTTGTTTCTATATTGGATATAGAATGGATTCATATCTTAATGATATTAAGGTATATGGAGTTGTCCGGTTTATACTTAAAATTAGATTCCGGATAAACTCAAGGCACGTTTCAGTAATGGCAGTTTGTGGGTTATCTCAAACATAGACGAAGGTTTAACTTTCTACCATTTACAAGATCAATGGTTATATTGTTCTTGACTCGCCACCTTTTTACTTCTTTTCAAAAGACATTAATGGTAGTATGGTAGAACAGAAAGTAATTCGAGAACCACAAACAGTTATTGAAAATTTAGTAAAACCCAAGGATTCAATTGGACTCGACAATCCAGTAGCCACTATGAAGATTTAGTGGGTAATCTTAGCCACCCGAGAGGTACTTCGGTTTCCTCGCATACAGTGACAAGAAGGTTTGCATCATGACGATGATGACCTTTGCTTGCCACTACTGCTGGTCTTGACTATGAGATTTGGCAGGTGGATGACTATAACGTCGTTCTAAATTGGCTTTAAAAGTGTGCGTGTATATGACTCCGCCAGAGGGTTGTAGTCAATGGGAGCAGCGGAAGCGTTGTGGGAAAGATACTTATGTCTATTTATAGACTAAGTCATGCAAAGTGGAGCTGGATCATTTATTTTTGGTGTGAAAGTCATGGTGTTTGACTTCATCAGAAAAACAGATGAACATGGTAAGAAGGTAGTGTAGGGAGTACCGTCCTTGTATTTGGATGACATACTCCTGATAGGAAGTGGTGTTCCCATACTACGATCGGTTAAACTGTGTGTAAAACCCCGCTACCCTAGGAAATGCAAATCCGATAGAATAACGATTATGATCTTACAAAACAATACAACATTGAAGGCGGGTCCCGCCGAGATTTACCCTAATAATACATGAGTACGCATAAATAAGGTATAATATGCACAACTAACAAGATGTAAAATTAACTAAACATAAGTTGATAGATTGCAAAGAGAAAAGATTAGAAAGTCCCGTGCCACACGGCACCATAAAAGACTATAACTAGCAAGTTTATAGTCGATACAAGTTATAGATAAATATTACAAGTTGGTACGAGCCGATTTGGCCAAAAAGAATATATACATAACAAAAGGTGCAACAACTAGATCTAAGCCTATCAAAGTTGAGAGTCGTCCTCTCCATCCAAGGGCTCTACTACGTAGTCGTCCTCGTACTTTAATCCTGCATCTAAATATAAAGTCCTAAGGGGATAGAAAGTTCCTAGTAACGTATGTTTATTGAGTGCAAAATGCAATATTGTAAATGCGATGCAATTAAATATTGATGAGGTGAATTAGTCATTTGGGCTTGTAAGTTATTTATCGCAAAAGACCGAGGGAGGATAATCAATCCAAGGAACGACCCCACCTCCGCCAATACAATAACATTCAATACAATACATCTCCCCACGACTCTCCACCCTCGCAATGGGAACTTATCATCCATAGGAAGGCAACCCCCTTGACATTGCGATAAAGCGCCTTACTCGCCCAACTCCTAATTCCGTTATCTATAATTACACGCTCTCGACGCCACTACCACTCTTATGGAGGACAAACACGTTGCCATAAGAGGGAGATGAACGTAAAGAGTTAGCGTAATCCTACCCACTTACTTACACGACGCATTGTTGCCACTTAGTCACTATGGGGGACGAACATGTTGCTGTAGCATAGTGGATCCGGCGATGTTCGTGTAAGTCATATCCCAATGATTACTAATCACTATCGCTTCCCATTACATGGGTTAGTACACGTTAGGGACTCCCTTATTGTTAACGATGTCCGTATCCAAGCTACCACACTACTCAAATGTCTGTATGCATCATTTTGATGTCCTTATTATGAAATGCGATGCAATATTCATTTCCATGCTTAATCAATGTCAATAGCCATGGTAATATTTCAATATAACATCAAGTACCAATTTTAAAAAGCTAATATAACATGCAAATTAAAATTTAAGCAATTAAAAAAACCTAGCACTCAACACATAACTCTACATGCCTTAATTCCAGAGAGAAAAAGACCAAGATGATGAAGAAGCATTTCCAAGCAATCTACCACTTGTTCTAGCCTCCTTCCATTCTAGCAAAGCTCCATCTTCATAGGTTCAATTTGATGAGTTTGAGGAAAGTGTTAAGTTTATGAATTTTAGGGGTTTGTACAAAGATGGGATTTTTTGAAAGAGGGGAAGGAGTGGAGCACTGTTCTTCAAATGATGGATTCTATTTGATGAGTATTTGAAGGGGAGAATTGAGCTTGAAAAAAGGACGAGAGATGTGTTTTGGGAGAGAAGATATTTAGGAGGAAAGAGTAAATGTTTTGTTTAATAAGAGAGAGCTAACATATGGATGGGGTTATATGTTAGGATATTTATGTTATGATATGGGTGGGGATGTAACAAGCTTAACCTATACCTTCCTCTCTCTCTAAAACAAAAACCTCTTTTTAAAACCAAATACCAATATAACTCCCAATTCTCAAGAGAAGGGACTGACGTTTGCCTGCAAAGAATAGATGTCAGCCAAAAGAAAATACAGAACCCCAGATGAACTACAGACGTCAGGTACTGATGTCTATACAGACATCTCTCTGCAAAGAATAGACGTCTCCCTACAATCTGAACAGAAACATGTTAAAGTATCAGACGTCAGCCTGTATGGCTATTGACGTCTGTGCAGGCGTCAGGTACTGACATCATGTCGGCAATAACTGTGAATTTAGGTTTCGAGATTCAACTCGAAAACCAGGTTTTGATCTAGATATGGAATGGATGGACAAGATAATTATAAATATATATACATGAATTTTTCGGGCTCTTACACTGTGGTTGTCACATGCATTTCTCCATATAGGATCTGAACAAAATATCAAGAATTATGGTGACTAGATCTATGGTTTTAAATCTAGATTTGGGAAGTGTCCCAATCCGGGTATTTTGACACCATTCTAAAGTGTTTTAAAATGGACGACTCCTGGCGTGGTGATGTACCCACTTGTGATGGAGCTATCTTTTCTAAAGAGATGTCTTCTAGACTGATGAGTGTAGGGTGTTTTTCGTTACCCCATTGAGATGGGAATACGCGCACGCGTCTCAGGCGTACTACAGATTCCCCCTGCCTAAGGTAGACCGGGGTTTAATGATTGTGGGGATCCGAATCTCCGGCAGCCGCGGACTAAGCTGCCGTTAATTACCTCTCGTCTTTGGGGCGAGGGAACCTCCGATTAACGGGTTAAAATGGTCATGCGAACTCAATGTGCAGTGTACGTGTGTTTTGTTTTGAAGGGAGGTTTTCGGTATATCGGGAGCCACGCAGAGTTTTTTACGGGGGTCCCGCTACCCAGATAGCGGGCTGGGGGTCAAGGGGGCTAGCAGCCCCCTTGCGGGGTGCGGGGCAGCGCCCCGTTAGAAATTTTTTCTAACAGGGACAGTGTCGTGGAGTATGTGCATGTGTGCATTTGTATACATATGTATATATATGAAAAAAAGGGGGGAAAAGACATCCAAAGGATGCGTGGGGCAGCACCTTGGGCGCTATGCGCTTAGGTGCTGTGCGCTCAGGCACAAGTGCGCCACGTGTCGGCACGTGGGCGCTTTGCGCATGAGCGCTGCGCGCAGGAGCGCAAGCGCGCGTGCCATGTGTCGGCACGTGGGCGCTTTGCGCAGGAGCGCTGCGCGCTGGTGCGCAAGCGCGCGCGCCACGTGTCGGCACGTGGGCGCTTTGCGCATGAGCGCTGCGCGCTGGAGCGCAAGCGCGCGCGCCACGTGTCGGCACGTGGGCGCTTTGCGCTCAGGCGCAGTGCGCTGGAGCGGAAAAGAGGGCTTTTAGCCCCGAAAACTCTCGAAAGAGAAATTAGTGGAGTTAAACTCCTAAAAAAAAAGAATGTTTTGGTTGGGGAAATGGGTTCTTCTTCTTCCTCCTCTGTTAGCTGGCTCAAGAGATGTGAGATCTCAAAATCTCTTCTTTTTGAGATCTAATGATAGATCCAAGTTCCCCTTTGTGGGTTTTGTGGTGAAAAACTAATTTGTTTTGAAAAAGGAAGAGTAAAACTCTTGATTTAATTCAAGAGAAAGAAGAAGGTTTTGGAACCTTGAAGATGGAAGAAAGAGCTCAGCTCTGAGACTTTTTTTTTTGGAGAGAGAAAAAGTTGTTGGGATATTTCATTATCCTTGCCTTTATAGGCCATACATTTTACACATAGCCCCTTGGGCTTCACAAAATGGCATTTTGCCTATCCCATGGCTCATGTGCCATTTCTTTTTGCACATAAGCCATGGGCTTTACAAAAATTTGGCTTTATACCTATTTTTCTTACATTTATCCGAAAATAAAATAAAAGAAATACAACAAAATTATTTATTACAAAATTTTTATCTTGGCATGGGGGGAGGCCGACCGCTTCATGTTCGGGCTCGACCCGGGCATGGGCCCACTGGATCTGGGCTTGGGCCCACTTGGCTTGGGGTTGACTTTGATTTTGACTTGGTCAACCGGGGTGTAAATTTTTACCCCAACAAATTGCCCCCCATCAATAAATGCACACCACATATGTGGGTCGTGTGCATGAAATTGATGGATCTTCTTTCACGTGGAGGCGACTTGATTTGGTTCCCGCCTTTTGGGAAGCTGGCACTGCCCTTTTTACGACATGGACGGTCGTTGCTTGACATGTCTCCGAGACGGAGTGTCCGTGATAGGCGTTTTCCCTGGCTCGGAGCTATCTGGTTCCCGCTTTGTAGGAATCCTGCGCTGCCCTTTTTGCAACGTGGACGGTCGGTGCTGCCCTTTTAGCGACGTGGACGGTCGACGCTGCCCTTTTTGCGACTTGGACGGTCGGTGCTGCCCTTTTAGCGACGTGGACGGTCGGTGCTGCCCTTTTAGCGACGTGGACGGTCGACGCTGCCCTTTTTGCGACTTGGACGGTCGGTGCTGCCCTTTTAGCGATGTGGACGGTCGATGCTGCCCTTTTTGCGACTTGGACGGTCGGTGCTGCCCTTTTAGCGACGTGGACGGTCGATGCTGCCCTTTTAGAGACGTGGACGGTCGATGCTGCCCTTTTTGCGACTTGGACGGTCGGTTCTGCCCTTTTTGCGACATGGACGGTCGGTTCTGCCCTTTTTGCGACTTGGACGGTCGGTGCTGCCCTTTTAGCGACGTGGACGGTCGATGCTGCCCTTTTAGCGACGTGGACGGTCGGTGCTGCCCTTTTAGCGACGTGGACGGTCGATGTTGCCCTTTTAGCGACGTGGACGGTCGATACTGCCCTTTTTGCGACTTGGACGGTCGGCACTGCCCTTTTAGCGACGTGGACGGTCGGTACTGCCCTTTTAGCGACGTGGACGGTCGGTTCTGCCCTTTTTGCGACTTGGACGGTCGATGCTGCCCTTTTAGCGACGTGGACGGTCGGTTCTGCCATTTTAGCGACGTGGACGGTCGATGCTGCCATTTTAGCGACGTGGACGGTCGATGCTGCCCTTTTTTCGACTTGGACGGTCGATGCTGCCCTTTTAGCGACGTGGACGGTCGGTTCTGCCCTTTTTGCGACTTGGACGGTCGGTGCTTGATTTGACTTGCTCTGCTTCTTGCAGTGTCAGGGGTAGACTTGACTTGCTCCGCTTCTTGCGGTGTCGAGATTGGATTCTGACTTGCTCCGCTTTCTGTGGCGTCGGAGTGGAAGTTGACTTGTTGATTTTGATTTGGGTTGACATCAGCATCGCTATACTGGAATATGGTACCAGCAGCGAATCATCATCTGTCATGGAGAGGATTTTGGGATTTTGGTTTTTGTATGGCATCTGCATTGCTGCACTGGAATAATGCCAGGAGCAACTCATCATTTGCCCCGAGAGGATTTGGGGATTGGTTGTTTTTTTTTGTTTGGCATCTGCATTGCTGCACTGGAATAATGCCAGGAGCAACTCATCATTTGCCCCGAGAGGATTTGGGAGAGATTGGGATTGTTTTACGCCCGTGGATTGTATACGGTTTTGCAGGATGTATGATCCAGACCATAGGGCTGGAAAAATTTCGGGACTTTGTCGGCGTCTGCATCGCTGCACTGGAACATGGTACCAGGAGTGACTTATCATTCGCCGTTGGGGCATGGGATTTGGAATTTGGTTGGCGTCTGCATCGCTGCACTGGAATATGGTACCAGGAGCGACTCATCATTCGACATTTGGGGATTGGGGAGCGATGGCTTAGGAGACAGGTTTAGATCCCTATCGCCTAAGGCTTTTCAATTTTATGGGCCGTGAGGGTCCCATAAAAGCATTTTCTCCCTACGAGTCGTAAGGATCCCGCAGGCGTATTTTCTCCTTAAGAGTCGTGAGGACTCCTAAGTGTGTTTTTCCTTTATGAGTCGTAAGGATCCCACAAAGGTTTGTTCTCCTCATGTATCGTGAGGACACATGAGTAGGTCTTCTCAATGGAGCATAATTCCAAAGACGGAGACCAGCCGTGTAACTGGTAATTGTGGTGGGGCATGGGTATGACGAGAATTATTTGAGCCCGTGGATTGTATGCGGTAGTCAATTTGGGGACTAACCGTACGGCTGGGAGAATTTTGAGAAATTGGATTTTGGTTGGCGTCTGCATCGCTGCACTGGAATGTGGTACCAGGAGCGACTCATCATTCGCCGTTTGGGGACTTGGAATTTGAATCTTGTTTGGCATCAGCATTGCTGCACTGGAATAATGCCAGGAGCAACTCATCATTTGCCTCGGGAGGACTTGGGATTTGGGTTTTTGGTCGGCATCAGCACCACTAACACTGAAGCGAAATGCCAGGAGCGAAACATCATTTGCCGTTGCCCGTTGGGGAACGATGGCTTAGGAGATAGGTTTGGGTCCCTACCACCTAAGGCTTTTCAATTTTATGGGCCGTGGGGTCCCATAAAAGCATTTTCTCCCTACGAGTCGTAAGGATCCCGCAGGTGTATTTTCTTCTTAGGAATCGTGAGGATTCCTAAGTGTGTTGCTCCTTTGTGAGTCGTAAGGATCTCACGCAGGGGTTTTCTCCTCACAAGGTCGAGAGGACTTTGTGAGTGTGTTTCATCTCTTTTCACGAGTTTGCGCCCTTTCGGGTTTTCATCGACTCGCCGGTAGTCCTGCTGCTTTTACTCACGGAGCCCTTTCGGGTTTTCATCCGTGCCCATTTTGCTTGTAGACATACCGTTTATTTCTTCTTCTTCTTTTTTTTTCTTTTTCTTTCTTTCTTCTTTTTTTTCTTTTTTTTTTGCCGCTGGTGGGACTTTAAAGTAGTCTCACCGGCAGGATTTGGGAGAAATAGGGGTCATTTACGCCCGTGGATTGTATATGGTTTTGCAGGATGTTTGATCCAGACCGTAGGGCTGATGTGCTCAATTCGCCTGCGACTTGGAGCATTCATGTGTAGTATTTCTTGAGATATCGTCCATTGATGGGTGGCATGGGCCTTTCTCCCTCTGCACTTATTAGTTGGTAGGATCCTCCGTCGAACACTTTCTCGATGACGTATGGTCCTTCCCAGTTTGGCTCGAATTTTCCCTTGGCATGTCGATTGGGGATGATTGGCCTTTTGAGGACCAACACCAATTCACCTTTCTTGAAAGCGCGGAGACGGGTTATCTTGTCATAGGCCCGTGACATTTGGGCTCGGTATAGCTCCAGACTTTGCTGCACCGTGAGTCTCTTTTCTTCGAGGGCATCGAGTTCTTCAAGTTGAAGGAGCACGTTTTCCTCCTCCGTCAACTCATGCTGAACGGCCATTCTTAAGCTTGGAACTTCGACTTCGAGGGGGAGGACCCCCTCCACTCCGAAGAGCAATGAGTATGGAGTGGACTGAGTTGGAGTACGGTGCATGGTACGATATGCCCACAATGCCTCGTGAAGCTTGAGATTCCAGTCTCTCTTGTTGGCTGAAGCATTTTTCCTCAGGAGCTTGCATAGAGTCTTATTGAAGGCTTCGGCTAGCCCATTGGCTCTTGGATTATAGATGGAGGAATATCTCCAGTCTATCTTATGCTGAGTAGCGAACCTTGAGACATTGAAGCTCTTGAAAGAAGGCCCGTTGTCAGAAATGATTCTTCTTGGTGTACCGAAGCGGTATAGAATATTATGCTGGAAGAATGTCAGAATATCTTTTGTCTTGACTTCTTTTAGCGGGACAGCTTCAGCCCACCTGGAGAAGTAGTCTGTCGCGGCCAGTATGAACCGGTGGCCTTTAGATGACGGAGGATCAATTGGGCCAACAATGTCGGTGCTCCAAACATCGAAGGGCCATGACGCCACTGTAGGATGCAATGGGTTGGGATGCTTGTGAATAAAATCACCGTGAATTTGGCAGATATAACATTTCTTTGCATGCTCTCCGCAATCCCGTATCATGGTGGGCCAGTAATACCCAAGCCGTTTGATTTGAAGTCGCATCTTGGGGCCAGATTGGTGAGCACCGCAAACGCCCGAGTGGACATCTTTCATGACCTTTTGGGCTTCGGCCAATGACAGACACCTGAGCCAGAGTTGGTCATATGACCTGCGGTATAATGTGTCATTTACAAACACGTATCGGAAAGCTCTTTTCTTCAGCTGAATCCTCGCAGATTTTTCTTCGGGCAGCTTGTCGTATTGGAGGTACTCTATGAAGGGTTCTCTCCAATCGGGCTCGTCTTGGATGATCGAAGCTTCTTCCGTAGGACTGCTCTTCTGTTCCGCGCTTTTCTCTTCTCGTAGAGAGACTGGGGGTAGAATTTGCCGGCTCCTGACTGTGATCAGAATTTCGTCCATTTCAGGATCAGCCAGCTCTTTGGCTAGGCGAGCGAGTATGTCGGCTTTTTCGTTCAACGCTCTAGGGACTCTCGTTAGTTCAATATGAGTGAACCGTTTCATGAGTTCCACCACTCGGCCTCTGTACCGAGCTAATTCGAGTTTGTATATCTTATAATCGCCGCTTACTTGGTTGACGACGAGCTGGGAGTCACCGTAAACTCGTAGCCGACGGATTTCCATTTCTATGGCGAGCTCCAAACCAGCTATCAGAGCTTCATACTCAGCTTCATTGTTTGTCCGAGGCTCGGTGAGAGCAAAAGAACGCCGTAGGGTTCCCATTGATGGTGTGATGAACACCAATCCTATCCCTGCTTTTATCTCCGGGACGCTTGATCTGCCGGAGCTCCTTATTGATGAGGCCCCATCGAAGTATAGCTCCCAACATGGCTCATCTTCCTCGAGGTGCAGCACTTGTTCGTCGGGTAACTCACAATTTAGCGGCGACCCTTCTGGTATGGGATGAGCAGCGAGAAAGTCTGCAAGAGCTTGCTCTTTTACTGCTTTCTGAAGGGTATAAACTATGTCAAACTCAAGTAGCATGACAGCCCATCTTGCCATTCTGCCGGATAGGCTTGCTTTGGTCATCAAGTGTTTAAGCGGGTCGACCTTGGAGATCAGCATAACCTGATGAGCGAGCAGATAGTGCCTCAGCTTCTTTACAGCAAATATCAGAGCCAGGCATTGCTTTTCGATTGGGGAGTAGTTGTGTTTCGCCCCGACTAGAGTTTGACTGAGGTAGTAGAGGGCATTTTCTTTTCCCTCCTCGTTATTCTGGGAAAGGAGCGCACCGAGTGACTCGTCCAGCGCGGTAGTGTAGAGAATTAGTGGTTTATTTGGAATGGGAGCGGCCAGCACTGGAGGGTGCAACAAGTATTGTTTGATGCTTTCGAACGCTGCTTGACATTCGGCATCCCAGATAAAAGGAGCTCCTTTCTTCATGAGCTTTGAGAAGGGCCTACATCTCCCCGATAAATTTGAGATAAACCTCCGTATATAAGCAAGCTTGCCTTGAAAAGATCTTAGCTGCGTCAGACTCTTCGGAGGGGGCATCTCCATGATGGCCTTTATATTTGATGGGTCAACTTCGATCCCTCGATGTCGGACTATGAAGCCCAGGAATTTTCCCGATGACACGCCAAAAGCGCACTTCAGAGGATTCATCTTCAGATCGTATTCCCTCAGTCTGGTGAGAACGGTCCTGAGATCTTGGATATGATCGGCCTTGGCTTTAGTCTTGACGACCAGATCATCAACATAGCATTCGACGACTTTATGGATTAGGTCATCAAAGATATTAGTCATCGCCCTTTGATATGTAGCACCTGCGTTCTTCAGTCCGAATGGCATTACCTTATAGCAATATATTCCGATCGGGGTTCGAAATGCTGTGTGCTTCTCATCCTCAGGCGACATCTTGATCTGATTGTATCCAGACGAGCCGTCCATAAAGGTGAACAGTTCGTAATTTGAGGTGTCATCGACCATCATTTCCATGACCGGTAGCGGGAAGTCGTCTTTAGGACATGCCTTGTTGAGGTCCCTGAAATCGACACAAACTCGGCTCTGCCCATTTTTCTTCTTCACTGGGACTATGCATGCGATCCAGTCTGTATATTTCTCTTCCCTGATGAAGCCGGCATCGATGAGTTTCTTGGTTTTCTCGATGACCTTTTCTTCCAACTCCCTTCTCATTCTTCGAGGAGCTTGTTTGACCGGCTTAGCATCAGGAGATATAGCCAGCTTATGCACGGCTACCTCAGGGGAAAGGCCAGGCATTTCTTTGTACGTCCACGCGAAGCAGTCGACGAACTCACGCAGCAAGGCAATTATCTGCTCTTTCATTTCCTCCGACAAGAGTGAGCTGATGTAGGTCGGCCATGGATTATCGGGCGTTCCTAAGTCAATCTCGGCTAGCTCATCAAAGGTTGCTTGTCCGCCATCTTCGAGCTCTTGAGGAGCTTCTTCTGGCTCGGCTATCTCGTCGCCATCATTTGATCTTTCGCTGGCCTCACCAACATGGATAATGTAGCACGCTTTGGAATCAGGTTGAATGTAGCCTATGCCCCGTCTATCTGGAATTCGTCCATCGATGAGTGCTCGGACCTGGGGCGGATACCATAGCCCTTCGTAAAACTTTGCTTCGGACTCCGTTTGATATGACCGGCATCCGCACTTCTTAAAGTATTCCCGCATCTCGGGCACATAGTATCGGGGATTGAGGACGGCTCTTATGCCTCTCTCATAGGGAAGGCACGCGACAGAAAGGTCGTCCGGGTGCACAACGGGGTTTGACCTGTAAAACAGGATGCCCTTCTGTCCATTTTTCCTCCCGGGCACGTAGAAAGTTTTCAGCTGGTCCACAGTAGAGACTGACAATGCGTCGAGCTCTTTGCACATCCGTTCCGGCACCCTTGTGATGGCCAGGGACCCTTCTGCGACTTCGAAGGTCTCTCGTAGTTTCGCTTGCTGCATGGGGGGCCGATCTGCACAGCTGTTGCACGGCAGGTCCTCTTCTTCTGACTCTTCAGTGTCACTGCCAAGATGAGGGCGGACTTTGCTGCTAGATGGGCCTTCAGTAACAGATTCGTCCGTATCGCTGCCGAAATGAGGGCAAGTTTTGCGGAAGGACGGGCTTCCAGCGTCGGACTCATCAGTGTCGCTGCCGAAATGCGGGCGCGCTTGGGTATTTTTGCTTTTGAAAGTGATAGCCGGCGCAGATTTGCTTTTGAGTCTTGGGGCCGTTCTATCCTCAGTCAGTTGTGTCTTAGCATTTTGGTGGTTCGTAAAGTACCGAGAATCTTCATATCGGACTTCATGCACACCGAACGGCTGGATGTCTCCGTCAATGCGTCTTTCTTCGCCATTTTTAGTATACTTCATGCATTGATAGAGAGTTGACGGAATGATGCCGTAATCGTGGAGCCACGGCCGCCCCAAGAGAATCTTATAAGACGTGTCGGCGTCGATCATGTATATCTTAGCTTCAGTTTGCAGATCCCCAAATTTGATTGGCAAAGCTATAGACCCCAGAACTTGCTGGCAATTTTGGTTGAAGCCTTGAATGCCAATCCTTTCCTTTGACAGGTGTCGGACGTCCATTGACAAACTCTTCAGAGTTCACAAGTTCATGATGTTCACTGAGGACCCCGGATCAATCAATATACGATTAATTCGATCTCCGTCGATGTACCCGGTCACGTAAAGGGGCCGATTATGCTCAGCCGTTCCCAGTAGCAAGTCTTCATCCTTAAATGTGACTGCGGCGGCATGCCAAGCGTGCTGGGCTTCTTTCATATTAATTTCCGCAAAGTGAGCCTGATACCGCTCGGGGTTTTGTAGAGCGTGAATGAGAACATCTCTAAGCTCCTTAGATAGGACCAAGGCGTCGTAGATGCTCAGGAGAGATGGAAGCTTCCGGAGTGTGCCAAGACATTATAGTCCACCGAGGAAGGACTTATGTTTTCATCGGCCGGTTCTCTGCCATCTTCTTCATTAGCGACTTGTCTTTCCTTCCCTTTTGGGGCGTTGCCCTGATTTAGCGGTAAAGCCCTGCCGCTTCTGAGCTAGATTTGATTGGCCTTCGTGGAGAGCTCCTCGTCCTCTTCGGGAAAACAGAGATCATCCTCAGAGTCGCTGCCAAGATGGATGCCGTAGCAGGTCACAACTGGGATCTCTTCATTGGAGTCTTCTTCTAACTCCTCCAGAATTTTAGCCGCTTGTACAGGGAAGAACTCCTTCAATTGAATCAATGTTCTTTCCTTTTGTTCATATTCTTCGAGGGAATCGATATATTTTTGAATGGTCGATCTCCCTGCAGACTCTTTTTCGCGCCTAGCTGCACTTTTCTTCTTCTTGAGCTTCTTGGATTTTGAGCCTGATGGAGCCGCATTGGCAGCTGGACTGGTAGGCTTCTTCTGCCCTTCCCGTTCCGTCCTGGGTTCTTTCCGAAGTACCTTTATCATCTGCGTACTCCACGAAGGCCGTGATGAGCCAGTTTCTTTTTTCAGGGCAGCAGGTTCAGCTGTCTGCTCTCAGAAGGCTTCAACTTCTGTCTGTATAAAGTTGGCGGTTGCAACTTGATTGTTCACCAACACGCTTTTGGACAGCTCGATCTCTCCCGCCTTGTACTGCTTCTCGACCCAGTCTTTGAAGATATAGCAATCCTCGATCGCATGGCTCACTACTCGGTGGTACGGGCAATACAGAGGATTGTCGGTCATTTTTGCTTCTTGGGGTCTTTTCGACTCCAGCAATTGTAGGTCGTTGTTCAAGGCATCTTTAAATATCTTACGGACCTTGTCCCTTCTGAAAGAGTAAACCTTGTTCTTTTTCTCCTCTAGGGAAGGCCCATCTCCTCCCAGCAATGGCTTTCGAGACCGGTTGGCTTTGGATTCGCCCGCCCTTCACTTTTCTTCATTGTCGGAGGCATTGAAGACATTGGTACTGCTGGAACTCCCGCTTCTACGGTTGTCGTCCCGCTTGCTTTTCCAAGTTTTGTCTCTCTGAGAGTCCGGCGGGGACTCTTGCTTCGAGCGTTCCAGCATTTGGACTTTCTTGGTTAGCTCCTGAAATGTCTTGAGACCCGCTGTATACAAGAATGGGACCATCCAATTGCCGAGGTTCCCAATGAGAAGGCTGACGGACTGGTCCTGCTCCAGCGGCGGTTCGCACTTGACTGTAAGATTACGCCATCGGGCGATAAAGTCGGTGTTGCTTTCATTCTTCCCCGGCTTGGTCCTCACAAGGTCGGCAATGGAGATTTTATCACTGACACTCATGAACCTTTTCCGAAACAGGGATTCCATTTGGGCAAAGGTAATGACGGACCCGTCCGGTATACTCGCATACCATTCGAAGGCGACGCCGGTCAGGCTGTTGACAAACTGTCGAAGAAGGAGCGCGTCATTTCCCCCTGTATTTCCGCACGATGCTTTGAAGTAGGCGACGTGTTGATTTGCATTCCCCGTTCCATCAAATCTTCCAATCTTAGGAATGACGTAGCCGCTTGGGAACTCAATCAGATCGTACTGCGCGGGATATGGCCGCCCACTACTGCCGATTTCTTTCTAAGCTTCAGCTTCGGCCACCAATGTTTTAACCTTGCTGGTGACCAAATCCATTATCCGATCCTGTGTTAGCGGGATAATGCTATCTGGGGCCAAGGCGTCCCTAGAAGCGGAATGTGGCCGGCTTTCATGCGGCTCGACCAGTCTTGGTCCCAAAGGAACAGGCATTGGCTGCCTCGGATTGTCATTACCCGGCTGATTAGTAGCGGTCTGTGTCTGATTGGGAGGCGCTCGAGCAATTTGAGCCGTAAGCTGCATCACCACGTTCGTTAAGTCATCAATCTTCGAATAGAGCTTGGCCATCTCTTTATCTTTGCTCCTGAGCTGTTTTCGAAGCTCTTGAAGTAGCTCCTGCTCCGCTGTCCTGGGTCGGAAAGTCGGCTCTTCCTCGCTGTCCGAGCTTGACTCTACATGGACCGAGGGGTCTATCTGCCTATCATCCTCATCGAGAGGGTTTTCTTCATCCAGCGGGGGCGGCTGTTCTTGGGCGGCGGCAACCACATTCAGGCTAGATTGGGCTTGGGATGTGGTGGCCCCGTCCTTGCTTTTGCTGCGAAGGTTGTCGCTAGGGCGCCCTCCTGCCATATAGACCGTATGGATGGTATATCCGGCCGTCTTTTTATCATTGGCAGCTGATTTCATGGATCGCTGTCTTGACCCCTTTGCTTTGGTAGCTGGTAGTCGATTGAAGGCGGCTGGCCTAACTAGGTTCTTGAATGGTGCTAGCGCTTCTTTTCTGGGTTTGCCCCGCTGCTTTCGCGCGGCACAGAGCGCCTGATAGACCCTTGAAGAGATAGTGTCATACTTTTTCTGTTGGGGCCGGAACACGTCTCTTTGTGGCACTGTTCGGACCGCTGTCTTCTTGATTCTGGCGGTCATGGCATTTTTTTGAACCCACTTTAGAGGCTCGAAGGAATTGTTGATTCTTACGTCCGACTCAGCCGTCGTCGTGGGACAACCCTGCACTTGGAACTTCACATGATTCCATTTGGCCGAACCCTTGGCCCCTTTGTTGGCTCGATACCTGAGCCGCTTCTGCCTTAACTTTTCTGTTCTAAGCACCCGGCGGACTTCGGCTCTTTGGGAAGACGCCGCAGACCGATTGATGGAGGGCCTTGGAAATACGCCTGATTGTGCATTTGTTGGAGTCATCGCCTGAGCTCGTACGCAACATTTAACGTTGCCCTTCGCATCGGAAGTCTTGCCCCCAGCTAGAGCGCCAGAGACTCGTTCAGACACCATCTTAAGTTTCGGTTGTGGTGCCTTGGCGATCACGACATTCGGCCTCTTACCCCTTAAGACTGGCTTGGCCACCTGTTCCGCCAGGATCTCTGCCAGATGAGCGCTTCCGGCAGGGTAGATGATGACAGAGCCAAACTGGCGGGACGGTTCCTCCCACTGTCGACTGAGGCTTGCGGGGAGAACCACACGAGCGTTGATCTTGACCACGTACGGAATCGGGGTCACGTTGGAAGCTGAATTCGTCTGGGGAGACATTGTCGTCGAAGGTTGATTGCTTGAAAATCTGCATGAAAAAGCATTATTTTTAGTATAAATACAGGTATGTATATTGATTGAGTTCGCATGAACGTTTAACCCGAAATATGGGAGGAGAGATTGGTCCCACCGGGCGTGCCAGAATCTGTAGGGTGTTTTTCGTCACCCCATTGAGATGGGAATACGCGCACGCGTCTCAGGCGTACTACAGATTCCCCCAGCATAGGGTAGGCCGGGGTTTAATGATTGTGCGGATTCGAATCTCCGGCAGCCGCGGACTAAGCTGCCGTTAATTACTCCTCGCCTTTGGGGCGAGGGAACCTCCGATTAACGGGTTAAAATGATCATACGAACTCAATGTGCAGTGTACGTGTGTTTTGTTTTGAAATGGGGGTTTTGGGTATATCGGGAGCCACGCAGAGTTTTTTACGGGGGTCCCGCTACCCAGATAGCGGGCTGGGGGTCAAGGAGGCTAGCAGCCCCCTTGCGGGGTGCGGAGCAGCGCCTCGTTAAAAATTTTTCTAACAGGGACAGTGTCGTGGAGTATGTGCATGTGTACATTTGTATACATATGTATATATATGAAAATAAGGGGGGAAAAGACATCCAAAGGATGCGTAGGGTAGCACCTTGGGCGCTATGCGCTTAGGTGCTGTGCGCTCAGGCGCAAGTGCGCCACGTGTCGGCACGTGGGCGCTTTGCGCATGAGCGCTGCGCGCAGGAGCGCAAGCCACGTGTCGGCACGTGGGCGCTTTGCGCATGAGCGCTGCGCGCAAGCGCGCGCGCCACGTGTCGGCACGTGAGCGCTTTGCGCATGAGCGCTGCGCGCTGGTGCGCAAGCGCGCGCGCCACGTGTCGGCACGTGGGCGCTTTGCGCATGAACGCTGCGCGCTGGTGCGCAAGCGCGCGCGCCACGTGTCGGCACGTGGGCGCTTTGCGCATGAACGCTGCGCGCTGGAGCGCAAGCGCACTGGAGCGCAAGCGCGCACGCCACGTGTCGGCACGTGGTCGCTTTGCGCATGAACGCTGCGCGCTGGAGCGCAGGCGCGCGCGCCACGTGTCGGCACGTGGGTGCTTTGCGCATGAGTGCTGCGCGCTGGAGCGCAAGCGCGCGCGCTACGTGTCGGCACGTGGACGCTTTGCGCTCAGGCGCAGTGCGCTGGAGAAGAAAAGAGGGCTTTTAGCCCCGAAAACTCTCGAAAGAGAAATTAGTGGAGTTAAACTCCTAAAAAAAAAGAATGTTTTGGTTGGGGAAATGGGTTCTTCTTCTTCCTCCTCTGTTGGCTAGCTCAAGAGATGTGAGATCTAAAAATCTCTTCTTTTTGAGATCTAATGATAGATCCAAGTTCCCATTTGTGGGTTTTGTGGTGAAAAACTAATTTGTTTTGAAAAAGGAAGAGTAAAACTCTTGATTTAATTCAAGAGAAAGAAGAAGGTTTTGGAACCTTGAAGATGGAAGAAAGAGCTCAGCTCTGAGACTTTTTTTTTGGAGAGAGAAAAAGTTGTTGGGATATTTCATTATCCTTGCCTTTATAGGCCATACATTTTACACATAGCCCCTTGGGCTTCACAAAATGGCATTTTGCCTATCCCATGGCTCATGTGCCATTTCTTTTTGCACATAAGCCATGGGCTTTACAAAAATTTGGTTTTATACCTATTTTTCTTACATTTATCCGAAAATAAAATAAAAGAAATACAACAAAATTATTTATTACAAAATTTTTATCTTGGCATGGGGGGAGGCCGTCCGCTTCATGTTCGGGCTCGACCCGGGAATGGGCCCACTGGATCTGGGCTTGGGCCCACTTGGCTTGGGGTTGACTTTGATTTTGACTTGGTCAACCGGGGTGTAAAATTTTCAGAATGAGGAGGGGTTAGGGTATGGGGTTGTATTTATAGTGTGAAATTAGGGTTTTGGAATTGAAAGAATGCATTAAAATTGGATTTAAAGATGAAATTGAAATCTCTGTTTAAATTCAGGGAAATCAAACAGTGCAGGGGTAAAGGGGATAGGCCAAGAGACACTTGTGCAAAGCTCGGGGACCATCCTTTACCGGGGACCGTCGAAGTCGGCCCTAGGGTCCATCTCGCCGGTCCAAAGGAGGGTAGGGGCCGGTGGATTGTGTACACGTGTCCCTCTCTGTGTACACAACATTTACCACATGTTTGTTTTTCTGTCTTTTCATTTCTATATGCTGTGCATGTGTAAACTTTTGGGCTTCCAAAAAGTTTAAAAGAAATTCAGAAAAAAAATATATGTGTCTGAGGGGATTCGAACAAAGGGGCTACGTCACAGCAGTGCAAGGCTTTACCAGTGAGCTACAAGCTACTTCTAGCTGCTCTTAAATAAAAATAACTTATAAAGTGTACTCAGGCTTGCAAACTCCATTCTGTACATTAAAAAAAAATTGTACAGAAAATTTAGAGTCGTTACATTCTACCTTCCTTATAAAAATTTCGTTCTTGAAATTTATAGAAAGAAGTTGTAACAGATCCAAAAAAAAATTTGATTATAGTGGTGGTGAAAGAGTTACTGGTATGGTACCGAAGGTGCAAGAAAATATTTGAAAGAGCGAAAGGATGCAAAGGTTGAAAAATATGGAAAGAAGATTACCAGTGTTACCTTGACCTATAGCTACAGCTTCCACGGCCGCTAAAGTGAAAGCCTGACGCCGGGATACATTCCTAGAGGCACATTCCTCTGTCCTTGGGGCATATTCCTCAGTGCCTGATGGAATTGACGAGGAGGCTGTACTGGAGGTCCATAAGGAGGTGGAGCGGGTAGCGCAAGGCGAGGTGTAAGAGCCTGAATAGCTGGCCGCTGCGGAAAGGTGATTGCTGGTCTGGGACTGGAGCTGGATTGAGTCTATATGGGCAAGCTCCGTTGGCATGAGTGGACGCACTACAAATTAAGCACAAGCTATTTGCACGCATGCAGTCCTTACCAGGTGTCCATTTCTCTTGCAGTAGAAGCAAAGATCTGGACTGAGCCGATTAAAAGTTACTCCCAGTCTCCTGGGTGCAAAAGTTGGCATGGAAGAGGCTCCTCCTGCCATCTGAGTGGCAGAGCGCTTCACACCGGCAGTCTGAGGTCTGCCCTTCTTCTTCACCACCGCCTCATAGTGTCGGGCGGCCTTCAGCATAAGATCATGGGTTGGGAAATCCCCTGTAGCTAATGCAGCTTGGATCTCTGGATCCAACCCTTCTTGAAATCTCCGTGCCCTGATCTCAGTAGTCGGAATAAGGTATGCCGCGAACCTGCTAAGCATGGTAAACTCAGCATCGTATTCATCCACATATTTGTTCCACATTGAACCTTGCTGTAAGTGGATGAACTGTTGTTTCATGTTGAATCGTTCAGTCTCGGGGAAATATTTCGCGTCGAACATATCGTGAAATAACCTCCAATCAATCGGTTGGGCGAGTCGGCTTTCTTCAGCCTTCCACCAGACTCTGGCGTTATCTGTCAGTTGCAGCTTCGTAACTCTCACCCAAGCAATCTCTGGAACTTGTGCTGCTACCAGGTCATCCTCAATAGACTGAGCCCATTCCTCTGCCTCTGGTGGGCTCTCTTTCCCAGAGAAATGTTTCGGGTGCAGTGCCCGGAATTGTTTGACTCCGGGTGCCTCGGTCTCTGGACGGTGCATGAGGATAGCAGTCTGCTGCTGCTGACCCTCCAAGAGGCTCTTGATCGCCTCAAGCAATACCGTTTGCTCATTGATGGGAGCTTCAGTGGTAGGTGGTGGTGCTAGAGTAGGAGGTGGGGTGTTGCCATTGACGTTCGTGCTTGTGTTGTTCGGTGAATCCATAACCTTGATAGGAAAAGAATGGTTAGGATAGATTTAAGGAATTTGAAATGTAAAGAATGTACAGTTGCTGATTCTTATACTTCTTGTGATATATTGCTTAGGATTTCATGCAGAACTAACCCACAAGGGCCACTAAAAAAACTTGTCATGCCCCGCTTCCCGGCATAGGAAGAAGGGGATGTGGCGAGGCACGCGACGTATTTACTCAAAAGTAAACACGTTAAGCATAAATAAGCAATATAAATAAATGCATAAGAATAATAAGAGATGTAATATAAACAATAACTTTTATTAATATCCATTCTTTACATTACAACCGATTTGAAAAGAAATGTACAATGATAGAAAGCAACGCCTAAACAGTGGCATATGAAATCAAAAGTAAGTACAAGGAAAAGCTAGAAGTATAGCTGCTCTATGAACTGATCCAAGTCTTTCTGGTTGGGCTCGGTCTCCTGAGAGTCGGGTCCTCCTGACGAACATTCCAAAGAAAGAAGAAACAGAAATGTCATCAGCGAACTAGCACTCGGTAAGTCCCAAAAGAAAGAAAGGAATACAACAAGTAGAGAGAAATTTAACTATAATTTGTATAGGTTTATGTTTATTATACTAACATAGTTGTTTGTAACCTGGTATAGAATGTATCAGTGTATACGAGAGGTGTCCAACTTGCTCCGTGGACTATGGTAACAGGTAAGTACAAGGCCCCGTCAAAACCCACGGGACAACGGCACAGGATATTTAGGTAGGTGTCTTTTAGTGACCATCTCGTTCCACTTCTAATACATTCCGTACCAGTCTACCTGTTAAACCCCGTAATGTTTTGTATTGAATTATAGTTATTAGACTTGCCGAGACCATGGATACAATTTGTTCATGTAATCAGGTTCAGGATGTAAACAAGTAGGCATGTAATCAAGTCAAGTTATATACATGGTTCGATCAAGTCAAGTCTTGTTTGAATGTTGATCTTGTTCTGGTATTCAGGTTCAGGTTCAAGTATACATGTTGGTATGTTGGATTCATGTTTGAATTGTATTGAGTTTGGATTGAATTCAGGTTTAATTTAGACTCAGACTTGAGTCAGACACTTTGAACTGATATGGATCCTGAGTTAGATTCAGGTGTTATCGGTAACTACTGCACATGGACAACAGGATTTGTGTCCTTTTCCAAGACAATTACCATTGAAAACACCGTTAAGTTTTTCTACCTTAAATAGGCAAGCACTCATTTTCTCCGGCCCCCTGAGCCTCAAGAGAATTGATCCCGCTTAAACCCATATTTACTAAAGTTCTTAAATATAATTTTATATAACTCAAGGGGGTTTTATGAAAAATATTTTATATACTTTCAAAATAAATCTCGAGTATTTATTTATATTATTTAGGGTTTCCATAATTATGAATTTTAGGAATGTGAAGTATTTTAGTGACAATAGTTTAGCTTGGATAATTCAAGGTATTTTAGTGTAACACTTGTCTTTTGGATAATTTGAGGGTATTTTAGTGAAACTTGTCATTCTTTTATTTTTTTAGAAAACATGTAATTTTATTATATCTTGAAAATATGTGGTTTGATAATATTTATATATTTTTAAAAATTAATTTTAATATTAAATAGAAAATCTCGTTTTTCTTAAACAAATCGTATTAAAAATCTTTCAAGACCGAATGCTCCGTGAGGAGGTCTGCATCTCGCTCTAGTAGCCCAAGAATGTACGATAATCTGCACCATCCAATTGCGGGTCCCCTAAAATGGGTTGTAGAGGTATAATCGCAAAGAGTTTTGATAATACAGTTCAAAGAAAACCGGGTTTTTATAGTTCATGGTATTTTAATGAAATATTTGTTAGTTGTATATATACCCTAGAGGCCATTGTTGTACATATGATGTATATTATAGTGGATGCTTGGATATATATAGAGAGGAATTTCTTGCTCGATATGATAGTATGCTATCTTGTTTCACTTTGTCTAAACATGTTGACTTGTATTGGTTTACTGTCTTGCTCTCACATGTTGATAAAGCCCTTAAGATATGTACTCGACTATTAGGACTATGATGCAGATCATACTAGTGGGGCCAGGGTAGTCCAAGAGTACATCCTATAACTGTTCCTAGTCGGGGGTGTATCGAGACAGGGCATCGATATACCAGAGTAGACTAGCGTATACGCATCTTGACCCATATGATGGACGATGGATGATCCCATATCCATCGGTGTTTGACATCAAAGATGGTGTACGGGTGCTCAGTGGAGACTGGGTATACTGAACGGACTCGCCGAGAACTTCTAGATGGTATTATACCTATCGTCAGATAGCAGTTCTCTGGTGACACTGGTACAGGTTAGTCTGTACACCCGAGATCGTCATAGAGTCTTGTGTGATTCCCACTGTGCTTTGATTTCTACCTTACCACGTTCAAAAGAACGTGCAAAACGGTGGCTTTTGGGTACAGTCCTGAATCACATGGAGGAAATGAGCGATAGGAGCGGTTTCGTCTCTCCCGGTATTGGGAGTTGATGTTGCGCTGTGTTCGATTGGCTATAACTGGAAGTCCTTGGCCAGGGCTGATATGGAGTGCTACTGGTAAGAGTTATCAGTAGTTTCTCGACCCGTTATGAGCCTCACATCGACACGACTTATCAGTTACTGGGGGTCTGACGTTTACCACCCCTAGACTGGATATGCGACATATGAGACGAAGAGACCGGACTGTACGGTAGTGTTACTGATTGGCTTGACAGGAGCTTTGACAGCTTCGCTGGTTTTCTTCTGATCGCTCAATACCCGGGTGGCCGTTATGTTTAGCTAACCGCTTGCGGCTTGTGGGTGTTTGATATGATCATCACCTACTGCCGGCGTATTGACGAGTCTTAGAGTCCCACACAGGAGTTTCCTACCTCAGGCGAAACGATGTGGTGTGCATATGAGATATGCGTGGGGACCCGATTGAATGCGAGTATGTGATACCGTATATTTAATCTGGCATTTTTCTATTGGTCGGATCGTATGTGATATGACCGGTTTGTTAAATCAAATGTTGATTTAACATATGACTTTTAGTACAATTCTTTATTTTAACCCTTTTTCTTTAAAGAAGATGTATGCATGTATGTATGCACATGTTGATGTGCATGGACACATACACGCATAGTGTCATGGTTGATGATACACAATTTGTGGAAATATAAGACTTACATTGTTCAATATATATATATATATATATATATATATATATACATATATATATATATATATATATACATATATATATATATATATATATACATATATATATATATATATATACATATATATATATATATATATATATATATTCTATTTGGATTATAAAAGACAAATGGAAATTAAATCTTTAATGGGTTTTTCTACACTCTTCTTGACTTTAACCTAGCTTAAACCCATGGTTTACTTTTCATTTGGACTTTAACCCAAATGGAAAATATCTAGATATTATTGAACTATGGTTTGTGATGAGAGAAAGAAAATATATATGCTTTCTTTTCTCATTTTATTTCATTAAGCTTATCATTATCTTTTTGACAAAGCTTTTGCCATCATTTTCTTCTTTCTCCAAGCTCTCTTGAGTTTTCTCTTGATTGAGGGTGATAAAAAGAAAGGGTTTTGATTAGAGAATACAAACCACCTCATCATTCTACACACATCTAGCCCATTTGTGTAGGGTGTTTGTTATACTTCTTTCAAAAATCAAGTAAAGCAAGGAGCTTTGGGCAAAGGGGCTTCGGGTGGATCATCGTGGATAAGGAAGACCTCTAGCAATCCGTTACAAACTCTCAAAAGTCCAAGGAGTCACCAAGGGAAGACTACAAAGGTTATAATTTCTTCACTTAGTGTTACAAGAGTTCATTGTATGTGATATAATAGTTGTTACCATGAATATTCTAATTTAAAGATTCATGCTTTGTTTGCTTTGCACCTCTCTAAATTTTAAAGTGGCATGAGTGATACTTCCAAACCCTAGACTAGGTGCAATGGAAACCCAACAGTGGTATCAGAGCCAAGCTAGAATTTTAGACACAGTGTTAATACAATTACGAAAACAAAATCGACTCCAAAAATACGGTATTTGAAACCCTTGATATTGCTCTCTGGAAATTTTCTAAAAAGTCCTTTAAAATTTTTTTTAGCAACTACGAAAGATAGTATCAGATGTACTGAGAACACTGGAGCAATACGGGGAAAATCCACCTATAAAAAACCTAGCACTTTGCTTGTTTGGCCGGCCTGCTCGGCCAGAACACCTCCAAGTTGCTCCATATTGCTTCTGTGGTCTGCTTTGTAGGATTTGGGGTTTCATGTATTGGTTGCTTAGCCCAATTTTTCATGTGATGATTGATTTGATCAGGGGCTAATTCGTAGTATTTCGTAGTCGTATAATTTAACACTGTATTGGTAACCTTGACTATGTTTAGCAGTTCAAACGAATTTTGAACACCACATCTTGTACCCCGCTGAAATTTCCAAGTGCTGTAATTTTCCCAAGTTGATTGTATTCGTAAAATCGTGCAAGTCCCCCTATGGACCCTCTAGAAGAATATACCAACCTTAACTCGATTCTATGCCCACGAAACCGCAAACGAACCTTAGGGTTTGCCGTGGTTCCGTGGTGTCATAGGTGAGACGTTGGTTAACCCCTTCTACGGCTGGTCTATAGACACTGTGGCACGGTTTTTGAGTATTTTGACTTTGCTCAAGTGTTGAGCTCAAGAGGTAATTTGTGTGTGTATGTTGATTCGATCGAAACGTTAAACATCATCTTGATATTTGATATATGTGATACAATATGTGGAATTCATATAGTTAGGCATGAAATCCGTAATATGTGATATTTCGGGTTTACGATGTCTAAGATGATTTTGGATTCTAAATATTGTAGTTTTTCACTTTCTTTTCTGCGACCGTAAGTGAGTATGTGGGGTATCGTCGATTTCGTTGCTATACATCAACGACAATCGGGATACGCATACTTGCTTACGTTGATGATATGAGATATCGTGTGTTGCTGTGATATGTTATATTGGATCGTTGTGTTCTGAATAGCCGGGGGTTTTATGTGAGATGGGGTTTTTTTATTTTCATTCATGTAAAATTCATTGTATGTAATATTCTTTTATTGGGGCACTTCCGGGTTGAGAATGATGTCACCATTGTATATTATTTACTTTTCCACATTAGGATAGACCCAAGGAGGGGAGCACAAGTAACCGGGTTCTAGGGTCCAGTGGGAGGCCATCTCGAGGAGTCGAGGTCGGGTCTCCTAACCCTAGAATTGGTAGGGTTACTTGCCGCTCTCGCAGGGGTCTAAGGTTGTGGGTTTGGCTATTCAAATCGACCGTGGAATCCGTGTTTTATACATGCTCAAAATAAAATACGGACCTCCTAGTATATCCAATATTTCATATGATTCTTCTGCTGCTGATATATTGTGATGTGATCATACTATACGCGTGAGACAAATGCTTTATTATTGTATATATGATATATAATAAACGTTGCCTATGTTTTACACCCGCGCTAGTTCCGTCCCGGTATGCCGTTAGTTAAGTAACCTAACGGTGCATAACGGGACACAGTGGCGAATGCGGATGGCATAAGCGTACATTGTATTTTCGTTTCTTCTGTGATGCTTAGGAAGCTTAAATGATGGGATTCATTAATGAGATTAATGAAAGATAAAGAAACCTAAAAGATGTTGTAGAATCAAATTTATAAAAAGGGTAGCTCTAGTTTTTGCTTTGCATAGCGGTATTCCTTGTAGAATATCCAGCACCTTATTCGATAAGGAAAGAGCCGAGATCTCTTCACCGGAAGTGACCTCTTTAGAAAAACTAGCAGATGCTACAACTCACTCGGTTATGTTTTTGATTGCTTTTATAGTTCTTGCTTTGCATAGTGGTATTTGTGAAATATCCTGCACCTTATTCGATAAGGAAAGAGCCGAGATCCCTTCATCGGGAGTGACCTCTTTAGCAAAACTAGTAAAAGCCTCAAAAATACTCTTTTTCATAAACACTTGCTTCTACAGCGATATCAAGTTCATTACGCTCATGGTTTTCTGAAAAACCTGTGTAGCCCTCCGACATTTCAGATAAGTAATACTTAGTATTCGTGCTGCGTTTGTTGACTTTCGTCAAGGCGTAGTGTGCGATAGCTAACTAGTGCTTATCTGCAATATAAGATGAGATTGGATTAGGGTAGTCGTACGGCCTTATTGGCTTTCGTCAAGGGTCGTGCGGGTGGGTTTAATTCAATCAATAAATGTACAGGTTGAACTTGGCTAGCGCACTATGGTTTGTTGGCTTTCGTCAAGGTCATAGCACGCTAGGGGCAAAAGCATTATCGGGAATTTCAAGAGTTGAAATTTCCAATGAGATTGCATACCTTCTATAAGATAGTTGGATCCTGATATCCACTGCGAGTAAGAATTACTCCTGGGAGAGTTTTACACATAACAATTAGCCTATCAAGTAGGTGTCAAGAAAAGTGTTTACGGGGTTATGCCTCTGGGAAAATGAGGTTTATTTTAATTAGGTCCGTGCGAAAGCACGGGGAACCTCCCTCAAAGTAACAACACTGGCCTGGCTGAAATATTGGCGAACTTGTAAGGTGTAATTAATCCCGGCTAATCTTACTTTTTAGGGTTTGAAGAAAGATTTGATGAAAACAATGGGAGCCATCCTGATTAGATAAGATAATAACCAATCTAATTTTGCAAGAGCATACACTAAAGTGTTTTCTTCTCTCTCTCTCTCTAGGTAGCGACCATGTCAGGTCTTAATCAAGATAATAATATGGATGTATTGACTGAACCCGCTTATTATACTGAGCAGGGGAACGTTGGTCCCGCTCCAACTTATAATTATTATAAGTCCGAGCAGGAAATAGGAAAATATCCAGATTCTCACGCCGCCCAAATGAAGAATAAGAATGCTGATGCATCTTCTTCGGGTGTGTTAGTTATCGAGAACTGTTTCTCAGTTCACTCTACGTCCTGGGTATTAAATACCGGATCGGGATCCCACATATGTAATATGTTACATGGGCTATGGAAAGGTAGGGAACTGGGAGAGGGTGATCATTCCATAAGAGTAGGGAATGGTGCAAATGTTGCAGCCAAGGCTGTTGGCGAATATCACCTTGTGTTACCAAATGGTAATACATTGATTCTGAACGAATGCTATTACATTCCGACCCTGATATGCAATATTATATCAGTTTCTTTATTAAGTAAAGAAGGATTTAATTTTGTAGTACAGGATAATGTTATGAACATCTTCCTGAATCAAAAGTTGATTGGATCAGGCTCGTTAAATAATGACATATACGTTCTAAACAAAACCACGGTTCTTAATATACAAAACACACACAAGAGGAAAAGTTCAGAAATGAACGAATCTTTCTTGTGGCATTGTAGACTAGGTCATATCAATGTGACACGACTAGCTAAGTTACATAAAGATGGATATTTGAATCCGTTCGAATTTTCATCTTATGACACTTGCCAGTCATGTCTCAAAAGCAAAATGACCAAAACTCCGTTTAGTGGACACGGAGAAAGAGTTACGAAACTCTTGGGACTGATACATAGTGATGTATGCGGTCCCATGTCTACACATGCCAGGAATGGTGCCTCATACTTCATTACATTCACTGACAATCTCTCAAGATACGGACATATGTTCCTGTTGAAACACAAGTCTGAAGCTTTTGAGAAATTCAGAGAATATAAGAACGAAGTCGAGAACCAAACGGATAAAAGTATTAAGATCCTTCGATCTGAACGAGGAGGAGAATACTTGAGCAACGAGTTCCTGGACTATCTAAAAGAGAATGGGATTCTCTCTCAGCTTACTCCTCCTTATACACCACAGCACAACGGTGTATCTTAACGGAGGAATCGCACCCTATTAGATATGGTGCGCTCTATGATGAGCACTGCTGAGTTACCTATTTCCTTCTGGGGGTATACGCTTGAGACGACCATACACCTATTGAATACGGTTCCTACCAAATCAGTGCCTACCACTCCATATGAGATATGGAAGGGGAAGAGACCATCTCTTAATTATGTAAAGATATGTGGTTGTCCGGCCTATGTCAAAAGGCACAATCCGGACAAACTCGAGGCAAGGTCTGTCCTGTGCAAGTTTGTAGGATATCCCAAAAACTCATAAGGGTATATCTTCTACCACATCGAGGAACAAAAGGTGTTTGTTTCTCGACATGCCACTTTTTTAGAAAAGGAATTTCTTGAAAAAGAAATTAGTGGCCAGGAGGTAGAACTGGAAGATGTTCTAGCTATACAAACTACGACAGAAGATTTGGTTGAACAAGAGGATTCAGTAGTTCCCGATGAACCTCAGCCGCTCCGCCGATCTAGTAGGGTTCCTCATCCACCAGAGAGATACTACGGTTTTCTCATCGATGGTGGGAGCAAGGATTGCATCATGGAAGATGATGACCCGACTAGCTTCGAGCAGGCCATCACGAGTGGAGACTCTGTAAAATGGCTGGATGCAATGCGATCTGAAATGGAATCCATGTACACCAACAAAGTATGGACTTTGGAAGTTGCTCCTGAAGGGGTAAAACCCATTGGGAGCAAATGGATCTTTAAGAAGAAACTTGGTGTAGATGGAAAAGTTGAGACTTTCAAAACGAGACTTGTTGCAAAGGGTTTTCGTCAATGACCAGGTCTGGATTATGACGAAACCTTTTCTCCAGTGGCTATGCTTAAGTCCATACAGATCCTGCTTGCCATTGCTGCATACCATGACTACGAAATCTGGCAGATGGATGTTAAGACCGCCTTTCTAAATGGTGATTTAGAGGAGTGTGTGTACATGACTCAGCCAGAGGGCTTCGTAGATAGTGGGAGCAGCGGAAAGGTGTGCAAGCTGCTTAAATCCATCTACAGGTTAAAGCAGGTATCGCGGAGTTGGAACATCTGTTTTGATGTTGTATTCAAAGAACCTTTGTAGATTCGGTCCTTCACTTCATATGCTCCGTGTTGTGGTCCTTTCGCTGCGATTTGACTTCATCAAAAACGTAGATGAACCTTGTATCTACAAGAAGGTTGCAGAGAATAAGGTTGTCTTCCTCGTATTGTACGTGGACGACATACTCTTGATAGGAAATGACATTCATGTGCTGCACCCGGTCAAGCTCTTCTTATCACATAGATTCTCAATGAAAGATCTAGGTGATGCCTCCTGCATTTTGGGGATTAGGATCTATAGAGATCTGAGAGGATACTGGGGTTGTCCCAATCCAGGTACATTGACACCATACTAAATAGGTTTAGTATGGAAGAATCCAAACGTGGGAACTAACCCATGATCTCTGGACTCACTCTTTCCAAAGAGATGTCTCCCAAGACTGATTTTGAAAGAGCTCGCATGCAAGGGATACCCTATGCTTCGGCAGTAGGCTCTATGATGTACGCGATGCTATGTACCAAACCCGATGTAGCATACTCACTAAGTGTAGTGAGTAGGTATCAAGCAGATCCAGGAGAGAGTCACTGGACAGCTGTAAAGAACATTCTCAAGTACTTGAGAAGAACTAAGGAGATGTTCTTGGTGTATGGTAACGGAGAACTCCAGATGGAGTCCTTTACCGATTCGAGCTTCCAAAGTGATAAGGACGACTCTAAGTCGCACTCGGGATTTGTCTTTACCCTAAATGGAGGGACGGTTTGTAGGAAGAGTTCCAAGCAAGAAACTGTGGCAGACTCAACGATGGAGGCCGAATACATCGCTGCCAACGATACTGCCAAAGAGGCTGTCTGGATGAAGAAGTTCATCACTGAACTTGGTGCGGTTCCGTCCATTGAGCATCCAATACCTTTGTATTGTGATAACAATGGAGTTATGGCTTTGGCCAAGGAACCCAGGTCCCATCAGAAGTCCAGGCATATTCTAAGGAGGTATCACCTGATCTGGGAGATAGTTGATCGCCGTGAGATCGAGGTCAGGAGAGTTGACACGAAGTACAACACTGCGGATCCACTCACGAAGGCCATACCCCAGATACAATTTGAGAGACTTTTCAGGATGTTGGGTATGAGATACTACAACAGCTGGCCTTAGTGCAAGTGGGAGATTATTAGTTGTATATATGCCCTAGAGGCCATTGTTGTATATATGATGTATATTATAGTAGATGCTTGGATATATATAGAGAGGACTTTCTTACTCGATATGATAGTATGCTATCTGGTTTCACTTTGTCTAAACATGTTGACTTGTATTGGTTTACTGTCTTGCTCTCACATGTTGATAAAGCCATTAGGATATGTACTCGACTACTAGGACTATGATGCAGATCATACTAGTATGGCCAGGGTAGTCCAAGAGTATATCCTATAACTATTCCTAGTCGAGGGTGTATCGAGACAGGGCATCGATACACCAGAGTATACTAGCGTATACGCATCTGGACCCATATGATGGACGATGGATGATCCCATATCTATCGGTGTTTGACATCAAAGATGGTGTTTGGGTGCTCAGTGGACACTGGGTACACTGAACGGACTCGCCGAGTACTCCTAGATGGTATTATACCTATCGTCAGATAGCAGTTCTCTGGTGACACTGGTACAGGTTAGTCTGTAGACCCGAGATCGTCATAGAGTATTGTGTGATTCCCGTTGTACTTTAATTTTCACCTTACCATGTTCAAGAGAACGTGCAAAACGGTGGCTTTTGGGTACAGTCCCGAATAACATGGAGGCAATAAGCAATAGGAGGGGTTTCATCTCTCCCGGTATTGGGAGTTGATGTTGCGATGTGTTCGATTGGCTATAACTGGAAGTCCCTGGCCAGGGCTGATATGGAGTGCTATTGGTAAGAGTTATCAGTAGTTTCTCGACCTGTTATGAGCCTCACATCGACGCGACTTATCAGTTACTGGGGTATGACGTTTACCACCCCTAGACTGGATATGTGACATATGAGACAGAGAGACTGGACTGTACGGTAGTGTTACTGATTGGCTCGACGGGAGTTTTGCCAGCTTCGCTGGTTTTCTTCTGATCGCTCAATACCCGGGTGGCCGTTACGTTTAGCTGACCGCTTGCGGTTTGTCGGTGTTTGATATGATCATCACCTACTGCCGGCGTATTGACGAGTCTTAGAGTCCCACACAGGAGTTTCCTAGTTCAGGAGAAACGATATGGTGTGCATATGAGATATGCGCGGGGACCCGATTGAATGCGAGTATGTGATACCGTATATTTAATTGGGCATTTTTCTATTGGTCGGGTCGTATGTGATATGACTGGTTTGTTAAATTAAGTGTTGATTTAACATATGACTTTTAGTACAATTCTTTATTTTAACCCTTTTTCTTTAAAGAAGATGTATGCATGTATGTATGCACATGTTGATGTGCATGGACACATACATGCATAGTGTCATGGTTGATGGTACACAATTGGTGGCAATATAAGACTTACATGGTGCAATATATATATATATATATATATATATATATATATATATATATATATATATATATTCTATTTGGATTATAAAAGACAAATGGAAATTAAATCTTTAATGGGTTTTTCTACGCTCTTCTTGACTTTGACCTAGCTTAAACCCATGGTTTACTTTTCATTTAGACTTTAACCCAAATAGAAAATATCTAGATATTATTGAACCATGGTTTGTGATGAGAGAAAGAAAATATATATACTTTCTTTTCTCATTTTATTTCATTAAGCTTATCATTATCTTTTTGACAAAAGCTTTTGCCATCATCTTCTTCTTTCTCTAAGCTATCTTGAGTTTTCTCTTGAGTGAGGGTGATAAAAAGAAAGGGTTTTGATTAGAGAATACAAACCACCTCATCATTCTACACACATCTAGCCCATTTGTGTAGGGTGTTTGCTATACTTCTTTCAAAAATCAAGTAAAGCAAGGAGCTTTGGGCAAAGGGACTTCGGGTGGATCATCGTGGACGAGGAAGACCTCTAGCGATCCGTTACAAACTCTCAAAAGTCCAAGGAGTCACCAAGGGAAGACTATAAAGGTTGTAATTTCTTCACTTAGTGTTACAAGGGTTCATTGTATGTGATATAATAGTTGTTACCCTAAATATTCTAGTTTAAAGATTCATGGTTTGTTTGCTTTGCACCTCTCTAAATTTTAAAGTGGCATGGGTGATACTTCCAAACCCTAGACTAGGTGCAATGGAAACCCAACAATATTGTATTCACCACAAAAATAGGTTTCAAAGAGTATCGTGCTATGTAAACATGTGTGTAGGTGAGGGGTAGGTTATTACCCCGTGAAGTTTTCTAAAGGTGTGATTAAGCAAAGTAATAAAATATGGTAGATACAAAGTACATGGTATTTAAATGTAAGAGTCAATTTAAAGTTGTTTAACATGATGATTTAGGGTGAAAGTTGTTTCTAATTATTAGTTTTATGGTTATAAACATATGTTAAGAATATGGATGAGCTATGATTAAGAAAAAGAGTGATTTCAAGGTTTTAGAATCAAAAGTCGGTGTTAACTCCACTTACCTACATGTTTTGAAAAAGAGAAATTTTTATGTAGAAAGAGAAGAATGAGGTGAGACTTACTAGCTGGAAGGGCAGGAAGTGGTAGAAGAAGATAGCATGATCGTTGCGGCGTCGCGGGGTCGCCGGAACTTGCTCGATTTCTCGCCAGAAGTTGGTCTTGGTCTAGCTCCTCTTCTACTCCACTGGTACTTGAGAAAATATGAGGGTTTTGGCTAGAAATTTCAGAATAAGGAGGGGCTAGGGTATGGGGTTGTATTTATAGTGTGAAATTAAGGTTTTGGAATTGAAAGAATGAATTAAAATGCATTAAAATTGGATTTAAAGATGAAATTGAAGTCTCTGTTTAAATTCAGAGAAATCAAACAGTGCACGGGTAAAGGGGGTAGGCCAAGAGACACTTGTGCAAAGCCCAGGAACTATCCCCTACGGGGGGACCGTCGGTGCCGACTCTAGGGTCCATTTCGCCGGTCCAAAGGTGGGTAGGGGCCGGTGGATTGTGTACACGTGTCCCTCTTTGTGTACACAACATTTAGCACATTTTTTTTTCTGTCTTTTCATTTCTATGTGCAGTGCACGTGTAAACTTTTGGGCTTCCAAAAAGTTTAAAAGAAATTCAGAAAAAAATAATATGTGTCTGAGGAGATTCGAACAAAGGGGCCACGTCACAGCAGTGCAAGGCTTTACCAGTGAGCTACAAGCTACTTCTTGCTGCTCTTAAACAAAAATAACTTATAAAGTGTACTCAGGATTGCAAACTCCATTCTGTACATTGAAAAGAAAAAAATTTGTACATAAAATTTAGAGTCGTTACATATGGCTTTTGCACTAGCTACAATAAGCAGATATTAATCCAATCCTGGAAAAACAAAAGGAAGCGGTTATGAATATAAGAGGATGTTCCTGATATTTGGTAACGGCAGCCTCCTATAGGAGGCGGTTATCGTTTCAGGCTTTCAAGGTGACCTAGATGACAGGATGGCTGTCAGAGTTATAAGTTTACCCTTTTCTGAGGGATAGTATGTTGGACAGGGATCCCAGTGGATACTGAGGTGGGCATGGAACTGACTGCTGATTATATTAGCGATGGATACAGTCTAAGAAGTTTGTTAGATAAAGGTGTTCATTTACGAACTTGGTCCCATCAGGTATCCAGACAAATTCTAAGGAAGGTATCGCTCATCTCGGAAGATAGTCGTTCTCTGCGAAGTTGAGATATAGAGAGATAAAGATAGAAATATTAGAGCAGATCCACTTACTGAGGCTATTTCTTGAACACGACTGTTTCATAAACACGGTTTTTGAAACTGATTAGTAAAGAAGTTGGGTATTCGGTAGCACACAGGATATGGGTATGCGATACCACAATAATTAGCCTTAAGTGCAAGTGGGAGATTGTTGGTTATAGTGCCCTCAAGGCAATTATTGTAATTGCAGGCATGCGATTATAATAATTGAGGGAGAACATATATGGGTAGAACAGTCTTACTCAAGAAGATAGTATGATATCTGGTTTGTTATTATCATCATGTAAAGATATTATATAGTATTATGGATCACTATTATATGTTGATAGAGCCTATATGATTCTTTCTTGACTACTAGGGTTATGTTGGCAATCATACAGGTAAGGCCTGGTAGTCCATAAGCAAATTCTTAAATGTCCCTAGTCGTGTGAATACTGAGACCGTGCATCGATATTCTAAAGTAGACTAGTGTATACGTTTCTTCACCCCGACGAAGGGCGATGGCCGGTCTCACAGCCATTGGTGTCGTCAGTCACCAAAGAATGTATGCAGGTGCTCATTAGGTTATGAGTCTGTAACATTTCAAAAAATATAAAATATTATTTTTGAATTTAAATAATAAAATAATAAATTTCATGGACATTATACAAATATTGATTTGAGTTTTCGTAGAATGGTATAATTATATACCTATATTTTGGAAAATAATTGGAATTTAAAATAAATTATCATTTATGAGAGCATTCATTTGAATTGGGCTTTTTATAAATTAATATATAATTATTTATATATAAGTTTAATGTTAAACTTGATTAGTATTTCATTAATTATTCATTAAACCAAATTTGTTTTGTTAATCATACTTTATGTACATGACATGCAACAATTTGTTCATATTTTATACCATGGTTTCTCCTTTTTTTGTTTTGAATTTGTTTTAAAAGGAAAAGATAAGAAAAGAAAAGAAAAAGAAAAAAGAAAATGGGGGACAAGAGGACACCAAGGTATGGGCATGAAAGAATGAAAGAGGGGCGGGGGATGATATGGTTGATTAGCCATCTTTGTCTTTCATCCCATTATTTTTCTTCACCTCCCTCTTCTTCATCTCTTCTTCATAATCTCCTCCACCCTCACTACCACCCTAAAAAGACCACCAAAGTCACCTTAAAACCATATGGTCCCTTCACAAAAAATGTTCTTCATCTCATCCTACGCATCTTGGAGTGGTCAAGTTTCAGTTTTGAGCATCTTGGGCCATCTTAGAATTTTCTTCAGTTGCTCCACGAGTTAAAACATCCACTTCTTACTAAGTTTTTAAGTTTCCTAACCTCATATGTTAGTTTCGGGCTCAAAGTTTATGTTTTGTGAACTTGGAAAATTCTAGGGTGATCTTTAGTGGATTAAATGAGTAGTGGTGGTGTAGTAGAGACTTAATTAGTGGCTATAACCTCTTTAAGTGATAGATAAGGGCCTGTGAGTGCATGTAATCTCGGTTAGAATGAGTTTAGAATTTTCCCGATGTCGATTTTGTGGAGATATTGAGGTTCAAATGAAATCTGGTATTACTCAGGGACTCTGAAAATTAAATTGAGGTTACAGTGAGATGTGCAGACCAGTAGGAAGTCGCCGTAGAAGCCCGAGCCTATAATCCTTTACTGTGGTCGCCAATAAATTCAATTTAGCTGCAATTTGCGGTCCAATTTTAGAGTTAGGGTTTGAATTTTGGTCTCTAGCTCACTCACAAGATAATTAGGCCTACCCTATATTCAAAAAGGTCTAATTTCACCTTAGGTAAAATCTAGAGTTGTTTTACTTGCTTTCTATCAATATTTTACGACTTTTGAAACTTGATTTTTGGATAATTGTGTTTTGACTCGGTCGTTTGACACTCGTACGTCGACGTCAGGGGTTGTTTTGTTGTTTTAGCGCGCGTTGACAATAGGTTCTAACCTATGTGAGCTTCGCGTTTCATGTCGGTTTTCGAATTTGATTTTGATGTGATACGATATGCTTTGATTTGTAGGTACAAGCGCATGGACTTCCAGGACGACGAAGGAGGATAAGGCATCCGTCGGGATCAACTAGAGCGAGGCGTTGCAGATGAGTAGATGTATATCTATGGGGGAAGTCGGGTGGATGGCATATAGCACCCCCGCAACCGTAGTAGTAGTATACTAGATATATGGTTATATATAAATATATTAGATGCGTATACCCAGCTTATATGGTTATTAGGATACTATATGAGATTGTAGTAGACTTAGTAGAAAGATATCCCCTAGTACTTCCTTAGCATATGAACTATATCTACTATTGAAGTATATAAATACATATATTTTACAATATGACACGGTAAGATGAGGATATGGTCCGATTTGATTATATGATTGGATATGATGATATGAGGCGATGTGACATGATATGATATATGATATGATATGATATATGATGATATGAGATGAGATGCTGCGCGTGAATATAGATCTGTGCTATTAATTTGATGATATCGTACGATAGATATTCCGTACGTGATATGATGAGGATGGATCGCCGACTTATATATCGACACGAGAAAAGAAATGTTTAAAATCACTTAAATCGATACTATGATATGTTTAGAGCCATACCTATTTTAAAAACTAACGAATCGTTACACACTTTTAAATGATAATTTCAAGGGGACGGTACGAATTTTCAAAATGGTATCTTTTTAAAAATATCGCAGCTTCCTATTTTCTAAAACAACGATTCATACTATTTTAAATTATAACTGTATGGCTCATACGTAATTGCGTATTTTTATACTGTTCACGTTACGATTGCTTATTTCTGTCTACGTTCGCGTTACGATTTCTTATTTCTTTATACGCTCGCTTTATTTTCATTTACGATATATGTACCATGTTTTATACCCTTATCTTTACATGACTTCGTTTGCCAGGACACATGCACCATTACCGATGATGCACATGTTGCACGTACACATTCTCGCCATTCACACACACATCATCAGTAATTGCCATGCCATGTACACATTAGAACTCGCTATGTTACCGTATCACCTATTAGTATTCTAGTTACTGTTTAGTATCCAATACCACATACTAGTTTAGTTATTGCACTTCTTTACCTCGCTACACGACACGCTCATATGAACACACTTGCTATGCATTACGGTATTTTTCCGCTCCTGTACATATTATTTCACTACTGCCATGCATTTTATGAGATTCTGTTTTCATAAGATTTCTGGATTTGAGAAACAGTAGATATTATTTAAAAACTTGTGATTGTTTTAAAAACGCGGTTTCTCTTGATATGATATATCGACGTCCACCATGAGATTTTTTGGTGCTGAGGTATGATGATTATCCGAATTGAGGCAGAGAGAGAAACCAATTGCGGATACGTGGTGGACCTGGTATAGTATCCTGGGGCAAGAAGATCGTATATAGAGGCGTTGAGCCTGGCAGGAGAACACTACCTACCGGTGACAATACTGAACTCGGCGGATATCCGGAGGATACCGACCGGAGTAATATGAGATAGATGGATATGAGGACCGATCTGACAAGAAAGTGCCTGAGATATAAGGGCTGATCCGATAAGACGGCGCCTGAGATGTGAGGATTTACGTGTCGATGCTGGACACGGGGTTTATAATGATTTCGAGTGTCGATACTTGACACTCAGGATTTTATGATGATTTCGAGTGTCGTTGATGGACACTCCTTGGATGATATGTATATACACACACGATATGGATGACTCAGTGTCACATATTGACACAGGCATTGTATTATATTATTATACTTATGTATACACGATCACCTTGATACCACACGGTATGATATTATTATATTACTGTATGACCTAGGAGATCGTCATACATTCGATTTCTACCTGATGATATATTCTACTCACGATTTAGCAACTCACCCCCTTTGTACCATAGTTTTTTTGCAGGACCGGCTGCTCGGATCGGTAGTTGTTATCTAGCACAATGTTTCTTTGGGTAGTTTGCTTGGTAAGTGGGTTACACTTCGGATCGTAACCACCACTTGTACACTATTTATTTTTCATTTGTATCTCGTTAAAAGCTCTATCAAGCAGACTATGTATATTTGGTAGACTTAGAGACCAGTTTGTATATTCTTTCACACTTAATGTCGAGACTTGTATTATTCATATTGAGTTCGATGATGTATTGGTTTTCTTTACTTTTTTCTGTGATTGATTTTTGCCTTGAGCGTCATATATTCTTATTGTGTGGCTGTGTTTCCGCCGATTGGCGAAGAGCTAGCTCCCGCTTGGGGATGCCTATATTATTATTGTTATGTACTGATTTTGATCAAAATTTACAAAGGAGGTGCTGCCCAAATTTGAAACGACGAAAATATTTTCAAATTATAGTATATTATCCACTTGCATTTCAAACGAACTTTATATATATATATATATATATATATATATATATATTAAAAGAAAGAACTTGATTTCATTATACTTTTATTTCAAAACTTCACCTCCACTATTTTCTTAGAAAGGTTTAGATTTTTGGGTTTTCGGTTTACTTGGGTTATGGTGGGGTCCTATAGACTTCACGTGATCTAAGTGCCAGTCATGTGCCATTTTCGGGTCATGACAGAGTTACACTGGACGAACTTGCCGGGAACATGCTAGATGGTATTATACCTATCGTCAGGTAGCAGTTCTCTGGTGACATGAGTACAGGTTAGTTTTTCGACATGAGATCGTCATTTGTCTCATGTAAGTTCTCATTGTGCTTTGATTACTATCCTATCACAGCTCTACTGAGTCGTGCAAACAGATTTTAGTTGGGTACAGTCCCGAGCCACATGTTGGTAGTGAGCGGATTGTTAGGGATTCATCTCTCCCGGTATTGGGGGTAGATGCCGCGCAGTGTTCGGTCGGCTATCACCATAAATCTCTGGTCAGAGTGGATGAGATTTACTGATTGCAAAATTGGTAGTTTCTCGGTAGATGATAAGTTTGACATTGACACGACTTATCGGGTTATTACGGGTCTGACGTTTATCAACCCCTTAGACCTGCTATGCGATACTCTTTGACGAACAGACCGGACTGTACGGAGACTGTAATTTATAAGCTTAGTACGCATTTGGACGAGCTTGCTTATCGATCTTCCTTTCGCTCAATACCTAAGTAGTCGTTACATATAGCTAGTGTCGCTGACGTACTTATAGTTAAACCCACTATCAGCGTATTGTCGAGTCTTTAGAGTCCTATACAGAGGTTTTTCCAACTCCAGTGATATGATGTAGATGTGCATATTGGATGCGTACCAGGGTTCGATTAAAACAAATGTATTGGATACACTGACGGTAATCAGACATTTGGATATACTAGTAGGTCTTTTGGAAAGACGGATATTAAATCAAGTGCTGATTTAATATATTAATACTCATATTATATATATGTATTTACTAGTATATTGTCGCTATTTATTTATGTCGCATACATGTATTTATAATACATAAGGAAATTGCGAGCATGCGCGCGCGTGCACACACACATTATATATATATATATATATATATATATATATATTGTTTTTTTTCTTTTCCTTTAATTCTCTTTTAGTTAAATTGCACCAAGGGTTTAGCGCATGCTTAGCCACTCTCATATGGTGGACATGTACAGGGGAGAGAAGAGGGTGGACACTTGGCTTAAGATGGGAATTCTAATGGTGGTGATTCATTTTCATTATGATAAATGTTAGCAGCCATTTTAGAAAATGTGTGAAGTTCTTTCATTAGCTCTTTTTCTCATCTCCTAGCTCACGTTCCTCTCCTCTTCTTCTTCCCCAAAATTAAAAGAGAATTAAAAAGGAAAAGGATTTGGTGAGACAAAAATGAGTGTGATATACTACATCTCTTGGTTGATTAGCCTAACAAACCAATCAAGTTTCTTCACATTTGCTTGGAGCATGAAATGGAAATTGAGCTAAAGAAGGGTTTCCTTAAATGGATCATCTATGACAAAGAGAGGTCTTCACTAAGCTTGTTCCTTCATCCTAGGTGCCTAGCTAGAGTCCAACACAAATTGGAGGATATGAAGATAGTACAAAGGTTGTATTGCTCTCTACCTTGTATGTAAACTTCTATGTATTTAGTTGCTTGTTCAATTCTTTAGCTTAAAGTTCCTAATTTATAGATTTGAGCTCTCTAGATTTTTTAAAACTCTATTGTTCTTGTTCTAAAATCTTAGTAGAGTGCCCAAGGTCTATCTACAATTCCGTTGTCGTGAACGACGACAATTTTCTACACTCTAGGCTTTTTCCTTCGTGTGTCGTGTTTTTGGTTTATTTGATTTCCCCTTGGATTGTATACGGAGACTAATTTTGTTTTCTCCCGTAGGGCATGGATTAGTCCAAATCCACATATATTTCATGATTTGGATCAATTATTTGCTTGATAAGGTCCACGTTGGCGTCTTGATTTGCCAACGGGAGTGAACTTAGATTTCAGTTCTCACATTTGTGAGGTCCATGGGTTCACATGAAAGCTTAAGCTTTATCTAAGGATGCATTAGTCTCCTTTGGGAACTAAGGTCAAACTTAGACAACTTGGTCATATATTAAGAACTTTGCTCTATTTTTATCCTTAGATCATTGGTGAAGCCTAAGCTTCCATGCTTAGCCAAATTGCCAAGTCTCAGATGCTGACTTAGCATCATGCGCACTTGCGCTATCATATTATGCATAGTGCTTGTTCACATGTGTTGCACATGATGCGCTGGCGCTGGTGCACGTGTTCATCATGTGGCGCAGCCCAATATTTAGAGGTTAACGTCTGGCTCAACTTAGAAAAAGTGCTATTGGCGCATCTTGATGCAGCAATCTTTGGCGCTAACGCCACGTGCATTGCACGTTTGGCGTGGCGCTAGGGTTTTGGAGATTAATCTCTAAAAAGGTTAACCTTTTAGAAACTTAAGTTTCCTATCACAAAAAGATCTTTTGATCATTAACATTCATCAAGATCCAATTTTTTATGATCTTGGGTTCTTGTTCATGTTTCTTGGTGAGAACTTGGGTCATGAAGCTTAAGCTTCGATCCTTTATAGTTTTAGATGATATTTTTGTCTCTTGATGGGGAAATAACAAATTTTCCTTTGAGATCTTAGATCTTAAGATAAAAATCCCCATAAGAGCTTAAGCTCTTTGTTTACGGGGATTTTACCCTCAGATCTTTGTTCCAAAGAAAGAACTCCGGGTTCTTATGAAGCTTAAGCATCTTTGATGGAGGTACAAAGGCAAATTAGGAGAATTTTCTCCTTGGTTTTTTATCTAGGGTTTGGAGGAAGAAGAAGGGCTTTTCTTCGTAGAGACTTAAGTTTCTTTTTCTTCACCTTATAGTAGCAGAGAAAATTACTCAAGTTTAGAGAATCTCTCATTTGAGAGATCTCAATTGATCTTAAAGTCAATCGATGATGCTTAAGCGTCGTTAGATTTTTTATTCAAGGGCTCTCTGTTAACAGAGAAAATATCTTTCTTGTTTTTGAAATATACAAGGAAAATTTCTTGTTAACAAGAGGTATCTTTCTTTTTTAGAAAGATAAAGGGGAAATTATTTTCCCAAAATGAAGCAAACGCTTAAACCAAACTTGGTGCTGGCACCACGTGCCTTGTACATGTGGCGCAGCTTAAAGAATTGACACTGGCGTCACATGCAATATATATATGGCGCAGGCATAAGGAATTGGCACTGGCGTCACGTGTATTGTAGGAGTGGCCCCTGCACCAGGTTTGGCATTGGCATAGCCTATGCTAAGGATGGCATCGGCTCGGTTTGCGTCAGGGTTGGTATTGGCATAGCCTGTGCCAAGGTGCGGAGCTTAAGCTCCACAGCGCCAAAATTTTTGGTGGGAACAACGATAATTCTTGAATTACATATGGATTAGCTATCGAGAAAGGCGAGCGCAGTCTGGGACATGCTTTCTTGCTCCATGGCATGGCCATTATGTTGAGCAATGAAAGCAAGACTGTGTAGCCAATTTCACCGTGGTGGCTGAAATATGTGGCTTTCTAAAAAACGGTCAAAGAGACTGTTATAGCTGAGGAGGTCCAATAGGAATGTGCTCGTGCTCTACATGCAAGAGAAAAGGTTTTTCTCTCTATTACGATAGTAGGTCGATGATAACATATTCAGACTATCCCATATATTATAGAAGGGTAATCTCACATGGAGATCTATTACCATTTCATCGAGAAACGGTAGAGGATAAAAGATCAAGCCAGAGTGTCTTGCTAAGACTTAAGTGATCTAGGATCCATCGATTGAGGGAGTAGCCGAATATTGCTCCATTCAGAACATGAAAGCGTAAGGGCTGCGTCTATAGTGACGGTATACTATAATATGTTAAACTTTATACTTACCTATTTAGACACTGGTTTATAGATTGCGGTTTACTTACATTACACGATTAATTATTGATATTTATATATTGATGATCGATTATTTTTGTTGGCAGAGTATTGTATTTTGTTACTTAATTCTTAAGCATGGAGTAATAAGAGTAGATATGCGGTGATATATATATTTACTTGCATTCTTTTTATTATAAGATACGTCGGCGGGTCGGATCAGCTCTTTCGCATGAGCGCCCCCCTCGATGCTTGAAGGCATGCGAGGTATGAACGTTTGCTCTTTCTAGTGCTGGCTAGGTTAGCGTCCGCACACTGATTCAGTGCTGGGATGTGCGCGACAGTGGGAGCATTCGAACTACCTTTATCTAGGGATAATGATAAGCCGAAGACTTTGTGGGTCTTTAGCGTAACGGAATTGGCACACATTCTATTATATAAATACATGTTATGAAGCCAGATTACGGATCTCACAAAGTTGGGTTGGGACTCGATCTTGCTGATTAGGATCCAAGCATATTGGGATGTGGCTATTGAGTCCGTTGTGAGGTGACGGGACTTGAAATCTATATGGTACTAATTTGACGTAGTGCTCTTGTAAGAAAGAAATAGTACCATAGCGCGTTTTCTATATCACGGGTGCTAGCAACTAGAGGAGGCTCAGGGATCGATCCCCTCTCTTTGACTGTGTGAGCCCTCACTAATCGGTATTTTATTGAGAATGACCTGATCAACCGTATCCTTAGTGACATTGACTGTTAAGAAGGAAAATCCGTGAGTGTCCGCTAAGTTGTCTGCTATCATAATAGTATGATGATTACCACACCGTATAGAGTGGGTAGTGTCAGGAAAGCGGGTGAATGGTGGCCCCAACTTGACGAGTCGAGAGGATGATCAATCGGACATATCTCCTTGATTGCACTACATGCACACCTTTTACATGAGCCTATGAGGTGTCATTAGAGTGTGGTGAATCAAAGGGTTGTCTGGGTGTTTGAATATGCTCCTCGAGGGATTGGAGGTATTTGAGCAGATATGACTCGCTGATTAGATCTGAGATGCACGGTATCCGAGTTTTGGATGATATTGCTTGTTCATAGGGAGATCCTTATGTTATTCTTAACAGATCTGGCTGTAAGGCTACCCGCTTGTAGGTATCGATGGTCGCACGGTGGCGCTAATATTGTATGGAAAGGATTGACGTAGAAAGAACTTGTGGAATTGAGCGAACATGACAACGCCTACTCTATTGTACGAGTGGGAGTATGTTGGCATTGGGCCAAGTCGAACCGGTCCAACGGCCGGCCCAATCTACTGGGTGGGTCTAGGGAGTAACCCGACCCGACCCGTTATGGGAATCTGAGTCCAAGTCAGACTCAAGCTCCATGATGGGGTCAGCCTAGGAGGTGGTCGAACCCTATTAAGGGTTTTGGGCATGATGCAATTTCAGCCGTCTATTTGCCCCTCTACCAATATATACAATAGGTAGAGGCTAGGGTTTGCAACTAATGGATGGTCATATACATTGATAGAGAGAAATCCATGAGAGTATGCAACTTATGGGGAACTAGGGTTCCAAAGTTTGAGATCGTCTTACTCAAAGTCTCTAGCATCCGTGGTGGATTAGGGGACTTTCTGATTAACACCGTGATTGATCCCCGCATGGCCATTAGAAGAAAAAGACAAGCATGGAGAATGGATCGGCGGTCTATCGGTATTTCAGGTGATATACTACCTTGCAAAGGTATGCAGATCTTAGTACTTGTAAAATACCAATTGATATTTGATTCCACTGTATTATGAGATTCTCTTGCGGATCGGATCTGCATGAGTTGATCAGCGATATAGGAATTGCTCCACCATTATCCTACACTTATAATGCGACCGACTCAAAGCATAACCCCCTACTATGCTTTCTTACTTTAATACCTAAGATAGTATCTACCTCCTCCAAATCTTTCATTTTAAATGTAGAGGTCAGATACTTCTTGATTTCAGTCACACCCTGCATGTTAGTACTCATAATCAACATATCATCCATATATAAGCAAATAAACACATTATAATCACAGATGCATTTTGAATAAATGCATTTATCGGCAAAATTATGTATAAACCCAAATGATAATATTGTTGAATCAAATTTATCATGTCATTTCTTAAGAGCATGTTTTAGACCGTATAATGATTTAATTAGCTTGCAGACCTTATTTTCATTCCTTAGAAGTATAAAACCTTCAAATTGTTCCATATATTTTCTCATCAAGTTCTCCTTTCAAAAAGCTATTTTAACATCCATTTGATGAACGAACAATTTATATATAATAGCTAATGCAAATAAGATCCTAACAGAAGTGATTCTACAACAGATGCATACGTATCAAAGTAATCTACACCATTTTTCTGCGTAAAACCTATTGCAACTAACCTAGCCTTAAAGGTTTGGACCCATCCATCTGTATTATATTTCCTTCTGAAAACCCACTTACATCCCATAGATTTGGATCATATAGACAAGGTAGTTAGATCCAGGTTTTATTGCTTATGATTGAGTCCATCTCATCATTAACTACTTCTTTCCAAAAGTCAGAATCTCTGGACATCATAGCCTCTTTATAAATTTTGATAATCCTCCACATTGAGGACTAAAGAGATCTTATCAGTTACTTTTTCTCTATTTCCTTCTACTAGAAAAAGTAGTGAATCCATTGAGATAAAGTCTGGACGTAGGTTTTTTTTCTGTTTGTTGTCTTTGACTTCTTCTAGACTCTATAGAAATTTCTCTAGATCTTTTAATACCTTCATTATCATTTTCAGTAGAATGAGTAGTTTTGTAACACCCCACACCCCAATACAGATGGTAGTGTCCGCTCTGGCCAAAACCGCACGGTTTTGTCTTTTAGAGCGAACCTGACCCGATCAGGAAGCCACTTCCTAGGAGATCACCCATCCCAAGACTTTCCTGGCCCGAGCATGTTGGATATAATGCCCTCAAGGCAATTATTGTTATTAAAAGTAGGCGGTTATGATAATTGAGGGAGGACGTATACAGGTATAACAGTCTTACTTGACATGATAATATACTATCTGGTTTATCTTTATCATTGACGAAGCCCGTAGGATTGTTACTTGACGACCAGCATTGTTGTTAGTGATATATGCGCTAGAGGCCATTATTGTATAGTACTGAATTATATATTACATTTTGGAAGCTTGGGATATACACAGATATAATAACAGTCTTGCTCAATATGTTAGTATGCTACTTGTTTTGATTCTATCTCAATATATGTATATGTTTCTTTTAGCATATCGCTAATACATATTGATAGAGCCCTTAGGATCTTTGCTTGACTACCAGCGTTGTGATGACAGTCACACTAGTGGGGGCTGGGTAGTGTCTAAGAACATCCTTATACTGGTCCCTAGTCGTAGGATTATCGAGACCGGGCATGGATACTCCAGAGTAGACTAGTGTATACACTTCTCATCCCAGCAGGGGAGATGGCCAGTCTTACAGCCATTGGTATGTCGTACCGGAGATAGAATACAGGTGCTCATTGGGTTATGAGTTACACTGGATGGACTCGCGGAGGAACTGCTGGTTGGTATTATACCTATCGTCAGTTAGCAGTTCCCGGGTGGCATCGGTACAGGTTAATCCGTTAACTTGACATCACTATTCGTCTTGAGTGTGTTCCCACTGTACTTAGATCACTACCCTACCACGACTCAAATGAGTCATGCAAACAGGTAGTGGTTGGGTGCAGTCCCGAAGCACTTGGAGGAAGTAGTGGTTAGATAGGATTCGTCTCTCCCGGTATTGGGGGTTAATATCGCACTGTGTTCGGAAAGCCATTACACAATATCCCTAGCTAGGGCAAGCAAGATTTACTGGTAGGTACAGCAGAAGTTTCTCAAGGTGTATTGGGCTCTACACCGACACGACTTATTGCGCTATTAGGGGTCTGACGGTTACCATCCCCTAGGCCCGATATTCGATACTCTTAAACGAACAGACCGGACTGTACGGAGATTGTCACAGATAGGCTCAGTAGGAGTTCGGATGAGTTTGCTTATCGGCCTTCTTATCGACAGATACCTGGGTAGCCATTACGCACAGCTAGTGCCGCTGACGGACTTATGGTTAAACCCACTGCCGGTGTACTGTCAAGTCTTTAGAGTCCCGCACAGAGGGTTTCCCTGCTTCGGGCGAAACGATGTAAAGGCCATATGGTTTTACGGCAGGGTTCCGATTATATACGTGTACTGGCTACACGGATGTTGTTCTGATGGATAATACTAGTGGGCTTTGGTTTAAGCCGGATTCTAGTATTATATTATTGGATTATTATTATCTCATTGTATTCGTATTTTTCGGAATACGAATACGGGTATATATATACGGTGAGGGCATTCTTGTAATTTCACAAGAGATGCTTCTAGAAGGGGACACATCATTATTTGGATTTATCTATTTTGGAAATAGATTAATGAGGTGTAAAATAAAGATATTTGTAGCATGGTGAAGCATGGCTCATTTGATTTGTTTATTGGTTTGTGTTTACTATTGAAGCATGGTTGTTATTTTCTTTTGGAAAATAATCCATGCTTCATGTGAGATGAGTATGAGCCATCCTACACTAAGCCAGCACCTAGTTCATTTGCTCATTTTCTTTCTCTCTCCATTTTTTCGCTCCTTCTTCCTCAAGGACTAAAACCCTCACATTAGTTGTGAACCATTAGGTCTCGTGAGATTAAATACTCCATTAAACTCTCTATATCTTCTATGCTGTCACGACCCGAAATTGGCACGTGACGGCCCTAATACTACGCAACATCTACAGGCGTAACAAAGTAAAAGAAAGCCAAAACCCAGAAATCTAAACCATTAAAAGACAAGAAAAGATAAGAAATATTGTTTAAACCTTTGAAAATCTCAAGTATAAATTCTTTAAGTCCAATTTTCTTTCTTGAAAATTTCGGCAGCGCCTCCTTTGTAAAAACCAACCCCAAAAATGGGTACAACATTAATAAAGTAAAGCATCCCCGACGGGAGCAAATCCACGCCCAACGGCGGAAAACAACCACCACAACAGATATACGACACCATAGCGAAGAAATAAAAGACGATATAAGTAAAACTGCACAAAAGACATCCAAGTCCCCAAAATATACAATATCGTCCTCACATCAAGTCTCTAAGTCATACAAGATAATGGTAGATGGAGAGTACATGGATACAACGAATATACAATAAAACAATGAATAACCACAAAACCCACCTAAGCAAACTGCACACTGTGAGCTGATGCGGTATCCGCAGCAAAAGATGATAAGATAGATGAATAGCCTACCTCGACTACTCTGGGGAACACCCTGCAAAACAACTGTGGCACAACGGGGGTGAGTTGCCACTCATGAATAGTAAATAACATATGCAGGTAATAATAAGTATGCACGTACAGCGCGAATCTACATATGCAATTAATAGCAATAAAAGGTCATATGAATGCAATAATCATGAAAGGTACACTAGCAGGTGCAACTAATACATGAAGCAAATATAATATGACAATCGGTATGCAATAATCATGCAATAATGATATGAAAATGTATATATGCAACAATCATGAAAGGTACACTAACAGGTACAACTACTACATGAAGCAGTGCATAAACAATAAATGTGGAGTATGGAATGAAATATGTCATTTCCACGGAATCCTGACATCGTGGTAGGATCACAATCCATCAAGACAAATCCAAATCCCAATTTCCTCAAATCAGCCCCTAAATTGGCTCCCATATCATATAAGTCTCACAAATCCTGAATGTACAAATCAGCAATCTCATAAATATCCTGTATCCAATATCAAATGAATCACCTATATCCCAAATACAATATCAAGTAAATCTCTAACATCCTAAATATATTTGCATGAATAAATATGATGATGTATATAAATTGATATCATTACACATATATTAGCGTCTTATTCCACTAATATTGGTGTAAAGGCATATATAACAGCGTCCCATTCCACTGTTATATATACATAGGAGTAAAAAGAAATATCATGAAACCAGTGTGTCAAGCATCGACACAGAAATGTTGATCTATCAGGTGCTGTCACCATGACTGGCCCCCTGATAGGTACGTATCATACGCTATACTGAAAGCTCGAATGCCTAACTCTGACCCTCGCCTTTCGACGTATCCATACGTACATGACTCCCGTCGGTATTCCCATAATAACCGCCGAGTCATTGGTAATGTCACCGGATGGTATGGTTCCCCTACTAACTCATCGTCTACTCCACGACTCTTGCCTCGGGGTACCTTCGGGCCCCACCATGTACCCGCACACGGACCCCTCCTTTCCTCGCGTGGGGTATATATATATCAGAACCGATAAATCTCATGGTGGCTGGTGAAATATCTTATCAAGGGAAACCGGGTTTTTCAAATAATGCATAATTTCATGAAACTACCACGGTTCCCAAATCCAGAAAACATCATGAAAAATCCATATCACAATTCGAAAATCCATGAATATAATATATGCAACATAAACTGAAATGTAAGCATATAAAGGAAAAGCCGCTAATTAACTGCAACAAGTTAATATAAAATATCATGCGGTTCTTATTTTATCCAAGTCTAAATAACATCAAGCAAAGGTAAACATGTAGCTATATCCAGATATATGTGTAAACATAAAGGTATAGCAAGGTATATGTATCTACCTATAAGTAATGATGTAATATACCCCCTGGGTGTAAGTGAAGTATGTATGCAAAGTATACAAGTAGCTATGTCATTATGTGTGTATGTACCTATCACTAATGGTACAATACTCTATAGGTGTACAGGTAAGCTATATGTCATATGCGATAAGAAATATGAATCAATGTCTTAATGTCCCTAACCAAGCAATATCATATCTATAAGTGGGTTGTGCGTGTCATGGCAATTATTGACGGTGTGTGTGGCATACAATCAGTGCTCGTGCAACATAAGCCGTCAATAATAGTGCAGTGTCCTAAGGATACTAGTCCAAGCACAACACTTAACTAAGCATTTGGGTGTATGCGCAAATTCTAAATATGACATAGAATATGCGACAGAAATAATATCTCTAGCCCAGACGAATAATTACATGCGGGCGATTTCCCCTGTAGATGTTAAATCTACTCACCAACGATCCTGGCTAAGTGAAGCCTACCACCTGTTTTCCCTTGTCGTAGCGTCCGAAGTCCCCACTTGCAAACCTAAATTTTCATAAACACATCACATAAGCAAATATCCTATATCGACGAAAAGACATCGGAACGCAAGAATAACGCCCTGAAAATTGTACTACGCACTTAGCGCATCTATCGCGCACGACATCGGCCAAAAACCCTAACTAGGGTCGCTAAACTATGAAACACCTAGTCTGGATTCCGATCGTCCCGATCGCGCATTCAAAACACAATACTAATCGTGGTCTCAATATAAATAACGTCGCAACGTCAAAAGAAACCCACGCCTAAAAGTTACCGAAATCTAGTAAGCAATATTTATCTTTTTTAGCATAAAACTACAAGTTTTACCAAAAGTAGAATTTACAAACATCTCAAAATAGCAAGGTTAAACTATTTAAACCTTTACTATAATTTTAGATCTCGCCTAATTAGGATCATCCAATGTCTAGTTTATAATTAAGCTAATTAGGTAATTAGGAAAATAACATTTAATAAACTAGCAAACTAGGTTAAGTTTTCTTTTGGTTAAAACTAACAATTAACCTATTCACTAATCAAAACCCAAATTAATTATCCAAAACCCATATCTAGAATTTTAAACATGAAATTAAATAGATTAATTTTAACAACTAATAAGCCAATTAAAGTATTAGAACAACAAAGAAATTAGGGTTAGGGTTTTATACCTCCACAAAAGATTCAAAAATCAAGTTTGCTAGCCGACAAGTCTAAGATTGAAGTAGAGAGAATGTAGAATATTTTGCCTCAAGACACCCAAGTATTTGGGTGAAAGGTTAATTAAGTTGCCTCATTGATTTTGGATGAAATGAGCTATGGAATTTTGCAAAGGAAATGACCTCACTTGAAAAAAGAATGGGGCCGGCCACTTCAAAAATGCTTGCTGGAAATGGGGGATTAAATTGTGCTGTAGAAATGAGAAGCAAAACAAGTGGAGAGAATGAATACATTAATTGAAACCACACATCAAATTAATATAAACAATTCATGTGAAATGAATGGGTGGGGGAGCGGCCACACACAGTGAATGGGGAGTGAGCATAAGCAAAGTGAGCTTAAATAAAATATCCATCACAAAAAAATCTTTAACCAAAACAAAAACAATTAAAGAACCATTAATGAACAAGAATGAGTCACAACCATGACTCAACAATTCTAGAAACTTTAAACAATGACTCATCACAAAAGAAAATCCCCACTCACCTACAAGATGAATTCGGCCAAGTCAAGAAAGAATGGAATTTTGGCCAAAATGATATATCAACATCAACCAATAATTAAAATAATATTTTATTTGGGAAAATTTTTATCTGAACCAAAAGCTCTCATATACCCCCAAAGTTCGTGCACAAGCTTTATTTTAGCTAAAATAGGCGCCGGTAAGTTTCTACGGAAGTTTGATCGAAATCGGGTTAAAACGGAAAATACCGACTATTTTGCCCTAAAACGGAAAAATTCGCAAAACAATTTCTAAAACGTTACATATGCTATCTAGCTTAGCGAACTACGTACCTTAGTTACCTTGGTTTAGAGGTTGGAGCTTGAGGTATAGACGCTCGGGTGGATCATTTTCGACACGAGAAGGCCGACGATCAAGCGCGATCCGGATCTTCAAGGATCTCAAGCTAAGGAGGAGGAGAAGACCCGAAGGACTAGAATCAAGGAAGTATAAACACTTTCATAGTTTTTAGAACCACCTAGTAGTATATCTAGTTTAAGGTTTCTGTTAAGATCCTGGAGTTAAAGTCGGTGTTGCAAAGTATGAAAATTGTTTTAAATTCCGCCTCCCCACAAGTGCGTGGGGTGTGCGATATCAACTTACAGTAGTATCAGAGCCTACTAAACCTTAACTGGCTTATTAGCAAGTGATTAGAACTTCGATCGACGAAAAATTGCACGAAATCACAATTTCAAAACATGCTTGCTGTCGTTTTTCAAAACTGTTCGAAAAATTATTTTAGCGGCCTTAAAAATACATGCAGGCTTTTCTAAGAACCAAGAAAAATTTCGAGCTTGTAATCCACCAACATGACCGTGGAACCGCGGCTAAACAGGTAGTTTAGCCGCGGATCCACGGCCGAGTCATAGCCGATTCGCTCTAAATTTTTTCTGTAGTTCTAGTCTTTGGAAATATGATTTATGGCATATTTAGTTTCTACTCGGATTTATTTGTGTACTGGTTTGTACATGGGGTAGACACGAAAAGTAATTATCGATCGAAATTCTATGTTCTTGGCTAATCTGTGATTTTGTGTTTGTATATGTGTTGCTAAACGTCTGCTAATTGCTATATGTCGATTAGTGGGGGTTGCATATATCTGTATCTTCTTGATAGTTTGTGTATATGAAGTATTGGATCGTCGTGAATGAATAGCCGAGGGATGTGAGAAAAGTGTTTTTTCTTTCATTCATGTAAATTTGTAATTGATGTAATATTATTTTTGCGAGGCAGATCCGGATTGAGGTTGTAGCCACCGTTGTATTATTTCGTTTACTTTTTCTTGCACCTAGGATAGACCCATGGTGGGGTGAACAAACTACCGGGTTCTTGAAGTGCCGAGTGGCCTACTCATTTCATTGAGAGAGGTTGCTTCACTTCGGGAATTTAGAGGGTAGTTTGCCGCACCCGTAGGGGTCTATGGTAGGTTTTGGCTATTCATCACGACCGTGGAATCCGTTTTTCGTTCTAGGCTAAAACGAAACACGGAAATCCTAGTATATCCAATATATTCATCTGTGATCTGGAATTCCTATTATTGCATGATACGAATGGATATATATATATATATATATATATATATATATATATATCGTATATAATAAACATTGCTTATGTTTTGCACCCACGCTAGTCAAACCCCCGCTCTGCCGTTAATTAAGTGACCTAACGGTTCATGACGGGGCCCTGTGGTGAATGCGGATAGCATAAGCGTATATTCTATTTTCGTTTCTTTTCTGCAATGATAGGGTTAAATGATGGGACCGCATTAATATTGATTAATGCAAAGAAAACAAACCAAAGTTAAATCGTTAGAACAATTTCAAAACCACTCGATTTTCTTAAAAAACAACTTTTAAATGCGGAGCCCAAACCACTCCTTTTAAAAGATATCATGGTTCCTTCGACTATATCAAGTTTATTACGTTCACGGTTTCGCCAAAACCAGCCGTAGACCTCCGTCATTTCAGATGGATATTCAGTAGTATTCAAGCTATGTATTTTGACCTTCGTCAAGGCATAGCGATTGGTAGCTGCTGGGTATTCATCTGTAGCATAGATAGATGTGTTAATTTGGGACAGTCGTACAGCTATTTTGGCCTTCATCAAAGGTTTGTACAAATGGGTTCAAATTAACCTGGACAATGACGGGTAGAACTTGACTTGCGTCTTATGATATGTTGGTCTTCGTCAAGGTCATAAGCGCCTGGGGCAAAAATTCACATCGGGAGTTTCTAAGAAAAAGGAAACTTGCTAGTGTTGCATACCTTCTAGAGTGTGGTGTTTTTGGTAGGCTTCCTTCAAAATCATCACACAATGATAGTTGGGTCCCGATCCTACTGTGAGTATTCGCTATTCTTCGGGAGAATTTTCACTTTGCAATCAATGCTATAAACCAATTAGGTGCCTAGAACGGCGTTAGAGGGCTACGCCTCCAGGAAAAAGAGGTTATGTAATTAAGGAACTTTGCGAAAGCGTTGGAAAACCTCTCTCAAAGTACCAACACTAGCCTGGCAGAAAGGTCAAGCAAGAATTGTAAGAATGAGACTAATCCTGACTAATTCTTCTTTTATGGTTTGAAGGAGGATTCAAGAAACAGTGGGAGCCATCCTGTTTAGATAACTAATAACCTATCTAAATTTGCAAGAGCATCATGCTGAGTGTTTTCTCTCTCTCTCTCTCCTAATTGCAGCGACCAAAATGACCGGGCTTAAGTTACTGTTAGATAAAAACAAATTGACTGGGCCAAACTGTAAAGATTGGTTAAGGAATGTCCAGATGGTCATTACCTATGACAAGCTGGGATACATCCTTACTACCAAATCCCCCGCCGTCTCAGGTCCAGATTCCACCGTCTCGGATGTTGAGAACCGTAAGACATGGAAAATAGATTGTGCAAAAGCGAAGTGCCTCGTGCTGGCCTCAATGGATAATGAACACCAGAGGCGGCATGAGAAGATGGATTTAGCTTCCATCTTCCTCCATACCAAAGATTTATATGGAGAACAATCTCGTATCGTAAGATATGAGACCTCGAAGAAATTGTTTCAGGCGAGCTTGGCTGTCGGGTCATCTGTAGGGGACCACGTCCTTAAGATGATCAGCTATATTGAAGAGCTCGCGGACCTTGGGACCATGTTGGAGAACGAGTTGTATACAGACTTGATTCTACAGTCCCTCCCCTTTACCTACGCTCAGTTTATTTTGAATTTCAATAATTAAGGGAAGGAAGTTTCACTTCCAGAACTCCTCAATATGTTGAGGAGTGCAGAGAGCACCCTACAGAAAATAAGGGAGACACCCGCTCTGCTTATTATAGAATCTTCCTCTTCTAGATCCAAGAAGAAAGCCAAGAGGAAGAAGAAGGCCCCCACCAAGCCAAAAGGCGGTGTCAGTAAGGTAGAGGGAAAGGAGGCAAAAGTTTCAGGGCCGAAAGTAGGGAAGGAGAAATGTTTCTATTGTCACAGGAAAGGCCATTGGAAGAAGGACTGCAGGACTTAGAGAGCCAGCAACCAGAATTCGAAGCACATTGTGGATTCGACTTCAGGTGTGTTTATGATTGAAAACTGTCTGTAAATTAACTCTACTTTCTGGGTACTAGATAGCGGATCAGAATCTAATATCTGTAATTCATTACAGGCTCCGAGAAACCATAGAGTTATCAAGGAAGATGATATGACTCTCAAGGTTGCTAATAGAATGAGCGTGAATGTTGTATCCGTAGGGAAATATCACCTAGGATTGACAAGTGGGCAGATTTTTGTTTTGCGTAACTATTTTTGTGTACCTAGTTTGACATGTAATATCATCTCTGTATCTTTACTATCTATAGAAGGTTATGATTTTATATTTTTAAGCGATGTCGTCCACATCCACCTTAATCATGGTTTGATTGGGTCATGTACACTAGATAACAGTATATACGTATTAAATCAAGCTAAGGTTTTCAATGTCCAGAACACACATAAAAGAAAGTCTCCAAAATTAAATCAGGCTTTCTTATGGTATTGTAGACTGGGTCACATCAATGAAACACGGTTGATGAAGTTACATAAAGAGAGATATTTGAATCCGTTTGAATATCTGCCTTATGCGACTTGTTAATCATGTCTCAAAAGAAAGATGATAAAGACTCCGTTCACTGGACACGAGGTAAGAGCTAGCGAGCTCTTGGGACTCATACACAGCGACATGTGTGGTCCAATATCTACACATGTAAGATGTGGTTATTCCTACTTCATTACTTTTACAGATGATTTCTCGAGGTATGGACATGTATTCTTGATGAAATATAAATCCGAGGCCTTTGAGAAATTCCAGAAATACAAGAATGAAGTGGAAAAACAAACAGGCAAAAATATCAAGACACTTAGATCTGATCGAGGCGGTGAATACTTAAGTGCCAAGTTCCTAGATTATTTAAAAGAGAATGGAATTCTCTCTCAGTTTACTCCTCCATACACACCTCAACACAATGGTGTATAGGAAAAGCGGAACCACGCCTTATTGGATATGGTACATTCTATGATGAGTAACGTTGAGTTACCGCGATCCTTCTGGGGTTATGCACTGGAATCTGATGCATATCTTTTGAACAAGGTTCCTATTAAGTCAGTGCTTACCATACCATATGAAATGTGGAGTGGGAAGAAACCCTAACTTAAGTATCTAAAAATATGGGGATGTCCAGCTTTTGTCAAAAAGTAGCATGTGGACAAGCTCGAGGCACGCTCAGTACTGTGTAAGTTTGTGAGATACCCAAAAAACTCCAGGGGGTATCTTTTCTGTTACGAGGAGGAACAAAAGGTCTTTGTTTCCCAGCATGCCCACTTTTTGGTGTTAGATATGTATGCCCTAGATGCCTTCATTGTATAGGATGCTAGGGATATGTATGTACAGGACAATCTTGCTCAATATGATAGTATACTATTTGGTTTTTTTTTATCATAACATGTGATGTGTTTTACTTTGTATTTCATATCTTGTATATATGTTGATAAAGCCCGTAGGATCTTTGCCTGACTACCAGCGTTGTGACGGCAATCATACTTGTGGGAGCTGGGTAGTCGATAGACACATCCTTAAAATGTTCCTAGTCGTAGGAGTATCAAGACTGAGCATCGATACTCCATAGTAGACTAGTGTATACATATCTAGACCCTGACAAGGGGCGATAGACTGGTCCCGCAGCCATTGGTGAGGTGCGCCTAAGATTGTATACAGGTGCTCACTAGGTATGAGTACACCGAACATGACTCGCCGAGGACTGGCTAGATAGTATTATACCTAGCGTCAGATAGCAGTTCTCTGGTGACATGAGTGCAGATAGTCTGTCGACCTGAGGTTGTCATTTGTCTCATGTGAGTTCCTACTGTGCTTTGATTACTACTCTACCACGGCTCTACAGAGTCGTGCAAACAGGTTTTAGTTGGATACAGTCTCGAGCCACATAGAGGTAGTGAGAGACTGTTGGGGATTCGTTTCTCCTGGTATAGGGAGTCGATGTTGCGCTGTGATCGGTTGGTCAACACCATAAGTCCCTGGCCATGGCGGATTGAGAATTTCTAGTGGTTGAACCAGTAGATTCTCGGATGGTCTTGAGCCACACCGACACGACATGTCTGGTTATTAGGGGTTTGACGTTTTCCATCCCGTAGCTTTATATGCGATACTCTCAGACGAACAGACCGGACTACACGGAGATTGTCACGGATAGGCTCAGTAGGGGTTCGGATGAGTTCGCTCGTCAGCCTTCTTTTTCGACAGATACCTGGGTAGCCGTTACATACAGCTAGTGCAGCTGACGGACTTGTGGTTAAACCCACTGTGAGCGTACTGTCGAGTCTTTAGAGTCCCACATAGCGGGTTTCCCTGGTTCGGGCGAAACGATCTAGAGGCCGTATGGTCTTACGACAGGGTTTCGATCATATACGTCTACTGGCTACACGGATGATGTTCATACGGATAATACTACTGGGCTTAGGATTCTAGTATTATATTATTGGATTATTGTTATCTCATTGTATTCATATATTTCGGAATACGAATACGGGTATGTATATACGGTGAGGGCATTCTTGTAATTTTACAAGACATGCTTCTAGAAGGAGACACCTCATTATTAGATTTATCTATTTTTAGAAATGGACTAATGAGGTGGAATTTGGAGATATTTGTGACATGGATGAAAGCATGGCTAAGTCATTTGTTTATTCATTTGACTTTACTATTCAAGCATGGTTGCTTATTTTCTATGGAAAATAATCCATGCTTGATGATTGCAAAACTTAGCCATTCTCTCATCCTTCACAACACTAGCTCATTTGCATTTGCTCTTTCTCTCTCCAAGTTTTCTCCTCCTTCTTCCTCAAGTCCTAACCTTCACATGAGTTGTGAACCCTAGGGCTTTTAAGATAAAAATACCTCATTCATCTTTCTCTATATCTTCTAAGTTGTATAGTCTAACAAACTACACATCTTAGTTACCTCATACTTGAGGTTGAAGTTTGAACCATAGGCACTCGGATGGATCATCTTCGATAAAAAGGAGACCGACGATCGAGTTCCATTCAAGCTACCTAGGAGCCAATAAGAGGAGAAGAAGCTTCAAGCAACCAAGGAGATAAGAAGACAACAAGAAGACCCAAAGGACTAGATCAATGAGGTATAAACTCTCACCAAGTAGTTAGAACCTCTTCGTAGGTAGTCTTAGCTAGTTATGGTTTAATAAAGATCCTGGGTTGTCTTGGTCGATATTGCGAAGACACTCTTTTGTGATAAAGAAAAAATCATTTTTGTGTATTCCGCCTCCCCGCGAACTCGTAGGGGTGCACGACATCGACTTACACCGGTATCAGAGCCACTTAAATCTTAACTAGCTAGTTAGCAAGTTGTTAGAACTTCGATTGTCGGAAAAATCCCGAAATCACATTTTCAAAGTCATGCTTGCTGTCGATTTTTAAAATTGTTCAAAAAATGATTTCAGTGGGCTTAAAAATACACGCAGGCATTTATAAGAACACATAAGAAAAACGAGCTCGTAATCGCCCAAGACCACCGCGGTACCACGACCAAACTCAGTGTTTAGCCGCGGATCCGCGGCCGAGTCATAGCCGATTCGCTCCGATTTTCTTCTGTGGGTCTTATTATTGGAAATATGATTTCTTGCATATTTGATTTCTATCCAGTATTATTTTTTTACCGGTTTGTACATGGAGTAGATACGGAAAATATTTTCGATCGAAATTCTAAGTTACTTAGCTAATCCGGGTTTTTCTGTATTTGTATATATATTGTTAAACGTCTTCTAATTGATATACGACGATTAGTGGGGGTTGCACATATCTGTGATTTGGTGATGGTTTGTGTATATGGAGTATTGGATCATCGTGAATGAATAGCCGGGGAATGTGAGAAGAGTGTTTTCTTTTCTTTCAATCATGTAAATTTGTAAATTTATGTAATATTATTTTTTGCGGGGCACAACTTGGTTGAGATTGTAGCCACCGTTGTATTATTTCTATTACTGTTTCTTGCACCTAAGATAGACCCAAGATGGGGTGCATAAACTACCGGGTTCTTGAAGTGCCGAGTGGCCTACTCATTTTATTGAGGGAGGTTGCTTCACTTCGGGAATTTGGCGGGTAGTTTGCCACACTCGTAGGGGTCTATGGTGGGGTTTGGCTATTCATCACGACCGTGGAATCCGTGTTTCGTTATAGGCTAAAATGAAACCGGGAAATGCTAGTATATCCAATATATTCATTTGTGATTCTATGATATGGAATGCTTATTATTGCGTTAGACGAATGGCTATATATATATATATATATATATATATATATATATATATATATATATATATTAATAAACGTTGCTTATGTTTTGCACCCGCGCTAGTCCAGCCCTCGCTTTGCCGTTAGTTAAGTAACCTAACGGTGTATGACGGGGCCCCGTGGCGAATGCAGATGGTATAAGCGTACGTTCTATTTTCGTTTCTTTTTCTGCAATGATAAGGTTAATTGATGGGACCGCATTAATATTGATTAATGCAAGGAAATAAACCTAAAATCTGATGTCGTTGGAACAATTACAAAACCACTCGATTTTCTTCAAAAAAGCATTTTTAAAAGCGGAGCATAAATCACTCCTTTTTTAAAAGCTATCCGGTTCCTTCGACTATATCAAGTTCATTACGTTAACAGTTTTCGTCAAAAACCAGCCGTATCCTTTCGTCATTTCAGATAGGTATTTACTAGTATTCATGCTATGTGTTTTGACCTTCTCCAAGGCATAGTGTTTGGTAGCAAGTGGGCGCTTATCTGTACCATAGATAGATGCATTAGTCTAAAACAGGTGTACAGCTGTTTTGGCCTTCGTCAAGAGCTTGTACGAATGGGTCTAGATTAATATGGATAATGACGGGTTGAACTTGACTTGCGACTTATGATGTTTTGACCTTCGTCAAGGTTATAAGCACTCGGGGCAAAAATCACATAGGGAGTTTCAAACAAAAAGGAAATTTGCTAGTGTTGCATACCTTATGGAATGTGGTGTTTTTGGTAGGCTTTCTTCAAATTTATCACACAATGATAGTTGGGTCCTGATCCTACTGTGAGTATCTGCTACTCTTTGGGAGATTTTTTCACTTAGCAATTGTGCATACCATAATTTTGCATTATTATATTTCCCATTCTTATTCATTTTACAAATAAACAGGTGCTTTTGATCCATGTCTGCTACATAGTTGCAGGTTATAGGTTCTCGGAACAAAAACAGTGAAAATGATGAAAAGTTGATACAAAAGTGAGACTACGACCAACAAATGGAAGAATCTTGATCATCCCTACAGTTTGAAGAATAAACGAAGATCAATGGACAAGTTCACAAAGCACAGAGGCAGCGCAAGGTTCAAGACTTCGACACGAAGCAAAGGGTAAAAGTCCATGACAATATGCACTGTGGAAATCTGGAAGAGAACTAGAAGACAATCTGAGAAACCAAGTGAAGAAACAAGAAGCCAAAAGCAACAGAAAGAACCCCTAAAAATTGCAGCTCAAGAAGCCACCATATGGCCACGGATCCGCGGCCAAACAGGGCTTTTGGCCGCGGTTCCGTGGCTATGGGAAGCGCGTGTCGGTGCAAATTCTGACGGCGTGGCGGTGCATTGACTAGTCTTCTTAGGGGTAAATTTGTAAATGCAGATCTGTATCGAATGTAACCCTAGGGTTTCTATGCTCTATAAATAGAAATCCTAAATCTCTCTTTGAGGGATGCCTCTTTTTATCAAATAAAATTCAGAATTCTTTGTAATGCTTTGAGAGTGCATCGAATAAAGTAAGTAGATTTTTTTCATTGCCCTAGTTCTTAATTTCCTTTCTGCCCTAGTATAGATTTTTATTATCTGCCCTAGTTAATTAGTTTAGCATTTTTTATCAATCTGCCGTAGTTTAGATAGTTAGTCTTTTAAAAACAAATCATAAAAAAAATATGTCTTTCATCAATCCTCTAATGAGTGAGTAGTTCCTCACTTGTTAGGGTTAGGAATAGGAAATGTTTGAGAGATGAAAATCTCTCACCCCTTTCTTGCCGATCACATATTAATTCATAGGACTCCATGCATACATACACACACCGCTCTCTACGGCACCCTACCCCACGAGGTAACGGTGATACCGTAGTTTAAAAGACCGGTTGTGCATGTTTTCCATGGAGGTTAGGGTAAGAATTAAGAAAGGACGGATAAGGACCTAAAGGAAGAAACATCGTTTCTTCCCGATCGTCCTAATCCCCTTTATTAATTATTACCATAACACCTAAATAGATCTAAATTAGGACATTGAAAGCGGTGGGAAATCATAAATTTCCAAACTTAACCTAAACCTAACCCTAGCAAGATTCTAATCCAAGAATAAATCAACTTTAGTTTTTAGTGATAATCAACCCAACACCGTTTGTAATTAACTCGTTAGAACAAATTGAGAATACACAAAATTCCTGTGGACCGACCCGCACTCACCGGCTAGCTACCAAGCGACACCGTTCTTGATTGCGGTAAAATATTCTTTGATTTCAAAATCTATCTTTTCAAAACGCACGCAAAGAATGACCAAATCAAATGGCGCCGTTGCCGGGGATGGCGTAGTATTTTCTTTTTGCAATTTCGGGTTAATATAAAATCATAAAACTCATAAAAACTAAAAAAAAATATAAAAATTTTATCATCTTGTTATTTTTTGAAGGGTGTTTTGTTTGAATTGTGCAGGATCGACGAACAAGTTCGGATATGGAAAAATCTAGAGAGCAAAACAGAAAACCCTAGATCTGAACAATAGAGAAAAACCAGACCAGAGGAGCAGAAGAAGTCTCGGGAACTGAACCTCATATCCAACCGCGGAACCGCCGCTTAAACGTACCTCCTGCCGCGCAACCGCGGTCTGGTGGTGAAATCAGCAAGAAAAATCCCCACTGTAAGTTTTCCGTTTTTCTTCTGAACCCCCTAATATCCTCTGAAAAATTTTCCTGCAGGGTTCTTTGCGCAAAAACTTCTCCCCTTCTCCAATAACTTGATCTTGTGCAGGATTCTTTGCGCCGCTAAAAAAAAATTGGTTGCAAGTGATTGTGTTTACTGCTTTGCATATTTAAATTGACCTTAAGGGGCTTGAACACCAATCCAGATTGGGTGGGGATTTCATCACCCTTCCCAGGACCCCAAAAATCATATAAAGCATATTGCATTGACCATCAAGTTAATTAAAAAAGATTAGACTCGGCCTTAAGGACTTCGCGCTCAATAGGACAAAGGAATAGTTGTAGGCATCGACCGTTGATCCTAACCTGACTTTGTGGTGCCTAGGCTAGACAGGTAGGGAAAGGTAACTTTAAAAGGCCCGTCTCACGGTGATTCGTGAGCGGATCCCTCCTTTCTCTACTTGTGCTTACCTGGCCACAGTTGGCGGTGAAGAGGCGGTTTGAGGTCCTTACATGTTGCTCTTTGGAACAGTTAGGAGCTGTCTAGCTGACCTAGGTGACCCTAGATCTAGGCTTGATTGTGCATTTGTGATTGATTGAACGTGTGTCTAAGCCTTTTATCGAAAATCTTTTTGCAAAAAGACCCTTATAAAAAAACACAAAAAGGAAAATTTTTTACAAAAACTTACAACTTGTCGCTAAGAAATCCGTGCACCCCACTTACACCCACTTTCTTCTCATTGACGTTTTCTTACCCCCACCTTCTGTTTTCCACCTTTTGATTATACTACATCTTTAGTGTATGTCCGGTTGGGCTAGGGACACTAGTGCCCGATTAGTCCGTGTCTCGTTGGTACCGACTGACGACGCTTTCGACTCCAAAGTCGAAATTCCTTCCACTCCCTTACCTTCACCTTCACATTCTTCGTCTTCAAAGGAGATGTTGAGATTTAATCCTAACAACACCTTACCCATGGGACTGATTCCACCTCCGTTAGGTGCAAATAACCCACAACACCCGCCTGTTGAAGCGCCCCAACGAATCGCGCTCCAGGATCTTTTCTACGCTATCTGCACCGTCTTACCTACTTGTCTTTCACTTCCACCGGCAAATGGGGACAATTTTGAGATCAAACCCCACTTCATCAATATGTTGCCAAAATTTCACGAACTGGAATCCGAAGATGCCTATATCTTCATAAACAAATTCCAAAACGTTTGCGCAATGATGAAGACAACACAGTTTTCTGATGATGCTATAAGGCTACGGGTCATTCCTTTCACCTTATGTGACTTAGCCGAGAAATGGTTATACAGCACAGCATCACACTCAATTAAAAATTGGGAAGAGTTTGTTAAAGCTTTTCTTAAAAAGTTTTATCCACATCACAAGACCGCGAGAATTCGCAATGAGATCATTCAATTTTCCCAGCTTCCTTCCGAACCTTTTTGGAAGTGTTTTGAAAGATTTAAAGACCTACTTGTTCAATGCCCTCACCATGGTATCGAAAATTGGCAACTTTGCCAAATTTATACGAAAGATTGAACCCAACAACGAAGCAATTGCTGGAAACCATTTGTCAATGTCACTTTCTCAGTTTCTCGACGATCTTGCTGAACAAACACTTCAGTGGGAAAGCACCAAGACCACCTCATTTTCTTCTGTTGGTCGGTCTAGAGCAGGCATACATCAATTAGATATGTCGATTGCAATGAAGGCCAAAATGGCCGCACTTACGAAAAAGCTAGAAGCAATTGAGACCAAAATCTCATCGCCTTCTCCTGCCCCTGCTTTACCCCCACGAACTGTTTGCGCTTGTTGTTCGGATCCATCACATCTTACCGAAGAGTGTCCTTACAATCCACCTGTTCAAGAACAAGATCAAGTCAATGCCGCATTTCAGCAAAGACAAAGAAATGATCCATACTCTTCGACTTATAATCCGGGTTGGAGGAGTCACCCAAATTTTGCTTGGAATCAAAATCAACAATTCCAAGGCAATAACAACTTTCAAAGGCCTCCTCCTCCACAACAACAAGCACCCCAACAAACTCAATACCAGCAACCTTTCCAACCACAACCTTACCCAAACCAAATGAACAATTTTGTGCCCAACAACTCTTATCCTCAAAACAATTTTGTTCAACCAAATAATGATAAGGTTACCTCGCTAGAAAGAAGTCTAGATGCGTTTCTAAAGCAATCTACACAATCCGCAGCAAGGTTGGAGACTTCCATTTAATCTTTAGTACAAAACAGTGCCTCACACGATCAAAGCATCAAATCAATTGAGGCCCAAATTGCACAACTTAATCCTGCGTTGAGCGAGAGAGAAAAGGGAAAGCTTCCATCTCAACCATTGCCAAATCCCGGTCACACATACAATGCACATGTTGCTTATGAACAACAAAATCATAATGTAAATGATGTGACCACGTTGAGATCTGGAAAAGTGTTGCACAATAACATGGGTATTAATGATGACACCCCTGCCGGTGCTTCTTCTTCATCTTCATCTTCTTCGTTAGAGCCTATTCTTCATTCTTCACAAGGCTCTACTTCTTCTAACTCGAACGAACCCACTTCTCACTTCATGAACACATCAACACGGGGATCCGTTCCAACTCCGCAATCTACTTCACAGACATTGGACTCAACAAACTTTCAAAATGTTCCCTTTCCAAACAGGTTGCGATCCAATAAACCAACTCCACAAATGGAGAAGATTGTAGAGTTGTCCAAACAGGTTAGCATAAACATAGCTCTCTTGGATGCAATCCAACAAGTCCCTTCTTATGCGAAAATCTTAAAGGACTTATGCACCAAGAAGAGGAAGTCACAAGTACCAAAGAAAGTTTTCGTGGCTAGTGTTGTTAGTGATGCTCTTGTCCAATCTTTACCCCAAAAACATAAGGACCCCGGCTGTCCTACAATTTCGATAACAATTGGGGATAAGAACATCAATAGAGCACTATTAGATCTTGGTGCTAGTGTCAATTTGCTACCCTATTCAGTATACGAAAAATTAGGCGTTGGAGAGCTTAAACCACTCATTGTACTCTCCAAATGGCCGACCGATCCATCACCCATCCTAGGGGTGAGTTAGAGGGTGTGTTAATTAAAGTAGGGGACTTCATTTTCCCTGTTGACTTTATTGTTATGGATACACAACCTGTAGCTAACCCCCGGAGTCAAGTTCCGGTGATACTTGGTCGACCATTCCTTGAGACTTCTAATGCGGTGATCAATTGTCGAAATGGTTTGATGAACCTATCTTTTGGAAATATGACAATTGAACTCAACATTTTTAAGTTGGGGAATCAGCCCTCCGAGTCTAATGCTAGTATACTTGATGTTTGCTCGATCCATGAGATCACACAGGAGGACTGTGAGCTCGAAAAATTTCTGTTCGATTACAGCAGTTTTGACGCCTCTAGTGCGTTCCTCCTAGAATCTGATACAGCCTTCATGCCGGAAAACGATTATGAGTGTTTCACTTTTTTGGATAATTTTGAAGACTCACCACCCGAATTTGAGTCTTTTGATTTTTCGGATGAGTTAATTGAACCATCAGACTCGGTTGCTTATACTCGATTTGAACCCTTGTTGGAATCCTTCGAGTTTAAAACAGTTTCACCAATGTTACCTTCAATTGTTTCACCTCCGAAACTCGAACTAAAGATTTTGCCGTCTCACCTTAAATATGCTTACCTAGGTGAGAATGAGACCCTTCCCGTTATCATATCGGCCTCTCTAGCTCTCGAGCAAGAGAAAGCCCTTTTAATGGTCTTGCAAAATAACCGGCAAGCTTTTGGCTGGACTATGGCGGACATCAAGGGGATTAGTCCCCTCATAGTTGAACATCATATACACATGATGGATGATGCCAAGCCAGTTAGGGATCCACAAAGACGCCTCAACCCCATTATGAAGAAGGTTGTCAAGAAGAAGATTGTCAAATGTCTTGATAGTGGTATCATTTACCCTATCTCGGATAGCCAGTAGGTTAGCCCCATTCATGTTGTCCCAAAGAAATTGGGGATTACGGTCATAACCAATGAGGCGAATGAGTTAATACCTACTCGCACCCAAACTGGGTGGCGAGTTTGCATTGACTATAGAAAACTCAACGCCGCGACAAGGAAATACCACTTTCCTTTAACTTTTATTGACCAAATGCTAGAACGATTGGCTGGGCATAAATTTTACTGCTTTTTGGATAGCTATTCCGGCTATAATCAAGTCCCCATCGCCGAAAAGGATCAAGACAAGACCACATTTACTTGTCCTTTCGGTACTTTCGCTTACCGTCGCATGCCCTTTGGGTTATGCAATGCACCCGCTACATTCCAGCGGTGTATGATGGGGTTCTTTTCTGACATGGTGGAGAAATTTTTGGAGATCTTTATGGATGATTTCTCCATTTTTGGTGACTCCTTCGATGAGTGTTTGCTGCACTTAGACGCGGTTCTTATCCGCTGTAGGGATAAGAACCTCACTTTAAATTGGGAGAAGTGCCACTTTATGGTACGAGAGGGCATTGTCTTAGGACATGTCATCTCGCAAAATGGCATAGAGGTTGATAAAGCCAAGATTGAAGTCAGTTCCAATCTTCCTCTTCTTAAATGCGTCAAAGACATCCGAGCCTTCCTTGGCCATGCCGGTTTTTATAGACGGTTCATCAAGAATTTTAGCAAGATAGCTAGACCCTTGACTCTTTTATTGGCCAAGGACACCACTTTTGATTTTGACTCAACATGCATGAAAGCGTTCGAGTCATTGAAACACTCACTCATTTCTGCGCCCATTCTTTCATCTCCCGACTGGACGCATCCATTCGAAATTATGTGTGATGCATCGGATTTCGCCATTGGTGCTGTCCTTGGACAGCACATTAATAAGATGCCGCACGTAATTTATTACGCTAGCCGGACATTAAATGAGGCCCAACTGAATTACACAACAACAGAAAAAGATTTTTTAGCCGTTGTGTTTGCACTTGAAAAATTCTGGCCTTATTTAATCGGCTCTCCAGTGATTGTGTACACGGACCACTCAGCTCTTCGCCACCTTTTTGCGAAGAAGGATGCTAAATCATGGCTAATACGTTGGATCCTCTTGCTACAAGAGTTTGACCTTGTCATAAGGGACAAAAGAGGATGTGAAAATGTAGTTGCCGACTACCTTTCATGACTTCCTTCTTCGCCTACACTTGAAATTCCAATTAAAGATGTTTTTCCCGATGAGCAACTCTTAACCGTGTCATGCGAATCTTGGTTCGCTGATATAGTAAACTACTTGGCTACCGGACTGATACCAAAAGATTGGTTGAAACAGGACAAACTCCGGTACCTATCCCAAGTAAAATATTTTTACTAGGATGAACCGTATCTCTTTAAATACTGTTCCGACCAAATCATTCGTTGGTGTGTAGCTGAAAACGAGTTTAAGAGTGTGCTGTCTTTTTTCCACGATCAAGCGTGTAGCGGGCACTTTGGCCCCAAGAAGACAGGAGAGAAAATCTTGCAGTGTGGCTTCTACTGGCCATGACTTTTTAAAGATGCATACGAATACTGCAAGACATGCTCCCGGTGCCAACACTTGGGCCGGATATCGCGGAGAAATGAAATGCCGCTCCAACCAATTTTGGTTGTTGATATCTTTGATGTTTGGGGAATAGACTTCATGGGACCATTTCCAAATTCCTTTGGGAATATGTATATTCTTTTGGCTGTTGACTATGTGTCAAAATGGGTCGAGGCTGTGCCTAGCCGAACGAATGATAATAAGGTTGTCGTTCGATTTCTTAAAGAAAATATCTTTTCTCGGTTTGGGCACCCTCGAGCAATTATAAGTGATAATGGATCTCACTTCTGTAATAGGACTTTTGAGTCCTTAATGCGCAAATATTCCATTACTCACAAATTATCAACACCATATCATCCCGAAACTTGTGGGCAAGCCGAGATATCGAATCGGCAAATTAAACAAATGTTGGAGAAAACGGTTTCTAAAAACCGTAAAGATTGGTCACACAAACTGATTGATGCACTATGGGCATTCCGTACTGCATACAAGACCGATCTTGATATGTCTCCATACCGGCTTGTTTATGGGAAGGTTTGCCATCTCCCAGTTGAAATTGATCACAAGGCATTTTGGGCGATTAAAGAGTTGAACTTATCGATGGGAGATGCGGGCAGCAATAGAAGGCTGCAATTGAATGAACTAGATGAGCTGCGGGATGAGGCCTACGAAAATGCTGTAATTGTTAAAAACCGAACTAAGGTGTTCCATGACAAACACCTTATCCGCAAAACTTTTAAACCTGGTCAACAGGTTTTGCTATATGACACTCGGTTACACTTCCACACCGGCAAGCTCAAATCTAGATGGAAAGGGCCGTTTTTGGTACGCACCGTATATCCGCATGGTGCGGTAGACCTTGAAAATCCGGAGGACTGTACTTTATTTAAAGTAAACGGACATCGACTCAAACCGTTCCTCACTGTGGACCCGTCGGAGGAGCTCCTGTTTTTGCAGGAGCCGATTTATACTAACTGATCTTCCTCCATTTACCCCCAAATTTTCGATCATCTTGCCAAAACATTGTTTCAAACAAGTTTGGGGGTATGTATCAATTGTGATTTTATAAATACAAAACAACATAAAAAAAATAAAAATTTGAAAATAAAAAAAATTATTTGGGTATTTTTGTAAAATAAAAAATAAACAGGGAAGTGCCGACAATTTTGACTCACTTGGTGTAGCCTGACAGTGAGGACACTGTCAAGTTTAAGTTTGGGGGTGTGCTCGGTAAGCTTTCTTCCTTCGCATTCATATGTATATTTTTGCATTTGCATACTTATTTTAAAAATCAAATAAAAAACTGAAAAAGTTGAAAAATTATAAAAATTGAAACATTCAATTTTGGCCATAATTGACTTGAGTTTGACAAAAAGGTTAACTAGCTAGATCTTAGACTTAGTAAATTAAAAACCCTAAAAATAACCTTTCTTAAAATTTAACAGTAGAAAGTATATGTCTTTGTAGTTTATTTAGAAATAGGCAAATTTCGAGTTCATTTCTTGGGCTAAGTTAAAACAAGGGAAAAGTATTGATATTTTTATTAAAGTATAAGTCTGAAAAATAATTCCTAAGCTTAAATCTAAATTCTGAAAATATATACCCTACAAATTGCACGAACACGAATCTTGAAACTTGGAATAGTAGAAAAGACCTTGAAATGCTCTTGTCTAAAGTCCTTAGTACGAAGGAAAAAAAAATACAAGTGTGAATAAAGAGATAAAAAAATGAACACTGATTTTTGTAATTACTTAAGGCTGCATAAATAGAAAAAATATTTAGCGAGGGTGCTTTATCACCTAGTGCCTTAGACCAACTGGTTTGGGAGTTACTACTATAAGCCTTAGGTATTACAAGACTAGGAATTACGCCTTAATGTGCAAACATATTTTGTAATCGGTCGTTGGTACCTCAAGAAGTATTAACGGTCGCATGAAAGATGTGTGAGCAATGTCATCTAAAAATTCACCAACTAAAAGTACTTGGACGATAGACAAGAGTATAAGAGCTTGAATTGAATTTCCAAGTGTAGGGGTGATATATACACACACGTAGGGGTATGTGATTGAGGTTTAGATAAGAGATAGGAATGAAAAATATGACTTATATCTTTAGTAGAAATGATAAAAATTCCTAAGTTGAGATGGAACCCTAGAAGGAAAACTAAAAAGATGCTAAAAGCTAAGTAAATCTACAAATCATATATAATCTTAAGTTAAATGATAAGGAAGCGTGAAAAATACGGGTGGATAATTTCTGAGTCGAAGATAATAGAATTCCTTGTTGGAAAACCTAATTGGAGAATAAAAGTCAATAGGCCGAATTGATAGGATTTTGTGGGTAGTATCCGCTGAAAACCCTCAGGAGACAACACTCCTACTAGGGACATCTAGAGGTTTAACGGCTTGTTGCACGAGCTCAGTGCAATCGCGTTTCCCTGCGAAAGTGAGGTTAGGCTTTTTCGAGAATAAACTAGTTTTGCTCGAGGACGAGCAAAATTAAGTTTGGGGGTATTTGTTCATACCATAATTTTGCATTATTATATTCCCCATTTTTATTCATTTTACAAATAAACAGATTCTTTTGATCCATATCTGCTATATAGTTGCAGGTTACAGATTCTCGGAACAAAAACAGTGAAAATGATGAAAAGATGATACAAAAGTGAGACTACGACCAACAAATGGAAGAATCTTGATCATGCCTACAGTTTGAAGAATAAACGAAGATCAATGGACAAGTTCACAAAGCACAAAGGCAGCGCAAGGTTCAAGACTTCGACACGAAGCAAAGGGTAAAAGTCCATGACAATATGCACTGTGGAAATCTGGAAGAGAACTAGAAGACAATCTGAGAAACCAAGTAAAGAAATAAGAAGCCAAAAGCAACAGAAAGAACCCCTAAAAATTGCAGCTCAAGAAGCCACCATATGGCCACGGATCCGCGGCCAAACAGGGCTTTTGGCTACGGTTCCGCGGCCATGGGAAGCGCGTGTCGGTGCAAATTCTGACGACGTGGCGGTGCGTTGACTAGTCTTCTTAGAGGTAAATTTGTAAATGCAGATCTGTATCGAATGTAACCCTAGAGTTTCTATACTCTATAAATAGAAATTCTAAAGCTCTCTTTGAGGTATGCCTCTTTTTATCAAATAAAATTCAGAATTCTTTATAATGCTTTGAGAGTGCATCGAATAAAGTAAGTAGATTTTTTTCATTACCCTAGTTCTTAATTTCCTTTCTGCCCTACTATAGATTTTTATTATCTGCCCCAGTTAATTAATTTAGCATTTTTTTATCAATCTGCCGTAGTTTAGATAGTTAGTCTTTTAAAAACAAATCATAAAAAAAAATGTCTTTCATCAATCCCCTAATGAGTGAGTAGTTCCTCACTTGTAAGGATTAGGAATAGGAAAGGTTTGAGAGATGAAAATCTCTCACCCCTTTCTTACCCATCAAATATTAATTCATAGGACTCCATGCATACATACACGCACCGCTCCTTACGGCACCCTACCCCATGAGGTAAGGGTGATACCGTAGTTTAAAAGACCGGTTGTGCATGTTTTCCATGGAGGTTAGGGTAAGAATTAAGAAAGGACGGACAAGGACCTAGAGGAAGAAACATCGTTTCTTCCCGATCTTCCTAATCCCCTTTATTAATTATTACCATAACACCTAAATATATCTAAATTAGGGCATTGAAAGCGGTGGGAAATCTTAAATTTCCAAACTTAACCTAAACCTAACCCTAGAAAGATTCTAATCCTAGTTTAAATCAACTTTAGTTTTTAGTGATAATCAACCCAACACCGTTTGGAATTAACTCGTTAGAACAAATTGAGAATACACAAAATCCCTGTGGACCGACCCGTACTCACCGGCTAGCTACCAAGCGACGCCGTTCTTTATTGCGGTAAAATATTCTTTGATTTCAAAATTTATCTTTTCAAAGCGCACGCAAAGAATGACCAAATCAGCAATCAATGCTATAAACCAAGTAGGTGTCTAGAACGGTGTTAGTGGGGCTATGCCTCCAGGGAAAAGTGGTTATGTAATTAAGGAACTTCGCGAAAGCGTTGGAAAATCTCCCTCGAAGTACCAACACTAGCCTAGCCGAAAGGTTAAGCAAGTATCGTGATATGCAATTAATCCTAACTAATTTTTTTTAGGGTTTGAAGAAGAATTCATGGAAACAGTGGGAGCCATCCTGTTTAGATAAACTAATAACCAATCTAAACTTGCAAGAGCATATGCTGAGTGTTTCTTTTCACTCTCTCCTAATTGCAGTGACCATAACGGGACTTAAGCTAATACTAGATAAAAATAAACTCGCTGGGCCAAACAATAAAGACTGGTTGAGGAATATCCAAATGGCCCTTACATATGATAAGGTCTCATACGTCCTCACGGCGAAAGCTCCCCCTGTTCCCGATCCAGAATCCTCGGTCGCAGACATTGAGGTCCGTAACACCTGGGATCTTGATTTCACGAAAACCAAGTGCCTCGTGCCGGCCTACATGGATAATGAACATCAGAGACGGCACGAGAAGATGGACCTTGCTTCCATCTTCCTCCATACCAAAGAATTATATGGAGAGCAATCTCGTATCGCAAGATATGAGACCTCGAAGAAACTATTTCAAGTGAGATTGGCTATCGGATCATCTGTTGGGGACCATGTCCTGAAGATGATTTCTCTTATTGAAGAGCTCGCGGACCTGAGAACTACGTTGTAAAATGAGTTGTACATCGACTTGAGCCTACAGTCCTTTCCCTCCACCTATGCCCAGTTCATATTGAATTTCAATATGAATAGTATGGAAGTTTCACTTTTTGAGCTCCTCAACATGTTGAGGATGGCAGAGGGCACCTTGAACAAAACTAAGGAAACACCCGCTCTATTTATTGGAGGATCTTCTTCTGCTTGATCCAAGGCTAAGGCCAAGAGGAAGAAGAAGAAGGCCCCCACCAAACCGAGGGGAGGTGTGCAGAAGGTGCAGGGAAAGGGAAAGAAAAAGATAGGGGAGATAGCTACAAAGGAAGAGTGCTTCTATTGTCGGAAAAAGGGACATTGGAAGAAGGACCGAAGGGCCCTATAGACCAGGAAGCAGGACACGAAGCAAGTTGTGGTTTTGGCTTCAGGTGTGTTCGTAATTGAAAACTGTTTCTCTATAAACTTTACTTCCTGGATAGTGGATACCGGATCAGGATCTCATATCTGTAATTCTTTGCAGGCGCTGAGAAGTTGTAGAGTTTTAAGGAAAGGTGATATGACCCTCCGGGTTGGCAACGGAGCCAGTGTAGATGCTGTTGCAGTAGGAGAATATCATTTAGGATTGGCGAGTGGACATATTTTGTTATTGCGTAACTGCTTTTGTATACCCAGTATGTTGTGTAATATTATATCAGTATCTTTATTATCAAATGAAGGATATAATTTTGCACTTGTAAGCAATATTATCAACATTCATCTAAATCATGAAATGGTTGGGTCGGGTACACTTAGTAACGGAATATACATTCTCAATCAACATTAAGTTTTCAACGTCCAAAACACACTAAAAAGAAAGGCTTCAGAATCAAACCAAGTTTTCTTATGGCATTATAGATTTGGTCATATCAATGAAACACGACTGACTAAGTTACATAAAGAAGGATATGTTCCCGCCAAAAATTTCTGCGCAAAAGAGCCCAAGGTATCAAATGGCAGCGATACGCTTAAGGAAATGCAAACCAGCATCTTCCGGCCTGTATTTTGATAAACTCCCGAAGGATAAACAGATAAATTCTGATGATATTGAAAGCGTATCGAAAAACCCTTCGATTTGATATATTATGGGCCTCATAATTTATCCAAGATCAAAAGTTATGGGGCATCATGTGTCCACACGTGATGGACCCTTAAGAACCCGCTGGAAGAGTTAAAAGATATAATAAAAACTCAGAAAAGACCCCAATAGGGCATCACATGCTCACACGTGACCATGGGTCACGTGCAGACACGTGATGGGCTCTTAAAGCCTCTAAAATAATGAATAGAATTAAATTCTAAAATCTGTTCCCTGATTAAAAATCAGAAGTTACCTCAATGAGGTATCACGTGCTCACACGTGACCAATGGTCACGTGTTGACACGTGATGGTTAAAACTGAAGCATGAATGAACGCTGAGAAGATGACTCAATTGGGGGTCACGTGCTCCCACGTGACTAAGGGTCACGTGTCAGCACGTGACTGGCTTCGAAAGCCTTACGGTTTAATAGAATTAAATTCTAAAAGGTTCTAATGGAAAAGGATTATGGGGACCGTTGGATTAAAAATCCAAGGGTGATTAAAAATCACCAATTTATAGAAAGATTTTAGACAAGGAAAGATTTCCTTAAAAATCTCACCAGAAATAACAAACAAAATATCTTTGGATTTAAAATCCAACGGTGAATAAAATTCACTGTGTGATCCAAATGATCGTATTAATTATGAAAACAATCAAATCTTTCAATGAAAGATTTACTAAACAATTTGATTCTTTTCCTTCTCCTATAAATAGGAGCCAAGGGAAGGAAGGGGGGAGATAGAATTTTGGGATCTTGAAATTGCAGAGAGAAAAGAAAGGAGAATTCAATTCTCAACAAAGAAAACCCTAGGTGAGAAAAGGGAAAAAGATCGACTTCAAAAAGAGAATTTAATTCTCAAAATCTAAGAGTTTAACTCTTCTGCAAATAAAGAACTTAGTTCTTCTTCTGGTTGAAAATCTGTACAGAGCACATCTCCCCATAGGATGAGAATTTAATTCTCATTGGGTTGAGATCCTGCCATGCAGATCTAAAACATAGAGGAGGAATTGAGTTTAGAGAATTTAATTCTCCCAACACAAAACTAGGGTTTAACCCCTATCTGAGAATTTAATTCTCTTAAAACTACAGGAATTTAATTCCTTCAAGATGAACAAAAATTAGGGTTTAACCCTACATAAGAATTTAATTCTTTTACATATATGGGAATTTAATTCCTCTAAAAGAAAATTAGGGTTTAACCCTACATAAGAATTTAATTTTTCCACATACATAGGAATTTAATTCCTCCAAAATCATGATCAGGGTTTAACCCTACATAGAATTTAATTCTTAAAAGATGAACAGATCTTTAAACAAAGAACCAGGGTCACCTGCTACCATGTGACCCCTATAAAGATCCACAGAAAAAGAACTTTGAGGCAACGCCTCACGTGCTCCACGTGACCCCTGAAGCACACAAAGAAAAAGCAAAAGAAACAGAAGCTATGGGCGCTCTCACGTGCTACCACGTGACCCCTTGGCAAGAGATTTTACAGTCAAATACCCAAATCCCCATCACGTGACAGCACGTGATGCTCCAAAATCAAGTATAGAAAGTATTCAGTACTTTTGGCAGAACAAAATAAGGGGAATCAGGGCGCTCTCACGTGTCCACACGTGACCCCTCTTTCCTTAGTGTTTAACACTAATTTGAGATCTTTGTTTGCAGTGTTTAACACTGATTTTCTTAGTGTTTAACACTAATTTGAAAACCCTATTTGCAGTGTTTAACACTGTTACTTTCTGATGTTCGACACTACATCAAGAACTATATTTCCAGTGTTTAACACTGATTGTACTCTTAGTGTTTAACACTAGTTTAAGAATTCTATCTTTAGTGTTTAACACTTTTGATCTTCAGTATTTAACACTACTCTTAGCCAAGTTGGCTGATTTTTCAGAGGCAAAGCTTCTCCTTTAATGGACCAACAGAGGGCCAATATTCCAAGCATGATTGGACTTAGCCCAAGAAGGCCATAAGTCCTCAATCCAAACTCAACTGAGCCAATGTGCTCATAACCTAATGAATTGGTCTTGGTTCCAAATTGGACTACAGATCACTTAATCTACTTTGGTTCAAAGGTACATCTCTTCACTCCTTTGATACTTGTCGTTGTAATTCCTCAACGTCTTCAAAGAGGTGACGGGTCCCGACAACCACACATCAATACGGACTGTGGGATCCTTAAACTCATGGACTTAAGCGTCGTTAAACCGATATATGGAATTAAGCATCCTTAAACTCATGGACTGTGGGGTCCTTAAACTCATGGACTTATGCGTCCTTAAACCAACATTCATCCCCAAAACGGGAACGATGGACCACCATGTCCCTAAACTGGCGATGGACCACCACGTCCCTAAACTGGAACAATAGAGCCCCCAAATTCTCTTTTGTCGGATCTAAACGATCCCGTTTAAGTTGATCTTAGCCTGAAATATGGCTAACGTATCCTTAAACCTTCAAACAGACTTTAGTCCCAAATTGGACTATAGATCCCCCAATCAACTTTGGCTCAAGGGTACATCTCTGAACTCCTCTGACATCTGTCGTTGTAATCCTTCAACGTCGTCAGAGATGTGATGGGTCCCGACGGCCATACATGCAATGGACCACTATGTCCCTAAACTGGAACAATACAGCCCAAACGCTCTTTTGTCGGATCTAAACGATCCCGTTAAGTTGATCTTAGTCTAAAATGAGACTAACGTATCCTTAACAAACGTTTAAGTTTATCTTAGTCTCAAATGAGACTAACGTATCCTTAACAAACGTTTAAGTTGATCTTAGTCTCAAATGAGACTAACGTATCCTTAAACCCAACCCCAAACCCAAATCTAAAAAAATACGGATTTGGACTAATCCACGTCCTACGGGTGACAATATAAATTAGTCTCCGTATATACAATCCACGGGCAACCACAAACAAAACAAACACCCACGACACGAAGTGAAATTCTGGAGAAGGAGAAAGTTGTTCCCGCGATGCGGTAGCGTAATTAACTGCAGGGGCTTGCGCCTGCAGGGAAGAGCGTCCCCACAATCAAAAACCCCTCAAGCGAGGGGGAATCTGACGAAGTCTGCTACATCGGCCGCATCCGTCTAAACCTCCGATACACGGTGCCATAAATCAACTTGGCATCTTCGGAGAGGTGGACGAATAAAACCAAATAGCATCTGCCCCGAATCTCAGGCAAGACAGTCCATGTCTTGGCCGCCATTCGGAGGGGAACAGATTCTGGCACGCCCGGTGGGACCTTTTCCTCTTTCCACTCCACACTTCGTGTGTCGTGATTCGCGAACCAATCGCGGTTCGCTAATTGTTGCCCTTGGGTTTCGAAGTAGTAAGATTTGGTGTTTCGTTTGCTGCAGAAAGCAAAAGGATCAATGGCTGGCAACTGCTCGAGCTGTTCGAAATTCAAGTGCAACAGACGCTCCGCCTCACCTGGAGGTGTAGCCTATGGGCCTCAAGCGGCCTCCATCCTTGCCATGCCAGTGGAACAGGTGACTCAGGCCACCACCGATCTGTTCTTCGGGACTATGCTCCCGCCTGCAAGCTTCACCATTCCAGTGCCCACACCGGAAGCGCGAAAGAAGTCGGTCTTCGATCGGCTCACTGCTACAACGGCCCCTCTCAACGGGTCGTCCAATGTCAAGCCGGCAGCCTCAGTCTTTACCAGGCTGAACCTGAACTCTAATGGGCCTGCCAAGAAGCTCGTGACCCCTGACATGTCCATCGCAAAGAAGACAGCCATCTCCATTCCTGAGGTCGTCAAGACGGCTTCTCCTGCTAAAGAGTCGGTCTTTTCAAGGCTGACTATTCCGGCTCCTGCTCCTGCTCGAGGGTCTGTTTTTGACAGATTGAACATCGCCACTCAAAAGACATCAGCCTTCAAGAGGCTGGCACCAGCGGCGCCTCGTCCGGATAGGGGGCAAGACGAGACTATCCCTATCACCGAGCCAGTCCCAACAGCTCAACACGCTCGACGTCGCCACTGGCGCCGAGTAAGGAAGACCGGGGGAAACTCCCCCTCAGGGCTAACTCCACCGACTCCGATAGTGGAAGTTGATGCTGCTGTTCCAACTGGGAACAGCTTTGAACCGCTAAGGAGGGTACGCAAGAACTCTCCGACTGCCACGCTAAAAAGATCTCCTCCACCTGCGGAGAGTATTACAGATGCAAAGCCGGAGCAGCCTCCTCAACGGTTGTCCTCCAAAATTTACAAGGTCTGGCGTCAAGTCCAAGATTCCGTGATGGATGAAGACTATCTCCGCCGACAGAAAAAGATGAAGGTTCGGAAGGAGAAAGACTACTCTGTCAAGCCAGAAAAAGCAACAGCTGGATGGGTACCCACTGCAACGGTTCCCTCAACGTCAATCACTCAAAAGAAAAGGAGGCCGCAAAAAGCCCCTGTGGACATGGCGAACCATAAAAGCGTTGGGCACAAACGCCCCAAGTCTGGGGGCATAGTGGTGCATACTGTTCATATGGCATCCGGGAAAGAGGATAGCCGCGCTTCGATGGGTCACCGACCGCTCACCCGATCCGTGACAAAATTCCAGGAGCAGCAAAAGAAGCTTCAGGAAATGCTGACTACAATGGCCGCACTTACCGAGCCAAAAGAAAGCCCAGAGGCATCATCAGAGCAGTGTCACGAACAAGAAACTGATGCTGACTTCTTATGCAGAGTCCTCGAAAAGAAGGATAGAGAAGCAGCAGAACAAGCTGCCAACATAAAACAAATGGCGCTTCTCTTCCAAGACATGGTAGGAATGATGTTACAGTCGGACCCTCCAGCTGAAGACCCTCCGATCATTATTAAAGACGATAGAGGGGAGACATCTAATCCTCCTCCGGCTCTTTCAGCAGCCAAGGAAGAAACCATTTCCAAGGCCGCACTGGATGACATATAGCTCAGCAAATACGAGCCCATCAGGCGAGTGAAGCAGCTGGGCAAATTATTAAAACTGGACGACCCTATCCGGGCTGGTATGACCAGATTAGTTACCCGCCGGGATATACGATCCCTAAATTCCACATATATAAAGGGACGGGGAATCCACATCAGCATGTCGCTCAATTCAGGGCCTTATGCGGCAACACTGGGGGCAATGACAAACTGTTGGTTCGCCAATTCGTCGGCAGCTTAGCAGAAACGACCTTTGAATGGTATTCGGAGCTACCTAACGACTCTGTCAAAACATTTACGGAGATGGAGCTGTTGTTTACACAAAGATTTGCCAGCGCCAGCGAGCGCACCCCGATAACAGCACTGATCAACGCCAAGGTAAGGCCAGGCGAAACGTGGGTCCAATACGCAGTACAGTGGCGAAACTTATGGTCGAAGTGCGAACAGCGGATCGAAGAAGCACCAGCGGTGGGTATGTTCGTGGGCACCTTAGATCCTCATGCAACTATTTCACAGTTCATGATGTTCTTTAAGCCGACCACCTTCCAGTCCTTGATTAACAAGCTGGCCCAAATGGACCAGATGGGCCATAGGCCTTCTTCTTCAAAGACAGAGCCTTGGAATGAAAAGGGCAAAGAGAAAGCAACTTTCGTTGCCAATACTCAACAACAGCCAAGCAACTTAAAGCCGGTTACTCGCCAAGGCAACGTGCGTACACTCCCATCCCTCGAGGAGAGGCTGGGACGTCCTTACTCATTTCCTCAGAATAAAACAAGGAAACTGTTTGAGCTGGCAGTGCGCAACAGATTCGTCAATCTGCCGAGTCCGAAACGTCCGCTACAGCCAGACAATGTCAACGATCCTAATTACTGCCCCTACCATCGAGCAGTAAGTCATCCGATCGAAGATTGCTTCTTCTTCAAAAACTGGATTGAAGACCAATACCAACAAGGCAAACTCGCGCTGTCCGAAAACTGGAAGGTGAGCCCGCTGATTGTTACGAAAAAGTGTTTTTAGTTTAACCGCAATCAATAACGGTGTCGCGTATAGCTAGACCGAGATGAGTACGGGTCGTCCTCTGGGAAACGTGGAACCTTTTACTTTTACTTTAGATGTGTTGAGAAAGAGAGGAGAGATAAAGAATTTTATAGAATGGTTTCTAGATCTATGTTAAACAAGAATGTAAAATATAGATCTAGATTATTTTAAAGATGTAGATAATATAATAAGAGGGCTTGTAGGGTTCGTTAGGATTTAGTAGTTATGGACAATTAATTAAAAGTTACCCTTTTTATCCATTAATAGATTTAGAACTAGAACGACGGTGATGCGTGTAGATTAGGGTTTCTGGAGGGAAAAGGGAATCCCACTCTTAACCCTTATCTCGACACGGAACTCTGTTCATATATAATCTTTACCAAAACAATCATTAATCTAATCTCTAATCGCGGTCGGAACTAGCAAAGAATTGCTAGCGCGCCCGATTAGAATGTTAATGATTCTTTTGATAAAGTTCCTAAACTTTATAGGACTTAAAAAGGGTTTAGTTATTTTCATCGTCCATTAGCCTACCCTAATCCTACGAACCCTAACAAGCGGAGAATTACTCGCGCATGTTGGGAGAAGAAGATGAAAAGACAGAGAAGGAAAACATAATGTAAAATGCAAAAGAAATAAATAAAACAACTACCTTTATTAATCAACTTGAACAATCTACACTTTGATTCCTTAGAAAATGATTACAATGACTAGTTTGCTTCTCGATCTCTTCCAAGGAGGTAGACGAACAATTGATGATCAGCCTGGATGCGTGAGCGTCAGGGGCTTCGTGATCTCTTCGGCTTGATAACTTTTCCAAGAGGCTCTCGGTGCTCTTTTATAGTGCAAAACCAGAATCTCTTAGTTGGAAACTTGGTAAAATTCTTCATAGATTTATGCCAAAAAATCTTGCTTCCCAATTCCCTAGAAGTGCGGCGGATCCGCGGCCCAAGGGTAGGTTTGGCCGCGGATCCGCGCTTAATAGTTGAGATCTCTCGACTGAATTTTTTGGGCTTTCATCTCATGACATGTGGCAATCCTAGGCACCTTAAGAATTCAAAAATCTTTTCTCGGTTGCTTCCAGACTTGGTCTCCAAGTTTTGCTTCTTAATGTGGCAAGTTTTCTTCAACAACTTGATTTGTTTGATAAATTCTGCATAACAACTTGGAAAATTCTGCACAATAATCTCAAATAATATTTAGTAGGCTTATTTCTACTAGGATTTGGTCAATAGATTTATTTGCATACATTTTCCTACCAAATGATAATTAAAATATATTAACACATGGAAAATGGTGATTTTACACATAAACCCTCATATGTATAATACATTATAATAAAGTCCTTTTTTAATATAAAAATGGTAGGAAAAATGTAATACAAATGTGCAGTTTTATCAACTGAACAAATACTCCCAAACTTATCTTTGATCGTCCCGAGCAAACTAGTTTATTTAAGAGGAGAAAAAGAAGGGAGAAAACTAAGCACACTTTCGTAGGCAGACACGATTGCACTGAGCGCGTGCAACAAGCCGTTAAACCTCTAGGTGTCCCTAGTAGGAGGAGTGTTGTCTCCTGAGGGTTTTCAGCGGATTACACCCACAAAATCCAATAACAAAAGAGAGATGGTGAAATTTACATATAAAGATAAGAACCATAAAAGAAAGACTTTAAAAATAAGAGTTTCCAACTATACTAGCTTTTTAGTTGTCATGAGCCCTATCTTAATAGTCATGAAAAAATGTTAGAAATCACATCATCCCTCAATAAAACATCGTCTTTATTCTTCATTCCTACCTTTCATCCAAACATAGATCATATGACCCCACGTGTGTGTAAAGAACATCCCTACACTCGGAGAATTCAATTCAAGCTATCATACTCTTGTCCATCTACCTTAGTACTTTTTGATGAATATTTATGGTTGCTCACACCTTTTCATGCGACCGTTAATACTTCTTGAGGTACTAACAGACCGATTACTTATGTGCTTGCTGATTAGGTGATAATATTTTCCTCGTCTTGCACCACCTAAGGCTTAGCGGTGACTCCCAGACCAGTTGGCCTTAGGGCACTAAGTGAAGAGGCACCCTCGCTATATTTTTTTATTGCTGCCTTGGCGATAACAAAACCACTGTTCATTTTTTTCTTTTCACCAATTTTATATTTTCTTCATTTTCTTTTATTTCCTTCATACTTTGGCTTTTAGACAAGAGCATTTCAAGGTATCCTCTACTATCCCGAGTTTCAAGACGCGTGTAAGTGCATATAGTAGGGTATCAACATTCAAATGTTTGGCTTCCAGAATAGAAACTATTTTTCAGACTCATTTTTATCCTCAGATTAGTGACTTCCTTCATCTTACTAACCCTTGGGACAACAGCTCATAACTACTTATTACCAGTTCGTTTAAGAAAACTTCTAATTTTCTTGGTTTTCTTAAACTATTCCTATCTTTTGGATGTAATTTTTCACTTTCTACTCTTTTGTTATCAAAAAATAAAAAATTGTGCTTATATATAGTATAATGCAAAGTATGTGTAAATAAGCACAAACCTCCCCCAAACTTGTTTTCAACAGTGTCCTCACTGTTGCTATCTGCTGGATCACAAAAACCTGTAAGCTTGGAAGGACATTATTAATGGGGGCAAGAATATATGAAAGTGAAAATGCTCCCCCAAACTTATTTTTAGTTCACAAATTTGAGGACAAAAATTATGTTCAAGAGCCAAAAATATAACCCCCCCCCCTCAAACATAAGTTAGACAATACGAAGCATTTTAAGAGGGGGTGAGTCATTTGGTCAAAGTAAGACTTTACAAAGACCAAAAGTTAACACCAACCATTCAAAGATTTTATTAGTATATCGTATAGGTTGGTGGAAGAATGTGTTGTATCGAGTCAAGAAAAAGTGGGGAATGGATAAGAGGTGGTTTGGAAAGGGTTTGAAATTAGAGAAAAGAAAGAATGAGGAGGAATGTGAATGATTAGGAAGAAGGAATGGTGACGGTTCAACCTCTATAGGTGGAGATTGATCAATCACAAAATCCGTATTGTTTAAAAATTCAAGTTCGTCAGCAAAAAGTTCTTCAAAACTTTTATCAATGGTGTGATTGAACATTTTGCTGTCAAAGAGTTTTATGCCAGAATTTATTCTACTTGATTCATAAAAAATCACTGAGGTAGAGGACTCGAAAAACTCATCTACCTCTTTTTCAAAAATATCCAAATCAAGTTGAATTTCTGGTATTATTGAACTTGAATTAACGGATTGTGATTTATCAAAACTCACTGAAACTATAGGAACAGAAGAAGAACCGGAGAAAGTAGAAGGTGAAATGGGTAAACAAATTGGTGTGTCAAGTGTTGCTGAACCAGATATGGAAGATGGAGGCTGTATTTCGATCTGATCTTCGGGTATACCTTTATCATCAATTTCAAGACATATTTGGGATTCGGGAAGAATTAAAGGCTCAAGATGATGACCAAAAGGAAGTGAAAAGAATTGATGAATTGGTGGGATAAGATCATCCAAAATTTCGGGTTCATCAATCAAAATATCCCCAACGTCAATCACCTCATTCAAGTGAAGGGTAAAATTCTCAAACTCCTCATCAAAAGTATGGTTTTCAATCAGTTTTGGTTCAAGAGTGGAGGTGTAGAGATCACAAAGGTTGGGTATGGTTTCACTTGAAAGGGGCCCTTCACAGTTGGGTAAATCAAACACTACAAAGTTACACAACTTATCAGACATTGTACTTGATGAATCTATGAAACTGGAGTTGTGGAGTTCAGTTTGGAATGGGGAGGTTTGATTAGGAAGGGTGTATAGTTCTGTCTTACTACGCAAATCCTTCATAATTTGATTCGTCAGTTCCATAAATTTTTCTAATGTCTGCTCCAGACTAGTCTTGGGTTGATAAAGGGTTTCAGTATAAGATTGAAATTCCTGTGGATAATTAAAACTCCCAAATGACTGATTAGAAGAACTGTCTAGAGTAGGTAGAAAAGTCGGATTGGATTGATAGGAACAGAATGGTTGCTGAACTTGGGTAGGAGTATGATCAATATTATGATAAGAAGAATATTGATATGGGTTGGTTGGTTGGCTATATACAAACCGCATATCAAACTCTTCTCCGGACAGTGGTGGTGATGGTTGATATTGGTCCGGGTTGAAACTTTGGCCTCTAGACCTAGCTATGTGCTCAGCAATGGACATTCGTCTAGGGGCTTCCTCACTCTGGGTATGAACTGAAACAGGTGTAGGATTAGGATACGGTTGATATGACCTAGACTGAAGTGGCCAACTGTTTCTTCTTTCTTGTTCTATATGATCTCTTAAGGACATGGAAGAGCCGGACGGTATACCGAAGGGATTTCGAAAACAAGAGATATCTGGTTGTGGACAGCAAAGCTCGGCAAGTGTTCTTCTGTTTAGGTCACCCATTATAAGAAGAGAAGAAGGGGGAAGGGGTAAAAAGGAGAGAAAGTAATTGGTTTGTTTTAAAAAAAAGACGGATTTAGACAAATCACAAAAATGCACAACCCTAGAACTATGGTTACCTAGGTCCAGTCTCTAGACCGCTCCTAGACTTCCAAAGGACAAGCCGCAGGATAAATCCTCTACCGCCTCCGTACTACCCTTGTAGCCAGGTAAGTGCCAGGTAAGTGGGAAGGAACCACGTCGTGGGCCTAATTAAAAACCACTAGCCTTCGACACACTTGCCTAGGCACAACAAAAATAATGCGGATAAACGATAGATTACTCACGACCTTCCTCTGTCCTTATTGAGCGCGACAGTCCTTAGAGTCTGGTCTAGATATTTTTTTAAATTAATGAAGGGTTGATCTATATGCTTGGTTTGTGATTTGTGGGGTTTAGGAAGGGTGATGAAATCCCCACCTAATCTTGATTTGGTCCTTGCCCCTTAAAGATCCGTATTAAAATATGCAAAAACAAACCGAAAAACAAAACTTTGCAAAAAGATTTTTGAGAGGCGATATTTTGCAAAGAATCCTGCAGAAAATACATTTTATTGGATTTTAGAGGAGAAAGAAGGGAGTTAGAATCTTACCAGAGAAGTGTGAACCCTAGATCTCCTGTTTCCTCAAGTCCGTGACTCCAGATTTCCTCGCAAAAATTCACACAATAATCGTTAAATATACAATTTGCAGTTTTGTTTTAATAATAATATGACTCATCTAAGAATTCAACACAAATAGTAAAAATAAAAAATTACGCACGTTTCCCCAGCAACGACGCCATTTGATTGATGTGAAAAAGTGTTTGTAGTTTAACCGCAATCAATAACGGTGTCGCTTATAGCTAGACCGAGATGAGTACGGGTCGTCCTCTGGGAAACGTGGAACCTTTTACTTTTACTTTAGATGTGTTGAGAAAGAGAGGAGGGATAAAGAATTTTATAGAATGGTTTCTAGATCTATGTTAAACAAGAATGTAAAATATAGATCTAGATTATTTTAAAGATGTAGATAATATAATAAGAGGGCTTGTAGGGTTCGTTAGGATTTAGTAGTTATGGACGATTAATTAAAAGTTACCCTTTTTATCCATTAATAGATTTAGAACTAGAACGACGGTGATGCGTGTAGATTAGGGTTTCTAGAGGGAAAAGGGAATCTCACTCTTAACCCTTATCTCGACACGGAACTCCGTTCATATCTAGCATTTACCAAAACAATCATTAATCTAATCTCTAATCGCGGTCGGAACTAGCAAAGAATTGCTAGCGCGCCCGATTAGAATGTTAATGATTCTTTTGATAAAGTTCCTAAACTTTATAGGACTTAAAAAGGGTTTAGTTATTTTCATTGTCCATTAGCCTACCCTAATCCTACGAACCCTAACAAGCGAAGAATTACTCGCGCATGTTGGGAGAAGAAGATGAAAAGACAGAGAAGGAAAACATAATGTAAAATGCAAAAGAATTAAATAAAACAACTACCTTTATTAATCAACTTGAACAATCTACACTTTGATTCCTTAGAAAATGATTACAAGGACTAGTTTGCTTCTCGATCTCTTCCAAGAAGGTAGACGAACAGTTGATGATCAGCCTGGATGCGTAAGCGTCAGGGGCTTCGTGATCTCTTCGGCTTGATAACTTTTCCAAGAGGCTCTCGGTGCTCTTTTATAGTGCAAAGCCAGAATCTTTTAGTTGGAAACTTGGTAAAATTCTTCATAGATTTATGCCAAAAAATCTTGCTTTCCAATTCCCTAGAAGTGCGGCGGATCCGCGGCCCAAGGGTAGGTTTGGCCGCGGATCCGCGCTTAATGGTTGAGATCTCTCGACTGAATTTTTTGGGCTTTCATCTCATGACATGTGGCAATCCTAGGCACCTTCAGAATTCAAAAATCTTTTCTCGGTTGCTTCCAGGCTTGGTCTCCAAGTTTTGCTTCTTAATGTGGCAAGTTTTCTTCAACAACTTGATTTGTTTGATAAATTCTGCATAACAACTTGGAAAATTCTGCACAATAATCTCAAATAATATTTAGTAGGCTTATTTCTACTAGGATTTGGTCAATAGATTTATTTGCATACATTTTCCTACCAAATGATAATTAAAATATATTAACACATGGAAAATGGTGATTTTACACATAAACCCTCATATGTATAATACATTATAATAAAGTCCTTTTTTAATATAAAAATGGTAGGAAAAATGTAATACAAATGTGCAGTTTTATCAACTGAACACCCGCCACAACCACATGCTCCGAGAAAGATGGATATGCCGGGGGCATCATGCTCATTCAAAGGGAAAGCCCCATAGACCGAAAAGTCAGTAAACTAGATATTCGCCTCAAATATGGCGACGGTGGACCGCAATGTCCTAAAACTTGCAAATGACCGAAACGTCGTTAAACTACACCAAACCCGCGGCATCTTCAGGCTGACGTGGTAAAAAAAACGGTACGTCCACAAGCGAGATGGGCACGGATGAAAACCCGAAAGGGCGCCGTGAGTAAAAACAACAGGACTACCGGCAATGTTTGTGAAAACCCGAAAGGGCGCAGACTCGTTAAAAAAAACAAAACAAAAACGGTATGTCCATAAGCAAAATGGGCACGGATGAAAACCCGAAAGGGCTCCGTGAGTAAAAACAGCAGGGCTACCGGCGAGTGTTTGTGAAAACCCGAAAGGGCGCAACCTCGTTAAATGACACTTACAGGGTCCTCTCGACCTTGTAGGGAGAAACCACCAGCGTGAGATCCTTACAACTCACAAGGGAGCAACACACTTAGGGATCCTCATAATTCCTAAGGAGAAAATACACTTGCGAGATCCTCACGATTCGTAAGGAGAACTCTCTTATGGGACCCTCACGGCTCATAAGATTTGAAAGTCTTAAGTTACAGAAACCTTAACCTGTTCTTAAGCAACCCCCACTACCTTCGATATTTCCCAACAAGCGGCTCAATACTGGCCCTTGTATACAATCCACGGGCGCGAATAAACATTTCCCTAACAAAGTCCCACCCGTGACTAGGGATATGTCCATATAGTGAACAACCCTGGTAAGTCCTCTCGACTTACAAGGAGAAAACCCTCTTGTAGGATCTTTACGACTTACAGAGGAACATGCACTTAGGAATCCTCACGGTTTCTAAGGAGAAAACACACCTACAAGATCCTCACGACTTGTAAGGAGAAATACCTTTGTGAGACCCTTACGGCTCATGAAGTCAAAAGCCTTAGTCGACAGAATCCTAACCATGTTTACTAAGCCACCGTTGTTCAACATCGACAGAAGCAAATGATGATTCGCTCCTGGCAATATCCCAGTTGTAGCTATACTGATGCTAAGATTGGAGTCAGATTTCAAGTTCCATACTCACGATAAAAAAAAAACATCGAGCCATACATGCATACGAAATAGCCGAAATGATGGGGCAACTTACAACAAAATCAGCAAGTAAAAATATATGCATACAAAAACAGCCGAAATGATTGGGCAACTCGCAATAAAAAGCAGCGAGTAAAAATAAAATAAATAGCCGAAATGATTGGGAAACTCACAATAAAAAGCAGCGAGTGAAAATAAAATAAATAGCCGAAATGATTGGGCAATCGCGATTTTCGCGATATAAAAAGCTGAAATGATAGAGCATCGCGGAAAGAATAAAAAAAATGATGAGAGAATGAAACCTTTTGCCCTACAGGTGAGATCACATTGATCCCTGTATACAATCCAGGGGCACAAACAAAGAGGGAACCATACCTTCCCAACAGGCTCCATCAGAAAGCGAAGCCAAATCTCGACGGTTCATAGACAACCTAGAGACAACCTTGACATTTGTCGCAATATTGCAGACACAATGTCAACAAATGAAGCAAAGAAGATCCCTAGCTTCAGGGTCTCGACGTCAACATCGACAACTTAGAGATCACCAATGGCGTTTCTCCTCGCTCCAACCAGATGCAGACGTGATGTCAACAATCGACCTCAGAGTCGCAACGAAACGGAACCATGGCAAAGTCCCTAGTTCCAAATCTCAATGGCCACATCTGCAGCCTGTAGGCCAACAACGGTGGGCCTGCTCATTCCGTCATGACACAGATGTTACACCATCAAACGGAGCCATGGCAAAATCCCAGCTCCACCTCAGCATTCGTCTCGATACAGCAGACGAGATATCAACAATGACGTTCCTTCGCAGTCCAGCAGGATGCAGATGCAACGTCAACAAAAGACCTCACGGTCGAAACAAAGTGGAGCGACGGCAAAATCCCAGCTCCACCTCAGCATTCGTCTCGATACAGCAGACGAGATGTCAACAATGACGTTCCTTCGCAGTCCAACAGGATGCAGAAGCAACATCAACAAAAGACCTCATGATCGAAACAAAGCGGAGCGACGGCAAAATCCCAGCTCCACCTCAGCATTCGTCTCGATACAGCAGACGAGATATCAACAATGGCGTTCCTTCGCAGTCCAGCAGGATGCAGATGCAACGTCAACAAAAGACCTCACGGTCGAAACAAAGTGGAGCGACGGCAAAATCCCAGCTCCACCTTAGCATTCGTCTCGATACAGCAGACGAGATGCCAACAATGGCGTTCCTTCGCAGTCCAGCAGGATGCAGATGCAACGTCAACAAAAGACTTCATGGTCGAAACAAAGCAGAGTGACGGCAAAATCCCAGCTCCACCTCAGCATTCGTCTCGTTACAGCGGACACGATGTCAACAACGGCATTCCCTCGCAATACAGCACGATGCAGATGCAATGTCAGCGAAAGACCCCATGGTCGAAACAAAGCGGAGTGACGGCAAAATCCCAGCTCCACCACGACATTCGTCTCGATACAGCAGACGCAGTGCCAACAAACAAAGCGAAGGCCAAATTCCTAGCTTCAGGGCCTCGAAGGTAACTCATATAAAACCTGAAAGACCATCGGAGATCATCCCACACCAGCGAGGAGTGATCACCACCATGACATTCATCTCGATACAGCAGACGCAATGACAGCAAACGAAGCGAAGGCCAAATTCCTAGCTTCAGGGTCTTGACGGTAACTCATATAAAACCTGAAAGACTATCGGAGATCATCCCACATCAGCGCGGAGTGGTCACCACCTCGACGTTCGTCTCGATACAGCAGACGATATGTCACTACGGCGTCCTTCCAACAGGATTCGGACACGCCAAAGCAAACGAAGCGAAGGCCAAATTCCTAGCTTCAAGGTCTTGACGGCAACTCATATAAAACCTAAAAGACTACCGGAGATCATCCCACATGGAGTGGTCACCACCTCGACGTTTGTCTCGATACAGCAGACGAAATGTCAATACAGCGTCCTTCCTCCAACAGGATTCGGACACGCCAAAGCAAATGAAGCGAGGGCCAAATTCCTAGCTTCAGGGTCTTGAAGGTAACTCATATAAAACCTGAAAGACTACCGGAGATCATCCCACATGGAGTGGTTACCACCTCGACGTTCGTCTCGATACAGCAGATGAGATGTCACCACAGCGTCCTTCCTCCAACAGGATTCGGACATGCCAAAGCAAATGAAGCGAAGGCCAAATTCCTAGCTTCAGGGTCTTGACGGCAACTCATATAAAGCCTGAAAGACAATCGGAGATCATCCCGCACCAGCACGGAGTGGTCACCACCTCGACGTTCGTCTCGATATAGCAGACGAGATGTCACCACAGCGTTCTTCCTCCAGCAGGATTCAGACGCGACAATCAAACAACGGAGCCACGGCAAAATCCCTAGTTCCAAACCTCGACGGTTCACCAGCAACCTAGAGACAACCGCGACATTCGTCCCGATACAGCAGACGCAATGCCAGTAAACGAAGCAAAGGCCAAATTCCTAGCTTCAGGGTCATGACGGCAACTCATATAAAGCCTGAAAGACAATCAGAGATCATCCCGCACCAGCACGGAGTGGTCACCACCTCGACGTTCGTCTCGATACAGCAGACGAGATGTCACCACAATGTTCTTCCTCCAGCAGGATTCAGACGCGAAAATCAAACAACGGAGCCACGACAAAATCCCTAGTTCCAAACCTCGATGGTTCATCAACAACCTAGAGACAACCGCGACATTCGTCTCGATACAGCAGACGCAATGCCAGCAAACGAAGCAAAGGCCAAATTCCTAGCTTCAGGGTCTTGACGGCAACTCATATAAAACCTGAAAGACTATCGGAGATCATCCCACACCAGCGCGGAGTGGTTATGGCTCATCGGGGCTCTCCAAAATAAGCCTAACCTCAAGTGAAAAGAGGCATGGCAAAATTCCTAACGCTTGCTCTTCCGACGGTCAAACTGCCTAGGAAGATTGCTTGAAGACGTCTTGTCCAGCCTCCGAAGGGATCAGAGACACGACAGTCGCAGGGCTACTCGAACAGCAATATTGCCTATCGAGGAATACATCAGCCAACGCGACGGTACGATGGGCAAAACCCTAGTACCACAGACCCTAACGGACCTCTGTCGTAAAGAGCAAAGGTTAACTGTGACGTTAGGACATCCTTGCGAGAACTTCTCGATTTGTCTCGACTCGTAGGGAAAAGCCTTAGGCAGTGGGGATTAAAAAAACCTGTTTCCTAAGCAATGGGGCCCTGCAAGTCAGTCCAAAATGGACTCTTGCATACTATTCACGGACCACACTCTCCAATGTCGAATCTCGACAAGGAGGGAAACGACCACTTACGAGTCCTCTCGACTTGTAAGGGGGAAAATTCTCTTGCGAGATCCTTACGACTCTCAAGAGAAAACGCATTTAGGAGTCCTCACGACTCCTAAGGAGAAAATACACCTACGGGATCCTCTAGACGTGTAGGGAGAAAATTATTTATGAGACCCTCACGGCTCATAAAGTTGAAAAGTCTTAGGAGACAGGTCCTAACCCTGTCTCCTAAGCCATCGCTGCCCTATAAAGAGTTCAAGAGGAACTGTTATCTACCATCTATGGGCCACACTTGCCAAAGCTACATGCCACTGAAATGGAGAACTTACTCATGAGCGTATAAACTACTTCATGCCAGAGTAAGACATAAAGAAATAGAATGGTGCGGCTCATGGAATTGAGGGTTTGGAACTATATCTCTTAAGAGTCGAGATTTGAGTCAATGATAAATGACGACGCTTGTGTCCGCTCGTTATCTTCTCAGATCAAGATTCTGAAAATTATATACCAACCCGAAACTGGTCATACGCTATGCATAACTCTGCACTACTTCACCCACGTACATACTTATGTGGGCAAAGTAGTGGGGGCATTTGTTCCCGCCAAAAATTTCTGCGCAAAAGAGCCCAAGGTATCAAATGGCAGCGATACACTTAAGGAAATGCGAACCAGTATCTTCCGGCCTGTATTTTGATAAACTCCCGAAGGAGAAATAGATAGATTCTGATGATATTGAAAGCGTATCGAAAAACCCTTCGATTTGATATATTATGGGCCTCATAATTCAACCGGGATCAAAAGTTATGGGGCATCACGTGTCCACACGTGATGGACCCTTAAGAACCCGCTGGAGGAGTTAAAAGATATAATAAAAACTCAGAAAAGACCCCAATGGGGCATCACGTGCTCACACGTGACCATGGGTCACGTGCAGACACGTGATGGGCTCTTAAGGCATCTAAAATAATGAATAGAATTAAATTCTAAAATCTGTTCCCTGATTAAAAATCAGAAGTTACCTCAATGAGGTATCACGTGCTCACACGTGACCAATGGTCACGTGTTGACACGTGATGGTTAAAACTGAAGCATGAATGAACGCTGAGAAGAGGACTCAACTGGGGGTCACGTGCTCCCACGTGACCAAGGGTCACGTGTCAGCACGTGACTGGCTTCGAAAGCCTTACGGTTTAATAGAATTAAATTCTAAAAGCTTCTAATGGAAAAGGATTATGGGGGACCGTTGGATTAAAAATCTAAGGGTGATTAAAAATCACCAATTTATGGAAAGATTTTAGACAAGGAAAGATTTCCCTAAAAATCTCACCAGAAATAACAAACAGAATATCTTTGGATTTAAAATCCAACGGTGAATAAAATTCACTGTGTGATCCAAAGGATCATATTAATTATGAAAACAATCAAATCTTTCAATGAAAGATTTACTAAACAATTTGATTCTTTTCCTTCTCCTATAAATAGGAGCCAAGGGAAGGAAGGGGGGAGATAGAATTTTGGGATCTTGAAATTGCAGAGAGAAAAGAAAGGAGAATTCAATTCTCAACAAAGAAAACCCCAGGCGAGAAAAGGGAAAAAGATCGACTTCAAAAGAGAATTTAATTCTCAAAATCTAAGAGTTTAACTCTTCTGCAAATAAAGAACTTAGTTCTTCTTCTGGTTGAAGATCTGTACAGAGCACATCTCCCCATAGGATGAGAATTTAATTCTCATTGGGTTGAGATCCTGCCATGTAGATATAAAACATAGAGGAGGAATTGAGTTTAGAGAATTTAATTCTCCCAAAACAAAACTAGGGTTTAACCCCTATCTGAGAATTTAATTCTCTTAAAACTACAGGAATTTAATTCCTTCAAGATGAACAAAAATTAGGGTTTAACCCTACATAAGAATTTAATTCTTTTACATATATGGGAATTTAATTCCTCTAAAAGAAAATTAGGGTTTAACCCTACATAAGAATTTAATTCTTCCACATACATAAGAATTTAATTCCTCCAAAATCATGATCAGGGTTTAACCCTACAGAGAATTTAATTCTTAAAAGATGAACAGATCTTTAAACAAAGAACCAGGGTCACGTGCTACCACGTGACCCCTATAAAGATCCACAGAAAAAGAACTTTGAGGCAACGCCTCACGTGCTCCACGTGACCCCTGATGCACACAAAGAAAAAGCAAAAGAAACAGAAGCTATGGGCGCTCTCACGTGCTACCACGTGACCTCTTGGCAAGAGCTTTAACAGTCAAATACCTAAATCCCCATCACGTGACAGCACGTGATGCTCCAAAATCAAGTATAGAAAGTATTCAGTATTTTTGGCAGAACAAAATAAGGGGAATCAGGGCGCTCTCACGTGTCTACACGTGACCCCTCTTTCCTTAGTGTTTAACACTAATTTGAGATCTTTGTTTGCAGTGTTTAACACTGATTTTCTTAGTGTTTAACACTAATTTGAAAACCCTATTTGCAGTGTTTAACACTGTTACTTTCTGATGTTTGACACTACATCAAGAACTATATTTCCAGTGTTTAACACTGATTGTACTCTTAGTGTTTAACACTAGTTTAAGAATTCTATCTTTAGTGTTTAACACTTTTGATCTTCAGTGTTTAACACTACTCTTAGCCAAGTTGGCTGATTTTTCAGAGGCAAAGCATCTCCTTTAATAGACCAACAGAGAGCCAATATTCCAAGCATGATTGGACTTAGCCCAAGAAGGCCATAAGTCCTCAATCTAAACTCAACTGAGCCAATGTGCTCATAACCTAATGAATTGATCTTGGTTCCAAATTGGACTACAGATCACTTAATCTACTTTGGTTCAAGGGTACATCTCTTCACTCCTTTGATACTTGTCGTTGTAATTCCTCAACGTCTTCAAAGAGGTGACGGGTCCCGACAACCACACATCAATACGGACTGTGAGATCCTTAAACTCATGGACTTAAGCGTCGTTAAACCGATATATGGACTTAAGCGTCCTTAAACTCACGGACTGTGGGGTCCTTAAACTCATGGACTTATGCGTCCTTAAACCAACATTCATCCCCAAAACGGGAACGATGGACCACCATGTCCCTAAACTGGCGATGGACCACCACGTCCCTAAACTGGAACAATAGAGCCCCCAAATGCTCTTTTGTCGGATCTAAACGATCCCGTTTAAGTTGATCTTAGCCTGAAATATGGCTAACGTATCTTTAAACCTTCAAACAGACTTTAGTCCCAAATTGGACTATAGATCCCCCAATCAACTTTGGCTCAAGGGTACATCTCTGAACTCCTCTGACATCTGTCGTTGTAATCCTTCAACGTCGTCAGAGAGGTGATGGGTCCCGACGGCCATACATGCAATGGACCACTATGTCCCTAAACTGGAACAATAAAGCCCAAACGCTCTTTTGTCGGATCTAAACGATCCCGTTAAGTTGATCTTAGTCTGAAATGAGACTAACGTATCCTTAACAAACGTTTAAGTTGATCTTAGTCTCAAATGAGACTAACGTATCCTTAACAAACGTTTAAGTTGATCTTAGTCTCAAATGAGACTAACGTATCCTTAAACCCAAACCCAAACCCAAATCTAAGAAAATACGGATTTGGACTAATCCACGTCCTACGGACGACAACATAAATTAGTCTCCGTATACAATCCACGGGCAACCACAAACAAACAAACACCCACGACACGAAGTGAAATTCTGGAGAAGGAGAAAGTTGTTACCGCGATGCGGTAGCGTAATTAACTGCAGGGGCTTGCGCCTGCAGGGAAGAGCGTCCCCACAATCAAAAACCCCTCAAGCGAGGGGGAATCTGACGAAGTCTGCTACATCGGCCGCATCCGTCTAAACCTCCGATACACGATGCCATAAATCAACTTGGCATCTTTGGAGAGGTGGACGGATAAAACCAAATAGCATCTGCCCCGAATCTCAGGCAAGACAGTCCATGTCTTGGCCACCATTCGGAGGAGAACAGGATACTTAGATCCGTTTGAGTATCAATCATATCCAACTTGTCATGTATCAGAGGAAAGATGACAAAGACTTCGTTCACTGGACACGGAGAACGAGCCTCTGAGATCCTGGGACTCATACACAACGACGTGTGTGGGCCAATGTCCACACATGCAAGAAGTGGCTATTCCTACTTCATTACTTTCACAGATGATTTCTCAAGGTATGGACATGTATTCTTAATGAAACATAAATCCGAAGCCTTTGAGAAATTCCAAGAGTATAAGAATGAAGCAGAAAAGCAAACCGGCAAAAGTATCAAGATACTCCGATCCGATCGGGGTGGTATATACTTAAGTGCCGAGTTCCTGGAACATTTAAAAGAGAATGGAATTCTCTCTCAGCTTACTCCTCCATACATACCACAACACAACGGTGTATCAGAAAGACGGAATCACACCTTACTTGATATGGTGCGTTCCATGATGAGTAATGCTGAGTTGCCGCCCTCCTTCTGGGGTTATGCACTAGAAACTGCTGCATACATATTGAACAAGGTTCCAACTAAGTCTGTGCCTACCACTCCATATGAAATATGGAGTGGGAAGAAACCCTGTCTTAAGTATCTGAAGATATGGGGTTGTCCTGCCTTTGTCAAAAATGTTCATCCGGACAAACTTGAGGCACGTTCAGTACTGTGTAAGTTTGTGGGATACCCTAGGAATTCTATTATTTCTATCACGCTGAGGAACAAAAGGTCTTTGTTTCTCATCATACCCGCTTCATGGAAACCCAATTTCTCGAAAAAGAGATAAGTGGGAGCGCAATAGAGCTGGAAGAAATTCCAGAACCACAAACTATTACTGAAAACTTAGTAGAACCTGAGATTTCAATGGAATAGGACGTACCCACGTCACTCCGCAGATCTAGTAGGCAGTCTCATCCGTCCGAGAGATATTACGGTTTTCTCGTAGATGGGGATCGAGAGGATTGCATCATCGACGATGATGAGCCGACTAGTTTTCAGCAAGCCATCACGAGTAAAGACTCAGTGAAGTGGCTGGATGCTATGCGATCCGAGATGGAATCCATATACACAAACCAAGTTTGGGCTTTGGATTTTGCTTCTAATGGGGTAAAACCCGCAGGATGCAAATGGATTTTCAAAAAGAAGATTGGTGTAGATGGTCAGATAGAAACCTACAAAGCTAGACTTGTTGCTAAAGGTTTTCATCAAAGACCAGGATTGGACTATGACGAAACTTTTTCACCAGCGGCTATGCTTAAATCCATTTGGATCCTACTTGCCATTGCTGCCTTCCATGACTATGACATCCGGCAGATGGATATTAAAACCGCCTTTCTAAATGGAAGTTTAGAAGAATGTGTTTTCATGGATCAACCAGAGGGTTTTATAGACAGTGGGAGCAGCGGAAAGGTGTACAAGTTGCTCAAATCCATTTATGGATTAAAGCAGGCATCGCGGAGTTGGAACATCTGCTTTAATGAGACGGTCAAGGAAGTTGGCTTTATCAAAAATGTTGATGAACCTTATATTTATAAGAAAATTGTAGGGAGAACCGTGGTATTCCTCGTTTTATACGTTGATGACATTCTCCTGATAGGAAATGATATTCCTATGCTACAATCGGCCAAGCTGTTCTTGTCACAGAAATTCTCTATGAAAGACTTGGGTGATGCCTTGTACATTCTGTGGATTAAGATCTATCTTGACAGATCTAAAAGAATGTTATGACTTTCACAGTCGAGGTACATTGATACCGTACTAAAGAGCTTTAGTATGGAAGATTCTAAGTGCGACAATTTTCCCGCTTGTCACGGAATCACCCTCTCCAAAGAGTTGTCTCCCAAGACTGATGAGGAGAGGGCTCGCATGAGCATAGTACCCTATGCTTCGGCGGTATTGTCGATAATGAATGCAATGTTATGTACCAAACTAGATGTAGCTTACGCATTTAGCATGGTAAGCAGGTATCAATCTAACCCAGGTGAGAAACATTGGATAGCAGTAAAGAACATTCTTAAGCACCTAAGAAGGACTAAGGAGATGTTCGTAGTGTACGGTAATGGGGACCTCCAGATCGAGGTTTTTACCGACTCTGGCTTCCAAAGTGACAAGGATGACTCTAAATCTGTCTCGGGTTATGTGTTTACCCTCAACGGAGGGACGGTCTGTTGGAAGAGTTCCAAACAGGACACCGTAGTAGACTCGACGATGGAGGCTGAGTACATCGCTGCTTGTGATGCCGCAAAAGAGGCAGTCTGGATAAGGAAGTTCATTTCTGAACTTCAGGCAGTTCTATCCATTGCTAATCCAATACCTTTGTATTGCGATAACAATGGAGCCATGGCTTTGGCAAAGGAACCACGGTCCCATCGGAAATCCAGACATATCTTAAGGCGGTATCACATGATCAGGAAGATCGTGGATCGTTAGGAGATCGAGGTACGGAGAGTGGAAACAAAAGACAACACGGCAAATCCATTCACCAAGGTCATCCCTCAAGTCCAGTTCAAGAGACTGTTCGAGATGTTGGGCATGCAGTACGCCAACAACTGGCTCTAGTGCAGACAGTGGGTACTTATTGCGCCAATTACAGGCCTTAATGCAAGTGGAAGATTGTTGGATATGTATGCCCTAGAGGCCTTCATTGTATAGGATGCTAGAGATATGTATGTATAGGACAATCTTGCTCGATATGATAGTACGCTATTTGGTTTGTCTTTATCTTAACATGTAATGTGTTTTACTTTGTATTTCATATCTTGTATACATGTTGATAAAGCCCAAAGGATCTTTTCCTGACTACCAGCCTTATGATGGCAACATACTTATGGGAGTTGGGTAGTCGATAGGCACATCCTTAAAGTGTCCCTAGTTGTAGAAGTATCGAGACTGGGTATCGATATTCCAGAGTAGACTAGTGTATACATATATAAACCCTGACGAGGGGTGATGGATTGGTCCCGCAGCCATTGGTGAGGTGCACCTACGATTGTATACAGGTGCTCACTGGGTGTGAATACACCGAACAGGACTCGCTGAGGACTGGCTAGATGGTATTATACCTAGCGTCAGATAGCAGTTCTCTGGTGACATGAGTGCAGATAGTCTGTCGACCTGAGGTCGTCATTTGTCTCGTGTGAGTTCCCACTGTGCTTTGATTACTACCCTACCACGGCTCTACAGAGCCGTGCAAACAGGTTTTAGTTGGGTACAGTCCTGAGCCATATGGAGGCAGTGAGCGACTGTTGGGGATTCGTCTCTCCCGATATAGGGAGTCGATATCGCGCTGTGATCGGTTGGTCAACACCATAAGTCCCTGGCTATGGCGGATTGAGAATTACTGGTGGTTGGACCAGTAGATTCTCGGATGGTCTTGAGCCACACCGACACGACATGTCTGGTTATTAGGGGTTTGACGTTTTCCATTCCGTAGACCTTATATGCGATACTCCCCTTGCTTCTCTCATGGTACAACCCTCTTCCCGCTGAGCCACCTTTCTCCTCGGTCCACAGAGACAAAATGTAGGACTAGTGCCAACAGTTCATCACGGAAGAAGGGACTCACCGAGCCGGGATCACTAACTAGCCATTACATACAGCTAGTGCCGCTAACGGACTTGTGGTTAAACCCACTGCCAGCGTACGATCGAGTCTTTAGAGTCCCACACAGAGGGTTTCCCTGGTTCGGGCGAAATGATGTAGAGGCCGTATGGTCTTACGGCAGGGTTTCGATCATATACGTCTACTGGCTACACGGATGATGTTCGGACAGATAATACTAGTGGGCTTTGGTTTAAGCCGGATTCTAGTATTATATTATTGGATTATTGTTATCTCATTGTATTCGTATTTTTTGGAATACGAATACATGTATGTCTATACGGTGAGGACATTCTTGTAATTTTACAAGACATGCTTCTAGAAGGAGACACCTCATTATTAGATTTATCTATTTTTAGAAATGGATTAATGAGGTGGAATTTAGAGATATTTGTGACATGGATGAAAGCATGGCCAAGTCATTTGTTTATTCATTTGACTTTACTATTCAAGTATGGTTGCTTATTTTCTATGGAAAATAATCCATGCTTGATGATTGCAAAACTTAGCCATTCTCTCATCCTTCACAACACTTAGCTCATTTGCATTTGCTCTTTCTCTCTCAAAGTTTTCTCCTCCTTCTTCCTCAAGTCCTAACCCTCACATGAGTTATGAACCCTAGGGCTTTTGAGATAAAAATACTCCATTTATCTTTCTCTGCATCTTCTAAGTTGTATAGTCTAGCAAACTACACATCTTAGTTACCTCATACTTGAGGTTGAAGTTTGAACCATAGGCTCTCGGGTGGATCATCTTCGACAAAAAGAAGACCGACAGTCGAGTTCCATTCAGGCTACCTAGGAGCCAAGAAGAGGAGAAGAAGCTTCAAGGAACAAAGAGCTAAGAAGACAACAAGAAGACCCGAAGGACTATATCAACGAGGTATAAACTCTCACCGAGTAGTTAGAACCTCTTCGTAGTTAGTCTTAGCTAGTTATGGTTTAATAAAGATCCTGGGTTGTCTTGGTCGATGTTGCAAAGCCACTCTTTTGTGATATAGAAAAAATCATTTTTGTGTATTCCGCCTCCCTGCAAACTCGTGGGGATGCGCGACATCGACATACACTTGGAAACTCAATTTCTTGAAAAAGAAATAAGTGAGAGCGCAATAGAACTGGATGAAATTCCAGAACCACAAGCTATTACATGGTGGAACCAGAAGTTTCAAAGGAACCGGACATCCCTGCGCCACTCCGCAGATCTAGTAGGTGATCTCATCCGCTCGAGAGATACTATAGTTTTCTCATAGACGGGGATTGAGAGGATGCATCATCGACGATGATGAGCCACCTAGTTTCTAGCAAGCCATTAGGAGCAGAGACTCGGTAAAATGGCTGGTTGCAATGCAGACCGAAATGGAATCCATGTACACTAACAAAGTATGGATTTTAGACATTGCACCAGAAGGGGTAAAACCCGTAGGCTACAAATAGATCTTCAGAAAAAAGATTGGTGCAGATGGATAGGTTGAAACCTATAATGCTAGACTTGTTGCAAAAGGTTTTCGTCAAATACTTGGTTTGGACTATGATGAAACCTTTTCTCCAGTGACTATGCTTAAATCCATTCAGATCCTACTTTCCATTGCTGCCTTCCAAGATTATGAAATTTGGCAGATGGACGTAAAGACCGCTTTTCTGAATGAAAATTTGAAAGAGTGTGTTTATATGGATCAGCCATAGGGTTTCATAAAGAGTGGGAGCAGTGGAAGAGTGTGCAAATTGCTTAAGTCCATTTATGGATTAAAGCAGGCATCGCGGAGTTGGAACATCTATTTTGATGAGACGGTCAAGGAATTCGACTTTATCAAAAATCCAGATGAACCATATATTTATAGTAAGATTGTAGCGAGAACTGTGGTATTACTCATCTTGTACGTGGATGACATTCTCCTGATAGGAAATGACATTCCTATGCTATAATCAGTCAAAGGATTCTTGTCACAAAGGTTCTCCATGAAAGACCTGGGTGATGCCTCCTACATTCTGGGGATCCAGATCTATCATAATAGATATAAGATGATGTTGGGACTTTAACAATCAAGGTACATCGACACCATACTGAAAAGATTTAGTATGGAAGATTCAAAGCGCGGTAATCTACCGGCTTATCACGGGATCACCCTCTCTAAAGAGATGTCTCCCAAGACTAATTTGGAAAGGAATCGCATGAGTATTATACCCTACGCTTCTGCGGTAGGCTTTATAATGTATGCAATGTTGTGTACCAGACCAGATGTTGCATACGCACTTAGCGTTGTAAGCAGGTATCAGTCAAACCCAGGGGAGAAGCACTGGATAGAAGTTAAGAACACTCTCAAGTACCTGAGAAGGACTAAGGAGATGTTCTTAGTGTATGTCAGTAAAGACCTCCAGATCGAGGTATTCGCCGACTCTGGCTTCTAAAGTGACAAGGATGACTCCAAGTCCATGTCGGGTTATGTCTTTACCCTCAATGGAGGGCGGTCTGTTGGAAGAGCTCCAAGCAAGACATCGTTGTTGACTTGACAATGGAAGCGGAGTATATCGCTGCATGTGACGCCGCGAAAGATGCAGTCTGGATCAGGAAGTTCGTAACAGAACTTCAGGTGGTTCCGTCCATTGTTGATTCAATACCTTTGTATTGTGACAACGACGGGACTATAGGTTTAGCGAAGGAACCAAGGTCCCATCAGAAGTCCAGAAACATCTTGAGGCAGTACCATCTAATCAGGGAGATCGTTGTTCGCCGGGAGATTGAGGTGCGGAGAGTAGAAACGGAGAATAACACTGCAGATCCACTGACAAAGGCCATCCCATAGACACAGTTCGAGAGGCTATTTGAGATGATAGGTCTGCGATATGCCAATACATGACCTTAGTGCAAGTGGGAGATTGTCAGTGATATATGTCATAGAGGCCATTATTGTATAGTACTGGATTGTATATTACATTTTAGAAGCTTGGGATATACACAGATATAATAACAGTCTTGATCAATATAGTAATATACTACTTGGTTTGATTCTATCTCAATATGTGTATATGTTTCTTTTAGCATATCGCTAATATATATTGATAGAGCCCTTAGGATCTTTGCTTGACTTCCAGCGTTGTGATAGCAGTCACACTAGTGGAGGCTGGGTAGTGTATAAGCACATCCTTATACTGGTCCCTAGTCGTAGGATTATCGAGACAGGGCATCGATACTCCAGAATAGACTAGTGTATACGCTTTTCATCCCAGCAGGGGAGATGGCTTGTCCCACAGCCATTGGTATGTTGTACCGGAGATAGTATACAGATGCTCATTGGGTTATAAGTTACACTGGACGGCATCGCGGGGGAACTGCCGGTTGGTATTATACCTATCGTCAGTTAGCAGTTCCCGGGTGGTATGAGTACATGTTAGTCCGTTGACTTGACATCACTATTCGTCTCGAGTGTGTTCCCACTGTAATTAGATCACTGCCCTACCACGGCTCAAATGAGTCGTGCAAACAGATAGTGGTTGGGTGCAGTTCCGAAACACTTGGAGGCAGTAGTGGTTAGATAGGATTCGTCTCTCCCGGTATTGGGGGTTAATATCGCGCTGTGTTCGGAAAACCATTACACAAAGTCCCTAGCCAGGGCAAGCGAGATTTACTGGTAGGTACACCAGTAGTTTCTCAGGGTGTATTGGGTTCTACACCGACATGACTTATTGCGCTATTAGGGGTCTGACGGTTACCACCCCTTAGGCCCGATATGCGATACTCTTAGACGAACAGATCGGACTGTACGGAGATTGTCACAGATAGGCTCAGTGGAAGTTCGGATGAGTTTGCTCATTGGCTTTCTTATCGACAGACCTGGGTAGCCGTTACGCACAGCTAGTGCCGCTGACGGACTTGTGGTTAAATCCACTACCAGCGTACTGTTAAGTCTTTAGAGTCCCACACAGAGGGTTTCCCTGCTTCGGGCGAAACGATGTAGAGGTCGTATGGTTTTACGGCAGAGTTCCGATCATATACGTGTACTAGTTACACGAATGTTGTTCGGACGGATAATACTAGTGGGTTTTGGTTTAAGCCGGATTCTAGTATTATATTATTGGATTATTATTATCTCATTGTATTCGTATTTTTCGGAATACGAATACGGGTATGTATATACGGTGAGGGCATTCTTGTAATTTTACAAGAGATGCTTCTAGAAGGGAAAACCTCATTATTTGGATTTATCTACTTTGTAAATAGATTAATGAGGTGGAAAATGGAGATATTTGTGGTATGGTGAAGCATGGCTCATTTGATTTGTTTATTGGTTTGTGTTTACTATTGAAGTATGGTTGTTATTTTCTATTGGAAAATAATCCATCCTTCATGTGAGATGAGTATGAGCCATCCTACACCAAGCCAACACCTAGTTCATTTTCTCATTTGCTTTCTCTCTTAATTTTTTCTCTCCTTCTTCCTCAAGACCTAAAACCCTCATATGAATTGTGAACCTTTAGGTCTCTTGAGATTAAATACTCCATTAAACTCTCTATATCTTCTAAGCTACCTAGCTTGGTGAACTAGGTACCTTAATTAGCTCGGTTTAGAGGTTGGAGCTTGAGGTATAGACTCTCCGGTGGATCATCTTCAACACAAGGAGGCCGACGATCAAGTGTGATCCGGATCTTCGAGGAGCTCAAGCTAAGGAGGAGGAGAAGACCCGAAGGACTAGAATCAAGGAGGTATAAAAACTTTCATAGTAGTTAGAACCTCCTAGTAGTATAGCTAGTTTAAGGTTTCTGTTAAGATCCTGGAGTTAAAGTTGGTGTTGCAAAGTATGAAAATCGTTTTTTGTAAATTCCGCCTCCCCACAAGTGCATGGGGTATGCGACATTGACTTACAATTATGATGGCGATCATATATGTGGGAGCTGGGTTGTCCATAAGCACATCCTTAAATGTCCCTTATCGTGGGAGTATCGAAACTGGGCATCGATATTCCGGAGTAGACTGGTGTATACGCTTCTAGACCCCGACGAGGGGCGGTGGCCGGGTTCATAAGCCATTGGTGTTGCGTCACCTAAGATAGTACACAGGTGCTCACTGGAGGTGAGTACACTGGACGGACTGGCTGAGAACTTCTAAATGGTATTATATCTATTGTCAGATGGAAGTTCTCAGGTGGAATGAGTACAGGTTAGTCTTTTGACCTGAAGCCGTCATCTGTCTCGTGTGAGTTTCCACTGTAATTTGATTACTACCCTACCACGGCTCAAAGGAGTTGTGTAAACAGGTTTTAGTTGGGTACAGTCCCGAGCCATATAGATACAGTGGTCGACTGTCAGGGATTCGTCTCTCCTGGTATTAGGAGTCGATGTTGCGCTGTGTTCAGTTGGCTATCACCAGAAATCCATGGCCACGGTGGATGAGATTTACCGATAGTTGATCAGTAGTATCTCTATTGGTGATGAGCTTGACTCAGACACGACTTATCGGGTTAATAGGGTCGGACGTTATCCACCCTCTAGACTCGATATGCGATACTCTTTGACAAAGAGACCAAACTGTATGGAGATTATCATATTCAGGCTCAGTAGGATAAGGACGCACTTGATTGTCGACCCCCCCTTCGACAAGTACCTGGATAGCCGTTACGTACTGCTAGTGCCGCTGACATGCTTGTGGTTAAACCTACTGCTAGCATATTGTCGCGTCTTTAGAGTCCCACATAGAGGTTTTTCCCGGTTCAGGCGATATATGTAGGAGTCGTACGTTGGTACATGCAGGGGTCCAATTAAATACGTATACGGGATACACAGACTTTAATCGGACGGTTGATAATACTAGCCGGCTTAGAATTAAACCGGATTATTAAATCAGGTTTTGATTTAATAATTTGTGTATGTATTTTGATACATATTTTAGTATTATTGTTCACTATTTATTTTCTCTCTTTGGTGATATCCGTATTTTTATACGGATATGTGTATGTGTAGCGATACATATACCAGGTGAAGTATTCCGTATTTATACGGGAATACTTCTAGAAGAAGGACTCCTCATATTTGATTTTCTTTTTAGAAAATTAAATAAGAAAATGAGGTGTAAAGTGAGGAGTTAGAAGCATGGTGCATGCTTGTAGAGAGGTATAGCTTGGAGATTTTAAAATGATAAAATCTTTTGTGTGCACTATTGCACCATGTTTGTAAAAAGGCAAGCCATCCTCATTTTCAACACTTGATGTTTTTCACTTGAGTTTCATGCTTCATGGTTTCATCCTCTCATCTTCTCCTTTTTCTTCTTGCTCTCTTTTTTAGCATAGTTCATGAGAGAAATTTTTAGTTAAAAAATTCCTACATCACCAACCATCCACACCTAGCGAGTTTGAATCATCGGTTAGAACCTCTTCCGGTTCCCCTCGGGTGGATTGTCTTCGGCAAGGGTGGTCAATTCTCAAGCGTGATCCCGGCGGCTACGAGCTTGGAGAGGTCTTCTACAATTGGGTGGACATGCGACAAAGGTTGTAATTTCTCAACCCTTGCACTCCTAGTTAGCTAGTTTAGGTCTATGGATCGAATCTTGGGTTTTACGGGTGTTCGGTGTTCGTTAAAATTTTTGTTTTCGCTTCCGCCTCGGCCGCGGTTTCCGCGACGCCGGCACTGAAACCCAATAGAGCATGCTTAACTATGGAGTTCTCAAGCTCCTGTAGTGCCGATTCACTTAAAAGGCTTCTCTGTAATTGAGGGTGGTATCATTACATTTATAATGCAGTTCAGACCTCTTTCGGAATGTGTTCCGAAGATTCCCCCTTATTCTACAGTGGGTCCCACGGACTCAAAAGGTGGCCCCCGCCCTCTTGGCATACACTTGGCATGGCACTTTGTTCCGTGAGTTTCCGCGGCCGAGGCGGAAGCGAAAACAAAAATTTTAAAGAATATCGAACACCTGTAAAACCCATGATTCGATCCATAGACCTAAACTAGCTAACCAGGAGTGCAAGGGTTGAGAAATTACCGAAACCCAATAGAGCACGCTTAACTATGGAGTTCTCAAGCTCTTGTAGTACCGATTCACTTAAAAGGCGCCTCTGTAATTGAAGGTGGTATCATTACATTTATAATGCAGTTCAGACCTCTTTCGGAATGTGTTCCGAAGATTCCCCATTATTCTATAGTGGGTCCTATGGACTCAAGAGGTGGCCCCGCCCTCTTGGCATGACAATTGGCGTAGCACTTTGTTTCGTGAGCAAGAACCGGATCCCGACATTCTCCCCGCCTTTGAACAATGGTTCGTCCTCGAACCCTACTACCGAGGGACCTGCATGGACCACCATAAATGTAACACCCCACGTACCAGTACAGATGGTATTGTCCGCTCTGGCCGAAACCGTACGGTTTTGTCCTTTAAAGTGAACCGGACCCGACCAGGGGCCACTTTCTAGGATGTCACCCATCCCAAGACTTCCCTAGCCTGAGCATGCTTAACCACGGAGTTCTCAAGCTCCTGTAGTGTCGATTCACTTAAAATGTGCCTCTATAATTGAGGGTAGTATCATTACATTATAATGCAGTTCGGTCCTCTTTCAGAATGTGTTCCGAAAATTCCCTATTGTTCTTCAATGGGTCACACGAATTCAAGAGGTAGCCCCCGCCCCCTTAGCAAAACAATTGGCGTGGCACATTGTTCCGTATGACACTTTGTTCCGTGAGCAAGAATTGGGTCCCGACACACGTCCCGCTTCCCAGTAGACGAAAACAGTGACGTGGCAAGCCCGCAACGTATTTACTATGAAAATACATTAAGCATAATTAAGAAATATAAAAATGTGCAAAAATAACAAGAGTAATAAAATGAAACGGCAACTTTATTTACATACAACTGTTTGTAATAAAAAGATATAATAATAAAGCAAATGCCTAAACAATGGCATACTGGAAGTAAATACAAGCATGAGCTAAAAATCCGGCTGAGAAGCGAACTGGTCCAAGTCTTCCAGGCTCGGCTCTATCTCCTTCGAATCCGGTCCTCCTGACGAACATTCCAAAGAAAGAAAATAGAGAGGAATGTCGTCAGCAAACTAGCGCTCGGTAAGTCTCCAAAGAAGTTAAAGAAGATAGTATATAAAGTGAAGAAAAACCAAGCAAAAGTGAACATGCACGGTTATATAAGAAAGTATCTAAACATATTTATTTACCGGTATAAGATAGTTATTCTAACGTGGTTATTTGTAGTTTGATAAAGAAGCTATTCATATATACAAGAGCGGTCCATCTTACCCCGTGGACTATGGTAACATGTAGTACAATGCCCCATCATAACTCATGGGACAACGACACGTGAATTCATATAGGTGTTTTTTAAAGTGACCCCTCGTGCCACGATATACGTTCTGTACCAATCTACCCCTTAATTCTCGCATATCGTATAGATTAAGATTACAGGTCTTGGCTGAATCCATGGATATAAAATGTACAGGTTTATGTTCAAGATGTAATCATGTGTTCAGGTATTTATATCAAGTTATATCCATGATTTGGAAAAGTCGAGCCAAGTATTCAAGTTCAAGTTTGATATTTGAATTCGAGTGTTCAGGTTCATGATCAAGTATTCAAGTTTGTGTTTGTTTTTGGATTCTGGTTTAAGTTCGGATTCAGATTGGAGTCAGAATTGTTGGAGATAGTGCCCTCAGAGTCAATTATTGGATCACAGGCATGTGATTGCAATGATTGAGGGAGGACCTATCCCGGTAGGACAGTCTTACTCAAGATGATAGTATGCTATCTGGTTTATCTTTATCATCGTGTACTGCTTTAGGTGACCTTACGAGTCGCTATTACACGTTGATAGAGCCCCTAAGATTCTTGCTTGACTACCAGCAGTACGAGGGCGATCATATACGTGGGAGCTGGGGTCTATAAGCACATCCTTAAAAGGTCCCTAGTCATGGGAGTTTCAAGACAGGGCATCGATACTCCAGAGTAGACTAGTGTATACAGTCGAGACCCCGACGAGGGGCGGTGGCCGGTCTCACAAGCCACTGGTGTCAGTTGGTTCACCTAAGATGTATACAGGTGCTCATTGGGTTATGAGTACACCGGACAGGACTCGCCGGGAACCTGCTAGTTGGTATTATACCTGACGTCAGATAGCAGTTCCCTGGTGACATGTGTACAGGTTAGTTCATCGACCTGAGATCGTCATTTGTCTCGTGTGAGTTCTCACTGTTCTTTGATTACTACCCTACCACGCTCAAAGGAGACGTGGAAACAGGTTTTAGTTGGGTACAGTCCCGAGCCACATGGAGGCAGTGAGCGGATCTGCAGGGGTTCGTCTCTCCCGGTATTGGGGGTGAGGTCGCGCTGTGTCTAGGAGAGCCAGTACATGAAAAGTCCTTGTCCAAGGCAGGAGATTTACTGGTAGGTATTCTAGTAGTAACTCAGGGTGTTCTGGGCTGCACTCCGACACGACTTGTACCGCTTTTGGGGGTCTGACTTTTACTAACCCCTAGGCCCGCCATGCGATGCTCATAGACGAACGGACCGGACTGTACGGATATTGTCACTGACAGGCTCAGTAGGGTGTCAGGATGAGTTCGCTCATCGACGTCCCTTTTGGTCAATAGCTGGTAGCCCGTCACGTATGGCTAATACCTCTGACGTGCTAGTGGTTAAATCCACAGCCATAGTATTGACGAGTCTTTAGAGTCCACCACACACGGTTACTCAAGATTCGGGCGAAATGCTGTAGAGGCCGTATGGAGATATGGCAGGGTTCGATCAGATACGTGCGGTATTGCACGGATCGTGATCGGACGGTTTTTACTAGCGGGCTTTGGTTTAAGCCGGATCCTAGTATTAGACAGTGTAGATTTTGTCTCTTTGCATTTGTGTTCAGTGGGAATACAAATGCGGTCATGTATATGCAGTCGCGGGGTTTTCCTGTAATTTATTACGGGATCAGTTTTCTGAAGTTGCCAGTTTGCATTCCGTTCCGGCCGGTTTTCCTTTCTTCCTTCACGGCCGGACTTTCTGATGGAGGGGGTTATTTGCAAGTCTGCAAATAACTTATTGTGGAAGGGGTTTCTTGCTTTTGTGGCTTCATCATGATGAGATTCTTTTTTAGTCTCTTCCATTGCATTTAATGTGATGGTGTGTGAAAGGATTTGAGGAGAAATGGTGTGCCCTTTTTTATTGATGTTTATCAATTCTTTTTTCTCCACTTGCATTGCTTGCAATTTTTCCTCCACCCATTTTCTTGAAGAGGCCGGCCACATTAGGAGAGAGGGAGAGATTCATTTTGTGGTGTGGGGAAAAATTATCATTCATCTCATTTTAGCTTGCCACCAAAATTCCCAAGTTCATATCTTGTTCATTCCTCCATCACCAAAGGCAACTTCACCCCAAATGAGACAATGGTTTCTACACTACACCTACAGCATCTCTTGGACGCGTCGGCTCGCCAACTTCGCGCCCGAGTTGCCTCGGTCCAAAGGTGGGAGCCCGTAAAAGAACCCGGCGATGTGGTGCCCGTTTCGACGAGGAAGCGACGACCGGAGATTCCGCAAGGAGATCGGAGTGGAGACGAAGACCGAAGGACACGGATCGCTTGGTATATCTCTCTACCCATCTTTTAGTTTACTAGTAGCTAGGTTAATGGCCCGATCCGGGATTTTTGTGCGCGGTGGTGCCGGTTTCTAGTTGTTAGAAAATTTTCGTTTCCGCATTCCGGCGTCGGATTGACGGCCGGGGCGCCGCCGTGCACTTACATTGGTATCAGAGCCACGCCATTAATCTAGTCTAGCTTGCTCTAATGTGTTTACAAGTTCGATCGAACAAATTTCCGAAAACCCGATTTCCATTGCACATGTTTCTGTCGAAATTTTTTTGGGCTCTAAAAATTTTTCAGGTTGTTGCAGAAACACTTGCAGGTAATTATAAGCAATCTGTGAAAATTTCGTCGCGTTACGTCACCTTTCCACCGCGGAACCGCGGCCAAACCCACGCATTGGCCATGGTTCCGCCGCAAGGTAGACTGTTCATTTGACCAAATTTTTCCAGTGGGCTTTTGGGTTGAAAATAGGGTTTTTGGAATATTCTTTTTGGGCCCAGATTTTCTGTGAGTGCTACAGTAGTGCTTGGGGCCCACTTAGGTATATTTGATCGATCGAGAATTTTAAACATGTTAGTTCACAGTATTTACATTATATCTGCGACCGTGAATGTCATTCGATCGGTAAATCCAGTCTATCTGCTATAGCCCTTTTAGACGGATTTACGAACGTGACATTCACGTTGATGTTCTGTGTTGTGTTGTGATATTGCGAATTGGTCGTGGGGGATAGCCTGAATGCAATAGTAGTACAGTTTTGTTTTATATGTACATTTGATATTGCGGGGCGAGCGTCCGACATGTGGAATGTCGTTACTGCCTGTTTGTATATTATTCTTTTGGGGCACGACCGGGTCGAGGTCGATGTACCCGTTGTATGTATATTTTACTTTCTGTACTAGGATTACCCCGCGGAAGGGTGCACGGATAGCCGGGTTCTAAAGGGCAACGGGCCCGTATCTCATGTCGTTGAGACGGAGGGGGCTTCACTCTAGAATTAGCGGGCTATTCGCCGCACTCGTAGGGGGTACAGGTTGACCCAGGAAGGGTGCCCAAGTTACCGGATTCCGTGAAGTGCTGGGTGGTCCATTCACGTTGCTGAAGGGGGATACTTCGCTTCAGGTTTTGGCGGGTAACTTGTCGCGCCCGTAGGGGTCTAGGATTTCATTGCACAGGCTATCCACACGACCAGGGGAACGTCGGGTTTCAGTAGCGGCTCTATGAAACCCGGGGATCCCAGATATCTGTATTGTTCTGTGATGCTGGTTACATTTCTGTGATGTTGCATTTTATCACGCCTTGAGCGAAATATTATTTATTGATATATATACTAGTAGATGTTGTATATGTTTTGCATCCGCGCTAGTCCAGTCCCCGCTCTGTCGTTAGTTAAGTAACCTAACGGGTGATGACGGGACCCAGTGGCGAATGCGGATGGCATATATGTACATCATTATTTTCGTTCTTTGTGGTGTGATCAATTGATGGGACTGCGTTGATTCGGATCAATGCAAGCTAAACAAATCTTTTCTGATGTTGTTGGAACATTTTTCAAAAAGCTGTTATTGCAAGGGCGTTCTCTTTTATTTTGCACAGTGGTATTCAGTTGGAATATCCTGCTCCTCGGTCGACGAGGCAAGGGCCGAGATCCCTTCACCGGGAGTGACCCCTTGGACAAAAGTTTGCGTCAGGGCAATAACTTCACTATAGCCGATTACTTTTGCTTTGCATCGTGGTATTCAGTTGGAATATCCTGCACCTCATTCTACGGGGAAAGAGCCGAGATCCCTTCACCGAGAGTGACCTCTTTAGCAAAGGTTTTCGTCACTATATTTTTAAAAAGCTATCTGGTTCCTTCAACGATATCAAGTTCATTACGTTAAAGGTTTTCGCCAGAAACCATTCGTAGCCCTCCGTTGTTTCAGACGGGTAGCACGTAGTATTCATGCTATGTTTGTTGGCCTTCGTCAAGGCATAGTGTATGGTAGCTGCTTGTTACCTTTCTGCTGCATAGATAGATGCGTTGGTTTGGGACAGTCGTATAGCCTTGTTGGCCTTCGTCAAGGGCTTGTACGGGTGGGTTCAAATTAACCTGGACAATGACGGGTAGAACTTGACATGTGACTTATGATTTGTTGGCCTTCGTCAAGGTCATAAGAGCATGGGGCAAAAATCACATCGGGAGTTTCTAAGGAAACTAAAACTTGCCAGATATGCGCATACCTTCTGGAGTGTGATAACGTGAGCGGATTCCGTCACGTTATCATGCGATGATAGTTGGATCCCGATTCCCACTGATGAGCTGGTTTACTCCTCGGGTGATCCCGGCTAATTCTTCTTTCAGGTTTGGGGAAGAATTTGACGTTACAGTGGGAGGTTTCCAGATTAGATAAAGTGATAACCATTCTGATCTAGGTTAGAGTGCACGCTGAGTGTTTCTTCTCTCTCTCTTTGGCAGCGACCATTGACCCGACCCTAGACTATGACTCAGTGACCAAGTTAACCGAACCTTCTTAACACTGGCTTTTGGATTGTCAGAATTGCATACCTCATTGCCACTCCTACTTTTACCCTTTTCTCCAGGACACCCCGTATTACTACGAACGTCCACTTCCATTGGACAAAACCATCGTATGGTTATATACGAACTCGAAGGAATTTATTTGAGGATGGTTTCCGGTTCTGGAGAAAACGAATAGGACTATTCAGTTGTCTTTTCCTTTTACCTTCTCTCAGGTTGCGAGTACTCCTTGGTTTAGGAGATAGTACACCGATTACGCAAATTGGATAGTCTTCTCCCAAACCTTAGGCTGGTGCCGAACGGTGGGGAATGAAGAAAACCAATTAGCATAACGATGGTGTACATAAGGTATTAAGTAAAGACATATCAAGGGATTAGTAAGAGGGCAAAGTAAATTGCGACTGCTATTCACGACAAAACCAAGTATTTCTTCGCCAATCCTAAATCACCTTTGTATTTCTCCAGGACACTCCGTATCACTACGAAGATCCACAGTTTATTGGATACTCCATCGTATGGTTATATACGAACTCGAAAGGAACTTGTTCCAGTTCGGGGATGGATTCTGGTTCAGGAGAAATAGGAATAAGGTTTATTCAGGTGTCTTTTATCTTCACCTTCTCTCGCATTACGAGTGCTCCTAGGATTAGGACAGTACACCCATTATGCTTATTGGATAGTCTTCTTCCAAACCATAGGCTGGTGCCGAACGGTAGGGAAGGAAGAAAACCATTTGGCCTAAAGGGGTGTGCAGAAGGTAATGACTAAAGACATATAAAGGGATTTGGAGAGGTGGCAAAGAAATATACGGTTACAGTTGTGAATCTGGATAATGGTAGATGCATTACTAGGAATACCCGGATACCCCATTGGAACATTTCAATGTTTCAGTTTCACTGTGTACTGTTAAAAGAAAACTGATTTCCCAATTAGACACTTGCTCCAGGGTATGTATTTACCAGGTATGATTCTCACATCTGTATGGTTTTACAGATGATGAGTGGGAGTAAGTTATTGGGAATTAGGTGATCATCCTCATTATATCGGGATTCATTGTAATTGGTGATATTTGAGGAAGTCGCCTGGGTTGTTTGCCGGACGGCAAATATTTGGTTTTGAATATCCGCTGTTATGCACCAATTTCAAATTGATACATCTGTACGTCTATATTTTATAGAGTGAGATATACCTTTTTGAAATTATGTCTATGACATTTACCTATATCAGTGGATGGTTAGGTAAGGAGCATTGAACATCGGTGTAATTCTTCATAACCATAGTACAGTTTTCAACCTACGACACACAGTGAATGAGTCACTAGACTCAGGGGACTTATACAGAGTATTGTATGTTGTCCAGTGTCCATTAGGATAGAGGGGTTGGTCCCCGTACTGTATTCTGTTTACTTATGACTTCTCTAGTTCTTAGACAGGTGTTTCGTAGAAACACAGGGTCTGAGTTTTGAGAAGTTATAGGTATATGAGTAAAGTAGAGAACCAGGTATTGCAAGTATCGGGATTCTTCAAGGTGATCGAAGATGTAGATACTTGTGAATGGTATTCAGTTAATAGTAATGATTAAGAGAACTTGCTTCTCTTTCAGGTTACTCATAATTGGAAGCATTCCTAAGTTGAGTAACGCTGATCGGCCTCCTTCCATTTAGTTGACATGCACTGAAGATAGCTGCATGATTTGAATCTGGTTTAATTAAATCAGTGCCTCTGTTTCTGTATTGGATATAGAACAGTTCATATCTTGACATTGTTAAGATACGGGGAGGTGTCCGGCTTATGCTTAAAACCAGACTCTGGATAACTCAAGGCACGTTTCTGTAATGGCTGTTTGTGGGTTGACCCGGGCTATGACGAGGGTTGACTTTCTACCATCTGGAAGATCAATAGTGATATTGTTCTTGACTCGCCACAGTTTTAATAAAAATGGATTTTTTTCAGAAAACAGTAGTGGGAGTATGGTAGAACTGGAAGTGATTCCAGAACCGCAAACGATTACTGAAGATTTGATAAGAACCTAAAGATTCAATCTGGTTTGACATTCCATTGGCCACTCCGCAGATAAAGTGGGTAACCTCAGGCACCCGAGAGATACTTCGGTATGCTCAAGGACGGTGGCAGGGAGGTTCTTGTTTACCCAGACTTGCCATTGCTGTTGTTCCAGACTGTGAGACCCGGCAGGAGGATGAGTATAGCGTCGTTCTAAACTAGTTTTAGAAGTGCACGTCTATATGACTCTGGCAGAGGGTTGTCGTAGTCAGTGGGAGCAGCGGAAGCATTGGTGGACATCAGGCTTATGTCTATTTATAGACTAAAGCAGATAAAGCGGAGATAGATCATCTATTTCTGATGTGACAGTCATAGGTTTGACTTCATTAGAATAGGGGATGGATCTGTTAAGAAGGTAGTAGGGTGTGATGTCCTGGTATTTGGATGACATACACAGAGTAGGAAGTGATATTCCTATACTACGATCGGTTATACTTTGGTCGTCACACAGTGGTTTCTCCACACAGGACTTGGATATTATATCAGACATTCTGGTTACTAGATCTATGGTTTTAGATCTAGATTTGGGTGGTTTCCCAATCTGGGTACTTAGACAGCATTCTATGAGTATTTAGAATGGACGACTCCTGGCATGGTAGTACACCTGCAGGTGATGGAGTCACCCTCTCTAAAGGTGTCTTACAGACTAAAGAGGAGAGGGATACGCATGATTGGCAGATCACTTGCTTAGGCAATTGAGTTGATCATGAGATGTCAAGTACCACACCAGATGTTGTTTTTGCAGTAGAGGCAATAAGTTGATATTGATCCAATCCTGGAGAAACAGTCGGAAGCAATTTTAGAACATAAGTTGATGTTCTAGGGATATGATAACAGCATTCTCCTTCGGGAGACAGTTATCATTCCAGGCTTCCAAGGTGACCTGGATGGCAGAGTGGCTGTCAGAGTTATAGTTTTCCCTCTGACGAGGAGAAGTATTTTGGACAGGTAGTCCAGGTGGATACTGAGGGAAGGCATGGCGCAGGATACTGATTAAGTTCAGTTGACGATACAGTCTAAGAAGTTTGGATTTGGAGTTCACTTATGAGCTAGGTCCCATCAGATATCCAGACACATTCTAAGACGGGTATTGCTCATTTCGGGAGATGGCTTTCTCCGCGAACTTGAGATAAAGAGAGACAGAGAAAGAAACATCAGAGCGGATCCACTCACTGAGGCTATTACTCGAACGCAATAGTTTCGCAAACGAGCTTTGTGAGACTGACTAGTAGAGGAGTTGGGTGTTCGGTATCACACGGGCTGTGAGTATGCGACATCGCAATAATTAGCCTTGAGTGCAAGTGGGAGATTGTTGGAGATAGTGCCCTCAGAGTCAATTATTGGATCACAGGCACGTGATTGCAATGATTGAGGGAGGACCTATCCAGGTAGGACAGTATTACTCAAGATGATAGTATGCTATCTGGTTTATCTTTATCATCATGTACTGCTTTAGGTGACCTTACGAGTCGCTATTACACGTTGATAGAGCCCCTAAGATTCTTTTTTGACTACCAGCAGTATGAGGGCGATCATATACGTGGGAGCTGGGGTCTATAAGCACATCCTTAAAAGGCCCATAGTCGTAGGAGTTTCGAGACAGGGCATCGATACTCCAGAGTAGACTAGTGTATACAGTCGAGACCCCGACAAGGGGCGGTGGCCGGTCTCACAAGCCACTGGTGTCAGTTGTTTCACCTAAGATGTATACAGGTGCTCATTGGGTTATGAGTACACCGGACAAGACTCGCCGGGAACCTGCTAGTTGGTATTATACCTGACGTCAGATAGCAGTTCCCTGGTGACATGTGTACAGGTTAGTTCATCGACCTGAGATCGTCATTTGTCTCGTGTGAGTTCCCACTGTGCTTTGATTACTACCCTACCATGCTCAAAGGAGACGTGCAAACAGGTTTTAGTTGGGTACAGTCCCGAGCCACATGGAGGCAGTGAGCGGATCTGCAAGGGTTCATCTCTCCCGGTATTGGGGGTGAGGTCGCGCTGTGTCTAGGAGAGCCAGTACATGAAAAGTCCTTGTCCAAGGCAGGAGATTTACTGGTAGGTATTCCAGTAGTATCTCAGGGTGTTCTAGGCTGCACTCCGACACGACTTGTACCGCTTTTGGGGGTCTGACTTTTACCAACCCCCTAGGCCCGCCATGCGATGCTCATAGACGAACGGACCGGACTGTACGGATATTGTCACTGACAGGCTCAATAGGGTGTCAGGATGAGTTCGCTCATCGACGTCCCTTTTGGTCAATAGCTGGTAGCCCGTCACGTATGGCTAATACCTCTGACGTGCTAGTGGTTAAATCCACAGCCATAGTATTGACGAGTCTTTAGAGTCCACCACACACAGTTACTCAAGTTTCGGGCGAAACGCTGTAGAGGCCGTATGGAGATATGGCAGGGTTCGATCAGATACGTGTGGTATTGCACGGATCGTGATCCAACGGTTTTTACTAGCGGGCTTTGGTTTAAGCCGGATCCTAGTATTAAACAGTGTAGATTTTGTCTCTTTGCATTTGTGTTCATTGGGAATACAAATGCAGGCATGTATATGCAGCCGCGGGGTTTTCCTGTAATTTATTACGGGATCAGTTTTCTGAAGTTGCCAGTTTGCATTCCGTTCCGGCCGGTTTTCCTTTGTTCCTTCACGGCCGGACTTTCTAATGGAGGGGGTTATTTGCAGGTTTGCAAATAACTTATTGTGGAAGGGGTTTCTTGCTTTTGTGGCTTCATCATGACGAGATTCTTTTTTAGTCTCTTCCATTGCATTTAATGTGATGGTGTGTGAAAGGATTTGAGGAGAAATGGTGTGACCTTTTTTTATTGATGTTTATCAATTCTTTTTTCTCCACTTGCATTGCTTGCAATTTTTCCTCCACCCATTTTCTTGAAGGGGCCGGCCACATTAGGAGAGAGGGAGAGATTCATTTTGTGGTGTGGGGAAAAATTATCATTCATCTCATTTTAGCTTGCCACCAAAATTCCCAAGTTCATATCTTGTTCATTCCTCCATCACCAAAGGCAACTTCACCCCAAATGAGACAATGGTTTCTACACTACACCTACAGCATCTCTTGGACGCGTCGGCTCGCCAACTTCGCGCCCAAGTTGCCTCGATCCAGAGGTGGGAGCCCGTAAAAGAACCCGGCGATGTGGTGCTCGTTTCGACGAGGAGGTGACGACCGGAGATTCCGCGAGGAGATCAGAGTGGAGACGAAGACCGAAGGACACGGATCGCTTGGTATATCTCTCTACCCATCTTTTAGTTTGCTAGTAGCTAGGTTAATGGCCCGATCCGGGATTTTTGTGCGCGGTGGTGCCGGTTTCTAGTTGTTAGAAAATTTTCGTTTCTGCATTCCGGCGTCGGATTGACGGCCGGGGCGCCGCCGTGCACTTACAAGAATCTTATGAAAGGATTTAGTTCTTGAATTTCTTATGTTCGGGAGTAATCGGGCAACTGCTGCATATAGACGACAAGATTTGTATCTTTTTCCAAGACAATTACCATTAATAACTCCGTTAAACTTGTTTAACCTGAATAGGCAAGCACTCACTTTCTCTGGCTTGCTGAGGCTCAAGAGAAATAATACCGCTTAAACCTATAGTAAGGTAGTGTCCTTAAATATTTATTATTGTTGTTTACTTTGTATTTATATTATTTGCATTTCTCGAGGGGGTTTGTGAAAAATACTTTAATATTGTTTAAAAATAAACCTCGAGGGTGGCTTATAATATTTAGGGTTTTCATGAACATATATTCTAATTGTTGTGGTATTTTAGTGATAAAACCTAGTTTTTTGAAAGTTTATGGTACTTTTATGAAAACTACTGCTTTTGGAAACTTGTTGATATTTTATTAAAAATTCTATTCTTTCATTTTAAAAATATAGTTTCATAATATGTTTTTATTGAAAATACGGATTCATAGTTTTATATATTTTTTCAAAGTTTAGTTTTGTTTAGAAAAGTCGTATTTCTTAAAAACCGTATTTTTATTTCTTTTCGAGATCGAATACTCCGTGAGGAGTTCTGTAACTCGCTCTACTATCCCAAGAATTTTCAATAATCCACACCATCCATTAGCGGGTCCCCCAACGAGAGTTGTAGAGGCGTATTTGCCAAGAATTTAAAATATCGATTTAAAAGAAACCCATTTTGTAAAATGTGGTATTTTAATGTAAAAGCCTATTCTTTAAACCAACCATATATTTAGAACATCGTGCTATGCAACCATAGTGTGCGTGTGGGATAGGTCGTTACCCCGTGAAGGTTCTATAGGTATGTACACTAGTTATCGAAATAACGGTTATACTAAACTTCATGGCATTTTAATGAAAAAATTCGTTATATGAGTATTGAACATAAAATTTTGGTTACTTCAAAAGGCAATTGATGTAATATTACCTTGAGGTGATATTAGAGAAATTGTATAAGCTTTTAAACATAGCAAAGTGACGAAAATTAGTTTAAATGTTTACAATATATGATAACTCCGCTTTTGTCGATATATTTTAAAAAATTATTTTTGAAGTGAAAAGTGAGAAAGAGATGAAGGAACTTACTGGTTGTGTAGTGCTAGGAAGAGGTTAAGAAAGAAAGAGGGGGTCTTGGTCTCGTCGGAGATACTCCGGTCGTCGGAATTTGATCTCTGCTTTCTTTGGCTTGCTCAACTCTACTTGAATAGCCTTAAACCTTCTTGAACTTAGAGAATTTTGAGGAAATTTTTAGAATAAAGAGGAACTGGGACATGGGATGGTATTTATAGGGTAAAAATGAGAGAGAGTGTGAAATAAAAATGAATTAAAATGGATTTAATGGTGTCAATTAAGAATTTGAAGAGTCTTTGTTTGATTGCAGGAAAATTAAACGGTGCAGGGGGGTTGAAGGGAGCTGAATGGACGAGTGTGCAAAGCACGGAGGAGATTGGGGGTGATCCAATCGTTGGTAGCGGCCAAAGTAGGGAAACAGGCGGTTGGATCTCGATGGATTGCCTCGAGATTCATGCCATGTATCAAGTTTAGTGTTTACTCCTCTCTGGGCATGTTTGATTTTTCTGAAACTTTTCGATTCTCCGTGAATTGCACGTGCAGCTCTTGGGCTTCCGAAAAATTAAAAAGAAAAATCTTTAAAAATAATTGGAACTGATAGGAATCAAACGCACAGGCTATGTCACAACAGTGTAGAGGCTTTACCAGTGAGCTATAAGTTGCTTCTTGCTTTTATTGAACAAAAATAATTTATAACTCATACACAGGCTGAAATACCCTTTTCTATACATTTAAACAAATAATTTTGTACAGTGATTTCAGAGTCGTTACAAGTTTCATTTGTCTTGGTTTGATTAGTCTTGGAATCTGTAATGAAAGTAGTCTCTAGAAATTCGACATCTTTAGATTCTACAATCATATTTAATTCTAAATCTAACAACCGATCGGCTTTACTGTTTTCTGCATAGCCAACAAAAATAGATTTTCTTTTGATGTTTCGTTATCGCATCGATAAATTTATAGCCCTTGGTCTTAACTTAGTTCGTTTAGGATCCGGAACTCTATAGTAAGCCATACACCCCACACTTTTAAATATTCTAGCTTAGGTTTTCTATCTTTCCATAATTCATACGGAATAATTCTAGTTTTTGTAGATGCAATCCGATTATGAATATGACATGCAGTATATAAAACTTCACCCCATAAAGATAGCATAAAGTTGACCATTTCTACCAAATTATGATTTTTTCTTTCAGCTAAGCCATTTTGTTGTGGAGTGTATAGTGTAGTCATTTGATGTATAATACCATGTTCTTCACAAAATATAGAAAAATCATTTGAAAAATATTCTCCGCCTCTATCACCACAAAGAACTTTAATTTTCTTTCCAATTTGATTTTCAACCTCAGTTTTATAAATTTTAAACATTGAAAAGGCACCATCTTTTGTTTTTACGAGAGAAACAAAAATAAACCTTGAACAATCATCGATAAAAGTTATAAAATATCTTTTACCACTACATGTTAAAATACCATTAACTTCACAAATATCAGAATGCACCAAATATAAAAGTTCTGTGGTTCTAATGGTTTTTGGAAAAAGCCTTTTTAAAAACTTTGATTAAATGCAAATCTCACATTTATGATTAGAGATAAATGGGGCTAGGGTCAACCCCAGCCCAATGGCTGTGGTTAGGGGCCCACTCCCTACAAGATCGGGAGAAGAAACCTGGTTTCATCTCGCGATCAAGCAAAAAAGAAAAAAAGGTAAAGAAGAAGAAGAAGAAGCATTCAAAGATGAGGAATTTTCATCTCCAAAACCCCCACAATTTCCTTAAACCCCATTTCATCTTCATTCAGAGAGAAGGAATTTTCAAAGTTTTAGCTTCATACTCCATTGAAGAGGATTTGGATTTGGACATTTCTAAGTAAATTCAAATCTTGGTGATTGTTTCAACTAAAAATTAACATAATTTTGCTTGAAATAATTTGTTGTTTCAATATTTCTTGCTGATTCTTGGAATGATGAGTGCTTATTTTCCCATGTAATTTCAATTTCCTTTATAGGGTTTTTTCTGTTTAGTTTTGGTTGTCGAATTGCTCCTCAGATTTATTTGATGCATTATCACATGTTCTTGCCTAGTTCTTGAACTCTATTGCTGCTGCTTCTTCTTCTTTACTTTATTTTTCTTCTTTTCTTCTTTTCTTTTGCCTGACCGTGAGGTTTCCTCTCGCGGTCTAGTAGGGAGCAGGCCCCCAACCGCAGCCATGGGGCTGGGGTCAACCCCAACCCTATTTATCTCTTATGATCATTATGATTGTTATAGGAAAACAACCCAATTTTACACATATTCAAGAGATTTAAAGTTTAAATGCACTAATCTATCATGCCAAACATCATATGAATCAAGCATATAAACATAATTCGAATTATTATTTAATGCTTACCTTGAACATTCCATCACAAGTATAACCTTTCCCAACGAAAACTCCATTCTTCGATAAGATAAACTTGTCGGATTCAAACACAATTTTGAAATCTTTCTTGCATAATAAATATGCAGAAACTAGGTTCTTTTTTATATCGAGAATATAAAACACACCGGTGAGAGTTAGTTTCTTCCCGGATGACAAGTAGAGATCAACATCTCCTTTCCTTCAACTTTGGCTCGATTATGGTTTTCCCTTTGAACCTGTTAGATTTATGTTTTCTCGTCATATGTTTTAAACACAGACATATCTTTGCAGACATGAACAGTAGCCCCTGAATCAAGCCACCATTCATGGCAACATTCTATCAAGTTAACCTGTGGTGAGGTCAACATGGCTGTAAACTCTATTATATTAGCATCATTGTTTTTCTTGCTATCTTTATCCTTCCGATATCTGCATACACCGGCAAAATGCTCTTTCTTGCCACAAACAAAGCAATGACCTCTCTTTTTTATGGGATTGTGTTTCTTGGAATGAACATTTAAATCAGAAATATTTAACTTACGAATTTTTGATTCCACGACGAGAACATCATTGTTTTGCTTCTTCTCGTTTATTTCATGATGACGAGCCTCCTCTTCGATCCGTAGGTTGCGTAGAAGCTGCTCCATTGAGAAATCTTTGGTCTTATGGATGAGCTTATTTTTATAGATTTCCACGATGAAGGAAGCTTGGTGATTATGGCGCCAACTTGAAACATTTCAAGAAGCCATATTCCGACTGCACTCATCTGATTGGCAATATTTTCAATAGCATGGTATTAATCAAGTTGTTAGAAACCATTGAATTTGGGAGAGAGAAAATGTTATTAACGGTTGGTAAAAAAACAATATCCAATATGCCTCTCTCTATATATAGCCTACAAGATGAAACCCTAATACATATAATACACGTAAACCCCAATAAAAGATAAACCCTAATAAGAGATATAAAAGATATATGCATATTTTAACAGCCCCCTCAAATTCACGGTGGATTATAAATCGAGAGTTTGAACAAGAAATGCAAAAGTTGGGTACGTGTTTGAGGTTTCGTAAAGAGATCGGTCACTTGAGCATTGGAATGGATATTAGGAAGTGAAATATGACCTCGGTCATACTCTTGGCGAACTATGTGATACTTCACTTCAATATGCTTAGTACGCTCATGAAAAACTAGGTTTTTTACAAAACGAACGACACTCTTGTTGTAGACTGTCACAATAAAAAGAAACATGAGAAGATATGTTGACACCCATATCAGCAAGCAAACTATGGACTCATTTAAGTTGTGCAGCAGTATCAGATATTGCACGGTACTTAACTTCAATGCTTGAATGACTACTGCGGGCACGGGACGGAAGGATTATAGAAGGCTCCACTTACTGGCGGGACTTGCAAGGGGCGTGCCTGTCGATCCGAATGGCTGGCTGGTCAGGCCGAGCCAAGTCTTGGCGCTTGCTGAGCCAAGAGATCAGAAAAGAACCCAATAAGACACAAAACCCGGTGGTAGATCGACGAGTGTCAGGGTCATCGGCCCAGCCAGCATCATAGTATGCACGTAAAGCAAGTGCAGGGTCAGAAGGAAATAACAGCGACTGGGTATGAGTAGGATGAAGGTATCGAAGAACTCGTATAAAAGCTGCATAATGAATCGACGAAGGAGCACTCATGAACTAACTAAGAACATGGACATCATGTGCAATGTCTGGCCTGATAAGAGAGGTAAATAAGGGCACCAACTAGCTTTCGATACCAAGTGAGGTTCGATAGAGATGCCCCATCTTCTTGACGAAGGTTCAAATGAAGCTCCATTAGCATAGCTGTAGAAGTACCGTCAGTAATAGTAGAATCGTTGACCATGGCTCACGCAAGAAGATCAAAAATGTATTTTTGTTGTAATAGAAAATAGCCGCTTGGAGAGTAAGAAATTTCGATCCCTAAGAAATAGCGCAAATGTCTAAAATCCTTCATCTCAAACTACTACTGAAGAAGTTGCTTGAGATATATGATAACTGCTGAGTCATCATCAGTGATAATCATATCATCGGCATAGATCAAGAGAAGAGCTCAGCCTTGTGAGGAAGATCGGTAGAAGAGCGCATAATCAGAAAGACTCTCGGTGAAGCTAGTAGTCAGGAAGATCTGACGATAACGCTCAAACCAAGCTTGGGGTGCCTGCTTAAGACCATAAAAAGCTCAATGCAGACGACATGCATGCCCAGGGGGAGCCAAGACATCACGAGAAGGCTACATATAAATAGTCTCTAAAAGATCATCGTTAAGAAAAGCATTCTTAACCTCCATCTGGAATATAAGCCAGCTACAGGCTGTAGCAACTACAATGAGTGTGAATAAAAGTGATCTTGGCGACATGAACAAGGGTCTTCTCATAATCAATGCCATACTCTTGAGAAAACCGACGAGCTACAAGACGTGCCTTGTAACGCTCGACAAGACTTGGTCTTAACTTTATAAATCCACTTGCAACTAATGGGTTTGACACCTGATGGTAAAGGAATAAGATCCCAAGTATGAGTATCACGGAAAGCCTGCAATTCTTCCTGCATAGCCCGCTGCCATTCTGGATATTTCATAAGCTCGGTATATAACTTGGCTTCCTGAATAGAATGAATAGCAGAAAGAAAAGATATAAACCGAGGAGAATAATCGTTAGTCATGCAAAAACTATAACGGGAAGGTGGCCGTCTATTTCGCATAGGATTGCGACGAGGTTGAAAAGAAATAGCATCCGTAGAAGATCGTACAAGCGTAGGTGAATACCCGGTCATCACTGTGTCAGTGGAGGGAACATCAGGAAGCGTGGAAGGAGACTCAATAGGTGTAACATGGATTATAGCAGAATCATGAAACTGTAGAACATGAGTGTATATGGGCACAACAGTAGGTGTAACTGATGATGAGGTAGAGAAATCAAGAAAAGACACATCTATCTCTGAACGAGCAAAATAATGCACATTTTCGAAAAACGTGATATTTCCAGAAATGTGAAGTTGTCTACGAGTATGATCATAACATCTATATCCTTTATGAGTCGGACTGTACCCCATCATAAAACACTTGACTGAGCAAGAAGAAAGTTTGTCTCGTTCATGAAAAGGTAGAAAAATGAAACAAACAAAGCCAAAAGTGCGCAAAATGGAATAGTCAAAAGGGGATTTGTAAAGTTTCGAGTATGGAATGACATCTGGAAATAAAGAAGATGGAGTGATGTTGATAAGAAGAACAGCTGTCAATAAAGCCTCAACCTAATAAGAACGAGGAACCGACGCTGAGAGTAAGAGGGCATGTGTGGTCTCTAAAATGCATCAATATTTTCTCTTAGTTGTACCATTTTGTTCATAAGTGTGGAGACATGATTGTTGTCGAAGTGTACCTTGAGATTTAAGAATGGTTTGCACAGATGATAAAACGTACTTACAAGCATTGCTAAATCTAAAAAATTTAATTTGCTTCTGAAACCGAGTTTAAATCGTATTTGTAAATTCAGTATAAATGGAAGTAATCTATGATATGACACGCATAAGATAAACCCAAGAATAACGAGAGTAATAATCTATAAACCAAATATAATACCGATAACCTGACATGGACACATTAGGAGCATGACTCTAAATATCAGAATGAATCAAATCAAAAGGTTTTAATGAAGTTTTATTATGAGATATGAAATGTAAAGCAGTTTGTTTTGCCAAGCGAAATCCAACACAATTATTTAAAATACTAACACGAAAGGACCTTAAGACAAACCCGGATAAAGACTTAAGACAATAACTCGAAATATGACCTCATCAACGATGCCATGGATCGGAAGAGGTCAAGCTAGCTACAGCTTTATTCGTTGATTTGCACTTAAGCTGAAAGCACCGAGAGATATGATTTTTAGGCTTCTTGTAGCAGGTACAAACTCGTTTGGTACTAAAAGGAAGAGAAGACGGTAGTGGAGCTGTGAGAGGTCTGATATGTGCAGCCAAAACAGTAACCGGTGGTGCATCAGATGAGCTCGTATCATGAAAACTAGATGATGTCAACATTTGGAGGCGAGTCTCTTCAGAGATGAACTTGGCCACTGCAGCCTCAAGACTAGGTAAGGGAACACGATGAAATATCTGACTGTGTAGTCCTTCTAACTCTGGTCGAATATGCATAGTAAAGTGATACAAATGCTGAAAATCAGGTTGGTTGTAATATTCGATAGCAATATCGCCCAATGAAGCAGCAATCTGAACCTCCATCAAGTGTAATTCCTCCCAATAATCTGATAGGAGAGAGTGAAAATCCTGAACGGAATTATCCCCCTGTCGAGAATCCTGAAGGGCCTAATGCCATTGGTACTCATGAGCGGCACCTGCCTGAACATACATGCAGCTAAGAGTAATCCACTGCTGACGAGAGTTAGTCAGGCGTCCAATAGACAGATGAATAAGAGTCACTACCGAACGTACAATATATGACATAATCTGCTGATTCGTCTGCATCTAACGATCATGAAGGAGAATGTAAAGGCATGAAGTATCGGTGGAAGCAGTGCTGGAAAGAGTCACAGGCATAACGGAAGTAGTGGTGGAAGGAGGACAGACAAGTGTGCCATCAATATAGCCCCGCAATGCCGAAGCTCGAAGATTATACTGCATAGTAAGAGCCCATCCAGTATAATCTGTAGACTTGGTGCAAAGAGTGTCGATTGGGGGAAAGGAATAAAGTCCATGCTTCTCCATGGCTCAATGAAAATTGATATTGGCTCAAAAAACGGCTCTAAACGGTTTGGGTTCAACTCAGCTAGATCCAACGATCAAGAACCAAATAGACAGAAAATATTTTTTTTGTTGATTTTTTTTGGGAAGGTGGGTCTTCGACAAGATCGGTGGTGGAGAAGGTGATTTCGACGGTGATCTTGAGATCTTTGATGTTATTGAGAGGATCTAAAAATCGCCGATGGAGATGAATTCAACGATAGGGAGATGTGGTGATCGAGAAGACGAGAAAACTAGGAGACGAGATGGTGAAGAGGATCAGTCAACGATGACGAGAGCAATCAATAGTAGAGTAAGCTCTGATACTATATTAGAAACCATTGAATTCGGAAAAGGACAAATATTATTAACGATTGAACAAAAAACAATATACAATATGTCTCTCTCTATATAGCCCATAAGATGAAATCCTATTACGTATAATACACGTAAACCCCAATAAAAGATAAACCCTAATAAAAGACATTAAAGATATAAAAGATATATGCATATCTTAACACAAGTATTGACTTACTATCTACCATCTGAAATTCGAAATATTTAGAGATGAGATATTTGTTAGTGCTCTTCTCCTCGATATTGTACTTGCACTCCAATGCCTACCATATCTCTTTTTTCTGTCACAACTTTTGAGAGGTGTCGTAGAAAAAATCTGATAAAGTGTTAAGAATGTGACCGCGACATAGTACTTCATCTTCTAGACGTTTTGAATATACGTCTTTCACATCTTGAGGATCATCATTTTTTGGCATCGGTAGAGATTGAAGCTTCGGATCAAGGAGGTACACGATCTTCAAGGCGGTGAGTAGAAATTTGATCTTGTCGTCGCATCGTGTATAGTTGGTACAATCGAAGTGGTATAGTTTTACTAGATATTGATTCATGATCTTCATGGATGTGAAATTGGTCTCGGACGCCATAACTACTTTTTTAAGATTGTTGGGGATTATATATATATATATATATATATATATATATATATATATATAGAGAGAGAGAGAGAGAGAGACGTGGAGAATTTCCTAAACCAATAATAATGAAAAATCTCCGAGGCGTGATATCACTTTCCTTAATAAAGTATTCCCCCCCCCCCCTCCCCATTAGATACGAGTTCACTAACGAGCTGCAGGCAGATCCTTCTCACAGAATACAACAGAGCCTTTGAAGTTGACAGGTAGTGATCTCAACAAGCTTTCCTTGAAATCTTGTTGGAATAGCAAGCATATTTGATAGCAAAAGTTTTATAATAAAATGAGAGAAAGAGAGAGAGAGAGAGAGAGAGAGAGATGCGAGAGAAAAGCTTGAGGAGATTTTGTTTTCGCTTTTCCAAAACATCGGATTTCCTCTCTAGGTACGTAAGGAAGTATAATACAAGAATTAATTCTCGGGAAAAAAAGTTTATACGTACTCTTATTTAATGTGAGAACGCTTCTTTAAATGAAACATTGTATGTTCATGTATTCTTTTATTCTCCCAGAAGAAAACCCTTCATTCTCTCTCTCTATTAATTCACTTCCTCATTCATTTAAATACTTTTTCATTTATTATTTTATGTTTCATTTATCCGATTACTTGATTTTATTAAAATCAAAACCCAATAAAATTCTTTTTCATTTATTATTTTATGTTTCGATTTATACGTTACTTGATTTTATTAAAATCAAAACCCAACAGATATTATTAAAATCAAAACCCAACAGATAGTTAAAAGATAGTTAAAATATGGATGATGGATCCAAAACAGTAGCGCAATTCTTAATCCTTCGTTTGTAAGATGGAGAATTCCATTAAAGACATACACAATTGACTCATCATAAATGAACAGACATTCACATCCATGAATGCAGAGAAATTGCAAAATGGGCAAGGCAGTAGAAAATTTGATACAGAGTCTTGTTTCTTCTAGTGACAGCTAAAAATTGATGGACAACAAAAGAGAAGTAGATGAAATTTTTATGCTCTCTCAATCCTTGCAGCCTATTCAATTCTGCTGATTTTCAACTCAAAGTTTGCTTCCATAATACAACATATTTTATTTTATGTTTGGAAGAATAATACAACATTTTGTGTACATGGAACAACATGCAAGCCTGAGAAGCCCTCTATTGGCATGAGTGACCCATGTATCATCACATTTATACCATTGGTTATTAAGCCACTGATTGGCGAAATCATCTGAATCCAAAAAGATGACATGTCTGAGGTGAATGGAAACTGCAAATATCGATAATCCCTTTGGCGATGTTTTTAATGATTCAGGAGTGAGGATTGCTCGAATCTTCTGATGTGAAAGAAAACCAAAGTAGGTTTTTCCAAAGCACAATTGTTTCAGCAAGTCTGGTCTCATTTGGCAGCGCTGGCAAAAGATTTTTTCGTCGAAAGATGATCTTCCAAACGCTGCACGCGTCTCATGAAAGTATCGATCCCACAACTTCCCAAATCACACAGGCCTCTTGGATCCACAATCATGTTTGGCTTCAAAACTTGATCAACATTTCAGCCATCAGTTGTGTCATTGTATCGCAATCGTCCAAAGCCAAGGCAGTGCAAACTTTCGCAGTCTCCAGAATCTAAATAGGATCATGCTCTACCCACCTAATAAAAAACCCCAAACTTTCGCAGTGCAAACTTTAATATTAATAGATGAAGAAGCAAGTGCTGCCTCTTGTCTTCTGGCGATTGATCCAATGAAGAAATTCATCTTCTAGGCAATTTTCCCTCTATTTTCCTTGGCTCCAACTATGTTTGTATTGATTGGAGAATGTAATAGAGAGATCTTTGGGAGCTAAGAGCTCATATTGAGAGGACTGGAGGATCGAAATAGGAAAGAATTTAAAGAGAAAATTCATGCGGACGAAATTATTTATTTCTAAATATGTTCAACAGAGGATCTAATCTTTCCTTTAATATCAATATGATGCAAAATTGTATCACAAAACATCAACAAAAAAAATAAAGTGTTGATTGCGCATAGTTTATATACTAGAACACTTGTATCCCTCAAGCGCGGCTGCTCAACAATCAAAACGCTTAAGGCACTCAAATTCAACTTCAAAAAACTCGAACGGTTGTCTAATTGAACTCTAGAACTAGTTAGTGTTGTTCTAGAGAAGAATTTCATTGTTTCTTAGGGTTATAATCAATGAACAGATGTGGTGTTTGTTTTGATACATCACACAACAAACATCGCAAATTTTACCCCAAATTCCCCAATTCATGTGCCAAACTTCAAATCATAGCAAACCCTAGGCAAGACATTGCAGCATAAATTCGATAAAAAAATTCTCACCTTTGGCATCAAGATCCAATCTTCTTCACACCATAGCAAACCCTAGCCAGCTTCAAGCACTCCAACCAATGCAGCACCTCCGCGTTCGCATCTCGCTCCACCACCAGATCCCCAACCGTGATCTGCGCCGATCCCCTATAAACCCCAACCCTCCCCCTAACCCAAACCACCTCGCCCAGCCTCACCGCCTCCGCAGCCAGGTAGAATGCGATCGAGCCTCCGCCGCCGCGGAGGAGGTGGTGGTTGAACCAGAGGATGCAGGGGACGCAGCCGGAGCCGTCGTCGACGAGGAACTTCAGGAACTTGTTGGCGCGGTCGAGGCTGACGACGATGCCGACGGATTCCGCGCGGGTGGCGCCAAGGGGGGTTAGGGTTTGGAGGTTGGCGGCGAGGGGCTTCACGTGGGTGCGCTGGAGCCGGTCCATTTGGGTTAAATTTTTGACGAATTACCCTGAACTCCCCTTTAAGTAGCCTACCCGGCTTCTTGAAATCCTCCCACTATCTAGCCAAGAAACAAACACCATGGATCCACTTAATTAACACTGGCATCTAGATGTTGTACTCAACAAGAAACCTTGTTTCCATTTTCATGTATGTAAACCATGTTTTAGTTAAAATGATGTTTCATAAAGTTTAGGATCGTCCAACAACATAATTTAGGATTTGGAAAAGAGGACACCCCGAAACTTTGCAAAACTCAAGTTTTTTTTTTGGAGTTTTAAAAAATGAGGTTTCAAGTCTCAAAAGCATTTTGAAACTACGGTTTGGAAAACTCTATTTTGATTACCAAATGTGTTTCGATTACAAGTATTAGAGTTCAGCCTCGAAATCCAATGAAACTATGGTTTTGGAAATTGTAACGACCAAATGAGGCCTTAAAATAGACATTACTATATGGTTAAAATCGGATTTATATATGGATATGAAACGAATATTAAGAATACTATATTCGTTAAAATCAAATGTTACTATTTCTTCTCTTATCATAATTGCATTACAAGATCAGATACGGATTTGGAGCGAATATAGATATTATGATATCTGTGTCTGGTGGGTTTTGGGGGATGCCCATGCGAATACAGGTGGTCATATTGGAACTAAAAACAACTGGTAAAAATTGAATATGGATATAGAGCCATTTTGAATTATTTATATATGTTTATATTTAAAAGAATTTTTTTTCCCGCTACAATACACTCTCAATCATGGCACTTTCAAAATCTAACAATAAAAAAGAAAGAAAACAATTACTAGAGCCGAGGATAGTTTAGTGTAACTAAAGCTAACTTTTAAAATGCGACTAGTATAAATTTGAAACGAAAATCAGAGCTCGTATTTATACACATTGGGTCTATCTGCTCCTGTATCCAACGAATGATCTTTGATTAAGACCAATGTTGCGAAAATGGATTTTACAATGTGTTGGAGAAAATATGAATAAGTAATTGGATACTGCTAATTTAAATTGATTAGACAAATTAACTACAAATCGAAATAAATTTAAGAACTAAAATTAAAGGAGAGAAAGGAAATTGCTTATTGTGATTTTCGATGGAGACCAAGACAAGCAAAAATTGCTCGGTCCTTAAAAGTAGTTTCGCGTCCCTCTCATTGAACTTGACCGGATGCGCAATTCCCCAACACGCTACTCTTCAGGATTCAACGGTTGCCACGAGTAATCATGCACTCGATTACTGTGACTTATGAACAGGGCTTGAAGAGATATTGCTCTGGTATTTGTGAGGAGACTTGAGATGGATTATATATATTTAATTAAAGAGATGGAGTGAAGAACATATGGAAATGGTTCTCTGTATTTTGTAAACTTGGTTGAGAATGCAGGGGATTCTTTATACAGAGAGCAAGAGCTTTCTCTCCGTGGGTTTTTCTTGACACTAGGTTCTCTGTTGACAAGCAAACATATAATTATGAGAAATGTATATATGCAAAACAATAGACCAATTCTTTACAAAGTAGATAAATAAAGTTTTGAAATACATAAAAATTCCAACACAATGAAGCAAGGCTTGATAAAAGATTCGTCAAAAATTCGCAAATTGCATGTAATTCTTGGCCGTTGATACTTGATAACACTTCACAAGAAAGCTGAACACAAATTTTTAATCCTAAATGAAAACAAAGATGCACAAACACTGGATTTTCTACAAGAAGCAAGGTAAGAGTACCCGAATCACAAACCATCACATATAGAATAACTGAAGGAGAAAATTTCAGCATCGACATCGGCTGGCAATAGAAATATAATATGACAACTTACAATGTTAAACTCAATCGGATCTCCACGAAATGAATTCAAAAGAACAACTGTCCTTGCAAAAAAAATTCAACGATCAACCAAATGGTAAAAGATTTCAAGCACAATTTACTTCACTCACGCCTCTCATTTAACATGAAGCAGAACAAATATGATCAAACCCTTAACCACTCGATAGTAATTGACCCTTGCGAGAATTTTTCGAAGAAGGCTTTCAGGAATTCCTTTACCTTCATCTTTTTATACAAACTCGGCCTTGTCTCGCTCACCAACCCTTCTGCAGGTTCCAACATCTTTTCCGAATCGAGCGCAAAAAACATAGCTAGAGATATCCTTTCCTTCGGATTCGCCACCACCCTATGAACAGGGCTCTTGAAAATTCCATTGCTCATTATCTGCAGTAATATTCATTTGTGAATGAGAATTTTCTTTTTAACTTTTCAATGGTCAAATTTAACAATTTATAACTTTATGAGAAATACGGAGAGCAGTATTACACGTACGGATCTTGTTTTTCAAAAGGTTTCCAGATTTAAGTAATTAAACTGGCTGTGATTAATTTAGTCATAAAATCAAGTTAAGCTGATAACATGTGAATGTTAACGGTTATTTCGCTAATATATAAATAAAGTTTTTTTTTGATAAATGCCCCCCCCCCCCCCCCCCAAATTGTCTTTGCTGTTTGGAAAAAAAACCCAACTCTTTCTATTTTAAAAGAGGCCACCCCAATCTCATAAAGGAAAAAGCCCCCTGAGTTAGCTGACATGGTAACGGTGTGATATCTAAACCGATGAAGGGTCTAAAATTACCTTTTTTATCCCCTAACAGTGTCTAATTTACATTTTTTTACTCCTTAAACTTAACCTCTCTCGTCCTTAACCTCTCATTTTCTTCAATGGCTACTGCCGCCACCGCCAAATCCCCCACTCGCTCCCTCCCTCTCCCCTCAAAGCCTCCTCTCCTTCAACCTTCTCCAACCGCGAAATCAATATCTCCATCAACCTCGACTCCGTCTCCAATCGTGCCTCACAAGCCCTAAGGCACCTAACTCACTTCAAATCCAACCTCCGTCGTAGCCTTACCTTGCCACCAATTCTTTCGATGACCTCAACACATCGGTTGTGAAGGAGGAGCAGAATTAGAGGGTAATTGAGGAAATTATGACCCCTTGGTTACCCGAGTTATGGACTTTTTTTTAAGGAAAACAACAACCGAGCCTTTTATCCCAAGCATATGGGGTAGGCTACATGAACCAACATGAGAATTATGCCGGGTTCAGCACATGAATCCTCCGCCTCCACTCACTCATATCGAACAATATACTTTCATTGAGGCCTTTGGCAGCTGACGGATGTCGGATCTCGTCAAGATGTTACCTTCCGTAGATCTGCTGCAAGCGACAATGGACAGCTGAGATTGAGTTGGAGGTTGCCTCCTGAAGCGTGTGGATCTTAATGGGTTTGAGGTTGTTGTGGCCGAGCTACCTGCAAGGAAGTCCCGGGGTGGTTGTGCCACCGAGGACCCTCCGACGATCAAGTTAGACCGGATATTTGAGCAGAGTAACGGCCTAGTCAGGAAAGATCACTTACTTGAACCGTCTGAAAGAGGGGTTTATATAGCGGCAGCAATGGGCAGGCAGACACGAGAATCATGCCGGCCGTTACGCTCCCGGCGTCATGCCTGCGTGATAGGTGGGATCCCGCATTAATGACGAGACAGGCTCGTTAATGGGGGATCGTGATGGCGTGAACGCGGGACATGGCCGGCGGATATCTCACGCATGGCGAGATTCGTGAAGGTGAGACGGTTGCGCCTGCGATTGGTGCCGTTGGTCGGTCGCTGAGACCGAGGAAGATGAGCTCGACGAGAGGCTCGGGACGAGCAGGAGGCCGAGGTATCTTGGTTCTGCGGTAGCCCGGAGACGAGCTGAGAGGGCCGAGGAGGCCAATTGTGCAGGGGCTCGGAGGTGAGCCAACGGTTGTTTGTAAGGCGGGCACAGGAAAGATGTGGACGGTCGCAGAAGGTCGCCTACGTCCATAAGCCGCAGACCCGGGGTACTTTACCGACGTACGGTTCCTGGTCCTTTCTCACTAGCTTCGGGACACGTCATCTGCCACGTGACACGATCTGGGAGATCACCGATATTGAGCATCATCATTAACCCCCCACTCTCGTCCCGACCCGCTCACGGGTCGGATCGAGATTGGTCTGCCGGGTCATCCGAGATGAGCTCCTTTTCGTAGATATCGTAAGCGTGCATCCCCGGGCAATCAGCTGTATTTTCTTGATGACGTCAGCGGATCGAGGGTCAGATCTTGCATTAAAGAGGATGCACTGAATCGTGCGTACGCTCACCGAAGCGACAACCCACGTGTCTGGCGCTAATTGGCTGACGCGACGGGCCGCGGATTTCCGGCGTCCGATGGGGTGCGATCAGTGTGTGTGCGACAGGTGGAGCGATGGTGGCCGTCGAATGCAATGAGTCGTTTCGGCGGGAGATGACTGTCGCCGTTGGATGTGTACGCCGGTAGCTATAAATAGAGGTGCGGTCTCCATCAGGGCCCATACCTCTTCATAATTTTCTCGTCCAGAGTCTCGTTAGCTCGGCGCTCTCTCTTTTAGGTTGGATCTCTGCATTTTCTCTTCCGATGACTCATCCTCTCCATCATGTTAGATGTCTTCTTGTGAAGAGTCTGTAGAAATAGATCGGGTTGAGTCTAGAGAGCCCCCGTAGATTCTTCTTCTTCTTCTTCTTCCACCGAGTCGGAGTCCTCCCGGAAAGTTAGGGTCAGATCCTTTTCCCAGGGTCGCGCGACAGGGCGGTTCCCAGAGTGGAGGTCGTGGATGCCCCTGACGTGTCATCCACGGTGAGGTATGAGGATGGGCTCGCCACCACTCGGGCTCGTTTCCACATTCTTCTCGGCTATACGCTACGTTTGGCCGAGGAAAAGGAAAGGGAAGATCAGGTACGGGATAAGGAGATTGCCCCGTACTTCGAAGCCTTTTGGGCCGGAATGCGCATGCCCTTCTCTCCCGAGATTGTCAGAGCGCTGAATCATTTTGGGTTAGCCCTGGGTCAGCTAGTGCCGAACTCCTGGAGGATTCTCCTTGGGTTCCTGGTCCGTTTAAAGTTGCACATGATGGAGGGGATGAAGCGAGCTGAGCTCAGAGCGTCGAAGGCGGTGGAGAACTATAAGAAGTCGGACCATTTTTACACTGACCTAGCTGCAGCCTCTACCCTCATCTGGTACGATGCCCTCGACGCCGTCAAGGCTCGGATGCCGAAGTTTCCTGATGAAAAGCTCCGGGACGAATATCCTCGTGGGAATGACGTGCAGGGGAATGCCACTGGAAGCGCGGCCGGGGAAGATGCCTCCGACGAGAGCGGCGCCGAGGCTCCTGCGATGTTCGCAGATTCTCAAGACGAAGCCCCGGTCGTAGTGGACACGGAGCTCCTTGGGGTTGCGCCCGGCCCTGAGGCCTGAAACCCCTCGTCTTCTTATATCTTTTTTTTGTTGCTTCGGGAATCTTGTAAGCCTCCGGACGTTTTGTAAGGCCGGGGGGCCAATAATACCTTTGTAAAGACTTTTGAATGAAGCATTTTTTGTGGTGTTTGGCGTAGTTTTTCCTTTTGCTTGTTAAATCTCTGTTTGCACGGTGCCGACCTTAGAGAATTTCACTTGGCGACCGCATGTCGAGTTGAATTTAACCATTTTGCCTAAGTGTGCAAAGACCAGTACGAAGTCGGTGTCTTAATGGCCCCGAAGTCGACGCGGGGGGTCGTGTAGTGAATATTCGTCGGGGTTATCCTCTAAGAATTGACCGAGCAGTGAAGCTGCTCGGTTGCCTCTCGGCAAGGGCTTAGATATCTCGCTTTGTGGGGTAGTGAACGACCAGCCAGCATAACCGGGCAGGATAGCTGCTTGGTTGCCTCTTGGTGATGGCTTCGATCCTTAAGAACGGGCCGAGCAGGGCTAATGCTCGGTGCCTCTTGGCAAGGGCTTCGATCCCTGGCGTTGCGGGATGGGGAACTACCGGCCAGGGATAACCGAGCAAGGGCGAGCCCGGTTGCCTCTTGGCGAAGGCTTCGATCCCTGGCGTTGCGGGGTAGGGAACTACCAGTCAGGGATAACTGAGCAAGGGCGGGCCCGGTTGCTTCTTGGTGAGGGCTTCGATCCTTAGCGCGGGAGGGGCCGTAATAGGCCTGCTAAGGACGGACTGAGCAGGGTTGATGCCCGGTGCCTCTTGGCGAGGACTTGGATCCTTAAGGACGGGCCGAGCAGGGTTACTGCCCGGTGCCTCTTGGCGAGGGCTTCGATCCCTGGCGTTGAGAGGTAGGGAACTACCGGCCAGGGATAACCGAGCAAGGGCGAGCCCGATTGCCTCTTGGCGAGGGCTTCAATCCCTGGAGTTGCGGGGTAGGGAACTACCAGTCAGGGATAACCGAGCAAGGGCGGGCCCGGTTGCCTCTTGGTGAGGGCTTCAATCCTTAGCGCGGGAGGGGCCGTAAGAGGCCTGCTAAGGACGGGCCGAGCAGGGTTGTCGCCCGGTGCCTCTTGGTGAGGTCTTGGATCCTTAAGGACGGGCCGAGCAGGGTAACTGCCCGGTGCCTCTTGGCGAGGGCTTCGATCTCTGGCGTTGCGGGGTAGGGAACTACCAGCCAGAGATAACCGAGCAAGGGCGAGCCCGGTTGCCTCTTGGCGAGGGCTTCGATCCCTGGCGTTGCGGGGTAAGGAACTACCAGCCAAGGATAACCGAGCAAGAGCGGGCCCGGTTGCCTCTTGGTGAGAGCTTCGATCCTTAGCGTGAGAGGGGCCGTAAGAGGCCTGCTAAGGACGGGCCGAGCAGGGTTGCTGCCCGGTGCCACTTGGCGAGGGCTTGGTTCCTTAAGGACAGGCCGAGCAGGGTAACTGCCCGGTGCCTCTTGGCGAGGGCTTCGATCCCTGGCGTTGCGGGGTAGGGAACTACCAGCCATGGATAACCGAGCAGGGGCGAGCCCGGTTGCCTCTTGGCGAGGGCTTCGATCTCTGGCGATGTGTGGTAGGGAATTACCAGCCAGGGATAGCCAAGCAGGGTAGCCGCTCGGTCGATTCGTGAGGTTCTATCCGACCTTTCCGGCGTGAGTATGGGGGATAGGGACAGTCGCGGGCGACACGTGTAATAAACACGTGGGGAAGGCGAAGCGCCGGAGCCGCGTCGTTTCGATTTCGCCAAGAAAGGCTCGATGTCTGCCGCGTGGCGGCACAGTTGTGCGTGAAACGAGCGACTGTTGGACTCTTGGGGGCATAGTGAAGCTATAAAGCGGAGGGAGCGTTGATCACTCCTTGCTTCACACCCAAAACGTAATAATGGAGGACTTCCCTTTTACCATCCCCGACATCGTAAATTTCAAAGACGTGTACCTCTACGATCAGTATTGCACCGAAGACACGGTACAGTTAGTCATAGGCCATATTGAGGATCATTTCAGCCGACTGGTTCCCCGGCGCTCCCCCTGCTCCAGCTGTTGATGTACTCCATCTGGAGGGCGTCGCCGGGGCTCTACATCCTCTTGTCCGAACAGCTGAGGGATGATGCGGTTGGTAAGCTAAGGTCTTTGCAGCACTTCGGCCTGATCTCCGCGGGTCGACGGGATCACTCAGTGACGCTTATCCTTGAGTGCTACCAATTACGGCACGATGCTGGCGTTCGAGGGCGGCATCAGAGGCAGGGGTCTGAGGCCGCGAGGGCTCGGCTGGCGGAAATATCCTCGGAGTATCACGAGCAATGTTCTCTGCACCCCATTCCCCTGCTATTGTAATTTTTCTTTTTCGATGTACGACTGAGGAGCCTATAGTATCCTTTGAATAAACAAACTCTTCTTTTTGCAATGTTTTATTGATCCCTTCTTATTATATAAACAGAAAGATCTTGAGAAAAGTTTATATTGCCTTAGTAAAAGAAGTACACGCTAGTAGATGTTCTTTTTATTGGTACGGTTTGAACTTCTTGGCGGTGTAAGGCTGTCAAAAACGATCGGCTCGGTTTTCCTGGCCTTCATCTTCGGATGGCTGGTGGCCTCCACGACCGGCGCGGGGTGTCGAGCCTCGTAGGTACTCGACGTACCCTCCGCCGACATGACCATAATTTAGCCGATTGTCAACTCGCCGGGAGGGGGACGCTGCTTCTGCCCGCGGTCAACTTGCCGCCTGTCCCGCAAGTACGCTGCCAGGTGTCCCGAACGGATGAGCTCCTCGATATAGTCTCGGAGCTGTTTACAGCTCTCTGTGGAGTGGTCTTGCAACCTGTGGAAACCGCAGTAGGGGCCCCGGGTGCGCTTTGCCGCCATGTGCGAGATCGGGGGAGCTTGAAGAACCCCTCGCCCTTAGCCTCCTCAAGCAGTGCCGTCTGGAAGACGTTGAGCGGGGTGTATTCCTAAAACTTCAGGGAGTAGGGTTTTGGCCGCTTAAATCTCTCTCTTCCCTCGCCCTTTTCTTTTGGTCAGTTTGCTCTGCCCTGGGGAGATTCGCGTTCAACTCGGACTCGAGCTGGATATCACGCTCGGTCCAGGCCTTTACCTCGGCTATGGTCTTAGGTTGTGCTAATGCAAAGGAGCGTAACCACTCCTTGTGCCTAAGACCAGAGCTAAGTGCTGTAATGACCGTCTCGTCTCGATATTCTGGGACCTCGAGAAGGGCATTGTAGAAGCGGGTGACGTGCCCTTTGAATGTTTCTTTGTCCCGGCTCTTGATTGTGAAGAGATGGTCGACGGTCCGTTTCTGCCGTCTGTTCCCGACGAAGTGCCCGAGGAATTGGGTGGCCAGCTCGTCGAAGGTTGAGATCGAGCATGGCGCAAATCCTTGGAACCAGTCTCGTCCGGAGCGGATGAGGGTGGCCAGGAAGGCTCGGCATTGGGCGGCGTCAGAGTTGTCTTGGAAGCACATTCTTGCGGTGAATGCGTCCAAATTGTCTTTTTGGGTCAGACTTACCGTCGAAGAGAGAGACCTTCGGGGGCTTGTTCCGGAAGGAGACATGGACGACGAGCAGCTCCTCGGTGAAGGGTTTTGTGAGCGAGTCGACGGCGTAGTTAGCCCCGTCGCTCGAATGATGACCCTCCTGATGTATACCTTCGATCTTCTTCTCGAGGGCATCGAGTCGACCGTGGTATCCCGACGATTCGGCACATTCTGATCTTTGGCCTCTGCCGTTGGAGACATGTGTCTGGCCGTGGCTCCGGTTCCTTTCGATGAGGTTCCTTAGGTTCCCTGGCGAGGTAGTCTTCGAGCTGCCATGACGAGTCCCATCCGCGCGACCCCGTAGAGGGAGGGGGTGTTGGTCATGCCTGGGAGCAGACGAGCTGACCGATATCTTCTCGGGAGGGACAGGGGCACGAAGGGGCTCTGGGCGAGATGCTTTGGCGACGGACCTCGGTGTTGAACTGTGGGGCGCCCAGCGGGTCATAGAATATGTTGGCCCGGGAGATCTGCGGCTGTGGGAGGCAGCAAGGCGGTGGTCGGCTGTGGCGACACGAGCAGAGTCTTCTCTCCCTCTGTATGGGTCCCGATCCCGAGATGGGGGAGCGGCGACCTAGGAAGCTTGTCCTGCCGTTTGGACACGGACGAGCGCGTCCATGACGGACGCGAGTCGATCTATCCGAACGGCTAGGGCGTTCGGGGGAGGAGACTCGTCCGTGCCTCCGTTGTGGGGAAGGTGGCGGCTGCCGCTTGGATCGTCACGGTGATCGCTCGCTATTGAGTTGAGATCGAAAGGTGAACTTTATTCAGTGGAATCAATCATGTTCCCACAGACGGCGCCAGCTGACGGATGTCGGATCTCGTCAAGATGTTACCTTCCATAGATCTGCTGCAAGCGACGATGGACAGCTGAGATTGAGTTGGAGGTTTCCTCCTGAAGCGTGTGGATCTCAATGGGTTTGAGGTTGTTGTGGCCGAGTTATCTGCAAGGAAGTCCCGGGATGGTTGTGCCACCGAGGACCCTCCGACGATCAAGTTAGACTGGATATTTGAGCAGAGTAACGACCTAGTGAGGAAGGAATCACTTACTTGAACCGTTTGAAAGAGGGGTTTATATAGCGGCAGCAATGGGTAGGCAGGAGCGAGAATCACGCCGGCCGTTACGCTCCCGGTGTTACGCCCGCGTGATAGGCGGGATCCCGCATTAATGACGAGACATGCTAGTTAATGGAGGATTGTGATGGCGTGGAACGCGGGACGTGGCCGGAGGATATCTCGCGTATGGCGGGATTCGCGAAGGTGAGGCGGTTGCGCCTGCGATTGGTGCCATTGGTCGGTCGATGAGACCGAGGAAGATGAGCTCGGCGAGAGGCTCGGGGACGAGCGGGAGGCCAAGGTATCTTGGTTCTACGGTAGCCCGGAGACGAGCTGAGAGGGCCGAGAAGGCCAATTGTGCAGGGGGCTCGGAGGTGAGCCAACGGTTGTTTGTAAGGCGGGCACAGGAAAGGTGTGGACGGTCGCAGAAGGTCGGCTACGTCCATGGGCCGCAGACCCGGGGTACTTTACCGACGTACGGTTCCTGATCCTTTCTCGCTAGCTTCGGGACACGTCATCTACCACGTGACACGATCTGGGAGATCACCGATATCGAGCATCATCAGCAACCATAACTTTTTGTATCACCTCCATCATGTTTTCTTCGGTCTCCTTTTAGCCCTTTTGAGTTTTGGCATTGCCTATATCAAGAGTACTCATTCGTCGAACCGGTGTTTCTATAGGTGTGCGTCGCACATGACCAAACCATTTTAGTCGGTTTTCCAAACCAACTTTTTTTTAAGGAAAGGAGAATATTTT